>JAWZSL010000038.1:22500-622500 GCA_034769285.1 Lutjanus argentimaculatus
ACATTAGCGCATGCGCACACGGGCCATACTGCAAATCGGGCAGCTCCGGAAATCGGGCAGTGACACGCTCTGCCGGAGGCGATTTTACGAATCCTACTATGGCCACGCCAAGACCCGCCCTACTCTGCCTCTGATTGGCTTGTCACGATGCGCCTTACTCTGCCTCTGATTGGCGTCTTCACCTCGAGAAGTTTAACAGTTCTTTCTCTTGCGGCTTTGACAGTTTGCTACTGCAATTTGTGTGCAACCGACTGCAGTGTCGAGGAGAAAGGCAGCTTTGAGGGGAAGAAGAGCCCTTGGCGCCGGTAGACCCCCCAAAAGTTCCAGAAGGGATCATCCTTACACCAGGAGGGCAAAAGCTGTACCCCACAGCCTGTCTTTCTGTGTGCAGGAAAATACCCCCTCGCCAAACATCACTAGTTGCTGGACACTAGTTAAGTACCACACTAAAGCTGTGTCCCAATTCAGGGTCTGCATCCTTCGAAGGATGTGTCCTCCGAAGTCCGCGTCCTTCGGAGGACACATCCTTCGAAGGACGCGTCCTCCCCGTTAACCAAATGGGACGGTCTAGCCTTCGGAGTATTTCCTGGTCGCGTCACCGCCGTTCCCCTTACGTCACCAACTGCCGGCCCAGCCCGCGAAAGACAAGATCGACAGAGGAGAGAGAAAGAAAGAAAGAAGGAAAGAAAGAAAGAAAGAGAGAGAGAGAGAAAGAAAGAGAGAGAGAGAGAGAGAAGGAAAGAAAGAAAGAAAGAGAGAAAGAAGGAAAGAAAGAAAGAAAGAAAGAAAGAAAGAAAGAAAGCGAAAGAAAGAAAGAAGGAAAGAGAGAGAGAAAGAAGGAAAGAAAGAAAGAAAGCGAAAGAAGGAAAGAGAGAGAGAAAGAAGGAAAGAAAGAAAATGGATCCGGAGGTGATTTTGTTTATTTTTTTCCTCTTCCTCGCTCTGGAGGAAGAGGAGAGGATCTACGCACTCCGTCGGCGCCGGCGGCTTGTATCTCCGGCTGAGAGAGGACCATGCCCAGGTAAACTTGTTATTTGAGCCCACAGTAATGTTATTATTATTAGCTCATTAACAGTTAGGGGTAGTTGGTATACAAAAAGCCTACATTACGTTAATGCTAGACAGGTTAACTGTAGATCGGGTCGTGGTTAATGCCATATCACCTTGATTAATGGTTAAAAACCCTGATCTTGATTTAATATTTAAAATAGATTACATATTTTGGTCATGAATCATCCACACTAGATTGAGAAGCCTAGATAGAATGATTTCCAAAATCTTTTTATCTTTCACCTCAGACCTTAATGTTAAATTAATCATAAATGAAACCAAGAAATAAGAAGTTGCATGGTATATGCTTTTTTTAGAGCAGGATCAAAAATAGTGGTTTGAATGGGTTTCAATGCGCACATTTTTGTGGAAGGTGTGGGAGTGCTATACTTTTTGTTTACGTTGTTGACAATGGGTTAGGAAATTAAAAATCCATTAGAAAAAGTTAGAACTCACAAAATACACAACCTGATGCAATTATAAGCTAGTTGCACAAGAAATGGATGAGATATGTTAAAAATAAAATTCAAAAAACACATAAATGTGTCAAGGTGTAACAGAGGGTTAATTAATCATTTTTCTTCTCCTCTTATTCCACTCCTTCAGACCAGACCCATGTACTGCAGGGTCAACATGGCCGTACCTGTCCTGGACAGATTTTTTAATGGAGGAGACACCAGGCAGGACTTCAGGCTGAGCAGAGAGTCCCTGGCAGTGCTGCTGAACCTGCTCCACCAGGATCGGAGGCATGGATGGGGTGCCACACTAGAGACCTTGGTGTTCCTCTTCTGGCTGGCGAGTGGGGCATCATACAGGGTGGTTTCACGGGTGTTTGGGATGCCTCGCTCCACTGTCCACCGGATCGTCCACCGAGTTACTGAGGAGGTGGTGGCCATTTGCCAGAAGGTCATCCACTTTCCAAGGAGCGCAGAAGACCTGGCGGCAGTAACTCGGGGGTTTGCAGGGCTGGCAAGACACCAAGCTTTTTCTAAAGCTGCTGGTGCGATCGACGGCTGCCATGTCAGGATAAAGCCACCAAGCGGCCCTGATGGTCAGTGCTACAATGAACAGGAAGCTGTTCGCCTCCATCATTTTGCAGGCAGTCATTGACCATCAGGGCCGCTTTTTGGACACGTACGTGGGCTGGCCGGGGTCGGTGCATGACGCCAGAGTACTCCGGCACAGCCCACTGTACAGACAGGCTGCTTACCCTCCTCCAGGGCACTTCATCCTTGCAGACGGCGGGTACCCGTGCCTCCAGCATCCACTCCCCCTCATCACTCCCTACAAGCAGCCTGTTCAAGGTGTGGGAGCCCAGCGCTTTAATGCCCATCATTCCAGGGCACGCTCTATTATTGAGCGTGCCTTTGGAATGATGAAGAGCAGGTTCAGGGCCATTTTTTTTAAAGCGCTGGAGGTGCACCACACCTTTGTGCCTCAGGTAAGTCATCACAAAACATGATTCTTATTTTTGAGTACTGAAACAGAGTAAATCAAAATGAATGAAAAATTCTTGTTCATTTTAGGTCATAACAGCATGTGCCGTCCTGCACAACATCTGCCTGGGAGCTGGTGACATCATGCCCCCAGAGGATGAGGTGCAGGATGTCATGCCAGAGGATGAGGGGGAGAACGGGCTGGAGGCCGTCAGTGGTGCTCCGTGGCGGGACCGTCTGTCTGCAGAGGTGTCTGCTCTGGAGGAGGGTATCCCTGATCATGACTATCTTTAGTTGGTAAGTAACATAACTTTAAAGCCATTATTCCTACTTGAAGTGTTTTGTAGATGGTTTTGTTTGTTGTAATAATTTATTGTCATTATATTTATATTATTAAACTGTGTAATAATAATTTGCCTCTTTCTTAAAAAATTCTTAGTGACATGGCAGCCGTCGATCAAGTCATCCCTGCAAACCCAGGACGATGTGGTGGACAGTGGAGACTGGACCCCCAAACACCCTGAATGCCACCCCAGATGATGTCCCACTGGCCGACAGAAGACACCAGGGTCTTTACTGTGGCATCCCATCCATCCCAGCAGCACTGCCAGGGACTCCTGTTCAGCCTGTTATTGTAAATAATTAGGAATTTCATTAATAATCTATTTAATTATAATAGTTTTTGTTCATAATTATAGTTGTACATATTTTTTAATAATAATCTGTAAATTGTAAATAGTTAGTTCTGTTGTAATTGTGTAAATAGTTGTAAATGTTAAGATTTGTTTTCTATTAAATCACTTGTCAAATCACTTATCAGTTTTTTTTTTTACTTTATTGAATGAAAGTCAGTAGTATTTAAGCCACCCTCTTCGATACTCTTGACCACATCAGCTCTTCTGATGTACTGGCATTTATTCTTCCAAATAAATTTGAAGTTTAAATTATTAATAAGTTTAGTCATTTTGTCTGAAATTTCTAGTGAAAAGGCAGAATAAATAGCTCTTGACAAACTCTTCATTTTAGAAAGCAGAACCCTCCCAAATACAGTAATGTCTCTCTGTAACCAAGAGTTCAGAATAGTTTTACATTTATCCACATTTTTACAAACATTTTCCCTCTCCCTTATTTCTTTATTCTTGATAATAACTATACCCAAATATTTCACTTGACTTTTGACCGAAATGTTACATATTGAGAGTGCCGGCTGATCATGAAGTGCAAATATTTCACATTTATCAATATTTAGTTTCAAGCCTGACGCTTTGGAAAATATGTTGATGGAGTTTAATACTTTAGGAGTTTGCTCTTTATTTTTTTTAAATAAAGTTGTATCACCCGCAAATTATTATATTTCTTTCCAAAATATTTATTCCTTCAATACCATTATTTTTTATCATAATTGATAATAGCTCGGCTACCAGAATAAATAACAAGGGAGAGCTGTTGCAACCCTGTCTAATACTCCTATTTACCTGAAATCTTGGGCAGGTACCTTGTTCCAAAGCTACACAACTATTAATATCTTTAACATACCAATCAGGTTTATGAATTTTTGACCAAAACCAAATAATCTAAAGTACTTAATATGAAGGGGTGCTCCACAGAATCAAAAGCCTTATAGAAGTCTAGGAAGAGAATGAACCCCTCCTCTGATACTACTACATGACTGTAATCGATCAGATCCAAAACCAGTCGTATGTTGTTGTGAATAGATCTTCCATTTAGGAAGCCAGATTGCGTTTCATCAGTAAGTTGTGACAAACCATTTTTAAGTCTAGCAGCTATACATCCTGACAGCAATTTATAATCAGTGTTGAGAAGTGTAATAGGTCTTAAATTGTCCCTGAAAAGTAGCACTTGATGCTGTTTGCTAACACTTTTATAAATTGTACTTAAGTTGTAAGTACGAAATGCAAGATGACATGTGACAATATAACAATAATTTAATTTTTAAAACATAAAAACTTATTTACAGCAGGAATTCAGAACAACATAACTATAAAATGAAATAACTATATACAATATAAAATTGAAATTAAATAAATAGATAACTAAAATGAATAACTACAACTAATTAACTATATACAATATAAACAAAACTAACGCCGCTCCACCAGTCTCTCGAGGAGAGAGAAGAACCTCTCCATCCTCTCCCTGCTCTCTCTCTCTCTCCTCTCCTCCGCCTCCCTCTGCTGCCTCATGTCCTCCCTCAGGAGGTCCAGCAACTCATCCCTCTCCCTCCTCCTCTTCCTCCGGGGCCCCGTGACTGGCTGCTCCTCCTCCTCCTCTTCTCCCTCTTCATCTCCCTCCTCCTCCTCCTGCTGACCCACCGCTGCAGCTGGCCCTGGTGTGTCATCAGGGAGTGAGGCTATCAGGACAGGGGGGGCGATGGACGGCCTCTGTCCCAACACCTCATCCATGACTTCAAACCAGGGCCAGGTTGCAGCGGTGGGCTTCCCGCTGACCCCCTCTCCTGTCCCTGGGTATTTGCAATCCTAAGGCAGTGGAAATCATTCACGTCAGCAACTTTCAGCAAAGTATGTGTTTATTTGGATGGTTATAACAAATATAAGTTCGTTTCCACATCATCATTCAAATCTGTACCTACCTTATATTTTTTTTTTAAATTGTCCCATTTTTTCTTGGCCTGTTGGGGCTCCACCCTCCCCAGCAGGCCCATCTTCTCCAGTATGATTCTAAACACAGAGAAACAAGAGAAAAGGTAAGCACAGGATCACATTAACACGGGGATGCAAAGATTTAGAAGTGACATCAGGACACTGACAAATGGCCTATTTATTATTGCCTTACCTCCATCCTACTGCCGCCGAATGTTTGGCCCCTGTAAATAAATTTTGGTTCGCCCCTCTCATCCTGATGAACTTCTCCGTCTGCTCTTTGCTCCCTAAAACACAATAAAACATGTTTTGTGTTACAACAAAAGAAAAAGGGTTAAAATATTTTTAAAAAAAAACATAATGATTGATTGATTTATCTATTTATTTATTTATTTATTTACTCACTCCAAACATTTTACTAGACTTTAGAATTTACAGTCTGTAAAAATAAAATAGATTTTATTTTAAATCAACATAAAATAATATAAATTTATTGGTCTTTTTATGTACATTATATGAAGCAACCTCTGAACCTCAAACATTTGAAAGTGAAGTTTTTATAGCATCAAGCTAACCATTACTCAGCATTAATGGTCACATATTTTAACTGAATTTTGGGGTTTTGGTTTAACATATATGGCGTTGGATGTTCAGTGGATTGGATGTGAGTAAAAACCGAATATTTTGTTATAATATAAAGCTGAATACTTACATTTATACGTTGAATCTCCACTAGATGCCGCCATTTCAGCTCACTTTTTTCGACTGAGCAGCAGCAGCAGCACGCAAAGCATCTTGGGATACGGGAGCCCGCGAAGGATAGTAGCGGTGCATCCTCCGAAGCCAATAATGCGGCACCCAACGGCTGAGAAGGAGGACACATTTGAAGCGCGCATTTGAAGGATCCTTCGAATTTGGATGAATTGGGACAGGCCTTTGCGCAGTGTTGTGACGTAACTGGCCTTCAAATGCGTCCTTCGAAGGATGCAGACCCTGAATTGGGACACAGCTAGTGGCTCTTCCCTTGGCTGGACACTGTCCTTGTATATATAATATTTTAGCCATTATTAATAATTTTCTAAATCTACTGTTCATTTTTTACAAATCAAAATCACGTGTTCGGCTAGAGGCTTGCAGAGCTCAGCCAATCAGAGGCAGAGTAAGGCGGGTCTTGGCGTGGCCATAGTAGGATTCGTAATATCGCCTCCCGGAGCTGTCACTCATTTGTCTCATCGACGGACCAAGTAACGGTAAGTGTTTAAATGTCTACTTTTGTCCACTTTTTCGATATGATAGTGAATGTTATGTAATGTTATGAACTAAACAGCGTTATTTCTAGGTTCTGTTGTCATCTGAATATTTTTATATCCAGCCGCAGTGAGGGGCTGGCGTTCAGACGTTTGAACCGTTTTGAGCGCGCGAATTGTTTAAACGAGCTCCTAACGGTCGGTGGTTCAAGTGTAAGCTAACGTTAGTAACTATGAGACATTAGCTAGCTACCCTGTCGGTACATTTTTGAAGCCTATCTGTGAAGTTTTGGTCATCATCTCTAGCTGTGCTGAGTGCTAACCATGTTTTCTCTTTCCTCGCTTTTCATACAGCATCTGCTGCTGTGCTTAATATGAAGATGGACAGGAAATACAGTGAAAAGGTGAGTTGTGGCTTAAACGTCGACATGATAACAGTTTGTATATGCCAGAGAAATTAAAGTGTCATAGATTAGGACAAAGGTAGAGAATATTCATATAAAATTAGCCAGGCTTGCTTGTACTTTTCTCCCCTGCGTTGGTGTGTATGTGATAAAGAGAGACACAAGTCTGTCTGCCTCCTGAACTGAAAAATGAAGTGCGCACGTCAACATATGATGGCGTTCATTTTTAGAAATAAAGGCCAAAACGCACTAAAGGTGCCTGACGCTCGTGTTTTGAGCTAAACCCGTTGGTCTAATGGCAGAAAACGCACTGAAAGCATCCGGACGCGCAGTGAAACTGCCTTGACGCCGCACTCCGACTGTTTTTCTGCAGCTGCAGTCATAGACTGTATATAGAAGTGGAGGGACCCTTCGTGACGTCACCCATTGGTTTCTGAACACCCGTTTTGAAGCCTCGAATTTCTGATTTGGCCAGCGCCATTTTGACAGTTTTGAAACCGGATGTGAATATGATTGGTTGAGATGGTGGAGCAGGGCGGGACCATACGAGGGACCATAGACTGTGTGGGCGAAGCATAGGCGAGGTCGGGCGAGGCCATCACTGCACGTCAACTTGGCTCCGTGAAACGGACAACCGATATCCAAAATTAACAAGCGGGGGAGCGGGGTGGGGTGGTGGAAGGCGAGCATAGACGGTATAGTCTATGGGAGCGAGTGAGTGGCACTACCATAGGGCACTACGCCTGTCAATCACGAAACCACGCCCCTAATTATACAGAACTTTAAGCCTTAATATAAAATCAACGAATGACTTATATGAAAATTCAAGTCTGGTTCAGTGAACATGGCGGGGGATATTAGCGATAGAGACCAAAATCGTTTTTTGACACGGGCTATAAATATGTTTATTTCAGCTGTAAAGTTCGGCATTTTAGAACGGGTGTCAATGGAACCGGGCTTCTTTTTGCAACCAGCTCGCGCGCCCCCTGCTGGATTTCGGTGAGAATACAGCGTTACTGCACTTCCGCATTGGCTTCATTTTTCAGAGCCGGAAGCTCCGTCCACTTCTATATACAGTCTATGGCTGCAGTTCATGATTGTGGAGAGTTAAATGTATAAAAAAGGCCTGGACGTGAGGAGCAAGTGCTGAATGAGCTGCAGCTCACCTGAAACCAGGTAAAAGAAAAACACACGACCTGCAGCCGCGAGGGAGGAGGGAGAGAGAGAGAGAGAGAGAATATGGACGGATTTGTGAGACCTTATATTAAAACTTTTTATGATCACGAATCATAATATTACCGCACACTTATGTGGTGCGAGATTTTTGCTCCAAGTCCGTTTTGTGTCCTTTTAAATTCTTAATTACTCCACGCCGATTCGCCGATTAATCTCAACTACGAGGGGGAGAGACAAGCTGCAAAACTTTTTGATGATAAATCCTGATGTTACTGAACAGTTCTGTGGACAAAATATCTGTCTCTGTAACAAACAGACACTTTTCTCCTCCATGAAGCATCTGTCATTGTGCTGCATTATTGTAAACTATGATGAACAGTCCAGACTCTGTCTCTCCTCTTCATCTCCTCGGTGTGACTGTGTTCAGTTTGCTATCTTGTGTCTGAAACATCCTCACTATGTAAATTATCCAGGCAGCCTCAATACAAAAACATGAATATGTACATTATTTAGTCATTATGTAGACTGATCTGAAAAAATGAGAGGATTTTTCCATGAGAGGACAATATTTTATTAAATAAATAAAATATTATTAACAATAATAATACTAAAGAAATAAATAGATGCATATAAATAGCAATCTTTTCCTAAATTACTGCTGGTTCTGTGGTGTTGGAATTTTCTGTTGACACCAAATATGTACTGCCTAATCTGTGATAAATCTGTGGGGACAGGTGATGATTAGTGTACAAATTTGACTCTGTGCTACCATGGGTACACAATGTTAACAGTCTTATTAAAATATCATGTTTTTGCAGCTGTGTGCCACAGCCAGTGATGCTGAGAGGACAGTGACACTGCCAAGCACCCCTCGCTTGATTGTCCAAGGTAATGCTGATATGATCCTAACAGTGGTTTAGTTTCCTGTGTATTTCTTTCGAAAATGACATAAAAGTGCTGATCTTAGTCTAAAAATAGATAACGTAACATAACGCGGTAAAAAACGAGTCACAACAAGCACACTGGACCGTTTAGAGTTGCTGAAGAGTTTATCAGATGACAGTAGGCAGAGGCAGGCTAACACATCCTATTGACTCCCAGTGTTTGAGCTAAGCTAATTAGCGGTGGGCGAGCTCTGTCCGTCTCTACCTTGCTACTGCACGCACAGTTGAAAGAATGGTGTCTACCTTCTTGTCATGGACTCGGGAGTGAGGCAAGACACGAAAATAAAAAAATATTGGCGTATCCCTTTAATAGCATCAAGTTGTGCTTTTGGTACTGATATAGTGAGTGTCTCTTTGAGGTTGCACACCCACCTGGTAGAAATCCACTTTCGCCTTTAACCCCCAACTTCCTCAGACACAAAAATGTTTAACAGTTTAAAATGCCCTAAATAAAAAACAACAAAAATAAAACAAGTTTAAACTAATTTTTTACTGAACAATTACATTTTGTTTATTACAGAGAGAGTAAAATACCAAAAAAAAAAAAAAAAAAGGTACCATTGGGTTCCAATACTGAAATCCAGGTACTGGTACTGGAACCATATCGGTTCAAACATGAATGGTACACAGCCCGAGTGGCTCTATAGGGTCAGACGGACTGACCAGTAAAAAACTCCCATCACAGTAACATGACAGTGTCCATAGTGAACATGATGCCCCTGAATAAAAAAATGGTTTCTGTCTTGCTGGAGTAATGTTTTAGTGCAGATGTTTTGTTGGTAAATCATGATTTGTAGTTTTGGAACAACTTATAGAATATTACATGGGCAATGTGCAGAGCTGTACAGTATACATCATATAATAAATTTTGACCCAATAAATATAACAATTAGCTCTCGTGTATATGAAATTAATATGAAATAGTTCAGATTTAATTGTAAATGTAATTTGTACACGCTGAAATGAAATGAAATAAACAGTGAAACTAAATAAGATAAATAAACCGATATATAGGGATGGCTTTTTCTATGAACTTGTCCTGTGTACTTCCTGTTCTCACACTGCAGGAGCAGTGACCCACTGACAGCAGTGGTGACTGCTTTCGAACTGACACCTTTTTCATCTTACTTGAATGAAACTAACAGTTTTCTTTGGTCGTTTTGTTTTTAGGTGCTTCGTGGACAGTAACCCAGAGACGGGCAGAGAGTCAGAGAGGCACCGAGGACAAATCAACCAGCAAGTGTGCACACTCATCAGAAAACTCATTGACTTTGAAGGATTTCGCTGTAGACCTGTGACAGGCAAGAACACAGCATGAGTATGAAATGTTTATAGAATGTGAATAATTTAACTGCTAAATAAATGTGTAAAATAGATCATGTTTTTTGTCTTTATTTTAACTGATTTTTCAGTGTTTTTAGGTTACTGGTGGGTTAACAGATAAAAATGGTGAAAACATTTAATTACTTAATTTACAGTAAACTAATGATATTAACTGTGAAGTTACAGTTAAATACTGTAATTTTACAATAACATACCACTAATTTACAGTAATATTAACTGTGAAGTCACCCTTAAATATAGTTATTTTACAATAACATACCGCTAATTTACAGAATATATGGCATAACTACTGTAAGGCCACAGTACATAGCTGTTGTTTCACAATACTTTACTGTAAAAATGACACAGTAACTTACTGTGAAAGTAATGTAAATGGTTGCCGGTAATTTACTGTAAATTTACATACTGTGTCATGCAACTAGTAGCCAGTAATTTACTGTGAATTTACAGTGTGTGGGACTCCAACATGTTTCTGATTGAGGAATGAGCCTGGTTTTAATTGTCCCCCACTGCAATTGTTCCCAGTCTACCCTGTTCTACAATGCATCACTTAATACAAAGATTCATGAAATGTTAACAGATTAATGTAGATCTATCTTGTGGATTTTACCAAATCATTACTGTTTGTTTATTTTTGTGTGTCCCTACGGTTAGTGTGAGCTAAACCGCGTCAGCTGATGCTCTCTGATAAATTGTGCATTAAATGTGACACTAACAGGATCTAATGATTGTATCTTGTTCTGTGCCATGTCAGTTTCATTCTGTGTAAATCCAGTCAATATTTGAGATCGCTAAATATTGTAAATATTGTAATTTCATGTTGTTCTTCATGGTGATAGTTGCCAAGTTTAGTGATTTTTGCTGTTACGACTGAAATTGAGCTTGATTGTGTCCAGTGGTTGTTGTATTTATTTTGTAATTATAATCTTTAAAGAAAAAAACTGCTTCAGGGAAACACTGCTCTGGCGGTAGCCTGACTTCTCAAAATATAATTTAATAAAAAAAAATGCATTTAGTGAATATATTGACAGGATTTACACTGAATGAAACTGATATGGCACAGGACAAGATCCAATCATTAGATAATGTTAGTATCATATTAAATCAACTAAAAAAAAAATAGAATTTATCAGGAGCTTTGACTCGCATGTACACGCAAACATGTACCATCGTTAAGAAGGTTCATGTTAAATTAATGGGTAAATCCTGCTAAATGGGACACCAGTGCCATCTGCTGTTTTGAATCAGTACCTGCATTCAATAGTAGTAGTAGCAAAGGATTATGGGTAATCCTGAAAGCAACGGAGGATTTGCATTGAAGTGACGTGGCTGTGAATGTCTGTGGACAAAACAATGTTAACTAACTTCTAAAAGCACTTAAAACATAAGCTGACTGTGTTTGGTTAGATATTAGTTGTCTAATGATAATTTTGTCACGTTTTTATAAGTCAGCTGTAGGTTTTTATGTGTTTCATTGTCAGTAAAAACATCCCTCCTGCATGGCGAACTAATAGTAACGTCTGCACTCTTTCCAGACAGAGCACGTGCTGTTCTCCAAAGCCATGACGATTTGTCTCAAACATCCTTTGTTTTGATTGCAGGTATGTTGTGTGTCACAGTATGTTTTATATTGGTGTTATTGTTATATGTTTTATAGAGTATAATAATGTTTAAAAAATGCCAGTTGAGGTTATTTTGTGTGGTTTGTTCAATTGTTATAAAATAGAAAATAAATAAATTTTAAAAAAAGGGTTAACAGTCCAGTTCATGAAATCTGTTGTATATTTTTATGTCTACATATTTTTTTGTTTATTGTATTTTTTGATAAATGTAACCTTGTAAAATTTCAAAGTCTAAATAAGCAAAAATCCAAAAAAAGGAACGGAGGATTTGCATTGAGACAGATCATGCACTGTTATCCACAAGCAATGACGATTTGTCTCCATCATCCTTTGTTTTGATTGCAGATGGAATAAACCTGCACTGTTAACGACCCAGACCAGCTCTGAGAGGTTCATTTAAGAGAAGCCATCTAACACACACACACTTCTACACTGAGACTCGGCGAAGCCGCTGGTTTGACGCCACCAGCAGCCTATCAGGTAACTCCAGACTCACCTGAAGAGAAGCTGCTGCCTCTAAAGGTGAGGGGCCTTCAAAAACTGCACTGCTGCCCTCATGTGGACTGAGGAGGACTGTCGGTCCCGACTTCAAACCACAGACAAGACGTGCAACACCATGGACACCCATTTTCACCAGTCTGAAGGGAAAAGAGATCCTGCGAGTTATTAGAACGCTGACTCCTTTTTACTGTCACACAATAATGATTTAGTATCTCAAAATGATGACATGATAACTCACAATAATGAGAGTTTCTTAATAATGATTTAGTGTATTAAACAAAGACTTAGCTTCTCGTAATAGTGACATAGTATCTTAAATGATAAGAGAGTATGTTCAATAATGAATCAGCATCTCAAAATAATGAGATAGTATCTAAAATAAAGAGATAGTATGTTAAAAATGAGATTGTATCTTGAATAATGGCTTGTTTTCTCAGAATAATGACTTACTATCTTAATGAATTAGTATCTCAAAATAATTTAATTAAAATCTTCCATTATAATATTGTTTCTATTGTGTTTCAAACAAGTAGTACACAAAAAAATAAATAATAGCCAACATACTATTTGAAGCATTACAGTTATACACAAAATTTGAACCCATACCAACAGAGAAAAAGAAAACAAATGAAGAAAATGAATATAGTTGTCCAATACATGATTACTTTTTAAAATAATGGACGTATCTGTCCTCTGGATCAGCCTGAAGTAATAAATGGTAAATTGATATTCAATTAAACTATTTACAGTATGTTTTTATTTGTTATTGTTATATGTTATTTACTCATATTCATTATTCATTAAATTAAACTTTGGTAACACTGTTTACGTTCTTTCCTCTTAATACAATGCTTCACACCATGTGTGTATTACAACATGTGTGCGATTACCCTGCAGTTTACCCAGACACTGTATATCCATATATCTGTCCACATGTACAGACATCTCCATATATCTGTACAAGTGAAAGGTGTATGTAGTCTGTATAGTCTAGAATGAATATTTTGTTAAATGTAATACTTTATATTGTTGCTGTAATGTGAATTTCACCAGTGTGGGATCAATAAAATGGATCTTATTTCATTTTATTTGATCTTATCTTATAGTTCATATTTGTTTTACTGTTAACAGACATTCAAAGAATGTCTACATGTTTGATAAAGCATTCATTAAAGCTACAACAAGGAGTTTTTAAGTGGTTATCAAACAGTCTCAGTTTATTACTGATGCCTCTTTATGACCAACAGAAGTTCACAACTCCATCACAGAGAAGATCAGCTGTTTCTGTATCGTGGTTCTTAATGGCTGCTTGGATTCTGCTTGAAATCAGAAGAAACGAGCCTGTGTTTATATTTTCCCAGGTAAAGTTACAGTCAGTCGTACTCTAGCCAGTTGAAAAGAAGCATGAGGGGATTTTTATTTAGATAATTATTATTTTTGAACTTATATTTTGTTGGTTATGGTTTTTGTCTACAGGCGCCTCCAAAATCAAGACAATGTTAAAGTTCCTTGTAGCTTTAAACAGCTGTAAAGTTTTATAAACATCACTGGCAGGTTTAGAATCCAAATCATGTTTATAGATGCACCACACAGTATTTATTACCGTATAGAAAGCATTATATACATCAGCTGCAACTTCAGAGTATCATCCAGATAAGGTTTATAGACAACACGTTCTCACCCACAACTTGTCAAATACAGCAGCTTATTGGATGACTTTGGTAAATACTCGATTCTGATTGGTCAATAACAGAATTCTAATTCTTATTTCTGTGGAGCAGACTGTTGAAGAACAGGCTGCTGTTATACACAACAGACTGTTGCTATGGACTCTGAAGGGACAATAAATATTAAATCAATATTTTCTGTCAAATTATTACTTTTTTTTTTTTAATTTTTTTGGGGGGGTATGTAACCATGTAACAAGTGGGATAATGTGCAGTGAGCAGATCATATGATCTGGGGTCCTGCATCACCCTGACGGGGTTTGTTCCCAACTTGTCCCCATTTCATAGTTACTTACCAAAAAAAATCTGTAATTTGATACAAAAATATTAATTTAAAAATTATTTTATTGCTTTTTCAGAGTCTCCATAGCAACAACAGACCTTAGAATGCTGTAACTGACCATTTATTAATGATGGTTATTATAAAGTGTTTCCAGAGGTACTTTTCTACCAGCCAGTGCAAACACACACTGTAACTTATCCAGTGAACATTGATTTATTTCACACAAAAGACCCGAGTCCAGCTGGATCAGTGTGTGATGAGGGTTGGGAGGATTACTTTAAAAATGTATTCTGATACATTTATTGATTACCTCTTTTAAAAAATGTTATCAGTAATGTAATCCAAATATCCTAATATTAAAGTAATGTAGCTGCTTTGAGTTACTTTTGCATTGCTTCAATACCAACCAGTGACATTACGATCAGTTAGATTTATTAATTGTTTGTCCACATATTCCTTCCTCTCTTAATGAGCAAATGCACGTTTAGATTAATAGCCGTAGTTATTCACATTTAAATGTTTTGTGTTACTTAACACTCAAACTTCAAGTAAATGATGTAAATGTATTCACTTGTGAAGTTTCTGGTTTTACATCACCATCTACTATCCCAAAATATTTTTCAGTGGCAGTAGTATTGACAGTATTGACAGGTTAGCTAGCTAACTGGATATCTGAGTAGCTCTTGTTGGCTGTTGGTCTGACCTGTAAATGTTCATTTAAATCACATGTTGAGTTCTTGGATGACGACAGTATTTTCACAGCTGGAGGCAGAACTCTCACTGTACTGACATGTTGTTCCTCTTTGCTGATTTAAAGACCAAATAATGTTGAAATTTCCATCCAGTGAAGCAATTTTTCAGATTATAATAATAATAAATTAACTGTAATATTAGCAATGGTTTCACTGAGACCAAAGTGGGGTGACTCAGGACTTATGAAGTGTTGTAATGTGTGCACACTGCACATGGTATTATATTATTTATTTTAAAAACTAGTTTCAAATAGTAGTCCTGCTAAATAATCCACATTTGATTCAATTTAACTGCAATCTGATTACATCTATTTTTTTGTAAGTGTAATGGAATATGTTAAGATCCTGATTATGTAATCCCATTACATGTAATCTGTTACTCTCCCAAGTCTGTGTGTGATGACATTCAGCAACATGGCGACCACGTTAAGGACTTATTAGTATTTTATATCAAATAAACCATATTTCTTGTTATGACATGAAACACAAGTATAATATTATGTAATATGAATTATAATATAATATTATGTACCTGTGGTTGGACCAACACAAAACATTTCCATCAACCTACCTAGCTACCTAGCTAACAATAGATGGTTTGCTAGTGTTTCATAATAAAATGAAACAATTAACAAGTTGAGTTGTTCTTATTTATATGAGAACTCTTTCAGCCATCTATTATCAATACCTCTGACCCAATATGAGCCAATCACAGCTCATTCTGAGTGAGAGAGGTCGTCATCCACTCTCACATTTACACCTAAAATGCACAGAGAGACAGACAGACAAACCGACAGACAGACAGATAGATGGACACATTCACACCAGTGGACCTAACTTGCAGGGACAGACAGACAACATGTGGGAGGAAACTAGCGCGCCCAGAGAAAACCCACACAGACACAGACAGGACAAGAAAACTTATCACTGCACTGTGCTGTCCTCTGTGTTTATAAATATGAATGTTGAATAGATCACACTCATTACATTTATATATTTATATGAATATAATGAGGATAGATCGATGTCCATAATTCATATTTATAGACACAGTTTTTTTGATAACTTCAAATGGTGAATGAAGTTTGAAGTTGTTGCTGTATGTCTGTCCTGTGTTTGTCATACAGCAAGTTGTTTTTTTGTTGACAGCTGTGTAGTTTGTGTCCATGAACAAAATGATGTTTGGTGTTATTTTTTCTAACCAGCCCTTTGTGATGTAATGTTTAGTTCTCTGTGGTTCTCTCCAGCAAATTGATTGGATGCTGTCTGACTGCTTCAAACAAAGTAGAGAATTAAATGTCACCTTGCTGGGAATGAATAGTTAACTGGTTGATTTCAGAGATGAAGGGAAATTAACTGACATTTTTAAAAACAGTGGCCATGGACGGATGGATGGATGATTTCTATAATTGATGAGTTATGTATTCATAAATACATAGTTTTAAAACTATAGAAAGGTCGGACTGTAAAATGTCTTCTTATACTTTAAGATGGACTTGAAAATTGTCCCGTTTGTGCAGTTTGTCCTGATTAGAAGGGACGAGGAATTCTTTCCAGGTTAAAAAGGGTTTGGGCCAGCTTGCAGGACAAGCTCAACAGACCAAAACCTTTGCATGTGATGGCCACAACTACGCCTACAGCGATGATGCCAACAGCTGCAGCAACTTTCAGACAGGTTTTACCATGGCGCCTAAGAGAGACTATCTCTTCTTGTAGATTATTAATCTGTCCTTGCAGTTCATCTCTCACAGATTCAAGGTGGGCCCTCTCAGCCATGAGACTCTGAATTTCCCCATTTTTTTCTCCTTCTTGCTGTGTTTTTAGCTCGTTTGCCTCACGTATCTGGTTCTCTAGATTTTGCACAGCTTTTATTTGTTCCTCATTTTGTGTGTCTGTCAAAAGTTTCAGTTGAGTGAAATCGTTGGTCTTCCTCTCAACCTCCTGCTTAAGACGGACTATCTCTTCTTGTAGATTATTAATATCTCCTTGCAGGTCGTCTCTCACAGATTCAAGGTGGGCCCTCTCAGCCATGAGACTCTGAATTTCCCCATTTTTTTCTCCTTCTTGCTGTGTTTTTAGCTCGTTTGCCTCACGTATCTGGTTCTCTAGATTTTGCACAGCTCTGTTTTGTTCCTCATTTTGTGTCTCTGTCAAAAGTTTCAATTTAGCGAAATCGTTGGTCTTGCTCTCAATCTCCTGCCTAAGACAGACTATCTCTTCTTGTAGATTATTAATCTGTCCTTGCAGTTCTTCAATCTTGACGCCATTGTCTTCAATTAGCTCCTCCTGACGTCTCACAGTTTCCCGCAGTCTTTGAATGTCATCTTCTTTTTGTTTTAGCTCAGACACAGGATTTGCGATTTCAGAGATTTTTAAGGTGATCTGCTCTTTAATGCCTTCAAACGATTGGAGCAATTTCTGTCTTTTTTCATGTGTGGCCTCACTCTGTGAACTCTGATCTTTGGCTGTGAGCTCATTCATCATGTTCATTATTTCCCCTGGATCAGCAAAAGCTTCCTTAATTTCGTCACTCTTGTCCTTTCTCAGAGACACATCATGGCCCATCTCAGCTTCCCCACATTGATTTTCATTTAGACTATTTTCTCCCTCACTGTGAGGTTGGGGCTGGCTCGGCTTTGATGATCCATGGGCCCCTAATTCTGATTGGAGTTCAGTGTTGTGTCCCTCAGATGCTGTACAATTCATTTTCAACTCATCAACTGATTGTTTCTCCCGTGCATCAGGTATATCTGCCATGTCCAGAAACAGAGGGGGGGACGGTATTCTTGTGGTGTCTTTGAACTGTGCAAAGTGGCGTCAAAATGATCTTCAGACATACGCCGAAAAAAACAATAAAAATACAGGAGAAATTATTAGTAAAAAAGTAAAAAAGCTACTGCTTTCTGTGTGATTTCTTGTCCTGCTGTAATAATTTGCACTAAATTGGATTAAATGCACTGAAAGTTACCTCACCTTATACCTTGACAGAACAAAGCTACACGTCGTGTGTGACGTCACCAAAGGCGCGCGACTTTGATCTGGGTAACGTCATTACGCATTACGCACTGGCGCCATAGAACGTTTACTTTAAAAATTTAATCACGGAAAAAGGAGGCTAATTAGGCCTATATTTCATCTGAAACTGCTCAAAAACTGAAAACATCATGAAATTATAGATTAATTTCTCATGTAAATCTGAAAATACTTATTACATAATAGCCACAAAAAAAAAAAAAAATTCTTATAAGGCGTCAGTTTTTTTAAAACCTTTATTTAACCAGGTGAGTCAATAAGGACAAATTCTTATTTACAATGGCGGCCTGGTGTCTGATTTGAGGTCAGATTTAGTGAGAATGACAGACTACTAGCTGTATGAATGCAGTCCATAACTATAAAAGACACAGTCGGTCAGGCTGGGAAAAGCAATGCTGCTAACTGAGGGACACATCATAAATTATTATTTAAAATGTAAATAACAGGAGTTATTATATGACGGCTTTAACATATATGCACCTCTGTAGTTGCTATAAATACTAATCATTTATAAATCAGAGCAGAAGATGTTCTTATTTTTGTTTTGTTTTTTTCCGTGTGAAGGCCGCATTCTGCGTAATCACTATTTCATTCTTAAAATTGTCACATTAAAAAATGAGCACATGGATTAAAAATATATACACAAAGTTTATTCATTAAATAATTAAAAGTCAATTGTCTCTAAAGGCTTCATACAATAATTTACATATGAAGTTAATTCAATAAGTCTTTAAAAAGTCACCAGTTCTTTAAAATGCTGTAATGTTTACATAAAATGTATTTATTAAACATGAAGAATACACCAATGACAATAAGAAATAAAAACAGACGACATGACGGACCTCTGGGTCACCGTGAGGTGGAGCGCACAGAGGCGAATGTACAGCGCCTGTCAGTAATGTAATGTTATAGAACACAGTTATTCATAGACTCGCGAGACCGTTCACGGGTCTGGGGTTACCTTCAAGACTCGACCACCAGTCTCTCCCTCCTCTGTTTGTCTCGTTTCATTTCCATTCATGAATAAAAATAACGGTGAATTGTAGTGATGTGTCTTAATGATGGAAGTGGGACGGCGAAGGTGCAATTTAAAGTATTGTGTGAAGAACTTAGCCTTTTAAAATAGATAATGAATACATTTTGTAGATATATACTTTTTTTATTTGTGTGCAAACTGCAAATTTTAAGAAAACCAAACCGTCATTACTCATAATGTGGCCTTCACAGGAGAAAAAAACGACAAGAAGAAGAACACCTTCCGCTGTGGAGGTGACGTGTTTCCTGTCAACCGTGGAGGTTGGAGGTCTGCAGCCAGGTACTCTTGAAAAGAAGAGACGACAAGAATAGATCAGTTTATAAAATGTACACATTTTATCTTGTAGTTCCACAAAAAAGCTATTCTATATTCTAGTTTAGGCCTAAAACTAACAATCATTTTCATAATCAATTAGTCAATTATTTTCTCAATTCATAGTTAATAGCAGTACTCGAGTTGAGGGGGGATGAGGGCGGATGGCATCCCCCCTGAAATAAAAACGATCAAAATCATCCCCCCTGTAAAACCGCCACCCCCCCTTTCCATCCCTTCCCTTTTCACAGTAAATGTTGGAAATATAACTTATAATTATATATAATTATTTCATCATTAGAAAGTAGTACGCATGTTGAGTAAAAGAAATAATAAAATCTGAGGGCACAGGGGCACGCAAACATGCGGAACAAGCTGCACTGCACTGCAGTGTCAGCATGACCAAACGAGCGGCTGGACAACGCGATGTCAGGGAGTATTTTAAAAAGACGAAAATTACAGGTGAGCTATAAATCAAGACTCAGGAGTCTCAATCATTACTTTTTATTAATCTATACAAAAGTCGCCAGACTCGCCACAAGTTGTATGCACAATAACAACACAGCTAGTTTTCCAAGCTCGCTGTGTAGCCTCCAAACTCGTTGCCTGAAATGTCTAGTAATTGATTAAAAAAATGACTGATAAAAATATTTTTAACTAATTATTATTCTTTTCAAAATTAAAACACCACACAATCTTAACACTTGGACAGCCAGCATTCTAGTACCCCCTCCAACAGCCGCAACGGCACATTTTTTTTATTTTTATTTATTTATTTATTTATTTTTGCTTCACATCTCCCATTAAAGTGGATACTTTGCTAAAATACACGGTACAATAATAAATAATACATACCTTTTAGTCTACTATATCATCATAATATCATAGCATGTGCAATATTATTCATAAGATTTAATTTTCAAGCAGTGTGTGTTTTCTGACTTCTGTGCGCTACAAGCAAACCTGGCGCTTTTATGAATCAATTAACGATCACAAATCGCCACGAATTCAAGCACTTATGATAATTAATGCACTTAATACAGAAACGTTTTGCTCTATCATCTGAATGAGACACACAACACCATGTCTGACACCAACTTTGTGTGAAAATACTTAAAAAATTAAACAATGAAGATACAAACTCCGCTGGAGGGATAAAATCCACTGGACTGATGTTTGCTGCAACTTTTAGAATCTCAGATAAACTTTCAGGTGAAGCTCGAAGCTTCAAGATCATCTGGATTTATACTTTATCCAAAACACGTCAGGTGAAATAGGCTACTGCATGTAAAGGATTTACCGTCAGCAGCTGGTTGTGGCAAAAAGCGCCCCTCACTGAAGAAATACGCCAAAATCTCCCGAAGAATGTATCCAAAGCCCCAGACCAAGTGAGTGAGAGCTTTTTTAGAGTTTTGCTTTTTAACTTTCAGTGATAATTAACTACGATGTTGAACATCACAGCGTGCGCGGTGAGAGCCGTCTGCTCCACTCAGCAGCAGCCTGTGAATGGGAACGAAGTGTGGAACCTGTTTCAGCTCAATATCATGACTTTGAAAACACCAAATGACTTATTTTAACGAATTCCGTTGGATTAAAATATGTAGAACTGTAAAATCTCACTTCCATGAAGGCTGTTCATTCAGACAGCGACAGATCACAGGCTGAAGTTGGCATTTCATCCTCACATGCAGCCGCAGCGAAGGTCGAGCTGTACGCAGCTGCGCAGTTTATATTATGTTCATTATATTGTTGATTAATGTTGAAATGACGTTCTGCCTCACCAATAATTATTAATACCATCAGATTAAACACTAAAGTGATCAGGTTTTGAACCTACATACATCGGGATAGTGCAGGATAGTTTCTATCCTGTTTCCAGGATAGAACATGCAATTTTATGGAAAACATTAATCCCTATGCCCCCCAAAAGGCTGTCTATGGGCACGGTCAAATTACGAAGTACGAATTTATGAAAAAATAACTGCAGAAAATAACAGTGAAACAGTTCCGAACAAACAAACAACTGATCAAAGGCAGGATCAGCACCCTGGAAAGCGCCGCGGCACCAGCGCCTTCAGAGAGCGCAGCAGTACCAATGGCTTACACCTGGGGCAAAAGCTCTCAAACTCTGAAACCTTACATGTACTTCCCACTCACAGCAGGTCTTCCAAATAATATTTTTTGTCGATCCCCTCTTCATCGTCGTTTTCTTTGTTGATTTCTATTTCTCTTTCTTTCTTTCTGTCTGTGTCCCTGTCACGCACTCTGTGTCACTCTGTCCATGTGACTGTCTGTAACCCTCCCTCTGTGTCTCTTTCTCTCTCTGTTCAGACTGTTCCTGCTATGAATATGGAATATATAAATATAAATAATAACTAATTTAAAAAAAATCATAGCCGCTGGAAAACAAGACTGTGAAATGTATCACTTGGCACCTGGTGACCTATGTGCGGTCTATGTGACCGCTGTGGCGGTCAGAGGTATAAATGCTCAGAAATCTTTTGTGTTTTATTTAAGCACCTTATAAGCTTCAAAAAACGTACAAAACACATATTTAGGAAAAGTCACAGAATGAGAGGCTTGTAGTTTTTTTTAAACAAAGTTATTTGGATTATAAAAACCCAAACGGTCTGTCAGACCATCTTGGCGGTTCTAGTGTTAAACAACTGTATTCTATACTTTCACTTTCTCGAATATAAATCTAGTTCAAATAAAATGCAGCATATAAAAATATCTGAACAGATTGTTTGTTCAGTATTAATTTTCAGCCTTCTGATCAGGGAAAAATAAAATAGTCACTTTGTGCACTAATCCTGGATACTCTGTATTTGCAACACAGTATAAAAAACATGATCAAAAACTAATTCTAGAAAAAAGTGTCTCTGGGGTCCCCAGAAACTTGTGATGTCAAGGCCCAAAAAAGGAACCCGCGTTAATCTCTCTTGTTAACTAGCTTGCTTAAACACAGGACTTGTCATTCAGTCATTTCAGTGAGGATTCAGAAGTCTTATTTACAGTGTTTTGTTTTGATAATGAATTTACATGAATTACCCCCCCGAATTTTTTTTACAACTCGACCACTGGTTAATAGTTGTTTGCCTATAAGATATCAGAAGATGGTGAAAAATGAAATGTTTCCCAAAGTGCAAGATGACGTCCTCACATGTCTTGTTTTCTCCACAGCCCAAAAATATTCAGTTTACTGTTACACAGGAGTGAAGAACACAGCTGCACAAGCCTACAGATCACTGAATCAAAGCAACGTGTTTGCAAGCATTTGTCTTTTCTTTTCAGAAATACAGTATTACTGTAGATTACTGTGTTTTACAGTACACGATCAAACAAAGTGAAATGTTTGAGGTCTGGTGTCTTGAATAAAACATACCAAATATTATGGTCATTTTACCTTGTATGAATATAGAACTTACTGTAGTGTATCTACAGTAATACAGCATTCAATAAATAAAATTAAAGTAATGCCTAATCTACATCATTTCAAACTCCAGCCTCTCCACAAATTGCTTTTTTTCCCCATTGCAACTTACTGATAGTTAAAACAGTTGACAGTTAAAACAGCATTAAATATGAATCTCTTTAAAATACAAAAATCATTCAGATCTAGTGATGAATATACGGTATGCATAGAGTTTATCATTGATATCACTTAATGTCCCTACAGTCTACTGTGTCTGCGTCCTCTGTTATGTCTGGGTTAAAGGAACCCGCAGCTGGAGTTTGTCACAGACATACAGTACAGGGGAGGTTAGGTTGAGCTGTGTTCTAGCCTGCCCCCTGCTGGAGATTCCTGTCATAGCTTTTCAGGCAGAGTTTGACAGGGGCCACCGCAGAAAGCACCAACAATAGGCACCAAAGCATCAGAACTGGACCACGGAGCAATGGAAGAAGGTGGCCTGGTCTGATGAATCACATTTTCTTTTACATCATGTGGATGACCGGGTGCGTGTGCATCGCTTACCTGGGAAGGATTTGCTGCTAACGTCTTGGTGCCAGATACCACAGCACACCTTCAGAGGTCTAATGGAGTCCAGGCCTCGACGGGTCAGGGCTGTTTGGCAGCAAAAGGGGGACCTACACAATATTAGGCAGGTGGTCATAATGTTATGCCTGATCGGTGTATGTTTACATATTCATCTCTTCATTAGCCATATCTCAGGCCCTGGCTCTAACTACAAAGCTGAGTCATCTAAGTGGAGAGAAAATTAGAAAAATAAAAATATCACTCATTCGTTCAGCACTTCAAGCTGTGGGGAAAAAAACTGTACTTACAATTTAGTTACAATTCATATGGTTGGAATAGTAGTTAATGTATTTATGTTCAAGCTTGAGTAGTAATGGATTACATGTAATGGGATTAAATAATCTGGATAAAAAGGTAACTGTATTTCATCACAGTTAGAGATAAAAAAGACAATCAGATTACAGTTATATTTAGTAAAAGGGGATTATTAGTAGGATTAAAATTTTTAAATAAAAGAATAATATACTACTATGCACGAGACTCACAGTTAACAAGTCATTATCTTGGCTTCTAATGAAAAAAAAAAAGCTTCACTGAGTGGAAATTTCACAGTTTTTAGTCTTAAAATCAATCAGTCAATCAATCAATCAATCAATCAATCAATCAATTGCACACAACAGAGGAAGGAACAGCTGTGCAAACTAAATGGACCAAAACAACAAACATAAAATACTCAGATGTGCTACAATTAATCTATTGTTAATCGACTATTAAATTAATCTCTGTGTATTGTGATAATCAATTCATGGTTTTGAGTCATTTTTTAACATTTATTCTGGTTTCTTTATTCCTCTCTGACAGCTTTGGGAAAAATTGGTCCTCTTGCGAGAACATTTTCAAATTCTTATCTTAAATTTCTCTTTCTTTTGCTCGTACAGTGGGCTCGTTTCAGATTCAGCAAACGCTCACAACTGCGTAAATGATCCACCTGTGTGTATTTGAGTGCACGTGCATAAGACTTGTAACGATTAAATAATTAAAGCCATAGTAATACCATATATGGTTGCACTTCCTGCTCCATATGTCAGCAAGCTTTCATTCAAGAAAATAACATCAAATAGTAAAAAGAAGAACTTTAACAAGCTCAGAGTTTGACGTCCTTCTTTCAGAGATCCATAAAGAAAAATCTGTCACTTTAGCAGCATCAGCAGTGGAATTAAGGGACCTGATAAAACAAAGAAACAGGAAAAGTGAGTGCTGTTAATGCTGCGTTACCTGAGGGTCGGACTGCCACTGAAATAAAGAAGAAATGTCTCGATATGAAAATGACACAGCAAGGCTATCGGCGACTGCAAGGAGGAGGGGGGCAAGGGGAAGTTTCCATCACAGAGATGGAGGACAGAATAAAGTGAGGACGTAACCCTGAACGTGCATGTAAGGACATACAGACAATACGCCTGACAGCAGGTAATAATACACCATTAAATTAATGATGAAAGACATGATGTGTCAATTTACAATTCTATTATAGTTTAACATGCAGTCAAACAGGATAATGACCAACATAACTGTAAAATGTAACTTATTTTTCAAATACAAAATAACCTCAAACTAATGAAATATACAGTCATTAGTGAAAAACGTCACTTTAGTCAACAGCAGACTGACTGCACATGACTCGTATGACAGGTCTGGACCACTCGGAAATTGTGATCGTATCTGAAAGAAAATTCAAAATACAAGAAGACTGATAAATGCAACAAGTTCTCTTAAATCACCAATCTGTTCATTTGAGTGGTTCTTGCATGAGGTCCATTGATCAACGCTTTTCACCATTTTCTGACATTTTACGGACCAAATAACTAACTGATTTATGGACAAAATGGTCGACAAATGAATCTATTATGAAAATAATCATTACATAAAGACTTCAAAAATGGATCCTATTTTTCAAGTGACAAGATTGTGACAGGATCAATCAATTGATTAATTATTTTTGAATTATTTTTAATTAAAACAAGTAAAAATTCTCTGATTTCAGTTTCTTACGTTTCTTTAGCAGTGGGTGAATAATGGAATGTTTCAAACTAATTAGAAAAGAAGGAGAAGCCAGGAATTGTTTAAAATTTGCAAAATAACAGGGCTGAGAGTGGAAAATATCTCCCTGAGCAGCTTACTGGGGATGATATCTAAGCTGCAGGAGGAGGAGTTCATATTGGCCCAGGTTGAAAAATACCGAAGTTATCCTTTAAATGTTAACTATTAATTGAGAAAATAACTGATCAATTAATTGATTATGAAAATACTTGTTAGTTTCAGGCCATATAGAATAGTCTTTTTGTGGACCTACAATATAAAATGTGTACATTTTATAGATTGATCTATTCTTGTCATCTCTTCTTTTCTGTTCATTTGCTCTGATTTATAAATGATTTGTATTTATAGCAACTACAGAGGTGCATATATGGTAAAGCCATCATAACTCCTGTTATTTACATTTTAAATAATAATTTATGATGTGTCCCTCAGTTAGCAGCATTGCTTTTCCCAGCCTGACCGACTGTGTCTTTTATAGTTATGGACTGCATTCAACAGCTGGTAGTCTGTCATTCTCACTAAATCTGACCTCAAATCAGACACCAGGCCGCCATTGTAAATAAGAATTTGTTCTTATTGACTCGCCTGGTTAAATAAAGGTTTTAAAAAAACTGATGCCTTATAAGAAAGGTTTTTTTTTTTTTGTTTTTTTTTTCTTTTTTGTGGCTATCATGTCATAAGTATTTTCAGATTTACATGAGAAATGAATCTATAATTTCATGGATCTGTTCACATATGATGTTTTAAGTTTTTGAGCAGTTTCAGAGGAAATATAATTGGCCTCCTTTTTCCATCAATAAATTTTCAAAGTAAACGTTCTATGGCGCCAGTGCGTAAAGCGCAATGACGGTCACCCCAGATCAAAGTCGCGCGACATCGATGACGTCACACACTGACGTGTAGCTTTGTTCTTTCAAGGTATAAGGTGAGGTAACTTTCAGTGCATTTAATCCAATTTAGTGCAAATTATTACAGCAGGACAAGAAATCACACGGAAACCAGTAGCTTTGATAATCTTAAAGGAATTTATTGGGTAATAATTTCTCTTGTTTGAGTATTTTCATTGTTTTTTCAGCATTTGATTAGTTGAAAATGAATCGCACAGCCCCTGAGGGACCCAACAATGAACTCTGGGCGGGTGACTCATCACAGCTGACTGAGCGCCAACCTGAGACGTCTAGATATGACGAAAGGGAACATGTGAGGAGACAACTTGAAACTCTTTCTCGTTTACATCAAGAATATATGGCTCTGATCAGAAGAGACCAACCAGCTAGAGATGAGCTTTTATCGGTGGCGCCCAGAATCCAAAGAGGTAAAGAGAAGATGTTGGAAATGGTGACGGATGCTATCAGAGAAATTGAGAGTTTGTCCAAGACTTTTGAGAACGTAACAGCCGATTTGGTCTTGTTTAAATTTTACCTAGACGAAAAAGAGGCAGAAAGTGTAAATCTGTTGGCAAAAGTTCATGAACTGCAGGAAGACACGAAAATAATGAGCGCCCAGCCTGAAATCTCCGAGAGAGATGAAACAAGAAGAAAACTGAAGAGGAGAGGCAGGAGAGTGAGAGCATAGCTGACAAGCTGGCTCAACTTGAACTTTTGGCAGTGACACAAAACAAAGACAGGAAAAAAGAGAAGGAGATTGTGCAAAGCCTGCTGTACCAGCTGCGGATTTACAGTGTAGAAAAGAGCCAAATACAGAGCAGGCTGGGGCAAGCCCCCAGGAGAATCTGGCTGCACAGCCTCCCGCTGCACAGCCTCCCGCAGCACAGCCTCCTGCAGCACAGCCTCCCGCTGGAGAGCCTCCCGCTGCACAGCCTCCCGTAGCACAGTCTCCTGCAGCACAGCTTCCTGCAGCACAGCTTCCCGCTGGAGAGCCTCCCACTGCACAGCCTTCCGCTGGAAAGCCTCCCGCAGCACAGCATCCCACAGCACAAACTCCCACTGCACAGCCTCCTGCTGCACGGCCTCCCGCTGCACAGCATCCCGCTGCACGGCCTCCTGCAGCACAGCATTCAGCTGCACGGCCTCCCACTGCACAGCCTACCGCTGGACAGCCTCCCGCAGCACGGCCCTCCCGCTGCACAGTTCTTCCGCTGAAAAGCCTCCTGCAGCACAGCATCCTGCTGCACAGCCTCCTGCTGCACAGCCTCCCGCTGCACCGGCCTGCCGCTGGACATCCTCCCGCAGCACAGCCTCCTGCTGGAAAGCCTCCCGCAGCACAGCCTTCTGCAGCACAGTTTCCCGCAGCACGGCCTCCCACTGGACAGCCTTCCGCAGCACAGCCTCCCGCAGCAACAGCCTCCTGCTGAAAAGCCTCCCGCAGCACAGCCTCCCACTGCACAGCCTCCTGCAGCACGGCCTTCACCTGCACGGCCTTCCGCTGCACAGCATCCCGCTGCACAGCATCCCGCTGCACAGCCTTCCGCTGGACAGCCTCCCGCAGCACAGCCTCCCGCAGCACGGTCTCCCACTGCACAGCCTTCCACTGGAAAGCCTCCCGAAGCACAGCCTCCAGCTGCACAGCCTCCTGCAGCATGGCCTCCCGCTGCACAGCCTGCCACAGCACAGCCTCCTGCTGCACAGCATCCTGCAGCACAGCCTTCTGCTGGACAGCCTCCCACAGCATGGCCTCCAGCTGCACGGCCTCCCGCTGCACAGCCTTCCGCTCGACAGCCTCCCGCAGCCACGGCCTCCTGCAGCACGGCCTCCCACTTCACAGCCTTCCACTGGAAAGCATCCAGCTGCACAGCCTGCCACAGCACAGCCTTCTGCTGCACAGCATCCTGCAGCACGGCCTCCCGCTGCACAGCATCCTGCAGCACAGCCTTCCGCAGCACAGCCTCTCACAACATGGCCTCCAGCTGCACGGCCTCCTGCTGGACAGCCTTCCACAGCACAGCCTCCAGCTGCACAACCTCCCCACTGGACAGTCTCCCACAGCACAGCCTCCCGCTGCACGGCCTCTTGCTGGACAGCCTTCCACAGCACAGCCTCCAGCTGCACGGCCTCCTGCAACACAGCCTCCAGCTGCACAGCATCCCGCTAGACAGTCTCCCCGCAGTACAGCCTCCTGCTGCATGGCCTCCCGCCAGAACAGCCTCCAGCTGCAAAGCCCCCCGCAGCTCAGCCTCCCGCTGCACGCCTCCTTTTGCACAGCCTCTCGCTGGACAGCCTCCCACAGCACGGCTTTCTGCTGGACAGCCTCCCGCTGCACAGCCTCCACGCTGCTGACGGTCAGACCAGTTTTTGGAGTCGCCATGGTAAAACCTGTCTGAAAGTTGCTGCCGGTGTTGGCATCATCGCTGTAGGCGTAGTTGTGGCCACCAAATGCAAAGGTTTTGGTCTGTTGAACTTGTCTTACAAGCTGGCCCAAACCCTTTTTTAACCTGGAACACACAATTCCTCATCCCTTCTGAACAGGACGAACTGCACGAACAGGACAATTTTAAATTCCATCTTAAAGTATAAGAAGACATTTTTACAATCTGACCTTTCTATAGTGTTAAAACTATGTACTTATAAATACATAACTCATCAATTATAGAAATCATCCATCCATCCGTCCATGGCCACTGTTTTTAAAAATGTCAGTTAATTTCCCTTCATCTCTGAAATCAACCAGTTAACACTATTCATTCCCAGCAAGGTGACATTTAATTCCCTACTTTGTTTGAAGCAGTCAGACAGCATCCAATCAATTTGCTGGAGAGAACCACAGAGAACTAAACATTACATCACAAAGGGCTGGTTAGAAAAAATAACACCAAACATCATTTTGTTCATGGACACAAACTACACAGCTGTCAACAAAAAACAACTTGCTGTATGACAAACACAGGACAGACATACAGCAACAACTTCAAACTTCATTCACCATTTGAAGTTATAAAAAAAAAACTGTGTCTATAAATATAATTATGGACATCGATCTATCCTCATTATATTCATATAAAATATATAAATGTAATGAGTGTGATCTATTCAACATTCATATTTATAAACACAGAGGACAGCACAGTGCAGTGATAAGTTTTCTTGTCCTGTCTGTGTCTGTGTGGGTTTTCTCTGGGCACGCTAGTTTCCTCCCACATGTGTCTGTCTGTCCCTGTAAGTTAGGTCCACTGGTGTGAATGTGTCCATCTATCTGTCTGTCTGTCTGTCTCTCTGTGCATTTTAGGTGTAAATGTGAGAGTGGATGACGACCTCTCTCACTCAGAATGAGCTGTGATTGGCTCATATTGGGTCAGAGGTATTGATAATAGATGGCTGGAAAGAGTTCTCATATAAATAAGAACAACTCAAATTGTTAATTGTTTCATTTTATTATGAAACACTAGCAAACCATCTATTGTTAGCTAGGTAGCTAGGTAGGTTGATGGAAATGTTTTGTGTTGGTCCAACCACAGGTACATAATATTATATTATAATTCATATTACATAATATTATACTTGTGTTTCATGTCATAAGAAGAAATATGGATTTATTTGATATAAAATACTAATAAGTCCTTAACGTGGTCGCCATGTTGCTGAATGTCATCACACACAGACTTGGAGAGTAACAGATTACATGTAATGGGATTACATAATCAGGATCTTAAAATGTTCCATTACATTTACAAAAAGATAGATGTAATCAGATTGCAGTTAAATTGAATCAAATGTAGATGTGTATTTAGCAGGACTACTATTTGAAACTAGTTTTTAAAATAAATAATATAATACCATGTGCAGTGTGCACACATTACAACACTTCATAAGTCCTGAGTCACCCCACTTTGGTCTCAGTGAAACCATAGCTAATATTACAGTTAATTTATTATTATTATAATCTGAAAAATTGCTTCACTGGATGGAAATTTCAACATTATTTGGTCTTTAAATCAGCAAAGAGGAACAACATGTCAGTACAGTGAGAGTTCTGCCTCCAGCTGTGAAAATACTGTCGTTATCCAAGAACTCAACATGTGATTTAAATGAACATTTACAGGTCAGACCAACAGCTAACAAGAGCTACTCAGATATCCAGTTAGCTAGCTAACCTGTCAATACTGTCAATACTACTGCCACTGAAAAATATTTTGGGATAGTAGATGGTGATGTAAAACCAGAAACTTCACAAGTGAATACATTTACATCATTTACTTGAAGTTTGAGTGTTAAGTAACACAAAACATTTAAATGTGAATAACTACGGCTATTAATCTAAACGTGCATTTGCTCATTAAGAAAGGAAGGAATATGTGAACAAACAATTAATAAATCTAACAGTGATCGTAATGTCACTGGTTGTTGAAGCAATCCAAAAGTAACTCAAAGCAGCTACATTACTTTAATATTAGGATATTTGGATTACATTACTGATAACATTTTTTAAAAGAGGTAATCAATAAATGTATCAGAATACATTTTTAAAGTAATCCTCCCAACCCTCATCACACACTGATCCAGCTGGACTCGGGTCTTTTGTGTGAAATAAATCAATGTTCACTGGATAAGTTACAGTGTGTGTTTGCACTGGCTGGTAGAAAAGTACCTCTGGAAACACTTTATAATAACCATCATTAATAAATGGTCAATTACAGCATTCTAAGGTCTGTTGTTGCTATGGAGACCAGAGTGTTGCTATGGAGACTCTGAAAAAGCAATAAAATAATTTTTAAATTAATATTTTGTGTCAAATTACAGATTTTTTTTTGGTAAGTAACTATGAAATGGGGACAAGTTGGGAACAAACCCCGTCAGGGTGATGCAGGACCCCAGATCATATGATCTGCTCACTGCACATTATCCCACTTGTTACATGGTTACGTACCCCCCCCAAAAAATTAAAAAAAAAATGTAATAATTTGACAGAAAATATTGCTTTAATATTTATTGTCCCTCCAGAGTCCATAGCAACAGTCTGCTGTGTATAACAGCAGCCTGTTCTTCAACAGTCTGCTCCACAGAAATAAGAATTAGAATTCTGTTATTGACCAATCAGAATCGAGTATTTACCAAAGTCATCCAATAAGCTCCTGTATTTGACAAGTTGTGGGTGAGAACGTGTTGTCTATAAACCTTATCTGGATGATACTGTGAAGCTGCAGCTGATGTATATAATGCTTTCTATACGGTAATAAATACTGTGTGGTGCATCTATAAACATGATTTGGATTATAAAGCTGCCAGTGATGTTTATAAAACTTTACAGCTGTTTAAAGCTACAAGGAACTTTAACATTGTCTTGATTTTGGAGGCGCCTGTAGACAAAAACCATAACCACAAAATATAAGCTCAAAAATAATAATTATCTAAATAAAAATCCCCTCATGCTTCTTTTCAACTGGCTAGAGTACGACTGACTGTAACTTTACCTGGGAAAATATAAACACAGGCTCGTTTCTTCTGATTTCAAGCAGAATCCAAGCAGCCATTAAGAACCACGATACAGAAACAGCTGATCTTCTCTGTGATGGAGTTGTGAACTTCTGTTGGTCATACAGAGGCATCAGTAATAAACTGAGACTGTTTGATAACCACTTAAAAACTCCTTGTTGTAGCTTTAATGAATGCTTTATCAAACATGTAGACATTCTTTGAATGTCTGTTAACAGTAAAACAAATATGAACTATAAGATAAGATCAAATAAAATGAAATAAGATCCATTTTATTGATCCCACACTGGTGAAATTCACATTACAGCAACAATATAAAGTATTACATTTAACAAAAAATTCATTCTAGACTATACAGACTACATACACCTTTCACTTGTACAGATATATGGAGATGTCTGTACATGTGGACAGATATATGGATATACAGTGTCTGGGTAACTGCAGGGTAATCGCACACATGTTGTAATACACACATGGTGTGAAGCATTGTATTAAGAGGAAAGAACGTAAACAGTGTTACCAAAGTTTAATTTAATGAATAATGAATATGAGTAAATAACATATAACCAGGGTTCGAATTATACAATGGCTTTCGGGGGAGCCCTATTGCACCCCCCCCCCCCCCCCCCCCCCCCCCCCCCCCCCCCGGGTCGTTTTTTTTTTTTCTACTACCTTGTTTCAGGGGTAGCTACAGCACTCCCTCCTCAAGTCCATTATCGTTTTCTTTATTCCATTTAACTCTCCTCAAACACGTACTGCAGAAAAAAAATCCTCTTGTCCTCATCTGACGCTCCAAAATGTAAACGAGTTCACAGTGGAGGCATTAAATTGACGCGCATCACGATGCTCTCAGTGCGCGTTCTGCCGAGTCAGACGCCTTCAATGCGTTTTGGCCTCAATATTAACGTCATAATCTGATCTTTGTGATGTAAACTAATGTGGAGAGATCTTAAATCAAAATTAACTCACATTTGTTTTTACATGGGACAACTTTATGAAATGTCATAGAAACAGAGAAACAGCTGTCCTGCTGCGTGCATCTCTCTCTCACTCTCTCTCCTTACTGACTGTCCTTTCGGCTCACTGTCGTTTCTCTTCTGTCTGTGGATTGTTAGAATCGGGAGAAAGTGGAATTCAGACCAAAAGTTCAATTTGCAACAACAAAAAGCAAACAGGAACCGAAGTAACATGTTAAGTCTATCAGTCACCTCTGCTCCGTGTCAGAACCACGGACAGCGCAGCAGTCACGGTGGCGCACACAACAGCGCACACGGCATTGTGTTAATTAGTGACAATACATAAAATGTGCGAATAAACACAAAACTTTGCCATATTTTCACTGTTATTATTTATTTCAGGACCATCATATATTAGAGCTCCCCCCAAATGTCCCAAATGAGGCTTTCAGGGGAGCTCATGTCCTTTTCAGGTGAGCCCAGCTCCCCCTAGCTCCCCCGTAATTCGAACCATGCATATAACAATAACAAATAAAAACATACTGTAAATAGTTTAATTGAATATCAATTTACCATTTATTACTTAAGGCTGATCCAGAGGACAGATACGTCCATTATTTTAAAAAGTAATCATGTATTGGACAACTATATTCATTTTCTTGATTTGTTTTCTTTTTCTCTGTTGGTATGGGTTCAAATTTTGTGTAAACTGTAATGCTTCAAATAGTATGTTGGCTATTATTTATTTTTTTGTGTACTACTTGTTTGAAACACAATAGAAACAATATTATAATGGAAGATTTTAATTAAATTATTTTGAGATACTAATTCATTAAGATAGTAAGTCATTATTCTGAGAAACTGAGTCATTATTTACAAGATACTATGTCATTATTTTGAGAAAACAAGCCATTATTCAAGATACAATCTCATTTTTAACATACTATCTCTTTATTTTAGATACTATCTCATTATTTTGAGATGCTGATTCATTACTGAACATACTCTCTTATCATTTAAGGAGCCTGTCCTCCAACAGAAAACGACCAGAGAGGTCGTTTTTGACAGAAGCTTTATACGACCTATACGTACGTTTACCCTAACCCTAATCCCCAAAAAGACATGCGCGAAGAAGGTTTGGCCTTGCCGGGACTCGTACTCAGGTCTCTTGCTTTGAGGGCGAGAGGCCTCCTTGATGCACCACACCACTTTTCAATTGACTTTTGCTTTTCTTAATGCAGCCTGTTCTCCAACAGAACACGACCAGAAGCGCGACCAGAAACGCTCTACTGGGTCGTATGTCCACATACGATCTATCTGGGCGTATGATTTGGAGGATATGTTGTTAATAGTTGTTTGCCTATAAGATATCAGAAGATGGTGAAAAATGAAATGTTTCCCAAAGTGCAAGATGACGTCCTCACATGTCTTGTTTTGTCCACAGCCCAAAAATATTCAGTTTACTGTTACACAGGAGTGAAGAAAGCAGAAAATATTTTCATTTAAGAAACTGAAATCAGAGAAAAAAAAGAGTGAGAGAGATTAAAACCAATTAATCAATTATCAAAAAAGTTGGCAATTGATTTAATAATCGATAAATCGATCCAATTCTAATTGTTCACATTAACGTGACTGACACTGTTGCACCAATTGTTTTGTAGAGTCTGACCGATAGATCGATGGGCAAATATTATCGGCCTGATATTGGCCTGTTACAGCTTTACCGACATACATCGGTATAGGCATATATGTTTATTTAACAGATCGCAGATTGCTTTTATTTGTTAGCTTTAAATGCTTTATAGGTTTAATATATACATATATTTTGATATATATATATTTCTAGTTATTAATAATTATTAAAAATAGCCTTTAACATTTACAGGTTCAGGGACCTGATGTCATTTTGGACAATTAAGTTTATTGTTAACTTTTATAATATTCTGCCTCCAAAAAAATAGGTGTTCTATATTCTGTATAAAGAATATCTGCATATATATCAATCTCATTTTTTACTTTTACTCCCTAATAACAGTATTGGTACTGGCCCTGATAATCCAGTATCAGCCAGGCTGTGTTACTTTATAAGTAAATCATCAAGTGGTCAGTCAGTTGCCAGCAGTGACATTATCATCCATCACAGACAAACTCCAGACGTGACCTGTCACACATTAACGAGCCTGACCTCTGCCAGAATGAGGTGCTCAATTACACAAATGTTTCAGGAGAGGACAAGTGGAATTACCTGTTAAAACCTGACTTTAAACATTTCTGTCATGGCCAGCTTTGCATTTTTAATCCAGTGCCAAACTACACAGAGAGGAAACATTTTATCTCACAAGTTCTTCCCTTATCATCTGGTCTGCTGCCTCCACTTGTTATTTCCACTTGAAGCGGCTCCAGGTAGCTGCAGGGGCGCTGATAAATGTGGTTGTGTAGAAGATAAGAATATTTGTTTTGAAACAGCAGGAAAAATAGCACTACACACAGCTCTGAATGTTCATTACAACATAGCAAAGCAGACAAATGAATGTCCTTACCACCCTCTGACACTTTCTTTAATGAATCTCCAGTGGACCTGACCTATTGATCAGTGACCTGATTTATAAATGAGCTGTATCTGAAAATCTGTAATAAAGACATGCATTGGCTCCTTAACTTCTCCCCCTATTGATTCTGACATCCCTCATGGTGTCAGAGCAGTGAGGGACCAAGTCAACGTACAGAACTTTACAGACTGAATGTGAAATATTCATGTCATGTGTTTACAATAAGTTGTCATCATGCAAAACAGCAAAGATTTTAACAAAAAACTTTATTTAACACCAGATGGCAATATTTAACATCAGAAAAATAAATAAATGAAAATGTTCAAGTTTTGATGTCATGTGCGTTCAAATGCATGGCAGCATCAGAATGAATGAGAACCTTGTGATGCACAATGTTGCAGTAGTTTACAATGGCTTAAAGGGATAGTTCACCCAAAGATGAAAATTCAGGCATTATCTACTCACACTCATGAGTGAAAGTCAGGTTTAATTTTTTTAGTCCATAGAACAACTGCTGGAGTTTCACATGAAACCAGCTTTGCAGAATCTCCCAAACAATTTAAGTAGACAGTGACCACTTTTGAAATGGAAAAAAAAAAACTACCCATGTTTTTAGCCTGAATCTTCACTGTAGACCCCTAGTTTGGAGCCAGTGAACAGCATGTTGGGGCTTTAGGAGACATGAATTACACCAGACGAGCAGTATGGAGGCATGTTTTTTTCTTTCGGTTGTTTTTTTTTTTTTTAACCGTTTGAAAACTGGTCACCATTCACTTCCATTGTTTGGTAAATTCTGCAGCACTGTTTTCCTGTGAATTTCCAGCAGTGTTTTGTGGACTAAAAACTAAACCTGACCTTTAATCGGCATAAGAGTGAGTAGATAATGACTGAATTTTCATTTTTGGGTGAACTAACCCTTTAAGCAAAGTTTTCACAAGAGTTTCAGTGTGCAGAACTCTTAATGTCAAAGTTGGTCAAGTTTCACTTTGCAACAAAATGCTGTCCTTCCATACAGAGACACAGTCCTCTAAATAAAACCACCTCATATTATCTTATTTGTCATGAGTTTTGATGCTTATTACCAAGCCTACAGATCACTGAATCAAAGCAACGTGTGTTTGCAAGCATTTGTCTTTTCTTTTCAGAAATACAGTATTACTGTAGATTACTGTGTTTTACAGTACACGATCAAACAAAGTGAAATGTTTGAGGTCTGGTGTCTTGAATAAAACATACCAAATATTGTGGTCATTTTACCTTGTATGAATATAGAACTTACTGTAGTGTATCTACAGTAATACAGCATTCAATAAATAAAATTAAAGTAATGCCTAATCTACATCATTTCAAACTCCAGCCTCTCCACAAATTGCTTTTTTTCCCCATTGCAACTTACTGATAGTTAAAACAGTTGACAGTTAAAACAGCATTAAATATGAATCTCTTTAAAATACAAAAATCATTCAGATTTAGTGATGAATATACGGTATGCATAGAGTTTATCATTGATATCACTTAATGTCCCTACAGTCTACTGTGTCTGCGTCCTCTGTTATGTCTGGGTTAAAGGAACCCGCAGCTGGAGTTTGTCACAGACATACAGTACAGGGGAGGTTAGGTTGAGCTGTGTTCTAGCCTGCCCCCTGCTGGAGATTCCTGTCATAGCTTTTCAGGCAGAGTTTGACAGGGGCCACCGCAGAAAGCACCAACAATAGGCACCAAAGCATCAGAACTGGACCACGGAGCAATGGAAGAAGATGGCCTGGTCTGATGAATCACATTTTCTTTTACATCATGTGGATGACCGGGTGCGTGTGCATCGCTTACCTGGGAAGGATTTGCTGCTAACGTCTTGGTGCCAGATACCACAGCACACCTTCAGAGGTCTAATGGAGTCCAGGCCTCGACGGGTCAGGCTGTTTGGCAGCAAAAGGGGGATCTACACAATATTAGGCAGGTGGTCATAATGTTATGCCTGATCGGTGTATGTTTACATATTCATCTCTTCATTAGCCATATCTCAGGCCCTGGCTCTAACTACAAAGCTGAGTCATCTAAGTGGAGAGAAAATTAGAAAAATAAAAATATCACTCATTCGTTCAGCACTTCAAGCTGTGGGGAAAAAACTGTACTTACAATTTAGTTACAATTCATATGGTTGGAATAGTAGTTAATGTATTTATGTTCAAGCTTGAGTAGTAATGGATTACATGTAATGGGATTAAATAATCTGGATAAAAAGGTAACTGTACAGTTACAGATAAAAAAAAAGACAATCAGATTACAGTTATATTTAGTAAAAAGGGGATTATTAGTAGGATTAAAAATTTTAAATAAAAGAATAATATACTACTATGCACGAGACTCACAGTTAACAAGTCATTATCTTGGCTTCTAATGAAAAAAAAAAAGCTTCACTGAGTGGAAATTTCACAGTTTTTAGTCTTAAAATCAATCAGTCAATCAATCAATCAATCAATCAATCAATTGCACACAACAGAGGAAGGAACAGCTGTGCAAACTAAATGGACCAAAACAACAAACATGTATTGTGATAATCAATTCATGGTTTTGAGTCATTTTTTAACATTTATTCTGGTTTCTTTATTCCTCTCTGACAGCTTTGGGAAAAATTGGTCCTCTTGCGAGAACATTTTCAAATTCTTATCTTAAATTTCTCTTTCTTTTGTTCGTACAGTGGGCTCGTTTCAGATTCAGCAAACGCTCACAACTGCGTAAATGATCCACCTGTGTGTATTTGAGTGCACGTGCATAAGACTTGTAACGATTGAATAATTAAAGCCATAGTAATACCATATATGGTTACACTTCCTGCTCCATATGTCAGGAAGCTTTCATTGAAGAAAATAACATCAAATAGTAAAAAGAGGAACTTTAACGAGCTCAGAGTTTGACGTCCTTCTTTCAGAGATCCATAAAGAAAAATCTGTCACTTTAGCAGCATCAGCAGTGGAATTAAGGGACCTGATAAAACAAAGAAACAGGAAAGGTGAGTGCTGTTAATGCTGCGTTACCTGAGGGTCGGACTGCCACTGAAATAAAGAAGAAATGTCTCGATATGAAAATGACACAGCAAGGCTATCGGCGACTGCAAGGAGGAGGGGGGCAAGGGGAAGTTTCCATCACAGAGATGGAGGACAGAATAAAGTGAGGACGTAACCCTGAACGTGCATGTAAGGACATACAGACAATCCGCCTGACAGCAGGTAATAATACATCATTAAATTAATGATGAAAGACATGATGTGTCAATTTACAATTCTATTATAGTTTAACATGCAGTCAAACAGGATAATGACCAACATAACTGTAAAATGTAACTTATTTTTCAAATACAAAATAACCTCAAACTAATGAAATATACAGTCATTAGTGAAAAACGTCACTTTAGTCAACAGCAGACTGACTGCACATGACTCGTATGACAGGTCTGGACCACTCGGAAATTGTGATCGTATCTGAAAGAAAATTCAAAATACAAGAAGACTGATAAATGCAACAAGTTCTCTTGAATCACCAATCTGTTCATTTGAGTGGTTCTTGCATGAGGTCCATTGATCAACGCTTTTCACCATTTTCTGACATTTTACGGACCAAATAACTAACTGATTTATGGACAAAATGGTCGACAAATGAATCTACTATGAAAATAATCATTACATAAAGACTTCAAAAATGGATCCTATTTTTCAAGTGACAAGATTGTGACAGGATCAATCAATTGATTAATTATTTTTGAATTATTTTTGAATTAAAACAAGTAAAAATTCTCTGATTTCAGTTTCTTACGTTTCTTTAGCAGCGGGTGAATAATGGAATGTTTCAAACTAATTAGAAAAGAAGGAGAAGCCAAGGAATTGTTTAAAATTTGCAAAATAACGGGCTGAGAGTGGAAAATATCTCCCTGAGCAGCTTACTGGGATGATATCTAAGCTGCAGGAGGAGGAGTTCATATTGGCCCAGGTTGAAAAATACCGAAGTTATCCTTTAAATGTTAACTATTAATTGAGAAAATAACTGATCAATTCATTGATTATGAAAATACTTGTTAGTTTCAGGCCTAAACTAGCATATAGAATAGCTTTTTTGTGGAACTACAATATAAAATGTGTACATTTTATAGATTGATCTATTCTTGTCATCTCTTCTTTTCTGTTCATTTGCTCTGATTTATAAATGATTTGTATTTATAGCAACTACAGAGGTGCATATATGGTAAAGCCATCATAGAATCACTCCTGTTATTTACATTTTAAATAATAATTTATGATGTGTCCCTCAGTTAGCAGCATTGCTTTTCCCAGCCTGACCGACTGTGTCTTTTATAGTTATGGACTGCATTCACACAGCTAGTAGTCTGTCATTCTCACTAAATCTGACCTCAAATCAGACACCAGGCCGCCATTGTAAATAAGAATTTGTCCTTATTGACTCGCCTGGTTAAATAAAGGTTTTGAAAAAACTTACGCCTTATAAGAAAGTTTTTTTTTTTGTTTTTTTTTTTTTTTTTGTGGCTATCATGTCATAAGTATTTTCAGATTTACATGAGAAATGAATCTATAATTTCATGGATCTGCTCACATATGATGTTTTCAGTTTTTGAGCAGTTTCAGAGGAAATATAATTGGCCTCCTTTTTCCGTGATTAAATTTTCAAAGTAAACGTTCTATGGCGCCAGTGCGTAAAGCGCAATGACGTCACCCCAGATCAAAGTCGCGCGACATCGATGACGTCACACACGACGTGTAGCTTTGTTCTTTCAAGGTATAAGGTGAGGTAACTTTCAGTGCATTTAATCCAACTTAGTGCAAATTATTACGGCAGGACAAGAAATCACACAGAAACCAGTAGCTTTGATAATCTTAAAGGAATTTATTGGGTAATAATTTCTCTTGTTTGAGTATTTTCATTGTTTTTTCAGCATTTGATCAGTTGAAAATGAATCGCACAGCCCCTGAGGGACCCAACAATGAACTCTGGGCGGGTGACTCATCACAGCTGACTCAGAGGGCTGGATATGACGAAAGGGAAGATGTGAGGAGACAACTTGAAACTCTACAACATTTAGAGCAAGAATATATGGCTCTGATCAGAAGAAACCAACAAATTAGAGATGAGCTTTTATCGGTGGCGCCCAGATTCCAAAGAGCTAAAGAGGAGATTTTGGAAATGGTGACGGATGCTATCAGTGACATTAAGAGTTTGATCAAGAGTTTAGAGGACGTAACAGCCAATGTGGTCTTGTTTGAATCTTACCTAGACGAAAAAGAGGCAGAAAGTGAAAATCTGCTGGCAAAAGTTCATGAACTACAGGAAGACACGAAAATAATGGTTGAATCTCCGAAAGAGATGAAACAAGAAGAAACTGAAGAGGAGAGGCAGGAGAGTGAGAGCATGGCTGACAAGCTGGCTCAACTTGAACTTTTGGCAGCGACACAAAACAAAGAGAGGAAAAAAGAGAAGGAGATTGTGCAAGGTCTGCTGTACCAGCTGAGGGATTTACAGTGTCAGCTTTCAGAGTCTCCCGCTGCACAGCATCCCGGAGCACAGCCTCCTGCAGCACAGCTTCCTGCAGCACGGCCTCCCGCTGGACAGCCTCCACATCGGACAGCCATCCGCCCGCACAGCCTCCAGCAGTACAGCCTCCCGCTGCACGGCATCCCCGCTGCACGGCCTCCAGCAGTACAGCCTTCAGCTGCACGGCCTCCCACTGCACAGCCTTCCGCTGAAAAGCCTCCCACAGCACAGCATCCCACAGCACAACCTCCCACTGCACAGCCTCCCATGGCACAGCCTCCTGCTGCACGGCCTCCGGCTGCAGAGCCTTCCGCTGCACGGCCTTCCGCTGGACAGCCTCCAACAGCATGGCCTCCCGCTGCACAGCCTCCTGCTGGACAGCCTCCCACAGCACAGCCTCCCGCAGCATGGCCTCCAGCTGCACGGGCTCCCGCTGCACAGCCTTCCGGTGGACAGCCTCCCACAGCACGGCCTCCTGCTGCGTGGCCTTCCACTGGACAGCCTCCCGCAGCATGGCCTCCCGCTGCACAGCCTCCTGCTAGAAAGCCTCCCACAGCACAGCCTCCTGCTGCACAGCTTCCTGCAGCACGGCCTCCCGCTGGACAGCCTCCCACTGGACAGCCTTCCGCAGCACAGCCTCCAGCAGCACGGCCTCCTGCAGCACGGCCTCCCGCAGCACGGCCTCCCACTGCACAGCCTTCCGCTGGAAAGCCACCCGCAGCACAACCTCCCACTGCACAGCCTCCTGCAGCACAGCCTCCTGCTGCACGGCCTCCCGCTGCACAGCCTCCTGCAGCACAGCATCCCGCTGCACGGCCTCCCGCAGCACAGCCTTCAGCTGCACGGCCTCCTGCTGCACAGCATCCCGCTGCACAGCCTTCCGCTGGACTGCCTCCCGCTGCACGGCCTCCCAGTGCACAGCCTCCCGCTGCACAGCATCCCGCTGCACAGCCTCCCGCAGCACGGCCTCCAGCGCACAGCATCCCGCTGCACAGCCTCCTACAGCACGCCTCCCGCTGCACATCCTCCTGCTGCACGGCCTCCTGCTGCACAGCATCCCGCTGCACAGCCTTCCGCTGGACTGCCTCCCGCTGCACGGCCTCCCGCTGCACAGCCTCCCGCTGCACAGCCTTCCGCTGGACTGCCTCCCGCTGCACGACCTCCCATTGCACAGCCTCCCGCTGCACAGCATCCCGCTGCACAGCCTCGCCGCACGCGCACGGCCTCTCCGCTGCACAGCCTTCCCGCTGCACAGCATCCCGCTGCACGGCCTTCCACTGACAGCCTCCCGCAGCACAGCCTCCTGCAGCACAGCCTCCAGCTGCACAGCATCCCGCTGGACAGCCTCCAGCTGCACAGCATCCCGCTGGACAGCCTCCCGCAGCATGGCCTCCAGCTGCACAGTCTCCCGCTTCCCAGCTTCCAGCTGCACGACCTCCCACTGCACAGCCTCCCACTGCACAGCATCCCACTGCACGGCCTTCCGCTGGACAGCCTCCCGCTGGAACAGCCTCCCACTGCACAGCCTCCCGCAGCACGGCCTCCAGCTGCACAGCATCCCGCTGCAGAGCCTCCCATTGGACAGCCTCCTACAGCACGGCCTCCCGCTGCACATCCTCCTGCAGCACAGCATCCCGCTGCACGGCCTCCCGCAGCACAGCCTTCAGCTGCACGGCCTCCTGCTGCACAGCATCCCGCTGCACAGCCTTCCGCTGGACTGCCTCCCGCTGCGCGGCCTCCCACTGCACAGCCTTCCGCTGCACAGCATCCCGCTGCATGGCCTTCCACTGGACAGCCTCCCGCAGCACAGCCTCCTGCAGCACAGCCTCCAGCTGCACAGCCGCCCGCTGGACAGTCTCCCGCAGCACAGCCTCCCGCAGCATGGCCTCCTGCTGCACAGCCTCCCGCTGCACAGCCTCCTGCAGCACAGCATCCCGCTGCACGGCCTTCCGCAGCACAGCCTTCAGCTGGACGGCCTCCTGCTGCACAGCATCCCTCTGCACAGCCTTCCGCTGGACTGCCTCCCGCTGCACGACCTCCCACTGCACAGCCTCCCGCAGCACAGCCTCCTGCAGCACAGCCTCCAGCTGCACAGCCTCCTGCTGGACAGCCTCCCACAGCACAGCCTCCCGCAGCACGGCCTCCAGCTGCACAGCATCCCGCTGCGCAGCTTCCCGCAGCTCAGCCTTCCGCTGGACAGCCTCCCGCAGCACAGCCTCCTGCTGCGCGGCCTCCTGTAGCATGGCCTCCAGCTGCACAGCCTCCTGCAGCACGGCGTCCAGCTGCACGACCTCCCACTGCACAGCCTCCTGCTGCACAGCATCCCGCTGCACGGCCTTCCGCTGGACAGCCTCCCGCTGGACAGCCTCCCACTGCACAGCCTCCCGCAGCACGGCCTCCAGCTCCACAGCCTCCTGTGGCACAGCATCCCGCTGCACAGCCTCCCATTGGACAGCCTCCTACAGCACGGCCTCCCGCTGCACATCTTCCTGCTGGACAGCCTCCTGCAGCACAGCCTCCCACAGCACGACCTCCCACAGTACGGCCTCTCGCTGGACAGCCTCCCGCTAGAGAGCCTCCCGCCGCACGGTATCCCGCTGGACAGCCTCCCGCAGCACAGCCTCCTGTTGGACAGCATCCAGCTGCACAGCCTCCTGCTGGACAGCCTCCAGCTGCACAGAGTCCAGCTGCACAGTCTCCCACTGGACAGCCTCCCGCAGCACAGCCTCCAGCTGGACAGCCTCCTGCTGCTGACGGTCAAACCAGTTTTTGGAGTCGCCATGGTAATCACTGTCTGAAAATTGCTGCGGGTGTTGGCATCATCGCTGTAGGTGTAGTTGTGGCCACCAAATGCAAAGGCTTTGGTCTGTTGAACTTGTCTTACAAGCTGGCTCAAACTCTTTTTTAACCTGGAACACGCAATTCCTCGTCCCTTCTGAACAGGACGAACTGCACGAACGGACAATTTTCAATTCCATCTTAAAATATAAGAAGACATTTTACAATCCGACCTTTCTATAGTTTTAAAACTATGTACTTATAAATACATAACTCATCAATTATAGAAATCATCCATCCATCCGTCCATGGCCACTGTTTTTAAAAATGTCAGTTAATTTCCGTTCATCTCTGAAATCAACCAGTTAACACTATTCATTCCCAGCAAGGTGACATTTAATTCTCTACTTTGTTTGAAGCAGTCAGACAGCATCCAATCAATTTGCTGGAGAGAACCACAGAGAACTAAACATTACATCACAAAGGGCTGGTTAGAAAAAATAACACCAAACATCATTTTGTTCATGGACACAAACTACACAGCTGTCAACAAAAAACAACTTGCTGTATGACAAACACAGGACAGACATACAGCAACAACTTCAAACTTCATTCACCATTTGAAGTTATAAAAAAAACTGTGTCTATAAATATGAATTATGGACATCGATCTATCCTCATTATATTCATATAAATATATAAATGTAATGAGTGTGATCTATTCAACATTCATATTTATAAACACAGAGGACAGCACAGTGCAGTGATAAGTTTTCTTGTCCTGTCTGTGTCTGTGTGGGTTTTCTCTGGGCGCGCTAGTTTCCTCCCACATGTTGTCTGTCTGTCCCTGCAAGTTAGGTCCACTGGTGTGAATGTGTCCATCTATCTGTCTGTCGTCTGTCTGTCTGTCTATCCGTCTGTCTGTCTGTCTGTCGGTTTGTCTGTCTGTCTCTCTGTGCATTTTAGGTGTAAATGTGAGAGTGGATGACGACCTCTCTCACTCAGAATGAGCTGTGATTGGCTCATATTGGGTCAGAGGTATTGATAATAGATGGCTGAAAGAGTTCTCATATAAATAAAAACAACTCAACTTGTTAATTGTTTCATTTTATTATGAAACACTAGCAAACCATCTATTGTTAGCTAGGTAGCTAGGTAGGTTGATGGAAATGTTTTGTGTTGGTCCGACCACAGGTACATAATATTATATTATAATTCATATTACATAATATTATACTTGTGTTTCATGTCATAAGAAGAAATATGAATTTATTTGATATAAAATACTAATAAGTCCTTAACGTGGTCGCCATATTGCTGAATGTCATCACACACAGACTTGGAGAGTAACAGATTACATGTAATGGGATTACATAATCAGGATCTTAAAATGTTCCATTACACTTACAAAAAGATAGATGTAATCAGATTGCAGTTAGATTGAATCAAATGTGGATTATTTAGCAGGACTACTATTTGAAACTAGTTTTTAAAATAAATAATATAATACCATGTGCAGTGTGCACACATTACAACACTTCATAAGTCCTGAGTCACCCCACTTTGGTCTCAGTGAAACCATAGCTAATATTACAGTTAATTTATTATTATTATAATCTGAAAAATTGCTTCACTGGATGGAAATTTCAACATTATTTGGTCTTTAAATCAGCAAAGAGGAACAACATGTCAGTACAGTGAGAGTTCTGCCTCCAGCTGTGAAAATACTGTCGTCATCCAAGAACTCAACATGTGATTTAAATGAACATTTACAGGTCAGACCAACAGCTAACAAGAGCTACTCAGATATCCAGTTAGCTAGCTAACCTGTCAATACTGTCAATACTACTGCCACTGAAAAATATTTTGGGATAGTAGATGGTGATGTAAAACCAGAAACTTCACAAGTGAATACATTTACATCATTTACTTGAAGTTTGAGTGTTAAGTAACACAAAACATTTAAATGTGAATAACTACGGCTATTAATCTAAACGTGCATTTGCTCATTAAGAAGGAAGGAATATGTGGACAAACAATTAATAAATCTAACTGATCGTAATGTCACTGGTTGTTGAAGCAATCCAAAAGTAACTAAAAGCAGCTACATTACTTTAATATTAGGATATTTGGATTACATTACTGATAACATTTTTTAAAAGAGGTAATCAATAAATGTATCAGAATACATTTTTAAAGTAATCCTCCCAACCCTGATCACACACTGATCCAGCTGGACTCGGGTCTTTTGTGTGAAATAAATCAATGTTCACTGGATAAGTTACAGTGTGTGTTTGCACTGGCTGGTAGAAAAGTACCTGTGGAAACACTTTATAATAACCATCATTAATAAATGGTAAACTGATAATTACATATTTGTCATTTAACAATTATTTCACCATCAACAAACAATATAAAGTAGATTTTTTACAGATATTTGTAACAGTTTATTAATGGTCAGTGGTTAATAAATAATTAGTAAACTGTCTAATTATTTGGATGGCTGCTGTAAAGTTATAACTGATGTTTATGACATAGTTATGTAGGCTTGCCTACATACATAACTTATGTATGTTACGTTATGAAAGTAACGTACGTATTTTAACCCAAAACATGATCTTTTCCAGCCCTTACACGTGTCACGTGACTTAGGTGTTGTGAGTCACTTCAGAGACATGATGTATGGGTCATGTGACTCTCAGGTTACAAGCTGCTTCAGTGTCATGTGACTTCACAGCGTTAGTCTTGTTAAAAGGCTGTTTCACAATGTTCATCATGTGTTAAGTCAGGGATGAACAGTGAACAGGTCATTATTGCAGGGGCCGCTTCACATCAGGGGTCCTTCTTCACCCTGCTGGGGTTTATTTTGCAATACTGATCTCCTCACCGTACATCATTCTGCTTACTGCATGGTACATGGTTAAATAAAGCCAATAATGTGACACAAAATATGAATTCTAAAATGATTTTATGGATTTAAAAATAATTGTATTGTTCCATTTTAACACATTATTACATGGCTTTGTTAAATACTCAATTCTGATTGGTCAATTACAGCATTCTAAGGTCTGTTGTTGCTATGGAGACCAGAGTGTTGCTATGGAGACTCTGAAAAAGCAATAAAATAATTTTTAAATTAATATTTTGTATCAAATTACAGATTTTTTTTGGTAAGTAACTATGAAATGGGGACAAGTTGGGAACAAACCCTGTCAGGGTGATGCAGGACCCCAGATCATATGATCTGCTCACTGCACATTATCCCACTTGTTACATGGTTACGTACCCCCCCCCCCCCCCACAAAAAAAAAATTAAAAAAATGTAATAATTTGACAGAAAATATTGATTTAATATTTATTGTCCCTCCAGAGTCCATAGCAACAGTCTGTTGTGTATAACAGCAGCCTGTTCTTCAACAGTCTGCTCCACAGAAATAAGAATTAGAATTCTGTTATTGACCAATCAGAATCGAGTATTTACCAAAGTCATCCAATAAGCTGCTGTATTTGACAAGTTGTGGGTGAGAACGTGTTGTCTATAAACCTTATCTGGATGATACTGTGAAGCTGCAGCTGATGTATATAATGCTTTCTATACGGTAATAAATACTGTGTGGTGCATCTATAAACATGATTTGGATTATAAAGCTGCCAGTGATGTTTATAAAACTTTACAGCTGTTTAAAGCTACAAGGAACTTTAACATTTTTGATTTTGGAGGCGCCTGTAGACAAAAACCATAACCACAAAATATAAGCTCAAAAATAATAATTATCTAAATAAAAATCCCCTCATGCTTCTTTTCAACTGGCTAGAGTACGACTGACTGTAACTTTACCTGGGAAAATAAAACACAGGCTCGTTTCTTCTGATTTCAAGCAGAATCCAAGCAGCCATTAAGAACCACGATACAGAAACAGCTGATCTTCTCTGTGATGGAGTTGTGAACTTCTGTTGGTCAGAGGCATCGTAATAAACTGAGACTGTTTGATAACCACTTAAAAACTCCTTGTTGTAGCTTTAATGAATGCTTTATCAAACATGTAGACATTCTTTGAATGTCTGTTAACAGTAAAACAAATATGAACTATAAGATAAGATCAAATAAAATGAAATAAGATCAATTTTATTGATCCCACACTGGTGAAATTCACATTACAGCAACAATATAAAGTATTACATTTAACAAAATATTCATTCTAGACTATATACATTACTACTGTGTACTACTTGTTTAAAACACAACAGAAACAATATTATAATGGAAGATTTTAATTAAATTCAAATAATGCATTACACAGTGGGTTATAGTACCAGTTAAACTGACTGTATTATGGAATCCTATTTCCACCAATGTGATGAGAAGTCATTATTTTGGGATACTAAGTCATTATTTTGAGAAAATTTGAGTCATTATTTAAGATCCCATCTCATTATTTTTGGAAACTAACTAAATTTCACATACTTTCTAATTATTTAAGATATTAAGTCAAAGATTTGAGAAACTAAGTCATTATTTCAGATAGTAAGTCATTATTCTGAGAAACTGAGTCATTATTTACAAGATACTATTTGAGATACTATTGGATTATTTTTGAGATACTAAGTCATTATTTAACAAACTATGTCATTAGGTTATAGTTATATAGTACCAGTTAACTGACTTTTATGGAATCCTGTTTCCATCAATGTGATGAAAAGTCATTATTTAAGATCCTGACTCATTATTTTCAGAATCTAACTAATTTTTAACATACTATCTCTTTATTTTAGATACTGTGTCATTATTTTGAGATGCTAATTCATTATTGAACATAATCTCTTATTATTTGTCATTATTACGAGAAGCTAAGTCATTGTTACCTTAGTTTAATACACTAAATCATTATTAAGAAACTCTCATTATTGTGAGTTATCATGTCATCATTTTGAGATACTAAATCATCATTGTGTGACAGTAAAAAGGAGTCAGCATTCTAATAACTCGCAGGATCTCTTTTCCCTTCAGACTGGTGAAAAGGGGTGTCCACGGTGTTGCATGTCTTGTCTGTGGTTTGAAGTCGGGACCGACAGTCCTCCTCAGTCCACATGAGGGCAGCAGTGCAGTTTTTGAAGGCCCCTCACCTTTAGAGGCAGCAGCTTCTCTTCAGGTGAGTCTGGAGTTACCTGATAGGCTGCTGGTGGCGTCAAACCAGCGGCTTCGCCGAGTCTCAGTGTAGAATGTGTGTGTTTAGGGCAGCTGCGGCGTGTGTGTGCGCGCGAGTCAAAGCTCCTGATAAATCGTATTTTTTGATTAAAGTTGATTTAAATCTTGTCCTGCCATATCAGTTTCATTTGCAATATTTGAGATCGCTACGTTTTTGTTTTTTTTTTAATATTAAATCATATTTTGAGAAGTCGGGCTAACGTTAGAGCAGTGTTTCCCAAAAGCTTTTTTTTCTTTTAAAGTGGTAATTACAAAATAAATACAACAACCACTGGACACAATCAAGCTCAATTCCAGTCATAACAACAAAAATCACTAAACTTTGCGCCTATCACCACGAATAACAACATGAAATTTAGCGATCTCTAACAGTGACAGCATTTACACAGAATGACAGGGACAGTGGTGATGCAAGTCAACTCCTCTTCCACCTACAGACAGTACGAAATGAACAAATGTTTTGTGGTCTTTAACAACACAATATAGGTTCATGAAAACAAGAATGTAATTATTGAACCAGTGGAATATTTTCGTCACTTCCTGATAATTGAGATTATGCTGGAGTGGCACATAAACAGGTAGTGTGGGTCATTTAAACCACAGACAAAATAAAAACACAAAATTTACATCAGGCAAAACAACACATTTTAAAGCATGACCTGCATCTGCTGTTTGTTTTCTGCAGACAGTACAATTTTTTTTCCGTTTAATATCTTATTATAATATAGGCTGGAGAGACATGAATGGAAGATTATGCCATGTGTAACAAAAATAAAGACGTACAGTTTCTGTTCCTTTCACATATACATGTCATTATGAGGTGCCAGATATATATGTATGCATATATACATACAAACACAAACCAGCATAGACAGCCACAAAAACAAACAAACAATGCTGTCTTAGACAAAAACAACCATAACAACAAGAACAACAGGGGATGGGGCCATGTCATACATAAACAAAAGAATCATATAGAAATAAGAGTGGGGGGAGTCCCCCTGAAGACAGCATCCCGCTTTTACATTCCACCACAGCAGCATCATTAACATCAAGTGCATAAAAACTCATGTAACCCACTAATGTGTTGATCCGTACTGTATTTTCTCACTTATGGTCGACCAGGCCCTTCAACACAATGGCAGCTAGTCTCATACCAGTATAAGTCAAGAATGGGGACCAGATTCTATAGAAAACCTCGGTCATACATCTGGACCTGTACGTTAAGTATTCCATGGGTAACATGTCAAAAATAACCTTATGCCATCCAGGTATTGTGGGGGATTTACAGTCTATCCACTTCAGCAATATGTTCCTCCTTGCACAGAAAGTGAGAATAGAGAAGAGTCTTTTGGAATGTGCACTTTTAAGTTGTGTATCCGCTGGTCCAAACAGTACCGGGTTTTTTTAGTTTTAATGTCAAAAATTAAATGTAGTCGATTTTCTACATCTTGCCAGTATTTATCAATACATCTATATATCAAGTCCAGACACAATGAATAAAACTCCCCACCTCAACATTACACTTAGTGCAGAGTTCTGATTTACTGTTATCCAGTTTGTGTCTAAACTGGGGAGTGATCTGTAATGATAGCATTACATTCTTTTCATATAAGTGCCCAATAGTAAGGATGCCTTTACTCCTCCATAACTCAAAGCCCCTATCTATAGCGACCAGGACAGAAATCTGTTACCCCATACTGGTGAAAGGGAGGACAGCTGTCCCTCAAGACCTTCCAATTTCCTTATATCCCTCCAGGCTTTAATTATATCATTTATAATCATGTTGTCACCAACAGAAGCTTTAATCTTTTTTTGTTCGGATGCAAACAAGAGACCGCACAAGGGATAACCAACCTGCGAGGACTCTAAGTCCCGCCATGAAGATTCATGATCATTTTTGATCCAGTCAGCAATGTAACACAGCTGTGAGTCCAGCTGGTACAGCCTAACGTCAGGGACTGAAAGGCCGCCTTTTTCTTTAGGCTTCATGAGTCTGGCTAAGCTCATACGGGGTCTTTTTCTGTTCCATATAAATGTACTAAATCGACCATTCAGTTCTTTGATCACTTTTTTAGGGAGCAAGACTGGGCACATCTGAAATGCATACAGAAGTTTAGGTAAAATATTCATCCTAAGTAATGAAATCTTGCCTAACATGGATAGTGGCAAGGAGGACCACCTTTCAAGGTCCTCATATATGCGTTTAAGTAAAGGTGTAAAATTGGCAGCATATAATTGATGAAGGAATGGAGTTACCGCAATATGACAGTACAATTTTTACTTTTACCTTAGTACTTCAGTAAAAGGACTAAGTAGGGTACTACCGTCAAACTTTTAATTTTGTACTTATTTTGTACTTATTGTTGGGATTTTATCAATAGATACTTCTTCATTAATAAATTGTTGCTTCTTTAAAAATATAATATATTAAATATTAAAATATAAATAATATAAATAATAATAATATAATATAAATAAGTTTAATACATATTCACATTGTCTTCCGGCAAGAAGCAAAGATCCCGCGAGATTTCGTCACACACAACCCAGAGCAAGTGAAGGTTAAGAGAGGCGCTTTGCATGCTGTTGACAGAGATTACACTGGCGATCTGATCCGGTCTGTGGTGAAAAATAGCATATCTACCGTTATAATTTGTTTCATGGCTGCCGGCTGCATCCGCCTCCCTCAATACTGAACCAATTTTAATACGAGTTGTACCTATCAATCATACACACACATACACATGGGGAAATAGGGCCCAGGTTGAAAAATACCCAAGTTATCCTTTAAGGGAGACCGTACGGTACAAGTCATGCCTCTGGCAAACAGGGTTCAGGTTAGTTGCTAGTGGACTGAGGTGGGGAGTGACATTGTTGGAGATATAATCTGAACCAATAACGAGGACTTCAGTCTTATCTGAGTTCAGCTGGAGATAGTTGAAGGCCGTCCGGTCCTTAATGGCGGCGAGGCAGCAGGGCAGAGGTTCCAGGTTATTGTGATTTTCGGGGTTGAACAAGACATTCGATTGAGGATCATCAGCGTAGCGATGGTAGGACACGGGAGAAAAGTGACGAATAACATGACAGAGGGGCACTAGATTGTAGTTGAGACTGCAAACTGACATCTCCATGTCTGTATCTCCAAAACTCTGCCGCTCACACCAAAACAATCAAGATGGATAAACAGCACTACAAGTAAAAGGAAAAACATATTGTTTTTTGTATTATTGGGATGAAGTGAGTCTCCCCTAAAGGAGCAAAAGCAAAAAGTCAAACGTTATCAGATAAGGAACAAAAGGAAGCAAGTAAACTTTATTTGTACTTCACATTTAAGACAAAGTGCTTCACAACGACAAAAAGGCAACAGAATATATACATAAAAACACATAACTTAAATACACACATACCAGAAAAGAAACACTGCTACAAAAGTTCAACTAAAAACAAAAAATCAGATGACTCTTTGACTCCTTCATTTTGAAAACATGACAGATTCAGACAACTTTATTGATCCCAAAAAGGAGGATTAATTTCCAATTTACCCCGTTCATACACACAACTTCAAAACTCACAGGCAGAGTAGTTACATCAGAGGCAACAGAGCCACATACATGGTGCAATCGATGAAACAACAAGCAGCAATAAATACAATCGAATACTGTATTTTGTTATAGTTCATACATCTGGGTGCAAAAAAAGTATCAGTCATTTAAAACACTACTGTCTGATGCCTGATACCACAAGGAATGAAAGCTTTAAAGGGGACGGGGATCATTTTTTGGCAGACGATCACTTTTTTGACACTGGGAAGCCAGCGGCTGCGCTAACTTGTTTCATAGTAAATCACAACTGATAATCGATGTTAAAGTGTGTTTTCAGAATGTACCAGACAGTCCAACTTTTATCATGGTCTCCAGAACAGACAGCTAGTATGATACTGACCTCCACTTCCTGTATCATAGTAGAACATGTCCTACACAGTGTCACGCAAATTTCTCACTTGAGTTAAATCCTTTCAGCTGTGAATTTCATGTCATTCGTGTCACCCAGCGTAAATTTGATGTTTGCATTGACTTTGTACACTGTGAAGAACAAAACAGTTGAGAAAACTCCAAATTTCAAGGCAACAGACTGCAATAGATGTTTGAGTTTTGAGCCCAACTCAAATTCTTGAGCATACCAACTACTGATCTTTTGTTGAGATAATTTACTTTTCTTCTTTTGGTAAATGTAGTGTTTAAGTGTGAAAGAATGACGATCAGGTAGGATGTCAACGGATTTTTTTAATAACATAAGAAAGCAGCAGCTCAAACAGGTTGCAGGGACGATCATAACAACAACACAACACTTCCTGCTTTTTCTTATGGTGCACTAGCCTACAGCGCCACCCTGTGGTATAAAAAACAGAGTAACTACTCACTGAACGCGACAGTGAACATAAAGCTTTGAAATTTAGACACTCAAATCATTTAATTTAAAAACTATGTGTAAATTCATTGAAGTGAAAGTAAATGTTAAAATCTGAATATTTTAAATTAAAACTTAATTTTTCAGGGACAAAAAAAGTCAAGTTAAGTTTGCAGCTCCCTGTGACCAATTTATTTTTAGTTACTATAACTCAAAGATTTATAGATTAAATCACCTCAACTAAAGATTATAATTCAGCTAAACTTTTTAAAGTTTATTTCAAAACTTTGAGTTGGGCTTAAAATTCAAAAATCTATTTCAAGTAGCTGCATATGAAAGGATGTTGTCTAGGATGTAGGACAGAACAGAAAAATATTTCTTTAAGGGGGAATGTACTTTGACACCATATATGTACCAGTGTGAAGAACAAGAGGAAGCACATTGATTGTGATGTTTTCCTCGCTTCTTTCCCCATTCTCTCAGGACCCATATTCCTTCTGGCTTACTTAGAGAATTGTATTTATTATGTTCTGTCATGTTTCTCTTGTTAATTAGATGTGCAGTATATTCATGATTTGTGAGCCACTCTATAGATAGGTTGAGCCCTCTTGGTTATGGGTGGGATATGTAAAACAGATGTGTATATCAGATGATATGACTGATTTGAATATTATAAAATAAAAATTGTAAATCTTAAAAGAAAAATCTGCTGAGGTATGTTGCCTTGAAATTTTAAGTAGTCTCAACTATTTTTTTTTTTTTTTTACAGTATATGTAACTCGTGCTAAAACTTGTTTTGTTTTTAATTTGAACACATTTAGTTTTTTTAGTTCCTAAAACTCAAAGAGTCAAGTTTATCTAAAGAAGAAAAATTTATTATCTCAACTAAAGATTACAGGTCAGTAAGACTTTAAGTTTATTTCAAACTGACTATGGATAAGTTATCTCATACAAGCCCACTTCAAATAATCCAAACTATTCCTTTAAGTGAATTATTTGTTGTCCACACTTGACAAGGAACTCGAGAGTAGAACATTGTTCCTAAATGCTGTTATATGTAAACAATCTGAATGTCCTTGCAGTGTAAAATACTAGTTTTACCAACTCAAATGGAAGCAAATAAGCATATGAGTGGACTATTCCTTTAAAGTGACAAGCGATTACATTATTATTACACAATCAACTATACAACAAAGGTTGATAGATGTTCCCATGGTAACTGAAGTCTTGAGCTGATTAAACATGGCGATAAGAGCCAGGCAGATAGTCAGGTAACTTGTGCCCACTGCTGCTCCTGCTCGCTGGGTGGAAGGCTCTCACCTCCTCCCTGCAACCCCCCCCCGCCCCCCCAGTCACGGCTTTCTGCAGAGCTCCATCTGAGCTGCCGCGCTCAGGCCAGGCTGGTCCGTCCCAGGTCACTGTGGGGTTTGGTTCGACACTGAGGAGGGGAGGGAGACCGGGGTGGTGGCGTTCTCGCCGGACTGGACCGTCACTGACGACTAGCATGGAGAATACATATGGAGGGTGAATTCATGACATATACGCAGATCTAGCTAATGTTAAGTTAATTTTTTTTACAATTTCATACAACCCCAATTCCAAAAAAGTTTGGACCTCTGTAAAAAAAAACCAATAATAACAGAATGAAGTGATTTGAAACATTTTCAGGTACTAGACTGACCTGCCTGCAGTCCAGACCTGTCTCTCATTGAAAATGTGTGGTGTATTATGAAGCACAAAATACGACAACAGAGACCAAACAGGACTGTTGAGCACCTGAAGTCGTATTTCAAGCAAGAATGAGAAAGAATTTCATTTTCAAAACTCCAACAATCAGTGTCCTCAATTCCCAACGGCTTTCTAAAAGCTGATGTATCACAGTGATAAACATGCTGCTGTCTACATTTTTTGGGATCAGGGTTGTATAGTAAGTTCATTAAAAACACAAACAGTCAAAGTGCACTCAGCACCACAGGCAGACCAAAAAACCTGGCAGCTGTCACTGGGTGGAGCCATCCAGCCACATCTAACCATAGGACCACTGCAGTTTGTGACACAGCCACCAAATGTGATCTATAGTTTTGTATTCATGCACACAAAATGTCCATTTTATTTCATTACAGTCAGAACTAGGGCTGGGCAAAAACTACACTACCATTACCAACACCAGTACCTTTAAAGTGAGACTGGTTCCAATGGAGCATTTCATTTAGTTTTTATGAAGAATGCTTGCAGTGACTGGCTGCGAGCAAAACCGTATAAACAGTTTTTTTTTTTCCCTAGATCTGGGTCCCACAGAGATTGAATGCAGGTATGGTTTGATTGGAGAAGTTTCAATATTCCATTCCAACACTGGACATTTTAAGGCAGCTGCATGATTGCACAGTTGGTACTGTGAGATTTAAAGATCCTGTACATTGATGATACAGCACTTTGTCTCTGTCACTTTGTAATATACGCCCATAATGATAGAGACTGATTTCTTGATAGGCTCAAACATATAGATGAAATTTGAGAAACTGAGAGTTTACAGTTACATGGACATGTAATATGGAGATAGGGCTCCTCTAATGGAAAACTGAATCAGTTCAACTCACATTGCCCACAGAGGCCTGACTGCCTGCTGCTGCCGCCTTCTTCTTTCTGGCCATGTTGGGGTTCCAGTGACACACCAGACTGTCATTCTGAACACTGTAGTTCTTATGGCCGATCAGCCAGTACGTGTTCATTTTGCCTTTACCCTGGCAGGACAAGGACAGACAGGAGAGAGGAACAGTGACACTTGGATGTGACTTCCAATCCATCAGAGAGATGAATTAATTGTTTATGACAAATGAGAAATCCAACTTAAATATCCTGTTCACCAAAGTTAAACTGTACAAATAGTTCAGTTTTATATACTGAGGTTTCAGAGACATTCATCCGCCACCCAATACAATATCTCAAAACCTGGAAAAATAAAACCTGTAAAAAAGTTACACACTCCTCCAATCCTCACTACTACACCGACAATGTATTTCACAGCTTGGCTCGTTTACCTTAACCTCGATCTCTCCTCGAAGCTGCAGATCGTAGGCATTGTCTTTGGCCAGAGCCAGGTAGGTTTCTGAACTGGCGTGGATTTTCTGAGCTGACACACAAACAACAAAAAATGCCGTAAAACACAACTGAGGCTTGGCCAGAGTCAAGCTGAGCATGGATCTTAGCACCATCCCTGTTTTCCAAAATGAAAATGAAAATATTTAGGGATCTGTAGGCAAAAGGAGATATATGGAAGAATTTTAGCTTAAAATGTTCCAAACAATTAATTAAAATTATCAACACAATGTGAAGAAATAAGGTTTGGTGTTCTGTCCAAGATGTTTCTGTACTGTGTTGCAGAGATATCTACTGAAGTTAGCATGCTAACCAGCTAGTCCCAGTCCGTCCTGTCTCGTAAAAGCACTTTGTACCTCAAGATAGTGCATAATACTGAGTCACTGTAGCGTCAAGTTATGATGGTGAGGACACCCCAGCTTTGAGGTGTGACCAGTTGACCCTTTCTAAGTCCCGCCCGTTTTTGCTCTGGGCTCCAATAACAGTTGCACAAGCTTGATACCCAGCAGAACTTCTGTCTAATTTCTCCTTTCCTGTTTCCTGCACTTAGAAAGGCTGATTGACTCGTATATGAAAGCCAAATTTTGGAGACAGTTCAAACATGTGGGAAACCTGTAAAAGTGGCACACAGTATAGTTAGGTCTTAGCTTAGTAAATTTGAGCAAAATGCTGGCTAATTGGCTGTCTAATGATTTATATAGTTTAGCTAGATAGTTGGGTAGCATTTTTTAAATTTTGTTTTTTACTTTATTGTTATTATTAGTAGTAGTAGTATTTTGTTTTGTTTTTTATTTTATTTTCATTTCATTAACAATAGCTGTAGATTAGCTAGCTAGTTAGCTAGCAGCCCAACTCTTAAAAGGGTTGTGTGGCTAACAATTGTGTCGGAAATGGGCTCAAATCGAACAGTGCATGGGCAGCTTTTGAAAGAGTCACTTCCTATATATAGCTTCTTTAAGTTGTATGCACTGCTGTCTGCTCCAATATCTTGGTATTTTGAATACTACCACTTGGAGGTGGCCAAAATCTGAAATTTTCTAAATCTACAGGCTAGGTTCCACTTAATTTGTGTGAGGTCTGTAGAAATATGCACATGCACACAGATATGTGTGTGTTGTGTTGCATTTTGTGTCTGTACACATACGCAGGCTGGTGGACTCCATCCTTGAGGCTGTGTTGACAGTGTCTCCAAACAGACAGTATCTTGGCATCTTGTGCCCCACTATCCCAGCCACACATGGACCTATAGAGCAAGGAGTTCAAAAGTTCAATACATTCCATAGCAACAACAATAATAATAATGGTAAATTTTATTTGCACAAACAGTGAAAATAATGCAAAACATTAGGCATAAAGCACGGAAAAAATACAAAAAAAGTGATACAAAAACATTCACTGGACCATTAAACAGAGCATTTCAGTAATCTAATCAAATATGTGTACCAATTTTTCAGCAGCAGATCAAGAACATCAACCAGTCAGTCATATCAGGCGTGATTTACATATAGATTTGTGTATCCTTTGCATAGCAATTAAATCCTAATAATATGACTGAGAGGCATCATGTCATGCAGAATAACAGGGGGCCCAGAACAGTGCCATGAGGGACTGTTTTTTTTCACAAATGCACTTCCGATTATGTCCTGAAACAGGTCTAGAAATTGTCCGCACATGCAACACGCATGAGATTGTCTGCATCAGACGTCAAAAATACTACTGGGAGAAGGACGATAGCACACTGGAGTTAGTTGATCTCTGTGTCTGACTTGGCAGAAATATTTTTCCCAGGATAGTGAAGGCATGTCAGAGTTGGGCAGGAAATGTGTAACAGGGTATTGTGTATAAAAGCCAGCATCCTACCTGATCTGTAGTGTAGTGCAGTGCACTGATTGGGTGTGTAGTGGTTGTGTGTGTGGGTGGAGGGACTTCACTGTTGTGAGCCAATGGCTATGGTGTAGTAATTGAGGAGTGGTGTAAATTAGGTGTCTCACTCCCTGGGGGTATTTAAGCTGCAGGCTGCAACCACTTCTCTCTCAATTCTCTGTGTTCTCCAACCTGCAGGTACGTGTGGCTAGTGAAAGGGCTCATATCAGTTGCCTTACTTATAAAATTAACACTGTGAATCTCTCTTAACTCTCTGTGTTCTCCAAGTTGCAGGCCGAGGTCCCCCCCTGGTGGTCAAATTCCTAACCTGCAAACCCACTGCAAGTATTGCGGTGGGTGGTTACAACTGCCTTCATCATCCTGGGGGGAAATGTCACCTCTGGGAGGAGACACAGTTCCTGGTGCGCTGTTTGTAGGACGCACACTTTTACTTTTCTGACTGTATCAGTGGCTTCACAGGCGAGAAGCTGCACACGGCAAAATGTCATTAACACACTCACTCGCTCGCTCCAGGCACTGAGCCGCTCTGTTCACACAGGCTCACCCAGACTCAGGACCAGGGAGCTGGCAGGGTTATAGTGAGTCAATGTGCTGATCAATGATCATTTTGTGTTGACTGTGACGACCTGACATCTTATCTCGGTTTCTTACAGTGAGCTCGTCTCACCTGTGTGAATGCCAGCTCGGAGCTGCAGCCTCTGATTGGGCATGTGCGGGATGGTGACCTGTCTGACGGCTGCCACCAGATCCAGCGACATCTTGGCGATCTCGTCGGCGTGCCTGTCCCCATTCCTCTCGGGCAGACCACTCACCACCATGTACGCATCCCCGATCGTCTCCACCTGGTTTGAAAGTTTGAGAACATTTTGCTCAGAATTCAAGACTCGAGGAACTCTTACATCAAGGATGACCGGCAACTGAATCCTCCTGGAGGATACATGCAGCAGTCAGGAAATGACTTTGAAGGTGGCAGGATTCATGAAAAACATTCTGTTTTTACAGCAGTTTTCATGTTTGAAAATTTGAAGTATTTGACCAGTCAGGAGTACAAAGGGTTTACATTGTTGTCTGAGTGGAGAAACTGATCAATATTCTACAACACACTTTAGGCTAATTCAAGCTTCAAGTCTCAATCTAATTAATACGTGGACATTTCTACACTGTGAGACATCACAATGTGCAGCAGACAAAGATATGGAGAGACTGACACCAGTCATACTCTCTTAGAAATAAAGGTTCCAAAAGGGTTCCACCTGAAGGGAAAAGGTCTCACCCAAAATCATTTGCTTTCGAAGAACCCTTTTTCAAAGAAAGAGTTCTTCAAAGATTGATGAAATCCTTGAGGAACTCTTTCATCAAGGACGAAGTTTAAACCCTTGGAATATAAAAGGTTCTTGATAGAACCCTCTGAGCATATTCTAGATAAAAACCTTTGGAACATAAAAAAGTTCTTGGTAGAACCACTCGAGTGTATTCTAAATAAAAAAAACCTGGAATATTAAAAGGTTCTCTGTAGAATTCCCTGAGTGTATTCTAGATAGAAAAAAACTTTGGAACATACAGAGGTTCTTGGTAGAACCCCCTGCGTGTGTTCTAGAGCCCCCCCCCCCCAAGAGGCTAGTTTTATTGTTCTATGCAGCACACATTAACATGAACAACAGTCTGTTAAACATGTAACGCTTTCTTCTTGTTTTTTTTTTTTGTTTTTTTTTGGGGGGGGGGGGCTATTTTGCATATAAATTACATTAATATCTACTGCATTTATTTTAAATTAAATCATTTATTTATACCTAAATCCTGCCAAAGGGGGCATTACAAAGGCAAGAGTTTTCAGTGTCACAAAGGTGGCTCTCTTTTAACCTGGCTAGATCACCATGGTAACTGATGCTGAACTCAGGACCTGATTGGGAGCAGGTCATGGTGTGAGTTTCAGATTAAATTGTCTGTATAAAGCGCTGCTCTTTAACTAATTATTGTCCTAACAAGGCTGTTTATGAGCGATATAGATTATAAACCGGGGGAAGACGTTAAAAATGAAAAGTAGCTGAGCTGCACATTTGTAATATCGCTGACTGAAGCTGTGTAATGCAAAAATGTAAGACAATGTAACAGCAGCGCAAACTGTGTGCATTGTGTTACCATGGGAACCTCCATTTGGTTCAGCTCACATCAACACTTATTACATTTACATTTACACAGTATATCATCCACACACTAAAATAATGATCAAACAACTACATTCCACCTTAAATTAAAAAAAAAATTTACTATTTGAAGTCCGTTTTCCATCGCTGATACTGCAGCTCAGAACACTGATTAGAAAGTTCATTAGTCTATTCTATTTATCAGGAAAATCTTCAGTCAGTTGAAGTCATTTTACTTTGATCTGTCATCACGGGACAGTGTCAGACTGACAGCATGTGTTTGAAGTTTAACTGTTTAATGTTCAGTTGTCATGTTAGAAATAAACAGCAGCATTAAGATCACATTCAGTCAGTCAGTAATTTTCTGACACCATTCTTCTTCTCCTGCCTTATTTGCAGCAACAGTGTTGCTTTTTGCTGTAATATATTTTGTATATTTTCCACGGCTCTTCATTATGACAACTTGATCATTTTGACTGAAGTGGGCGGCTCGCGATCGCTTCACTTTGTGTGGAAGAAGAGTCAAATTATGCAACAAATGCCACTTTTTATGTGAGCGCGCACAGAGTCTGAAGAAGAAAGTCTGGGTTAACAATGCAAGTTGATAACCACAATTGTCATACCCGTTATCTCTGTCCGGGGGTTTTAGGTTTTGTCGAGCCAGCTCGTGCAAAGAAAGCCTGGCTCTGTTGAGCTTCCTTTGTAGTACAGCCCTCAGATAAGCACATACACACACACACAGACCTGGCACACATCACCTGAGCCTATGCCCTCCATCTACTGGCAATGGTTTTATTGGCCACTGAGCTGGTTTTGGCCTGGTTTTGTCGCACAAACCTGACAACCCAAGAAAATGGTGGAGCCTACTGGGGGTGGTTTACAACTTAGAGGTAATGCTTTCATGTGGTGATGGATTAAAATGAGTTCCTAACTGGGAAAATTCACATGAAAGCCCCTAGTCAAGCTGCAACTTGGAAAGTCGATGAAATATTTGGTACACAGCTTGCCAAGTCGTCTGCTAACATCAAATACACAGGATCATGGCAGATGATATTTAATGTTTGGTTGATGAACTTTTTAATTCACATATTGCATATCAATTTCTGCTCACGTGTAATGTGTAATATGGGTTTAGGATGTAACTATTAGTTGCTGTTCATGTAGTTATTTATTAGCATTAACTCTGACAATATCTTTGTGGTTTCGGGGAATGTACTGGTGCAGCAACAAGTTAAAAGCTCACGCACAAACCAAAGTCAGAAGAACGGCTTCCCACCTGAGGAAATGGGACAATCCGAGGAGCATATGAATGCAGCGTAGGCTGTGCCTGAGAAGATGACTAAGTTGGAAAAACTCCCTGAGGCAATCATGTCAGACATTTTTTATGTGTCAAAAAGGGAAAGCACAGCTGTAATTACAATCCATTTATACCAGCAGAGACAAGTTTTCTTCATGCTGGCTCACTGACATGGCTAACCAGGACTTCAGCCGACAAGAGCGATCAATAATGGCTGGGAAATCATCTGTTAAACAAGCAGTAAATTATCTTTTTGACAACCAATAAGATCAATAAGGAATTCATTTAGTTTTGGAAATGTTCAGTACTAATGAGTGCATTCATATCCATTTAGTGATGATTAAATGGATGAGGATGAACAAATTAACGAAAAAATATTAATGCTTGCTGTGCTGGTTAAAGTGTCTTGGTCAGCCATGACCATCAGCAATCTGACTCTGTGAGAATGAATGGATAATAATTCCACCTGTGCTTTTCCTGCTTTAACACAAAAATATCTGACGTGATCGCCTCAGGGACATTTTTCCCATGTAGTTGTCTTCTCAGGCAGAGCTTATATTGCAGGCTGCAGAAAACATTCAACATATTTAACAGAGTGTCACATGTTGTTAATATGTGCTGCACGTAACAATAAAAGCAGTTCTTCACTGTGGCACAGAGGTGTGATTTCAGTGCTACAAGTGGAGAAACAGGGAGGCTCAGCTGCAGCTGATCAGACTAATTATCAGTGCGAGAAACAGCGTCTGTCTCTGCTACAGGTTCTACAGCAGCTTAGGAAAGGCGAGGACACCGAAGACGACACTGACAGAGAGCGACCGAGCAAGAGGCTGGGCGAGAGTAAATGTCTGACTGGCTTTTAGTTGTTGGCGAAAGCGAGAAATAAAAGGCTGCAAGACAGATGCCAAGGTGAAATTTTTGCTGCTGGACTAGCAGGTTAAGTCAGTCATTCCCAAAGACTGGGTCGGGACCCACAGGTGGGTCACAGGAAGTTTTATTTGGTTCTCCAATTTGGCAAATTTTCTGATGAGAGGAAAAAGCAGCAGCCTGTTCATTCCATCTAAATGCACTTATTTTGCCTCATTTTGAGGGACGTCCTGTGTCGTTGTCCTCATAAGAGGAAATAAAAACACTAACATGGTCTGTTTACTCAGCCTAAATCTATTTATTTCTCATTAATAAAGTCTTAATACGTGTATATGTTTTAAATAAAACATCAAGATAACAGGGTGATGTGAAAATGGCAGTAAAAATTGTCAGGAACATTTATTTATGCATGAGTGAACTATTATCAGAATTTATTGATAAGCGGTATTGTAATTTGAGTGACAGTGGTTTGTCATTTTGAAAAATTGGGTCCCTGGGAAAAAAAGTTTGGGAAACACTGGATTAAGAAAGTAATATAAATAAAACGAATTCACGTGTAAATCTGCAAATATTTGCCACTGCAGTGTAAGTGAATTGTCCTATAGAGGTGGAGTCAGGATGTGATTAGCAGCTTAGCTTAGCATACAGACTGGTAGCAGATGGAAACAACTAGCCTGGCTCCATCCAAAGTTCTGAAAAATAAGTATATTTTTCAAAATGTTAGAGAAAAGTCAAATTGGGAGACAAAGCGGTGTGTGATTTTTGTTGTTACGTGTGTTTCATTTCATCGTTACCTTGTAGACGTCATAGGAGTCGATGCGTGTGTCGAAGCACATGTAGAGGTTGTTGAGCATCTCCACCACTTGCAGAGGAGTACAGGACGCAGAGATAGAGGTGAAGCCCACAATGTCAGAGAAAAAAATGGTCACCTGGAACAAAATTGGTTGTGTAACATGATTGGTTGTACCTCTCTTAATTCACTCTCTAGCTCTTGCGATCATTGCTGCTGACTCTCTCCTTTCCAACTTAGTGCATTCACAAACAGCAACCAACAAATCCTGCATATTCTACCTTTAAAGACAAACAAGGATCAGCTTGTTTGGCGATTGTGGGGTTGACTAATTTGGAAATCAAGAACTAACTTGGTGAATCAGGAGTCAGCTGACTCATTTTTATACTTTTTCAGTGTAAAGGTTAGCGGTAAACAGCCAGATCCACCTCACCCACAAAGTGGCAGCTGAACACAGATTTAGCAAATAATATTAGATGAAGTATTAATAAAAGTTAAATTTGAATTAACCTGAGCTTGATTTAAACTGGTATCTATAATGAATGTGGCAGTGCCTGGCCTTATGACCTACTCATAAATGTGGATGTGGGTTCTCACTTTAAGAAATTCAAAGTAGATTGTGTTACCAGTTCAGATCCAATATTGCTGACTTGACAATTTATCCATATGATGTTCGTTTTAAAGGATAACTTTACATGTCAATGAAGTCATATTTGTCGTAAAACTGTTGAAGAATCAGATTGTGAAGATGTGTAATTAGAAAGGCAAAACTAAATCAAAAACTTATTTGTTTCTCACCATTAGCTACACATGGGGCACACTGGAAGCAAGGGGAGTGCACCTTTCTATAAGGTCAACATAATATCTATTTTCTTCTTTGATTTTCATTTTGAATGACAGAATCAAAGAGATTATATCGAGTCCCATTCTCACTGTACCACACAGCTCCCTCCACAATAATCAGCATCTTTGATCATGAGGATTTTTAGCATTGCGAGTTTTGTGTGCCTGTGTCTATTCAGTAAAGCTCAAAGTCCAGGATCACCTCTGCTACAAGCAGATGTTACATCTGCTGCTCCTAACAAGCAGCATCAGGGAGGTTTTTATCATCCATCAAGGCTCAGTAAGTCATGTTTTGCTTAGTTTGGAAAACAAGAGGAGGACTCGGCGAGTCTTACATTTTCTTTCCAGAATACTCCAGACCTCTGGGACGTTTTAAAAATGAGCCCACAGTCCTTTTCAGTAATAGCCCCCCACCCTCCTCCCCGTGCAGAGTGCTTTCGGTACAGCTGCTTCAAACCTCTTCAATAACCCAGACGCAATTTTCACCTGTATAACTTGTTTTATCTCCTGATGAATATGGAGCAGGGCAATTATAGGTAATTATGACGACAATGGCAACAAAGGCAGCAAACACACAAATTCATTCATTATGTTTGCAGATCTTGTAAAGGTAGCCTCCTGGCTGCAGCGGCTCACAACATTATAAGCTCTGAATTTGTTCAGATAAATGTTAAAAGTGAATGGGGAGGAACATGGACAGGAAAGGTTATTGTCTTTTATGTCTTCCACACAGTCGTCTGTTTCTACCTTTCAAACCTCAGACCTTTTTGTATTTGTGTTGGATGTGTTGCAGTTGTTTTTTATTGTGCTTTGTTGTAGGAGTTTGGGAGATTTCAGCCATAAAGATGTCTGCTTTCTTTCCAATGTAATGGGACTACATGGCAATCAGCTTGAGGTGCTTAAAGCACCAAAAAATACATTTAGAAAATTCAAAACTAGTGTCTCCTTCCAAAAATCATGCCCTGGTTACTCAAGATAATTCACTGAGCTTGTTGCGATTTTCATGTGGGAACTACTTTCTCTCTAGTAGAAGATAACTACTGCACAACAAGGTCTGTGGACATATATATATGTATATATATATATATATATACACATATATATAAGTATATATAAGTATATATAAGTGCCATCTAGCTCCATTATACTGAAGAGAAGACGGACATCTCTACAGCCGATTTCTCCAAAACTCTTTCTCCTACTCACACCAAAACTATCTAGATTTATAAATAGCAGAGGAGAAATATGTATTTTTTATTTTGGGGTGAACTGTCCCTTTAATGCAAGAACAGTTACATCTTGGTTTCCATCTCCTTTTTCATGCCTAACATGAAAAAGGAAAGAGGGAAACAGGGTTGATGAGTTCTGACCTACAAGTCCCAGGTCAAGTCCAAGTCATAAACTTTGTGTTTCATGTTAGGTTGAGAATTTTTCACGTTCAGAGTCATTTATCTTCAGAGACTTTTATTTTGAAATCCCCTCTGCTGTGTTAAGTGTATTTATTGTACTGCTATAATGACGGTAAAGACAGTGAAGCTAACTGGCTATAGCCTAGCTACCTTTACCTGTATTACTGCGCAGGTATGTATGCATTTGTTACTTTGTGTTTTATTTCACAAACTAGAGCATTATGCACCACTATGCTATACCGTTAGTACTACAACATGTTGTTTACCTAATTTTTGTGCACCCATTTCCAATAAGCACCACACTCACTTTTGGAACCAGCCTCAAGTGGCCATTTGAGGAAATGCACTTTGTTAGCTTCAACTGCATAACCAGGTCCGCATATAAAATTAATTTTGAAACTGGTTTGGAAAAATAGTGTAAGGTTAGGATTAGTCTGTCATTGGCAAAGACCAATGACAGACTGGAAAGTAGCATGTTGGTACATTCAGGCGTAAGAAGGGTTTAAGGGCTGTTAAACTCTCTCAGCAGATATCTGTATGTGAATACAGGCTCTGTGGACAAGAGACAAGATTTTAGTATTGGAGCATTCTGGTTTTTGTTTGTTGCCCAAGCAGTATTGACCAATCACGTTTGAGCAGGCTTTGGATGTATCCATATTTATTTGCAGATATTTATTTATAGAGATTAGCTTCCAACTCCATTCTCACATCTCAAGTTCCTCATCAGAATGAACAGCCCGGATATACATTACCTAATGTCATGATATCCGCTGGCTACACCGTAAGCCCCAAAACACTGGCTGTTGCCCCATGATAGCAGACAGCGTTCCAATCTTGGAACCTATCAGTCATCTATTGTATAACCTGTCCTTAGCAAATGCTTACTTGGGCCGTACTAAAGCACAATGAGAAAAGCACAAATGAACAAACTCTTTGCGATTGCACCAACCTTCTCATAGCTCTCAGCTTCCACGTGTTTGTGCTGGCGGAGCTGCTTAGCGACTGATTTGGGCAGCATTTGGTGCAGCAGATCCTCAGCCAGCTGCCTCTGGCGCTTCAGGTCCTCGGTCTTCTCCTTCAAGCTCTGGGCATAGTTCTGTATCCACTCCGTCATCTGCTTGAAAGAGAACATCACCACCGGATAGATGAGGCAGGCTATGGCCAGCAAGCAGACCCTCATGCTGAGCCCCGAAGACACGGACCGAGACGCCAACCTGAGAGCCGGCACCGCACGATCGAACAAGCACTGCTGAGTATTTGTTAGAGCCTGAACTCCGGTGTGAGACCCAGACAAAAGCTCGGTTCCTGCTCCAGAGATCTGCCAAGGACTTGTGTCAAAAATGTAAGAATCTGCATGCTGGCTTGAGTTTAACTTGAGGTCTATGTTCTCTAACCAGCAGTCATTCAGTCGTTCTGTCATAATCCTGGCAAAGCCCAGGTGATTTAGCACATAAGTCCACTTGTACTGGAAGTCAGCCTGAGTTGCCAAAAGGCGGAGGTCCATCAACTGGTGGTTGAGCTCTATGAATGTTACCAGAAGTCTTGCAGACAGTACATCCCTCCAGTTAAAATTCTGTTTGACTTTGACTAAAATATCTTCAACTGTACCCCAGATGTCCAGAAGTCTTCCGATGGCCATGGAGTAAGCAGATGTACCGTTTTCGCTCGTGCTGCTTGTATCCAATGAAGCATTTAGAAATCCTTCAACAGTCCTCCTCAATTCCTGGCAAAATCCAGCCAACTCAATGCTGCAAGGGAGCCCGTTACTGTTGCTGTGACCCGCCATTTCGCTACAGAGATGACTGAACACAGGAAACACGACCTCTGAAACACTTGCCTGTAGGGTCTCATTGCCAATGTCTTTGGCAAATAAATGTCTCATCTTTTGAAGCTTACTGACGAGTTGCAGGATCGCTATTGTCCTGCATGAAGTCAGCTCATCGTAGGCGGCCTCCGTCGTGTGCAGCAAGTCAAAGTTGGAGCTGAGGTCAATGGACACTGAGCCGAGCAGGGCCAGGAAAGAGAGGACGCAGGCTGTCAGAATCCGACGAACAGTGCGATTACTGCCAGACTGGGACAATATGGAACACCTGAAAAAACAGAAACACAACTGGTGAATTACTGAAGTTAGGCTTTTCACACTGCATATTCTTAGCCAGGTGCTCGCTTTAACCCTGGGCAAAGACTTGACCATGGAATAACTTTGCCCCTATTCACACACAGATTGTTAACCAAGCGTTAACCTAAGCTCAGGGCTATATGATTCACACTCCACTTCTACTAGCCCTGGGTTACACGGGCCCTGGATTGAATGTTTGTGAGAAACGTGACTGTAGTCATTTGAGAATGACTACTGGACTGCTTGACTAATAACTGCCTTGGCCCTATTTCACACCTTTAATACCATCTTTGCTGGATTTTCAGGGGATAACCCCACAAACTCAGGGCTAACCTGCCTCCGGAGCAGGGCCAGCAAGCACCCATCCCACTCTGGAACTTGCCAGTGTGAAATCTTTAGCAAAATTCACGCCAAACGCGAAATGTGGCTTCTAGAGCCAGTGTTCGTCCATTCTGGGCTTCTGTACTAACATGGTGGTGCAACATGGCGACCTCCATGGAAGAGGACTTGCTCCCTCCCAAATAAAGGGCTCATTCTATTCAGATTCTTATCTTCAGGTGATTATACGCCATTGAAAACATACCTATGAATATTCTATTCCATTTCTGACCTTAAATTCCAGGAAATCTTACATGCTGGACTTTCAATTAATGATTTAAACAGTCTTGATAATATTTTAACAGCATCAAACACTTGGCTATTAAACCTTGTAACAGGCCAACCTCCTAGTTATGACATTTTTTTTATCAAACGTAGAGGTCACAGAGTTGACGGAGTTGACAAAATGTTACATTTTTTCATTTCACAGCATAGTGGTAGTGAGCAGCCATTTTATTTTTTAAAGTTGCTCAGAGTTCTCATAATGTTAATCAAAATACACATTTTAAAATCATAATTATTATTTAGTTTTGATTTAAGGGCTACAAAATTGACATGGTTGAGACACATCTGATAACAATATTATTTAATGAATTTGTCAGAAAGTAGTAAGTTTACCGATGGTTGAGCTGTTTTCCCGCCTTTTTTAAAATAGCAACTGATACAGGGGTCCTTAGGGCATAGCTAACCCTTTTTGTGCCTGATTAAATCATGTTTTGTAAAAAAAATCTGACAGTTGATAAAAATCTGGCCAACATTTTCATTATAAATCGACTTTAAAACAAAGATGACAATAAAAGCACAGGTTTATACTCATGTTATCAGTAGGTATTGTTAGTTTCAGAATTTAAAGGCTTTTAACACATTTTTCATTGAAGTTGTGAATTCTTCTCTGGGACAGGAAGAATAAATTTCCACAAAATAACAAAATTAGAGGCTTGCAACTAATCATCTTTAATCATTTTTAAGCTTTTTTGGTAAGACATGATTTGTCCCAATTTTCAAGAATGAGTGAATGGTTGATTTATCATATTACTTATTTGCTGCTCTGAAAACTGCTGGAACATTTTTCACTACTTAACCTATATGTGACTGAACCATAAGACAAAGCAATATAATAACTGGTAATAAATGTAATAATTGTAGCCCTAAATGATACATGTGGTTTAAAAAAAAGCCTCTCATTCTATTCTAACTGCTTAAATCTTAAAGACATTACATCTTTAAAAGGGTGGTGAAGTGGAATAAAGTGGAAATTCATGTCATAAACAAAGTAACTCCCCAGATTTTAAAGAAACACCTTACGTTTTCATTTTCCACAGTCATTGAGACATTTGCTCCTCCTGACATCAGAAAGCCACGCAGTGTCGACAGAAGGGCCTGATTCTGACATGAGGAGGTGTCTGAGGAGGGCTCCATCCTAACTTCATGATTACTGAAAGATGTCAACGTTGATTCAAATGAATTCAAACTCTGTGGGAGAGTTCAGCTCAGTGTGTCTCACCTGCACAGCTGACAGTCACTGTCCGCATCCTGCTGCCCCCTCGGAGCGACCCTCCTCTTCTTGATGAACCTTCTTTTGAGAGAAGCCGAGGACAGGGTCCCTGATGTGAAACACTCTTTTTTCATCAAGTCCAGCGATGACATGAGACTCGAGCTGAAGTCAGTGTACTATTTCACACAGCGGCCTAACAGGACAGACTAGAGGGAGGACCGCACTGGTCAGATGTCCCGTTATTGGAAAGCATGTGGAAGTACCAAGTCAGGAGCAGCGGCTTCTCTATTTCCGGTACGTCCTTCAGAATAAAAGCTGACGGCTGGGTTGCACTAACAAAGATTAGTTTTTAAAACCCGCTTAAATCATTATATACATATTTAAACCTCTTTAAATCTTCTTTCTCTGTTGTCAGTTGACATGGCAGTTGACAGTATAGTATCATCACAGTATGATATGTGGTATTACACCAGAGGCAGTATGGCAAATTTATTTGCAATAGCCTGTAATATTTATAATTTTATTCATAAAAATGTATTCTTGAATAGGTAATTGAGTTGAGTTGAATTGAGTCCCTTTTTTTGTGCAAAAAAAAAAGTCCATGGTGAAATCTTCTTCCATCCACTGTGGGTTAACTCAGTTAATAGGTAATAGGTATAAGTTAAGTTGTACTCTCATAGCAGATTTTCACATGATCAAGTCGAGGAATTAATAGATGTTGGGTTGATGAAGACACTTGTCACAATCAAAGCCCGTGATATGCATTTTGAGGTTGGCTTTATAGATGATAACCACAACAGGACCCTGCAGGAACTGTTAGGGTGGGATAACTTTTTTTTTTTAATACTGAAAACAAATATTCCAGGAACATTATGAAAACTTCCCTGAATAACAATGTTTTCTTTAAAAAACTGACTCTCACTTGTTGACTCTTGCATCATGTATGGAATAAAAAAAAAAACACTTCTACAACCATTAAACAACACCAATTGTGATTCACCTTTAAACAAAGGGTTCCCCTGAACATTCAAGCTCCCAACCCTTTAATTACACTGAAACTGGCAATATGTGTTGGAAATTTGTATGTGTTATTTTGAAAGTGAAATCATTAGGCAGGAAGTGATTGGACTGCTGTACTGGAGCTTTTTCCCCTCTTCAATATAGCTTCAGCATTGTTTGGTCTTAATTACTCTTTGCTCTATTTAATTTGGTAAATTGACACTGTGTCAGAGGTGTTTTGATTCATCTCTAAAATGCATTTAAAAGAGAGCGGACTTAAAATATGCCGTTTATTTACATAGCCAATAAGTTGTGAATATATAAAATTATTTGTGAGGTGTAAATTCTTCATATGAGTTTCATCTGAAATGAATAATTAACAGTAAATAATTATCTTATTTTATATATTTGACAGCTGTACCACAGGTGTTTTTGTCAGTTCAAAACTGACTTTCACTTTTAACAGCATTTATTATCTTCACCATTGGACATGAGCACTACTTAATGTGTTTATCAGCTTAAAGATATTATACAAACAGTCTATGTCCTCAGTCCTCAGTTTGGGTTTCTGCAGGCCTGTAGTTCCCACACAGCAGGATGGTTGTATTAGCGCCATAAAAGCTCCTCCCAGAAGCTCTCAGTCAGACATGAAGTTGTGTTCAAAACTCTGCTGTGACTGCCCTGCTGGGATGTCCACATGCTTCTGTTTCCCATTCACTTCTACACCACCACTACTACTACAACACACAGTGTAAAGCTAACTAACGTTCAGAGCCACAATAATAACTACTACACTCTGCCTTCAGAGTAAATGTGTGGAAATGGAAGAGTGGGACCTGGCTGCGTGGACCAGTGTAAGTGGTTAAGGAAATAAACTCCTCTTACTGGATTTTTTCCAGTGGTTTCTGGTTTCAGTCACATTGCAGTCTTCCACAGCAGATGCAGACACCAAAAAAATGAAGAAACTAAAACAAAATCACATTTATGAAACTGGAATCTGAGAATTTAGACTTTTTCTCCATTTTTTTTTCTTAAAAACTTAGTCAAACTGATCAAGTGATCATCAAAATAGTTTGTGATTAATCTGATAATCGATTAATCGTTTCAGTGTAATACCAGCTTTATAATTCAAACGGAAACATAGCTGACACGGGCAAATCCACACAGTCACAACAAACTGGGGGTACGCAGATGGACCCACAGAGCTTTCGTGAACTTCCTCTGATGACAAAATTTGTCACACAGGCCCTCAAGTACTTGCAGACACTTAAAGTATAATACCAGCTTAAGAGTTGCAGGTGACAGCTCCAGAGAAAACTCCTAATAATAATATGATATAAACTTTATTTCTGTTGCTCCTGTCATACAAAAGCAGCTCAAAGTGCTTTACAAGAAGGAAATTACATGCCAAGTGCTTCACAAGAAGCTAGACATAGAACGAGCATAATACAATTGGAGAATGTAAGAATCAATTTAGGCCTCCAAAAATGATAAAATTAAATTATATATTAAAAATAACTTTATTTCATTATATATATCATATTCCATATATATTTTTTGTCAAAGCCACAGAGAGTCATTGGAAATGTTATGTGGCCCTGGAGTCACAGGTTGCAGACCCCTGTGTTAGTCACTTTTCTCAAAATAATAACATAACATAACATAATAATGAGATAATAATGAAAAACATTCTCAATGAGTTAGAATTGAAAAAAACAGGAAAATCATGTTTGTTTTTGTAAAGTTACTAGCTCATGATTTTGAGATATTAAGTAATTATTTTGAAAAAGTTTGTCATTATAATTACTTACAGGATATTTTTCATCACATTTGCGGAAAGTGACCTCCACACTTAAAAATACTGACTATATAATTACAAAATGCTATCGCAATCATATTTTGGAAGGAGGAACCAAATATCCACTTGGCTTTTATTTTGAAGGTTGTTGCCGGAAGTCCTTGGTGTGAAACCCTCCGGCTTGGTCATGAAGCACACACGCACACACCAACAGGATTGTAGCGTCTGCAGCTCGAATAAGCAGAAAGTCGGAACATAGTGAGGATATGAATCAGTTGCTAACTTCGCGTGTCCTCGTGTAACGTGGTGTGTCCTTCCGCGGCCCGTCTAGCTCGTTATTGAACATTTCGTCGGTGTTACAAGTGGCGGACTGGCCGCTCTCCTCGCCGTTGTGGCGGAGGGAGCGAGAGTAAATGAAAGCGTTGTTTGGAGCCGCTGAACAAAGAGCTTTTCTTCCCTCTACCATTGTTACTGAGCGCAGCGCCTGTTTTCTAACTCATTCACAGGAGGTTTCCGACTGTTGAAGTAAGTTAAGACAACTGCTGTGAGGCTCTACTTTGTGCTTTTAAAAAGGGGCCGTGGAAACGTGGGTTTTAACGCAGTGTGCCTCCATTCATTCATGTGTTGAACCAGTAAATCTCTGTTAACCACTGGGCTAAATGATGAGATACAAGGCTGGTAAGATTGCGCAACACTGATATTGGCAGATAACCAGGATTTTGGAGGGTTTCGGTGTCCGTGAACTCCACTGAAGTTTGTGCAGATCGGGCGGAAACAAGGAAAGTGGGAAAGGCTTTGTTTTTGTTAGCGCGTTTGGACTGAACTGGCTAATTAACGCTCTATAAGTTATAATTCTTTAAAGCCAGCCGACTTAATAACAAGATGTTTTGCAAATAGTCATAACAACGTTAGCAGATCATGTGGATGGCAGGTAAAGTTACTGAATCAGTCCTTTCTCTTTAATAATCGAGCTATGCGTTTCCACAACAACAACACACACAAAGTCCACGTTAGCCTAACGGACTGATCATGTGCGAAGACACTGTCACACCAAACTCCATTCTGAAATCGGTCAATTCTAGGTTGTATTGCTTATCTCAACAAAAATATAAGTCATAGAATTAAACTCAAAAGGGAATTTGGCACAATGGGGGGCCCTCTTTACATCGGCATAAATTCAAATTCCTTGCGCTGAGATTTATATAGGAGGATTCGGTGCTACAAGAAGATCTATGAAGAAATAAAGTTTAGAGCTGCAACAATTAATCGAATAATTGCTTATTAAGTGATTATTAAATTAATCTAAAACTAATTTGATAATTGATTTATTTGTTTGAGCAACATTTTAAGGAAAAATAAGTCCAAATTCTCTGGTTCCAGCTTCTTAAATGTGAATATTTTCTGTTTTCTTTACTCCTTTATGACAGTAAACTGAATATTTCTGAGTTGTGGACAAAATAAGACATTTATGGAAGTCATTTTGGGCTTTGAGACACACTGATAGACATTTTTCTGACATTTTATAGACAAAACAACTAATCCATTAATTGACAAAATAATCAGCAGATTAATCGACTATGAAAATAACCGTTAGTTGCCGTTTTTAAAAGTAGACATTTAATTTTTAAAAAGCTGCTTCAGTGGGCTACATCTATGCCAGATTCAAAAGTGGTTCTCTAGGAGTTAACACCCAAGCAAATTGAGTAACACTAAGAAGTCATCCTTTGCCAAAACATTGGGTAACATCAAACTGCCATGTTCAGATGATTCAAGCATTGCATTCTATGTGTATTTGAACAGCAGCTATTGGGGGCCAGGTCCAAGTGTCCAGCGCTTGTTGAGTTTGCCGTGCTGCTTGTGTTGACAGGTGAGGGGCGGCCATTGCTCCAGTCATGACCTCTGGGAATGGGAACACAAACAGCAGCCAGCACAATGGAGACAGCAAACCAGCCCAGGCCCTACTCAAGTCCCACATCCTCACCCATCTGATAGAAGGCTTCGTCATACAGGAGGGTGCTGAGCCTTTCCCTGTGAGTAAAGTCACTAATACGCAGACACAGTGTGATCTTTGTGTGACAGAGACAGCAAGTGAAGTGACTCAAAAAGAAACACTGGCCATATTGACTGTTTGACCAGGAGTGAAGACTTATCATTATTGACATTTTGGGGATGTATTTCTGGAGAATGCACAGTTTTATGTGAATGGGGATAATAGTGGAATATTCACTTACATTAGCCATGTAAACAGTGTAGTAGGAATATTAAAATTTTACAGGATGAGGGCAAAGACGGGAATATTTTGTCCATATAAACATAGTCAGTTATGACAAGATTTAAGGCATGAGCCAGGTGATGTGTGTACATTGTGTTCTTACAGCCTTTTGTGATTAATTTCAGTCTTTTGTAGTGTTATCAGCTGCAGCAATGAAAGTATTTGTTCTCCGTCTGCAGGTGGAACGTCCGTCTTTCTCAATTGAGTGCCTGAGGAGACACACAGCAGACTCAAAGTTGGACGGCTTCTCGACAAAGGGTAAAGTTCTCAGACAAGTAACACAGCGTCCGTGTGCAGTGGGGAGCTAAAGTTTCTCTTCTCAGCGAACGAATGTGATACTCTATATAACATTTTATTGTCTCAGGGCTGCACATTCTCCCAGTATCAACATATTTCACAGTATAAATTGCATAATAATATTCATTACCGTAATTAAAATGAAGGCGTCTCTTGTCATTTAATCACTTTTTCAAGCTTCAGAAGCAAGCTACTCTCACACACACCTCCATTGCAGGGTGCTAACTGCTAAAGACACTTGTCTGACTGCTTTCACTGCGGTTAGTTTTCTTCCTACTCTGGCCTGTCTCCAACATGGGATTATTTCTGCTTCTACGAACAAGCCAACCAGGAGGCTGCAGCCACCTCACTGCTTGATCATGGTTAGCTAACAGGGATTATCACTCCAGATAGTTATTTACTTTTCCTTAGCACACCAGATAAATAGATATACCTGCCAACAGCAAAGTGAATCTGGGGCCCGTCTATGGACCTGCAGCCACAACATTTTGAATTAATACACGCACCAGGGGTCTTATTTATAAAACAGTGCGTAGGATCCAGACTAAAAGTGTTCATGCTCACAAAAGGTGAAAATGGCGTGCATTAACAAAATAATCAGACTTATTAAACCATGCGCACGCACACTTGCAGTCATTGTTCTCTTTATACATCACAGGTCTTCTGGAAATGTGCGCACGTGGATCAGCCTCACATCCCGCCCTTTACACGGACGCATTAAAACATAAGTGGTCAACTTGCGTTGTAATCAGGGCTGATAATGAGGATATGGACTATAGCAATAGTGCGAGAGGTGTGGCTTATTACACACTTTGTTGTGCACAGTCCATACGTGAAGGTGGTGAAGACGTACCTTGTGACTGACAGTACATTTGTTCACTGCAGCGATTATACACACAAAAATCTGAAGTTTAAAACTGCACAAAATGATATGCACAGCCTTAGAGGAAATTATTAGAGCTACCACCGCTCTGTTCTGCACTTCTTTTGCTTTTTCTTGGATGTCTATAATCGATAAAGATAATTTCATACAGTCCAGCGTTCATCTCCTCCTCATTAATGATCCGTCTCGCATATTTCAGTTTTTACAATCTGACTTCAACTCACCACCTCACCCTTTCACAGCTCACCCTCACCCTCACGGTTCCCCTTTGTCTTCAGAATGTGCGTCAGGAGTCAGAGTTTACTGACAGGTACGCACAGTCTCCTGTCAAGTTTGTTGTGGCGCACGCCTCTTTTCAGGCCCCGTTTTGTGCGTATGCAATGTTCAGAAACGACAGCCCCCTTTCGGCGTGCCTGGTTCACACCTCTCGAAAAGAGACCATATTCTCACCAGTTCCACTACTGAGGAGCATCAGCTGGTGTAGCTGTTTGAGTAAAGAAATTCTCTGATTTCAGTTTCTTTAAATGTAAATATTTTTTAGTTTCTTTCCTCCTCTCTGACAGTAAACTGAACATCTTTGGGTTGTGAGTAAAACAAGACATGTGAGGATGTCATCTTAGGCTTTGCGAAACACTGATGGACATTTTCACCACTTTGACATTTTAAAACAAACAACTATTAATCAGTGAATCGAGAAAACACTCAACTGATTAATTGACCATAAAAATAATTGTTAGTCACAGCTAAAACGTCTTGGGCATGATCCAGTTAACTGTCAGTGGGCCTGCACTGGTTTGGCTTTAAGGACTTGTTGCTCTTAAGCTTCCAAGAATTAAAAAACATCTGCATTCCAGTTTGGATATGTCTGTCATCTGTGTACTGAACTACTTCTGGCTCCTTTTGAAACAAAGAAGCAGTGGATTGACTTCCAGCTCATTTGCATTGTCCTAGCTCTCCAATCTCGACAGGCAAAACAGTTTATACCTGATCTGAATGGGCACACTCGAAGGTGAGGAAAAAAGCCTAGAGGGGTTAGACGCAGCAGTGCAAATGGGTATAAGAGAGCGCACTTTAGACAGTCTCTCCTTGAAAGCATTCATTGCACTCGCCTGTACATGTAAAAAGTGACAGAAGTAGTTGTGCGTATATTGAAAAAAGAGAGAAGTTCAAAGCCCACATATTTTAACGCCCTCTCAAACCTGTCCAATCACTGTGTGAAGTTTTGGAAAATTACAGAAGTTTTGGCCCCAGCCTGCAGTTAGATGATTTGAGAAGCACTTTGTTTGCAGCAGATTGAGGCCCCGAGGCTGATCCTGGATACCCTGAGATGTGAACTTGGTTTCACAAGGTTGTGTACTTGTGTGCGATCTGATTCACAAGATCGCGATGATCATGGATGTTGTGTGCCAGGTCTCACACTGCATAGTCCGGTCCTCACACAGATGGGTTTCCTTCGGATGTTGTTGGTAATGGTGCCTCTCCTGTGTGTGTCCAGCTGACTGTGTGTGTTGATTGTGTGTCCCTCAGAGTTAAAGTCCCAGCAGGAGCCCATGCTGACCTGTGAGCTGTGTGGCAGGGTGGACTTTGCCTACCTCTTCAAAAGATCCAAGAGGTTCTGTTCTACAGTGTGTGCCAAACGGTAAGACCAAGCAGGCAGGACATGACTGTCACTTCATTTCATTTATGTCTGAAATAAAATAGAAATAGATTGCACCATTGACCAACAAAAACCTGTTCTAAAGTCAGTGACACAGTATTTTCCTGCTGTTTAAAGAATGCATTATTCAGATTGTAAGATGGACCTTCCCAGGGCATAGGGCCCTTTTTCATTGGCTACTTAACTAAATACTAAAGGTCCTGGTTTCAAATTTTAAACATTATGATCTTCAATTATCAATATGATAGGAATGAAAGTTTAAATTGAGAACATGACTCTTGAAACTGACGTGACATAATCAAGTACCAAGACGTTTCAGCTGACCGTGTTCATTTTCTTTGCAGCTACAATGTGGGCTGCACAAAGAGAATGGGTCTCTTCCCAAATCGCAGAACCTCTGTGGAGAACATGAAGAAACAAAGAACACTGAACGGAAACCACAAAAACTCCTGTTTAGAGTCTAAAAAGAAGGTGAGCGTGTAGTCAGCTTTTGACTGTGAATGTCTGTGATTTGTCTTCTTTATCTGACTTGTAGCTCATCATCACCATGTCAGAGGTAAATATTTTCCCTCTCAGCTCAGTCTTTGACAGCAGTGTTGTGTTTAACCCTGCAACAGACGACTCCCTCTGTCCAGAAGCCCGCTGCCGCTTCTCTGTCCACTGGTCACTCGGTCCTTCCTGCGCAGGGAGAGTCCAGCCAATGTTCAGACCTGTCTGGCTACAAAAGACCCCTGCCCCCCCTGTCGGCCTCCCCGCGGGTGCCTGCGATGCGAGAACCTGAGCTGCCCCTGCTGCCCTACAGCTTCCTGCCCAGCGACCCCGGCCAGTGGAACATCGAGGACGTCTACGAGTTCATCTCCTCTCTGCCAGGTGGGTGCGGCCCGCCGCAGCTGTTATACAGATGTGCAGATTCTCGTTGGCCCCTTTTCCATTGATTGTGGCAGTGTAGAGGTGACAAGACATGATGGATGAGAGAGCAGGCCTGCAACAAAGACCCCTGGCCGGACTCAAACCTGGGCCGCTGATATTACTGATTCAGTGTTGGCCACTTTGAAAATGTGATAAATTACAAATGACTATCCATTTGAAAAAGTAAGAAGTTACTTTACAACATTACTGTGTAGAGTAATCTGTTTCACTAGTTTTGCATTACGTCCACCAAAATAACTGCATAAATACAACTAGACATTATAAAATGGAATAATAAGATAATATATTCCTTTATTAGTCCCACAACAGGGAAATTTACAGCAAAGTGAATAGCAAAATAAAAAGAGCATCAATTAAAAAACAATAAATGATGAGTAAGTAAACAAGGAATATAAACGAAAGGAAAGATTAAAACTAGGAACGTAATCAATGGGAAATATTTTAAAAAAGAATAACATTAATGCAAGGAAATATTAAAAATAATAGAAGCAATATAAACAAGAGGAAATCTAAAAAGGAAACATTGTATGCAATAAAATATAAACAGTAAACAGACTAAACAGTTGAGTGTACACCATTGCCACCACCATATACTGTGAAGGATACGATATGGCACGCCCGTAGTCTTGCAGGAATGACTGTGACCTGAAGCGTTTGTTTATGCTTCAAGGCTGTTTTCCGACAATACATGTGTAAACGTGTGGGTGATGCCCAACAGAGAGACACTGAACAAATATTTATCTCCATTTTGCAACCTTAGAGCTGCTCTCTCTCTCTCTCTCCCCCCCTATGCTCCAGTTTGTAATGTGGGTTAAACTATTGTAGCAGCTGCCCACATTGGAAATGTGTTAAGTTTGCTGTTTGTGTTCCAAAATACAAATGTTACTTTTTGTCTGTAATGTGTCTGTTCATAACATGGTGGTTCATGTTGATAATTGTCATTTTGTGCATAATTTGAACCAGTAGTGAGGTGACTCGATTTCTTCTAATTGGGTTGTTATTTTATTTTTTTAAAAGGTTTCTAATTTTTTTAGAACCACCAGGCTAATTATTTTGGTGCTTTTTGAACTGTTGTAGTACCTTTACGTTATCAGTTGTAGGGATGCATGATGTGGATTTTCTCAGCCAATACAATCAGTGCTTTTCATGGCCGATACCGAAAGAAAACGGATAATTTAACATTTTTGCATTTGAAAAGAGAAGTTCACATAACATGTAGTTTATGCACAGCTGATGGTAAAAAAGGCTCAGATGTAGCGAGCAAAGATGGATGATGTAATATTCTACAGCTCTGACATCACTACAAAAACACAGAACAGCTCCGACTCTTCAAATGTTCAGTTTTGTAGCTTTTAATGTTTTCAGGAGAGCAGGCTGAGCTGTAATTTTTCCTCTAAGGAAAGCTCTGCCTGCATCTCATAATATGTTAGAACTGACCTTTCCATTATCACTGTAGGCTGTACCTTTAATTAATAAGTTCATAATTAAGATACAGATTATTCTAGTATCAAGCATGTAACAAAACTACTGGTGACAAATGAATGCGCTTAGCTGTTATTGTAGATTTCCACTCACTGAAACTTGACTTGATGCTTCAGTGATCCCCCTCATCCTAATCCACATCAAAAAAAATCCACAGGACCACACAGCAAAGTTTAACTGTTTACTTTGGCAAACACAAGAAAGGCGGTACAGAGAAGAAGATGTCCAAAGTTGCAAAATTACTCCATTAAATCAAACTGAGAATCATTAATGTGAAGAAAAGAGGGAGCTAAATACCATGTGCCTCCACTCTCTGTTTGCCTGACTGGCTGCCCTCAGGTTTACCCCAAAACTGCCTCCTCACAGGAGCATCAATTAAAGCAACGGGGAGTACGCCAGTTGCTTGAAAGGACCAAACAGTTACCTGCTCCCAACCCTTACAAATAAATAACATCTTATGCATCTTAAATTATACACACATTTTAAACAATTACTCTTATATAACATTCTTCATATAAGCTGAAAACACCTTTAAATTATCCTTCTAATTCCTTCTAAATCAATTAAGTTCAAAACAGTAAAACAACAGTAATTTAGTAGTATATTATTGTTATAAATTATTTATTTCCTACTTTAACCAAACATCAATGAATTGCATTTAGGCTCCTACAGTTATGATTGTTGCAAGACTTTCTTCTGTCTTCTGTGCAGCATTGTGGTGTAATCTGACTGTGGGTGGTGTCCGCAGGTTGTCTGGAGATCGCTGAGGAGTTCCGTTCTCAGGAGATCGACGGACAGGCCCTGCTGCTGCTCAAGGAGGACCATCTCATGGGAACCATGAACATCAAACTGGGACCGGCGCTCAAGATCTTCGCCCAGATCAGCATGCTCAAAGACTCGTAGCCCATCTCACCCCTCACACACACATACACACACACACACACACACACACACACACACACACACACACACACACACACACACACACACACACTGCTCTCAAAAGCTGTGACTGGACAAACACAACGTGCTCAGGATCCCACATGCTGACTGACTCTGAATTGTGTTCAGGTTCGGGGCCAGAGTGGTTTGATGGATGTTTTGTCGTGGCCTGCTGAACACGAGGACATGAGCTGGGACTGTTTGACTCACCTTTGACACTGATCACTTCACTGTGCAACTGCTTCAGGAAAACCTCACCCCGTAGTGTGACGAGAATGCCGTGTTAGCTAGGCTGTGTTGGGAGAACATGTTGTTTTCATAATGTATTACTGAACCTCGTGTTCCTGCAGGAGAGGTTCAACGTTAGCAGTTGATTTATTTTAGTATTTCTCACGGGGAGTACGCCTGTCAACATTTCAGATCTGTGCCTGTGGTTTCAGTTAGGGGTGTCACAATTTGCCAAATCTGTGATTTGAAATTCAGCACTTTCAAATTCCTCTTTCAAATTCCCAGTGCCTGCATGTTGCAGTCACAGTGCTCCAGGCTATAAGGGGTTATTAAGTTACTTAAGTCAGCTGTGAGGTGGCTAGATAAGCAAGCACACAGTATGAGAATATGAAGGAAAAAAAAAAGTTCCCATTCAATACTATGGCAGCGTCCTGCCTTCTTCACAGCAGAGTTGTGTAAAATGCTACGTAACAGATAAATGTTACCAGAGGAAACACGGAGCTAGCTGCTAGATAATGTAGTGACAGTGGACAAGAAGAGTCAGTGAAACAAGTGTCGTTCTTCTTTTCTTCAGATGCATGAAAGTAGGCAGGGAAGGAGAGAAAAAAACCTGCAATCCCCATTTTGATCTGGATTGTTGCAATTGAAAAAGTCGATTTTTGATTTAATATTGAAATTGTGACACCCCCAGTTTCAGTTTGGAAAACATACCTGCTTGGTTTATATGAATGATCAACGATGATCACTCTGTGCGGAGCCACAGTTAGTCCAGAGATAACTCTGTCATACTACCTATTCCAGTCCTGGACTGTGTTCTGTGTGAACTCTGGACATTTCGGTCACTGAGCGGCTCATAAAATTCATTCCATGGACCATGTTGAAAATAGGAACTCAATGGATAATAGTAAATTAAAAAGTGGAATAATCCAGTAGAAGCAGGGTAACAAAAATGATCTCACTCTGACAAAGAAATAGGGCTGAACAGTTACTTGAAATATTAGTGAAATCACAGTATACTGCAATTTAAAAATTGCAGGAGGCGCAATATTTGTCAAAGGCAAAATGTGTCACAATATCATTTTACATTAAATACTGTTGTGCTGGGGCGGATGTTTAGCTCAGTGGGTAGAGCGTCCAACCCATGTATGGAGGCTGTTAGTCCTCTGCAGCGGCCGCTGGTTCGATTCCCGCCTTTGGCACTTTGCTGCATGTCATCCCCCCTCTCTCTGCCCTGTTTCCTGTCCTATCTTCAGCTGTACTATCAAATAAAGGCAAAAATGGCCAAAAAATAACTTTAAAAAAAATAAATAAATACTGTTGTGCTGCCGAGGTGTCCTGGTCTGCACATCATATTCTACTGACTTGGGAGGATGTCATCGTTTGGTGCAGATCCCTGTGAATATCACACCATAATCATCTTAGTGATGTTTTCAATGAAAATGAAATAACGTAAAAAAAAATAAATCCCTCTAATATGGTGAAGCATATCACAGTTGCAATATCAGTCACAATTTGTCATCACAATTTGATATTTTTTCAAAATCGTTCAGCCCAGCTGAGAAAGGTCTCTTCCTTTTGTTCCGTTTTGGTTTTGTCGCAGTACACCTTCCAGCCATCTGTGGCAGCAGAGTTCACAGCTTACCAGAAATCCTGTGCCATCGTTGCTTGTACATAGTCCCTGCACGCCAAATCACATACTGTTTCTTGCACTTTTAGTATGTACTGTTACATGCATTATGCCTACAATTTGGACACACTACTTCCTCATACACTCATCACAAAGGATTGTGGGTCAGAATAGCCAGAAAAGGATGGTGCCTTGCATACTGCAAAATGTGACCAGATGCAGTACGACATCCTGGAATTTTTGGCATACTGCATTTGACATACTGTGTATTGAGACGTACTTTCTGGCATACTAAATAGAATGGTAGTATGTAATGTGTGTTGACTTCAGTGGAAGATACTTTTTTGGTTGAGTGTAAAAGTTAATTCTTGGCCATCCACAGAGTTTTGCAACTTTATTTTCTGTGTGAATTTCCTGAGGCATTCAGTGACTGAAATGTTCCAGGAGATGGCGATGCAGGACTGTGATGACAGTCCTGCATCAGGGGTCAGATCCAGTAAGGCCAGAATTGTGTGTTTAGACTGGGACTCCATCATCTCCATCAGCAGGTGGGAGAAAAGCCATCCAACAACCCAAAAGACTTTTTGGACTTGATACAGACCAGCTCTCCAGTCTTTGTGCGTCTCTACAGGGCCCAGGACAATGTCAGTTAACCTCTTACTCTGCTGCAGCACACAAGCCTTTTTCCCCAATATCAAACTTCAGAAAATGCTTTGAATGAACAGCTAGTTGATTAATTGTAATAACTGAAGAACCATTGGCCTGAAAACAGATTTGGACTTAATAGCACTGAGTGCAAACACACCAACTTAAAGAACTTCATGTAGAAGAAAAGCTGTTGTTTCCAGGTCGAGGCTGATTTATACTTCTGTGTGACAGTGTCTCTGTAAGGGGCTGGACGTGACAACATGACCACATATAAAATATAATGTCATCCAGTGTAATTGTCTTGATTCAACTCTTCGGTCATGTTTTAATAGTTTGCGCTACATTTTATCAGAGGGTTCCATCAGTTTTGTGCACTTGTTATCTGCTTAGGCTACTTTTCTGATGGGAAGCCAAGTGTCGCTCTCTCCACCAGACTCCTTTGGCAAAAACAATCATTTTACCTCACAGAACATGAGAGTTACTGGTTAAAGCTGCCTCGATTGATTAGTTTGTTTGTGTTATTGTGTGACGTTGGGGAGTCTGAACTGGCCCTTTAAAACACAGAAGTCACACAATAACGCAAACAAACTTAACAATGTAGGCAGCGGTAGACCACCAGCTCCCTTGTTCCGCAGGTAAAATGACTGTTTTTTCCATGGAGTCTGGTTGCCTTGGAGAGAATGATATTTGGCAGCGGTTTCCCATCAGAAGAGTCTGTCTGACAGCAAGGTAAATCAGTGAAGATATTTTAAATGTAGTTACACATAAACTGATTTGATTTCTTTAGGTGACTATAATCCATTTTTGCTGCTGACCCTCTCCATAGCATTTCATTGCTTAGCTTCCTACACCAGTACTCCTGCTGCTTCTCCAAACTGGGGGCGTGTCGACAGTCATCTACTGTAGGTAACACACTGACTATGGATAAGTGCCTCATACAACCCCACCTCAAAAAAAAAAAAAAAAAAAAAAACCTGAACTATCCCTTTAATGTATACTTTCTGTCCAAAATGAGCTCCAACATGAATTTTCTCCTTTCCACACTACCTGATCACTGTCATATCACTGCTGCACACAGAGAATGACTCCCACAAGTGCCTATGGTGACATGGACACACAAGTATAATTCAGGCTTGACAAATTAAAGGGACAGTTCCACAAAAATCACAAATACCTTTTTTTTCCCTGGCCTGTAGTGCTGTTTATGCATCTGGATAGTTTTGGTGTGAGCTGCAGAGTTTTGGAGATATCAGCTGTAGAGATGTCTGCCTTCTCTGCAGTATAATGGAACTAAATAGCACTCAGTTTGTGGTGTTCAAAGCACCAAAAATGTCAAGATTCAAAACCAGTGTCTCTTTCCAGAAATAATCACCTGGTTACTCTAGATAATCCACTGACCTTGTTGTGAGCAGTTTCATGTAGGAACTACTTCCTTTCTGCAGTTGAATCTATGGGAACAACTTTCTTTCTTGGATTCAATTCAAGGGGCTGCGATCGCTATAAGACAGATTCAATGTCCATTTAACACATTTAGTTCTGTTAGTTACATCAACTCACAAAAAGTAACTAAATTATGATTCAACAATTTTATGACTGAACTCTTTCAGACATTAGTGACACAGACATGCTATGGGAATTTCATAATAAAGGCATATCTTGGACAACAATATAGATGAATATTTTCACTTTGCATCTATCATATTGGATCGTGGAACATTGAATCGATCCAGAGTGATGTATCATTACAGCCCTGTTTCTTTCTACTCTAAAGAAATTAGTTTTACATGAAGTGCTACACAAGGACTGTGGATTATCTTGAGTAACTGGGTCATGATTTTTGAAAAGAGGTTTTGAATTTTTCAAATGTAAATTTTTGGTGTTTTGAGCACCACAAACTGAGCGCCATTTAGTCCCATTATATACCATTATATCTCCAAAACACACAAAAATCTAGATCTAGATGGACAAACAGCACTACAGGCCAGGGGCAAAATATGTATTTTTGATTTTGGGGATGAACTGTCCCTTTAAAGGTGTGAAAGCTGTGGATAGTTTACAATTTCATTCAACTTTTACCAAAGTCAAGTTAGTGTCTCTGCTGACCTGCTGTCACTAGAAACTGTTGAAGCTGAACAACAGTGATGATGTCGTTTTGTTTTGTTTTTCTACAGATGCCATTAAAAGTTTGAAAAGTTGTATTCGAAAGTATATTATTCTATTTTTTCTAAAGCCTACATGTAATTCACCAACCGAGGGCTTATTTCATAAAACCCGGCGATGTTTTTGAGTCGTTATGTTCCAAAATTACAGACCTGTTTGTGAAAGAATCTCGCTGTAATTCACTGGTCAGCATTCACGGTTAATAATCTGCTTTACAGTCCCGCTGCGAGCGAGGGTGTCATTTGTTTACAGCATTTTATTCTGGAATAAAACTGGTTCCTTCAGTTGGAATGCAGGGCTGATTGGGTGATGGCTCCCTAAAAGCATCTGTGGTAATGACAGACGGTTAATGTTACTAGTCTCTGAATTATTGAACATTTTTGTCCTTCAGAGTTTTTGTTTTAAATACAGAAAAGAAACCCTCCAAAATAAAACCATTAGATGAATAATATTGACTGCTTGTGATCAATTGACTGTATTTGTTCATCAGTTCTTGTTAAGGACAGATGAATTACATCTGTGTAGCTGCAAACAGCAGTGTCACCCTTACATCAGCTTACTTTGGCCTGACCTTATCTTTACCGGTGCAGACGTGGGAGGACACCAATAACCGTTTATTCTCTATGAAAAGTTATATGCCTGGATGATATTACCATTGGTTGAATATTAAAGGGACAGTTCATCCCAAAATTGAAAAATACATCACAAAGACGAAGAAGGAGCTCTTTTAAAACGGTTAAAATTCCTTTTTTCTCACGGCTTAAAACAAACAAACTCTGGCGCGTTTCGGCATCAGGTCTTCATCAGGTAGTCAGACCATGACCATGCCATGACAAAAAAAAAGGCATTTGTATTTTTTTTTTTTTTAACTGAGTGCCTCAGGAGTTTTTGTGATTCTTTTTTTTTTTTGAGTACATGTCCCTATCCAAAGAGCACCTCAAATAGGAAGCACTCCAATCCAAACTTTTTTTTCCCCCCTGAAAAATATATATTCTTCCCCTACCTTTGGTGCTATTTTTCTGTCTTGATAGTTTTGGTGTGAGTTGCAGAGTTTTAGAGATATTCTCCTCTCCACAATAATGAGTATAGAAATACAATTGTGGTTTGTGATCATTTTTTAAATTGAAACATTGTAATTAGTGTTTAAGCTGCAATGATTAATCACCAACTATTTTGATAATCAATTTATCGGTTTGAGTATATTTTTTTTTCTCAAGAAAAAAGTCAAAATTCTCTTCTTTACTCCTTTATGACAGTTCCCTGAACATCTTTGGGTTGTGGACAAAACAAGACTTGAGGATGTCGTCTTGGGATTTGGGAAACACTGACCTAAAATGTTCACCATTTTCTGACATTTTATAGAACAAACAATCGATTAATTGAGAAAATAATCAACAGATTAATGGACAATGACAATAATTGTCAGTTTCAGTCCTAATTAGTATTATAAAAGTAACTAGAACTGCAAGCAGTTATCAACGGGGGCCAAGCCTCCTGCGCAACTCGGCCCCCGGGCATCGCGTAGCCCACGTAATGCGAATGGCTCTATTTCGGTACCGGAAGGTACGTCGCCAAGATTTGCTATCGAACATGAGGTCAAACAAGGCTGCCCTCTCTCTCCATTGCTCTTATTGTAATGGGAAGAGCACTGGAAGCTCTGTATTATTGCTGAATATGTTTGTTGTAAGAAGTCACGCCCACTTTGACCAAACATAACAAAACTTTACGACCCGGCTCGGGAGCGACTCCAGATCACGCTCTCCGAATTTCGTGCGAATCTGAGCAACTTTTGTGTCGCTTGATATTACCGTGTTTATAGCGCCCCCTGCTGGCCAATTTGCACCAAATTTGGCATAGTGCCTGTGGTTGACCTCAAAAACAAGTGACTTGAGGTTCATGTCGATAGCATTTATTTTGACAAAAATATGTAACAGTATGTGTTTTTTAGCTAGCAGAAAAAATTACTTATTTATACGTATCGCGTTTTTTGAAGTAGCAAAATTCTTTTGATAACTTTTGATCAGGCCTGTCTGGAGATTGTGTGTGCAAAGTTTCGTGCAGATGGAGCGTTAACCCTAGGAGGAGTTCGAAAAAGTAGGTTTTTGACGTGTAGCGACTTACAAAGAGAAATATGCTGTGGGAGTGGGCGTGGCCTATGTCAGAAGATGCGAATCTATTCAGGGAACACGTGGATATAAAGTTTATGAAGATGTGATTAAAAATGTGGAAGTTACAGGCCAAAACGCGTTTGCGTCCGTTACAGCGCCACCTAGTGGAGTAGATGCACAATTTTTGGAATAGTTGGTCTGTGTCCTATTCTATATATATTTTGTAAATTTCACAGCCCTCAGCATAATACTTGAGCTGAAATAAAGGTTTGTTGTTTATCTCGCAATAAGCCACGCCCACTTTGACCAGTCGTGATTACCTTCAAGATTTCGCCTCAGGAGTGACCCAGCATCATGCCCACTAAATTTGGTAAAAATTGGTAGTGGCGTTTAAGAGATATAACTTTCCCATATTTGTAGCGCCCCCTAGTGGCCAACATTGGCCAAATTTGGCTTATACCCCCACAGTCACATGGCAACCAAGGATCTCAGATTTGGTGTCATTAGCATTTACTTTGACCGAGTTATGCAACTGTTCGTGTTTTTATAGCTAGCTAGAAAAATGTATTCGTTAATAATTTGCGCATATTTTGACCGAACAAAATTCTTTTGATAACTTTAGATGAGGTCCTGGTGATGAACATACGTGCCAAATTTCACACTGATCGGACCGAACCCCAAGGAGGAGTTCGAAGAAGTAGGTTTTCCAATTTTTGCGATTTCCTGAAAAAAAATTATAGGCGGAAATGGGCGTGGCCTAGCCCAGGAGATTCAGGGTAACTCAGGGAATCTGGTGATATGAGGATTTTGAGGGTGCGACATACGGTGTGGGAGTTATGGTCCAAAACGTGTTTTCCTTGGTTATAGCGCTACCTGCTGGTGGACATATGTCAATTTTTGTGTCTGAGGTCCCTGCAGGCGTCTGGACCAACCCTCCAAATTGCACCGCCCTCCCATGCACGGTTTTAGGCTGCAGCACCACTTTTACCGGGGGAAAAATAAAAATAATAATAGAGAAAAAAAATAAAAATCCGAACAAAAACAATAGGGTTCCCAGCACCGCTGGTCCTGGGAAACGCGTATGCTTGTGCATACGCGTCCCCCAGGCCCCGCGGGCTTGGCCCCCTAATTATTCCAGCAGGACAGCCCACACTACTATAAAAAGATATTGCTGTTCTAAACAAACACATTGTCAGGCAACACAATTTCCTCACAACAGTTCAGTGATTTATTCTCCCCAGCATAAAAAAATTGAAAAAAAAAAAAAAAAAAAAAAAAACTTTTTTACTTCAGTTTTACATGATCACAATCCATTCAAGTACACTCCAATCCCATTATGGCTACAACCATGAGCTCAATAAATTAACGTCTTTCTTCATTAAGGCACACACAGCAGTTCACATGAATAAAGAGACTGAATAAAACCCACAAACAAAATGCAAGAGATGAACAATCCTCACATATGCTGAATAAGAAAGAACATGCAAATCACATGACAGTGATATCAACTGACCAAAGAAAAGCCATTATTCTTACCTTAATAATAATTATTACTCAACTATGTTGAATAATCAAATTAAAATGATCTGGCTGATAAACAAGATGTATGTTTTTTTCAAATGTGAGAGCCAATCAAAATCTGTACACAGAAAGGCTTCCATTAATAGTTGTCATTTACCTTCTATCAACATTACGATGAGTTCAGGTTCACAGTGAACACAGAGATCAGTTTAGCAAAAGCATTTTATGAAACAGATGTGTTAAAAAGGTATACAAAGAGTATCTTTAAAAATCCATGTAGCGAACAAGCACGTAGCAACCAGACTGTATATGTAGAAATGGACAACATGAGAAATCCCTAACTGAAGCCAGTGCATCTTGTTCGCCCCCTGGTGGCTGGCTGCAGTACAGCTCAAAAATCCTGCATAAATTCTACCAAGCTAAAACATTGAAGTACATGTCAAATAAATGTTTTTTTCAAAGATGGTTTCTTTCATTTTAGGTAGCTCTTATCACAAACGTTTATTTTTCTGTTCAGTTTGGTTTTAATTAGTTATTTGATGATATAAACAGTTTCATGCCGTGATTGACAGCTGAGCTCTGCTCGCCGTTGGGTCAGCTGACTGTGTAGGCGGGAACTTGACACTGATCACTACTGCGCAGACTACTATAGGCTGTCAAGGGCTACATACCTACGGTGACATCACTGATTGTATTGGTTGTTGTTGATGTTTGAATGTTTGAACCACAAACTATAAATAAAGATGGACAAAGCCCGGATACGAGCGCTGACATCTTGTGCTGGTGACATTTGAAGCCAGTCTGTGCAGTGGTGATCGAGGCTGAAGCATAGATATATTATAATGAACTAGATAGTGAATGCAAAGATGGCGCCCATTCAGTCTAATGAGAGTTGCTCACCTAGTTCATGAGCTGAAAAAGTTTTCTAGTGGGTTCGGGTTCACTTCCTGGTTATATGGCCAACTGAATATGTGCAGTAGTGTTTCCCCCATTGCTCCCGCCTCGTTCAGTTCCCCATTAGCCCATAGACTTTAGATTGTGGCGGCATCAGAGATTTTTGAGTGGCTTTTTTTCAGCTTAAGGAAAGTTTTACAAAAATAAATCTTCCGTGGAGCTTGTGTGCAGTTCAAGGTGTCCTGTCAACAGTTTTACAGACGTCTCGCCTATAATGGTGGCCTGTGAGGGAAAATGCTTTTTGGGCCAGTGAGGACTTTTTCGCTGCAGTATCACGAGTGGCTTCTGGGCAGCAAGGCTGAGCAGCAATGCCCTGTCTAGTTCTGTAATAAGTCTGTGGGTTGAAGCCATGGTGTTGAGTTCCCACCTATACAGCTGGCCAACTCTACTGCGAGCAGAGCTCAGCTGTCAATCCTGACTTTGATGCCCTTTTTATAGCATCAGATAACTAAATAAAACCAAACTGATAAGGAAAATGAACACTAGAGCAAACATTGGTGTGATAAGAACGAACTAAAATGACAGAAACCATCTTCGAGAACAATATTATGGCAACTGATAAAGCTAATGGTCAAACACAACAAGATAAAACCAAAGCTATAATAAACCCTCATTTTCTCCTGACATGGCCAACTGCTTCACCCAGCTCAGCAGAAAGTAGTGTTACAGGACTGCTTCTGCTTTGAAGAATTATTGATTAGTGAAGCACCAGCAGAAAGTAACTTGACAGTAAATGTATACTGTTGGCAGGAATGAGAAAAGTTTGTTACAGGATGTGAAGAAAAAAAAAGATTCAAGAGAAAAATCAAAAATCCTGAAACATCAGGAGCACCAGAGGAAAAGTTTAAAGGAGAAATCTGTAATATATTTACTGTAATAAATCATGAAATGACCATGATATGACATCAGAGATTAAGGACACATGTTAAGTTGAAATACTCGCTTCACTCACATCAACGCTGCCGAGTCCTCCATCAAAATTTCTATTCTGGGCCAGAGTAACTGTTTTTGTTTGCCCATTTCATATTTATTAGAGTTCAAATTAATGCTGAATGTTCACCGAATGAGTAAGTGTCTGTTTATGAGTCGTAAGAAATCATTAATAATCTTGTAGAAGGCTAGATTTTTATAAATGTTAAATTGAGCAAAATGTTAATGGAGTTTGGCAGCAGTGAGACAGGCAGTCCCTGAACTCCACCTGCAGAGTGTGTATTTTCAGAGCAGTGGGCTTTCGTCTTCAGGATAACAAGCTTAAGGAGGGGCTGGGGGAAAGAACTCACTTCAACCATAGATTGTGTATTAAATAGGATTTGAACATATTTAATACACAGGTTTTTGGATTGCATTACTCATTTTGCACATGCCGCTGCTACATATTTAAAAACACCTCTGAAGATACAGATCAGTGATTAATTAAAGGATAAACCAACTGAAGATCATGGTCATGATTGTTACTATTGCAGCTCACATTTAAGCCTCCTGAAGGAGCTGTGAATCTCTGAAAAATTTTTTCACTATTCCCGGGGGAACAATAAAGTCAGTGTATTTTGAACAAAGCGCTTGCCTGATCAGCTAACAGCGTCCAAATCTCCCTCTCTAGTAATGGAAGTAGAGGGTGCTCAACAGTCAAAACCACTGAAACTGGTCTGCAGAGATGAGAAAGTGAACAAAGCAAGTGCAACACTATGAAAGCCGGTGATCCGTTAACGCCTCGTCCCTCCTATCATGGCAGGCTTTTCACCTTGCTTTTGCGTGCGGCTGTTGCAGCTAGAGGCATTTTGCCTTCGTACAAACTGATATGTTTCAAGCAAACAAAACCTTAACCTTAAAAAAACCTGAACTCATAACCAGAATGGTTTGCAAGGTGCTACAATCACAAGAAAGAAATATATACACAGGGGCTTTGAACTGCTCTCATAGGACTTTTCCACCAACATTGAACCGGCCCAGTTCATCACCCAGTTTTGAACCATCCTGAGCATTTCTGGTTCAGAACCTGAAAAGTTGGTTCAAAGCTAGAACCAAAAAAAACCTGCAGGTTTGGGTGTGTCATATTCTACAGGTTGTTGTGCATTGTGCAGCGCCCTCTGTTGATGACATCCTTGATTACAAAGGTTCCACTCGAGACTGTTTGAAATTCAGGCTGGTTCACTGGATAGCATTAAGGTTCCAAGGATCTTTAACAGAACCAGTTCAAGAGGCAGAGCTAATCTGGAGGAAAAGGGCCCTCAGAGAGCTCCAAGACTGGTCAAACCAGTCATTTGAGTTATATTTTTAAGTGCTGCATCAACAATAATAATAAATTACGTGGTATCAGACTGGTGCATAGCCCTGTGTACTCACGATACCTGATGCAACCTTTCAGGCTGTATCGGAGGCATTTGAGAGACTGGTATCAGAACAACCCCAGCGTGGAGTCAGAACAAAGTGAGCTTACCAGACCTCTGCAGCCCGCTCCTCATCTCATCTCCGCTGAAAGCCAGAGGAGCCAAGCTACATTAGCTGAACCAAACTGTTGGCAGTCCAGTTGCATTGTGGGCAATGTAGGCACAGGGTTTTCACAAGAAAGAAGAGTGGTGCAGGAATGCATGGCAATAAAAAAGAAATCTGTGGTTCTGCTGCATCAATTTGGATCCTTTTTTTTTGTTTTGTTTTTGTTTTTAACTGTCCATCGTGACTCTGATGTGATGCTAAACTGGTGGAGCTCTCTTAAAAATGTGGCCACAGTCTTAACTGGCTTAAGTTGTTTGAAGTGTTTTGTTCATAAGAATATCTAAAGGTTAGATCAGAGATTAGGGAAGTGTAGTTGAAATTGTCTGTTTACATGTTTTCATAAAATGCTGTTCATCCTTTTCTCTTTAATAATTTATTAATTATTGATGCGATTTTTAAAGCAAAAATGCAACTGGAACATTCACTCCTTTCAGTTTCTTAAATCTGAACAATGGCTTTAATATATTATTTCTTATAACTAATGATGATAATGATTTTAAACAAGTGTGACAGATTATGGCAAGTCATTTTAACATTTAATCACTAGTGGTGACTTAGTTTTCACTAGTGGCAGTGATATTTCGACACTTGTTATTTTGACATGTGCAAATGTTTATTTAAGATATCTTTAAAATAATTTCAACACTGTTACAAATACATTTTCACATGTAGAAATTAAATGTGATTATGGCAAGCACTTTTAACATTTAAACAGTAGGGCTGACAATGGTGATATAGCTTTCATTTGTGAAAATGTCATTTTGATGTGTACTACTCGCTGTAACCTTGTCTGGGAAAAAGTGAACACATGCTCATTCATCTGATCTGAAGGAGAATCTGACCCAGTCTCAGACATTAAGAGCAATTTTATAGAAATATCTGATCTTCTCTCTGATGGTCTCATTAACTTATGCAGGTCATACAGAGGCATCAGTCATAAACTGAGACTGCTTCATAACCAGTTAAAACTCTTTCCAGTACCTTTAAAATATCCGTAAAATAATTTTGACATGTTACAATACTTATTTTCACATGCAGATATTAAATTTTGACTAGGGTAAGCTGTTTTAACATTTAATCGCAGGGCTGACTATTAGAGATTTAGTTTTCACTAAAGTGGAACTGACATTTCAACACGTCTTTTCCAACAGTGAAAACTGAAATGTTGATCAATAATTAACATGTTGGCCAGTGAGAACTGAGTTTTAGATATCAAGTCGAACTGCAGCCAGTAAATATAACATTATGGATAGGTTGACTTTGAACTGTAACTAGTCAAAAAGGAAATGTTGATAGCTACAACTGCTATTATCGCTACTAATTCAGAATTATAGACATCTGTAATTGAGTTGGAATAGATGTCAATGGTAAAAGTTGTAATGGTTGTAATTATGTTAGAGAAATCTACAAAAGACATTTCCACTGGGAAATGAATTGTAGATAGATTTAGCCAGAATTGCAACTAGTAAATATGACATTATGGATAAGCTGACCTTGAATTATAAGTAATCAATATCTACAACTGCTGTTACTGCTAATGATTAAATGTTAAAAAGCCTTGTCATACACAGACATCCAGTTTTATAACACGTCAAAATTTTATTATAGATACCTTTGAGTTTGAATAGAAGTCAATGGTAAAAGTTGTCATTTCCACCAGGAAATTAACTGTTGATATCAATAATTAATACTCTGACTAGTGAGATATTTGTTGCAGATATCTTTAATTAGAACTGCAACTAGTAAAAGCTACATTATGAATACGCTGGCTTGGAATTCTACATAGTCAAAAAGCAATTGTTGGTATCTACAGTTACATTATAGATATCTATAGCTGAGTTTGAACAGAAGTCACTGGTAGAAGTTGTAACTGGTTGTAATTAAGAGATCTATAATTAACATTTCCACTACAAAATTGCTGATCTTAATAATTAAAATTTGACTAGTGAGAAAGGAGTATTTTTAATTAGATTTGGATATGCTGGCCTTGACTTCTAAGTAGTCAATATCTACAAATATAAACAATTACTGCTACTGATTATATGTTAAAAAGACTTGTCATACATAGACTTCCAATTTTTATAACATGTCAAAATTGAATTATAGATGTCTAACTGAGTTTGAATAGAAGTCAATGGTAAAAGTTGTAACAATTGACATTTCCACCAAAAAATGAGTTGTTGATATCAATAATGAGTTGTATCTTTAATTAGAACTGCAACATCATGGATATGTTGGCTTGGAATTATAGGTATCTATGATTGAGTTTGAACAGAAGTCAACAGTTAAAGTTGTAACTGGTTGTAATTAAGTTACAGAGATCTACAATTGACAATTCTGCTAAAAATTAATTGTTGATATTGATCATTTATTACTATCAATAATTTATACTATTACTGCTAATGATTAAATGTTAAAAAGGCTTGTCATCCATAGAATTTCAGTTTTATAACACATCAAAATTGAATTATAGATATTTTTAATGGAGTCTGAATAGAAGTCAGTGGTTTGACTAATGAGTAATAAGTTTATAGACATCTTTTAGGTATCTCTAGTGAAATGAAATTGTGGATATGTTGGTTTGGAATTCGAATTAGTCAAAAAGCAATTGTTGATATCTACAATTGTTATTACCGCGACTGATTAAACGTTAAAAGGGCCATTCACTCATAGACGTCCAGTTTTAACCTACATGCTTCTGCATGTTCTCACAGCAGACCTGTGGGTGGCGTCATTCCACAGCAGGTGTCATTCAGCACCAGCACACCCATGTTAATATGTCTCCCATGCTGCCAAAGCTCAAGCAGAACCACTACCACATGTTGAATGTGTGCATTTCACTGTGGTGTTCAAGCAGCACTCCCGGCGTCGCGGCAGTCTTCCTCACGCTTGCCGGCGACCTAGTGAAGTCAGAGGGGAGCATTAGAAGGGCTGGGAGAGGGGAGGAGACCGACCGCCACTACCACCGACCCATCTACACCGACCCAGAGGAGGAATGGAAACACAGACATGCTGAGAAGTAAAGCAGCAGCAGTAAAGAGCCAAAGCCGACCCAAAGATTTCTTGTTAATTTAATTGAGTAATTCAATATAAAACATCATCAAAACGCAGGAAAAAAAAAAAGGAATAGCAGATAAAGACTTCTGGCAAAGTGAGCGCACAGTCCATGCCGACCAGAGACGAACACTTAGCCTGCAGCACGACCTTCATCTCTGTGTGTAAGGACATCTGTAAACAGGTAGCCGTTTCACATGACGAGAGACAAAATGGACTTTTAGCACCACCTCACCTCTAATTTAGCCTTCTGTAGTTTGCAGGATCTTTTTTTTTTTTTTTTACTCTAGGTCGATCCATTACAATCTTCTCACTTTATAGGGACAACCCCAAAATCAAAAATACATATTTTTCCTCTGTAGTGCTGTTTATCCATCTTGACAGTTTTGGTGTGAGTAGCAGAGTTTTGGAGATATCAGCCAAAGAGATGTCTCTTCTCTCCAATATAATCAGACTAAATGGCGCTCAGCTTGTGGTGCTCAAAGTGCCAAAAATAATACATTTCAAAAATTCCAAACCAGCACCTCTTTCTAAAAAGCATGACTCAGTTACTCATGATAATTCACAGACCTTGTTGTGAGCCGTTTCATGAAGGAACTAGGGTGCCACGATGCCATAATTTCAAACTAAAAAAAGATACTTGATAAATCTTTCAATATCACAGCGAAAGAAAAGAGTCCAAGGCACTCAAAATAAGTTATGGATATTTTTTTTTTCAGTGCTGGTACAGAAAAAGTCACTAAACGGTCTGGTTTTGCAGAAAGCCAAATTTAAGGCAGGAAAATAAAGACTGAACTGAATTGAGGTCTTTAAAGAGCACTTAGATCTTTTTCCTATTTTTAGATTCCGCATGTTCGATACTATCCAATATTAGTATTGTGCTGTTTTAAACAATGTGGTATTGAAAAGTACTGAAGTATCTTTTATTGGTTAAAAATTATGGTATTGTGCCACTCTAGTTCCTACATGAAACTCAACGAGGACTGTGGATTTTCTTGAGTAACCAGGTCATGATTTGTGAAAAGAGACACTGGTGTTGAATTTTTCAAATGTATTTTTTTGGCACTTTGAGCACCACAGGCTGAGTGCCATGTAATTCCATCATATTGTAGAGAAGGCAGACATCTCTACAGCTGATATCTCCAAAACTCTGTAACTCAGTGAGGTGAGGGGGAAATGTATTTTTGATTTTAGGGTGAGCTGTCCCTTTAAAGGACCAGTAAGTTTTATTCCAGCTTAGGGTTTATTTTCAAAGCTCTGCACAGACAGATGATCTACTGTTTACTTTGTGCCTTTGTTTGCCTGACCTGAAAGTTTGTTCACAGCTTGTCTGGTCATCTGTGTTGGATCTATTTTTCATTATATTAAGTAACATTTCTGTGTCGGTTATTGGTGAGCAGCTTGTTCTCATAACTGATGGTTCTGATGATTGGAGCTACGAAAAAATATATTCAAGCTGTAAGAAAGTTTTACTTTAAAGAACCATTTTAAAGGACAGTACCAATGTTATGGCTCATTTACAACAAATAACATTCATGTAACTTTTACTGCAAACCAGTGTTTGTTTGTAGTTTCTTGGCCTGCTGTAGTATTTTCGGTTTAAAGGGACAGTTCAACCCAATCAAAAATACATTTTCCTCTCATCTCTAATGCTGTGTATCCATTTAGATAGTTGTCTCCAGTGTAATGGAACTAGATGGCACTCTGTGGTGGCCGAGAAATACAAAACTACATTTGAAAAACTCAACAGCAGTGTCTCTTTCAGGAAATCATGACCTGGTTATTCAAGATAATCCACAGGCCTTGTTGTGAGCAGTTTCATGAAGGAACTACTATCTACTGAACTACACCCACCAACCAGATCACCGCGCAGAAGGAGGTGTGTATCTGCTCATGGATGAGAGGCTCGTGCTTGTGACAGCTTGGGATGTAAACATTAATGGCGTCCTTCTCGAATGAGCTGTAACGTTAGCACCACTGAGCTAGCAAGTGCAGTGATACGGTTGGCGGGTGTAGTTCGGTAGCAGAGGAAAAATGTGTATTTTCTAGTTTTGGAGGAACTGTCCCCTTTCAGGTGTCTGAATTGTTTTTTCTTAGCCTTAAAGGAGTTAATGGTTTCCATTATTTTAGTTACAGTGTAAAACTCAACTCACTAAAAAAAAAACATGTTTTTGTTAGGTCATGAATCACAGTGAGCCTTAAAGGTGCTGTTATTTTTGTCAAAGTGCCGGGATGTGTTGTAACACCTGCATCCTCATGTGTGTGCACAAGACACAAACACATCAGGAAGCCAAAAACTCCACAGAGGACATTTAAATGTTGCTTGTGCAGGTTCGAAATGAAACGTCTGGGGTGGGTGATTCCACCCGGCACAGCTGATCGCAGCCATTCTAGATGATGTTTGTGATTTCACCAGACACACTGCAGTGTGTTTCAAAAGTGTTCTAGGATCACACCCCTCATCTAGACCTAATCTTCTTTTGATGGAAGCTGCTTTGGGCTGCACAGAGCAGATCACACCAGGCAGGAAGTCAGACACTGAATTGGCAAAGAGCATTCAGTCAATTTTCAAAATAAAACTAGCGATTGTAAAAAGAGACCAAAAAAAAAATTGGCAAAACCTAAGCAAGTCAACAAAATTGGCAAAAAAAAGGTTCAACTTTTGAAATGCTTCAGGTGCGGTATGAAGCCATGTGGAGGACGGATTAAAACATGTCTCAGACTTGACGTCGTGCCCGGTGGGATGGAGGCGCAACACCTCACTGAACAATAGCGAGACTTTTACAAAAATAAAAGCAGACATGATGTCCACTGGAATGGATTACCCAACTCAAACAAGTCTCTGTGAAGTGACTTACACTATCATGGAATGAATAAAAGATGATGGCTTCCATGAAGAAAGACAGACAACAAAAATCAAAATCAAAAAACTTTGGAAAATGTTCCTTTGATAAAGTTAAAGGTCCAGTGTGTAAGATTAAAGAGCATTTATAGGAAGAATATGGAAAAAATTGAATATAATATTCTAGAGCTGCAACAATTAATTAATTATGAAACAGTTATTAATTATTAATTAATTAATTAATAATCTCCAATTATTTTGATAATGCAATAATTGGTTTGGGGGGGTTTGAGAAAAAAAGTCCAACTTCTCTGATTTCAGCTTCTCAAATGTAAATAGTTTCTTTCCTCCTCTCTGGCAGTAAACTGAGTATCTTTGGCTTGTGGGCAATAAACACAACATCATCTTGGGAAACAATGACCGATATTTTAGACCATCTTCTGACATATTATGAACCAAACAACTAATCGATCAATTGAAAAAAATAATCAACAGATTAAGAAAAATACGTTTGTTGCAGACCTACGATATTCATAAGTATGTTTTCATCAGTGTATAATCACCTGAAAATAAGAATAGTTGTGTTGTTGCTACCTTTGAATGAGCCCTTTATTTATACAGAGGACGTGGGTCCTTCTCCATGGAGGCCGCCATGTTGAACTGCCATGTTTCTACAGCAGCCCAAAAGGGACAAACAAAACACTGGCTCTAGATATGGAGTTTCGCTGCCACAGCAGGCTCTTCTACACACTATGAAGGTGATGGAGAGACGAGGCAGGGTTCAACGTTCAATGTTTTTTTTCCAGTTGCCAAGTTAGTCAGAAATCTAATTGCCTGAAGCCAATTTTCACTTGCCCCTGTACAACTTGTTTTATTTATTAGCCGTTATCAAATAACAACAAAAACTGAAGTTAACAGTCATGTTTAATCTAGGGTTGTGCAGGGTTGGACATTAACTTATTAAAATGTGAACATCTACCAGTTAGTTACTGACAGAAAAATGTCCACATTGACCCGCCACTCAATAATATATCATTATTTTGTGTCTGAAAAACTACCAGACACTTTCATATTTTACCAGTATTTGCCTGGTGGTTGTTGATCATTTCCAACCCTGGTTGCGACGTCTATAAAATATCAGAAAATAGTGAAAAATGTTTATCCCAGTCTTTTAAAACCGAAGATGATGTTTTTAAATGTCTGGTTGTGTCACTGTGTCTAAAACCCAAAGCTATTCAGTTTAATATTATAATAAATTAAGAAAGGCAGGACAACTTGCACAAAAAGTTGAGTTGGGAAAGTGAGTTGCCAGATTTAGTTGCCTGACATGGCATTTTACTTGCCCTGGGCAATGGGCAACCCTTACTGTTGAACCATGTGAGGTGTTTGCGGTTTGCAAGTTCAAGCTAGATGCCACTAAGTCCTACACACTGGTCCTTTGAGTATGTGTGATTTATTGTAAATGAAAAAAACACTGGTACGGTCCCTTTAAGAAAGCTAAATCAGAACAATGTGAACGAATTAAGAGAGAATCTCACTCTTGTGCTTGTTTTTCTTTCATTGTGACCGACAGATGTTTTACATTCCACAATGGACATGAGGTGCAGTCCAGCAGGTGGTGTCTGTGTGCTAAAATGACGGCGTAGACCAAATGTTTAATTGTAAACTCGCAGGTCTGTGATCTGCAATGAAGGCTACTGTCCTAATGTTGCTCTGATCTGATTTTTCAATCGCTCACAGTCTCTTTATCGGCTCCTTCACCACAGAACAAAAACTGTGAACTTGACCTTTTCGTGAGAAGGGACAGGGGAGGTGTGCGAGGCCAATTGTGCCAACCCGCTCCAAACGTGTACCACATGAAGTTCACTCACAGAGAAGGTGAAAGTCAAAAACTGAGAGATCAACCCACAAGAGAGAGCATCAAGAGAGAGGAAATCTTTGCCACCACACACACGTTTAAAAAAAAAAAAAAAACAAACAAACGGAGCAGAGCAGATCAGTTTGCAGTTTTTTTTGCTTCCAGTTGTGTTTTCAAACAGCTGTTTATACCTTGCTCCTGAAGAGGGGCTTGGCGCCGGGGCCACAGTACTCGTTGTATATGAGCTTGAAGAGGAACAGGTGGAAGAGCGTGATGAGCGACGCCACGCTGAACCAGAAGAGGAAGGGCAGCCCCGGGTACCTGTTGGCCATGTGCTCCTCGTGGGCGAGGATGGCCTTGAGGTGCAGGGTGTGGCGGAGGTCCTGCAGGTGGCGCAGGTCTGTGGAGATGTAGAGCAGCGGCGTGATGGGCTGCGTCACCATCACGGGGAAGGTGTGGCCCTTGATCTCCGACGTCAGCTCCACAGGCTCGTTGAGGCAGCCGGCCTCGCAGGCGTACAGCTTCACCGGCTTCTCCTGCGGCTTCACCGACACGTGGAGGAACGGCTTCCCCTCCAAGTCCAGCAGCACCGCCAGGTTCATGAGGTCCTGGTTGTAGTGGATCCCTCTGAGGGCGTAGCTGTTGTGCAGCACGTCCGGGTCTGCCTGGAACTGGAGGTGGTTCTCCGTGAACTGGAGGCCGCCAAAGCTGAGCACCATCCCCTGCATGGTGCCGTGGGCCCCAGCCGCCACCAGCACCTTGCAGCCTCTCTTCTGCAGGGTGAGGGTCCACAGCGTGAACAGCTGCAGGATCTGGGCGGTGCTGCTCACCCGCTCGGGCCACAGGTTCTCAGCGTGCATGGTGGCGTGGCCGCTGAAGCAGTGGTCAGCGTAGTTGAGGCTGGACTCGAGGCGAGTGCGCTCCTCGCCGCTCAGCCTGCGGTCCAGCAGGGGGGCCATGGAGGAGGACAGGATGTAGTAGAGGGTGGTGTTGACGGTGCGGCTTGATGGCGTGTGGGAGTCTGTGATCTTCCTCATCTCAACACCTGAAGGAACAAACAAGCAGAAAAAACTGAGACTGATTGCTCTGACTGTCAAATATTATTCCTGAATGTGGCTACAGTAAAGGGACAGTTCACCCCAAAATCAAAAACACATATTTTCCCCTGGTCTGCGGTGCTTTTTATCTTTCTATAATGTTTTGGTGTGAGTTGCAGAGTTAAGGAGATATCAGCTGTAGAGATTTTTTGATAACTTGATTAACAGTTGTTTGTTCTAAAATGTCAGAAAATGGTACAAAATGTCAATCAGTGTTTCCCAAAGACGAGATGACGTCCTTCAGTGTCTTGTTTTACTCATAGAGAAGTAAAGAAACCAGAAAATATTGACATTTAAGAAGCCGGAATCAGAGAATTTTGACTTTTTTTTTCTAAAAAATGACAAAAATTGTGTGTAATAGATAGAAAGAAAAAAGGAAAAAAAGTGCTCAAAGTGCCATAAAAAACAAAAAACAACCAATTTTTTTTTGAAAAAGTCAACAATAATGCCTCTTTCCAAAGGTCATGACCTGGTTACTCAAAATAATCCACAGACCTTGTTGTGAGTTTCATGTAGGAACTACTTTCTTTCTGCAGTACAATCTACCAGAACTATTTTCTTTTTCACTATAAAGAAAATAGTTTATACAGGACACAGTTCACAACAAGGTCTGTGAATTACCGTCATTAATGGGGTCATGATTTTTGGTGGAAGACACTGGGTTTGAATTTTTCAAATTTTTTATTTATTTATTTAGTTTTATTTTTTGTTTGTTTTTTGGTGCTTTGAGCGCCACAAGCTTAGTATCATTTAGTCCCGTTATATTGAAGAAAAGGCAGACATCTCTACGGCAGAAATCTCCCAAATTCTGCAACTCACACAAAAACTACCGAGATGGATAAACAGTAGTACAGGCCAGAGGAAAAATATGTTTTATGGATTCTGGCGTGAACTGTTCCTTTAACTCAAAGTCCACTTACAACCTTTTGACCGTAATTACTTTATAGACACTTTGCCAACTGTGCAAATGAAATGTAGCTAAACATTAACTACATTTTATGTCTTTTGATGAAATGAAAATGAACTGTATGTAACATTTAAGATCTGTGCAGCTGGGAGTCAGAATGTGGAAAAAGTCAGTTTGAAGTAAGACTTCCAGTCAATGAGTGTAGTTAGTGAAGTAAAGTGAAGTGAAGTAAGCTCCCTGTAGTTTACCTAGCGTCATATTCAATGTCATGTCAAGCATGAAGGCTCCAAATGCTTTCATTGTGCTTGATCGTGCACCTCTGAATTTTTGGAACTAGTCGGCCCGGCGTGAGCCTTGCCTCTCATTTCAATATGAAGGAAGACTGGGCGAGCAGGACTGCCTGTACAAACAAAATATTTAAAGACCATTGTGTAGTGATTGGAGATGGTGTCAAAGGTAAAAAGAAAGGATTGCAGATGCCTGCACTCTTGCACACAATATAGTTTTGAACCTGCAGGGTTCCTACAAGGGTTCCTTTAAGGGTAAATTAAAGCACTCTCAAGATACCTAAACCAAAAATTTCCAGAATCTCAAAGCCTTTTTATCATCACACCTTAATTGTTATTATAAATGCTATTACAAATTCCTTTATACCCACGGCAATAGTGTCACTTTATTCTACCAGCTGTTCATATTAACTTTGAATGTTTTGATGATGAGTAAAGGATCAACAGAGGACGTATATAGCTACAAATGACAAATATGATGAATGAATGTGTGACGGCAAGAATCTGAGAAATAGAATTACTGTCTCACAGTTGTTTGTCTCCAACAACCAGTCAAGTTACAGTTGACATCCATGTCTGTCCACACTCATATAATGTCTGCAGTGAAGACTTTGAAGAATTTTTTACCACTATATTGATCTGTAACTTTGAAGTTGACCTTTTTACCTTTGAATATAAAATCTCACCACTTCGTCATTTAATCCTATTAGATATTTGTGTGTCATTTTGTCATGATTAGCATATGAATTCTTGAGTTAAGGTTAAAAAAAAATATGTTCAGTGAGGTCACCGTGACCTTTGACCACTGAACTCTACTCAGTTCATCTTTGAGTCCAAATGAACATTTATGTCAGGTGTGTAGAAATCCCCTCAGGGCGTTCTTGAGATTGTGTTCACAAGAATGGAATGACCTGAAGACATAATGTCTCTAGCCATACAAACATAAATGCATAAACACCATTTTAAAACATTTTTAAAGCTTTTTTCCATAATTATGAGTCACAGAGGTCCTTCAGCATACAGTCATGGATGTGCACAATAAAAATTAGGCTGATCGGTCCAGTAATATTCAAGTTAAGCTGCGGACAGGCTGTAGTTCCAGTGATTACGAACACACACACACTCACACACATGCACACACTGAAGCATTTACATGATCTAAGCCTGGTGGGGATAAAAATAGTGTTGCGTAGAGTTTTTAAAAAGAAGCTTATCAGATTTAAATGGACTGTTCCTGTGCATTCAAAAGTGTGAGTAATATGTGAACTCGGCCAATCCTTCATCCAGGACGCGGTCAAACCACACCACACCACAGCTGTCTGCTACGCTCTGCTGCTGCCAAACTGTTTGCTCCTCCCTCATTACAAGGCAGACCCAGCAAAAGCACAAACTGTTTGCTGTCCTGGCTCTAAAATGGAGAAACAAGCACCCCACTGACATTGATTACACTGTGTGACTGAGTGATTTGATTTCTTTTAAAATAGAATCAAACATTTGCCCGTTTTGATCAGTGCATGAAAGCATCAGTCTTGTAAGGCTCAGCAGCCCTCAAAGTGTTTAGACAAAATGTTACATTTGAGAATTCTAGCTTCTTTTGTTAAAAGAAAACGTGAGCTAACAACTGTTAAGTGAGTCTAGTGTCACCCTGTAGAAACTAGGGATGTGCCGATCTGAAACTCAGCGTTGGCTCACTGGATCGGATATCTGGGGGGAAAAAGTATGATCCAATATGATTCATTAGCCTGCACTATCACGTAAATGCTTAAATAAACTTTAAGGAACAGGCTGTAAAGACAGATGTGTCACAGTAACACAGATGAGCAGCATGTGTCACACGGGCAGTAGCTAGAATGAGGGTGAGACCACAGGAGTTATTTTAAACTCAAGGAGGAAAAAAGCAAAACAGCTGAGTGACAGTTATCCATCTCATGTCATTTTGATCGGCTGAACGGTCCAATCAGAAACAACCAACCAGAAATGTTGCTAAAAGTTCTCTGAATGAAATAGCTGAAATAAAAAGAAGCTGCAGTATTACATAAATGAATCATGCTGTGCGCAGTATTGTTACCTTCATGCGAGTAGTAGAAATTTTGTGTCACAGTTTGAGTAGAACGAATTTTACATGGCTAACCCTTAAATGGGCAAGCACTTATGAATATTTTAACTAATCAATAGCTATTTCCTGACGTGTCTAGGCTCAAATAACATTTCATTCTTTAAAGGGTGACTGTTTGTTTCCAATTTACGCTGCCTGTTTAGAATTTAAATTTAACAAGTTCCTGTATTTTTTAATAATTCATGTGCCAACTTTTAAAACATTTAAATAATTAATGAGCTACTTTCTTTTATGTTTTGCATAAAAGTGAAAAAACTGAACAATAGTCATTCACATATGTTTTGAAAGCCAAAAACAAATCTAGTCTTTGAATATACAACAAGTTATTAACATTTACAAACAAAAAATCTTAGTCCAGTTTTTATCCATTTTCCCTGTGGTTCTCCTACAGTGGCAACATCTTATCAGCACTGGAAGCTGAGAAAACAGGAAAAAGTTTGAGCGTTCTGACTAGTGACCATGCAGAAATGTGTACACTGGTGAAACAATCTATGATACACATTTAAGAGTAAAATATTAAAAGAGTTTAGACCTCAAAACATGAGTATATGTGTGAGTGACTGTCCCCATTTTATACCCCTATTATTAGCCACCATCAGCAGGTTGGTTGAGCAAAGACTTTGCTTCACCAACCTGCTAATGACTCACATTTGGTGCATCCATACAAATATATTAAGGGCTTAGTTGTTCAAAAGAGGAAAGGACAGGCTTTGACTGGTGTCTGTATCAGCTCAAGGTTGCAGAATACATTAAAAAGCCATCCCTAAACTAAGTACACATATGTCTGGTTTTGCTTCATGCACCTCCTAGCAAAGGAGTCAGTCTGGCATTGAGGCTCCGCACAGACACTAACAGGTGTAAAATGTTTAAAACTAACCTAACCTCCTGACAGAGCATGTGAGTAAGCATGATCTGCCATAAAATCACTTCAAACTTTATGGCTACAGCAGTCAAAGTATTTTTAGTTTGGCTAGTATGAACTGTATTTATTCGTTAAGGATTTATATATGAAATATGTGTAATTTATGAAAGATTTTGGTTTGCTTTAATTTTTTCACTTCTAAACTTGCTCCGTACCAGAAAACAGCTTTCTCCCAGACAATAATTCACACCTTCAACCAATTTAAAAATGTGTTAAAAGCCTTCAAAATCTAAAACTAACAATACCTACTAATAACATAGGTACACAAATGAGCTATTATAGTCATCTTTGTTTTAAGTAAAGTTTTTTATGAAAAATGTTGTGTCCCAGATTTCCGTGAACTCCATCAGATTTTTACAAAAACATGATTTAATCAGGCATAAAAAGGGTTAGCTATACCCTAAGGACCCCTGTCTCACTTTCTGGTTTAAAAAAGGTAAGATACTGCTCAAGCACTGGTAAACTTTCTATTTTTAGACACATTTATTACATTATATTGCCATCAGATGTGTCTCAACCATAACACGTCAACTCTGTAGCCCTTCTAAATCAAAGCTAAATAAGATTTATGGTTTAAAAATGTGTATTTTGATTAGCATTAAGAGAACTCTGAGACACTTTAAAAAATAAAATGGCTATAATATATTTTCGAGCATAACTGAGGAACAAAAATCAAACCCCCTAAAAAGAAAAAAAACCCTTAACCTCAGCTCACCTGAAATGAAGAGGTCCATCCAGGCCTGCTGGTGATCCACCACCAGATCGTCCACACTTGTCCTCAGCAGCTCTCCCAGCTCCTTCTTGGCTCCCTCTCTGAGGGTGCTGAATGTCTCCTCCAGCTTGGAGGACTCGATGGGCTCTGATGTCCACACCACTGACAGGATGTTGTCCTTGTGCTCTGATTTAGCAGAGACCTGGATCCTGCTGCTCAGCTTCTTGGAGACCACCACCACCAGCACCATGCGGTTGTTCTCCACAGGCACTCTGCCAGAGGACAGCGCTATATCTTTGTCCTCCAGCTTCTCCACGCTAGTGGAGAACTTGCTACCGAAGGAGGGGTTCTCGGAGGACACGTCCAACGAGACTGGCCTGTCAGACGGGTTGTTGACGTGGATTCGCTGGAGGTAGACGTTAGGTCTGCTCCTGTGTGCGATGAACTCCTCTCTGATGGTGATGCAGTCCCGGGATGACTGCAGGCCAGCCGGTGAGGCGCAGCGGACCGACAGCACGGCTCCTTTCCTGAACCACAGCATGGTGGCCTGAGCCTCGGCACGCTTCCCCTCCAGGTGGACGCCAAGTCTCGGTGAGTACTCAGTCTGGTGGACCGGAGCTGAGCCGGGTTGTGAAGACGACGCCACCCACAGTTTGTTCGAGTCAATGTCAATAAGAATATGGCCGTTACCTGCAGCGGTGGGAGAAGTATTTAGATCTTTTACTGACAATAACAATAACAGTAACAATACCAATACTACAGCATAAAAATACTCTGCTGCAATTAAGTCCTGCATTCAAAATCCAACAAAAAGTATTAGCATCAGTATCAAAATAAACTTATTCAGATTATTTGAATGGGGCTGAATGAGGTACTTATCCAGAGTCAGTGTGTTATCTACAGTAGATATCCATCAATTCAAATCAGTCAACTGGAATTCTTACACCAAGGTCATGTGTTTACATAGGTGTCCATGACAATACCTGCCAAGATTTACTTTAAATTTAAATGTCAACCGTGTAACCAGTCACAGAATTTGACTACTACAAGCCTTTCTGTAAGATGCCAGTTTTATCCAGTATCAATATTTTATGATGCTGACAAAGCTCATTGTGTTTCAAGACCCTGGTGTTTTTGAAATATTTAGCTTTAATGCACAGTATAGTATAATATGACATGGAATTTTATAATATTGCAGAATGAAGTAGGTGAACAGTGACTCATACTGTTGAACATGATGAGCAGCACATACAATATAACTGAGGTTAACACACACACAACCCTATTTTTGTTTTGCATTTATAATTGCAAAATAATGTGTATTTATGCATATACACTATATTTTGTATATTATATTTTGCATAACGAATATTGTTTGAGATAATGATATCAGAAATGTTTTACTCCCCAATATTGGTATCAGTATCAGCCCCAAAAAATTCAGTATCGATCAGGCTCAATTTATTAGTTTATTATATATTGTATCAATAATCTAAATAAGCAAAATACTTATAAATAAGAAGCTTTAAAATAAGTGCACTCAAGTAAAAAAGTAGAACACTTTCCTCTCTTATGTAGTGGAATAGAAGTAGACAGGTAGCATAACTCGGGTTACCTGATACAAATGGTGTATCCAGCTGTTCCTGCGGTGTGCTGAAGATGCCCTCTCCTCGCTCTACCAGAGACTTCCACCTGTGGATCTCAGCCTGCAGACACTGCCCCGCCGCCCCGCCGGGCATTGCCGAGCCGCCGAAGAACCTCCACCTGCGCTCGGCCCCCAGGTACCAGTAGAAGATGAGGAAGAGCAGCAGACCTATGAGGAGTCTTCTCGCCCAGCTGCTGGACAACAAGCCCGGCAGCCCCTTTAGTCTCTGCTGCAGCCACATTTTGTGTGTGTGTGATGGAAGCCCAGCTGTGAGTCGGTGTCTGAACACACCCAGGGTGCTCGGGGTGAAAGTATCTGTCACTCAGAACATGTTCCCTGGGTGAAGGCTGGCCAACTGTCTTCGCTAGCTTCTGGCTGAGTTAGCTTAGCTAACGTTAGGTAGCTAACGCTGTGAGCCGAAAATGCGTCGCTGTTTCTCGCATCGTGGTCCTTGTCACGTCCTCCAGCAGTTGTGTGGGACAGTCGGCAAGTTGTCGTAGCTCAGGTCATTGCGTTCTTCGGTTGCTTTCAGGTTAAAAACATCACCTGTCTCTCCAAATAACTCTGCAGCCAGCGGTGGGTCGACACTTCTGGTTTGTCACAACTGTCGTAAAGTAGAACGACACAGCAGCAACCCGGAAGTGTCGCAAAAAACAGTACTTTACTCACGAATGTAGGTCACAGATGTGTTGCATTTTATTATCTTATTTTTTTAAGTTATTTGCCATATATTATATTTATTACTATTTATTATAATGAATTTATTATTTAAATGCGAAATAATATAATATAAACAGTATCAGTCATAATCTTCTCATTCTACGATTTTTTCTTTTTATAAAAATGATATTTCTTCGTTGTAGATTAATAGTGGAGACATCAAAACTATGACATATGGAATTATATAGAATTATGTAGTAAGCAAACATGTGAAAACAAGGCAAAATGTTTTTTTCTTTTTAAGAATCTAACATTTAAATGACTCAGTCTTCTTCTTATTAAATCTTTGATTGCAGAATAATCTAGATTTAAATGCCTTAATTAATTAATTTAATGTATTCAAATAAATTGCATGGTTAAATGAAAAAAGAATATTATATCATGTCAAAAATGCATGCATATGGACACCCCATCTATTAGGTATTGAGAAAGAGAAAACATTTCACATTTATGTAATCTCAAAATAGGTTTAAATACATTCAAAGACATATTTAGTATCAAAGATATTTGAGACCAGTCCTCTGAAGGTTAACAAATTTGGAATTCTGGCACTTTAGTGTTAAGTTATAGTTATTTGGTAGTATTTACTGTAATGTGTCTTTAGTACCATCACATAACAAATTTGTTCAGCATTTTAATTTTTAAAAATGCCTTTTTTATTACATTTCATAGCAATATGAAAGTATGATATTAAATAGAGCCAGCCCTGCAGTAGTATCTTATTAGGGGCCGGGCAGCCTAAGCTGCCAGGACCCTATTGTAATCCTGCATGTTCTTCTTCTCTTTCTTTCTTTCTTTCTTTCTTTCTTTCTTTCTTTCTTTCTTACTTTCTTTCTTTCTTTCTTTCTTCTTCTTCCGAGGAAATCCTACTTCCCATGCACGAAAAATGACCAAACTTTGCACAAAGGTCCAGTCCCATGTCAGATTGCCTCAGCTGCAAAAACAGGCCAATAGTCCTGATGGTGGTGCTACAGCAAGCCTCTAAAGTTCAAAATTTTGAAAATTCATAACAAATCAACCATATGTGCTACAGATTTACAACTTTCACCAAAATGTAGCCCCAATACTGAAGAAACTTTTGTACATTTAAACCTATTGCAAATTATGAAGTCCATCACTCTGTTTTTTTCAAAAACTGTAAAACTTATTAAACCTATCTCCTCCCACAATTTTTGCTCAATTGGCACCAAACTTGCTACAGAGCATCTTCAGACTGTCCTACACAAACGATCCACACAGATTTTTGATTTATCAAAAATTGAGCCTACAGTGCATCAAGATGTTTGACTGTAAACGGTATTATAAACATATATTTGCAAATTCTTGCTAACTACATTTTCAATGTTCATGAAAAAAAATGACAAAATTTTGGAGTCATGGTAGATGATGTTTGGAAAATATCAGAATTTTATCTCAAAAACTGAATTTTTTTTACAGCATTTTGAATTTCACTCTCATGTGAACAATTGGAGTCAATGCAAAAATGTCATTTTTAAACATCAGTTTTTCACTTTTGGAGCAAATAAATCATTGTTAAAAACTAATGACCAACATCTCCATGCTGTCTAGATGCAATTTGTGTATTTTGGGATTTTTGTCTCAATAACTGAATTTTTGACAGCCATTTGAAATCTGCCTTTACATGCTAACAGCTGCTGTCTTGCACACAGGTGACTGGCTTAGTCAATTTGTGAAGCTACAAGTGGTGTTTCCATTTGCCAATTAGCTCAGTGAGATAGAGGATGGTTCTTGGTGTTGAAGGTTGTGAGTTCAAGCCTCAGCTTGTACAACATTTCCAGATGAGAAATCTACCCAAACTTTTCACAAAGGTCCAGTCCCATGCCAGATGTCCTCAACTGGAAACACAAGACAATAGTCCTGATGGTGGCGCTACAGCAAGCCTCTAAATTTCAGAACTTTGAAAATTCACAACAAATCAACCATATGTGCTACAGCTTTGGAACTTTCACTTTGAAATGTTCTTTTCCATGGCATGGATGGCTGCTGCCTGGCACCCTGATCCTTGGCTTAGTCAAGTTGTGAAGCCACACATGAACTGTCACTTGCCAATTAGCTCAGTGAGATAAAAGACAGACTTCAGTCTCAGAAGTCGTGAGTTTGAGCCTCAGCTAAGGCAGGATGGACTTTCAAATGTGAAAGCCTTATGTTCAGGTATCATGCTATGTGGATTAGAGACTACTAAGGTTAAAATAATTATGATTCAGTGAGTTTTGGGAAGAGACAAATACTCTTTATCAACACGTTTCCCTGTTATCCCTTGTCTCTTTTCCCTGTTTATTTGGCTTAGCTATCAGTCAATATGCAGAGTCTCTTGTGCCAGAAATTGTGAGTTCAAGCCTCAACTGATGTAAAATGCACATTAGAATGCCACCTTTTTTTTCATCTTCCTACACTCTGCTTGTTGCTCAGAATTGCCTAATTTTGCCTAAAATTGCCCGGCCCCGACCATTGCTGCGCAGCAGCTATAATTTTAGCTTGTTATCTTGTGGCCTTGTTTTGTATAGAGGAAAGTTTTTCAAGTCTGTCTTCAAACAATAGCCAGGTGGCCATTTCAGGAATGAAACAGGTTTTGTTTGCTGTAATCATCCATCCTGTTCTTACTACAAGATCCCTTCCTACTGCACTTGCAATGTAAGTGATGAGGGACAAAATCCACAGTCCTGCATAAACATATTCCACAGTTTATTTGAGGCCACAGCAGTATGAGTTAGTATCTTTCTTTGTTATGGTATTTTTAGTACAGACGACATTTTTAAGATGGGATCTTTTAATGGCCATCCCATTCAACACCTTGGGGAATTTCTTTAAATTTCACCAAAATATTCACTTGGACTCAAAGATGAAATGACTAGATTTTGGTGGTCAAAGGTCAAAGGTCATGGTGAACTCACAAAACACATTTTTTTGCCATAATTCAAGACTTCATATTCTAATTATGACAAAATGACAAATATTTAATTGGATAAAATGATAAGGTGTTGACATTTTATATCCAAAAGGTCAAAGGTCAGCTTCACTGTGACATCATAATGTTCAGCTCTCTATCAGTCCTCTGTAAAAATAGTCTCTAAGTGAAGACAACAGGTTTCTACCTGGAAATTATTCACTGGAATCACACATGTATAGTAAGAACGTCCATTTTGCCAAAAAATACACTTCATACCTTTTACTAAATTTCTTTAAAGTTACAGGTCCATATAGTGGTAAGTTCCAAAACCTTCAATTCAAATGCTGGTTTTGGATATTGGCTACTTGAATTTGGCATCTGAATTTGCAAACCCATTCAGGATTCAGTAGTGATTAAATTTCACAATCAGGGATTAACTTGTTTATCTTCATGTCCAGTATTTGCTTCCATACCAGTGAGGTTTATTTAGGATAAAGATGGGACTTCATTTGGCTCTGATAGATAGATAGATAGATAGATAGATAGATAGATAGATAGTACTTTATTGATCCCAAACTGGGAAATTCTTGTGTTACAGCAGCAAAATATACAAAGTACTATACTGAAATGTACAGAAATACGCTACGCCAGTCGCAGTAGTGTCCCAGAACACTGTGCAAAATATCAATATAAGTAGACATAAATTATATACACGAAGTGGTGAGAAATGAGGTAGAGTGGTATTGAGACAGATGTGCAAAATAGCTAACAAATGTGCAATTAGCCATGACCAACAGGTATTGATACAGATGTGCAAATAGCTAACAGATGTGCATTAGCCATGACCAGCAGTGCAAATAGGAAAAATGGTTGGACTAGTTCTTATAGTTCTGGTCCAACCATTTTTCCTATTTGCACTGCTGGTCATGGCTAATGCACATCTGTTAGCTATTTGCACATCTGTATCAATACCTGTTGGTCATGGCTAATTGCACATTTGCTTCTGTGACATGACAGAGAGACGTGACACTTCAGACACACTTCAGTTGGGTTCACTGTTTTATTCAAGTTGCGTTCAAATAACAGCGATGGCTTGTAACTGAAAGAAATGACGACTGCATGAGCATCTAACACTTTTACAAACTTGGCTGACCAACATCACTGAGCTATGATTCCAATATGAAATCCCACATAAAGCAGTTATATTGCAAATGCAAAAGAAAACCACCTGTGAGTGTGGATTTTACCAAATAAAACATACAAAAATAAATAAGAGAGGCTGAACAGGCTTTGGAGTGTTTCATTCATGGTGGAGTTAAAACATAACTGCTTTGGATACAGAAAAAATGAAATGTGAGTCAAATTCAACAACAATAAATTTTTTCACAAACATTTCTAAAAGAATTCTGAGCTGAACTCCTGGTGACTTCCTGAGAGGAGTCCAGCTCAAGGCACATCAGGATCTACTGACCCACACCACAGCACACAGTCCAGGCCAAACAGCAGCCTTCAGACTGACCCAACAGCTGCACAAGTCTTGTTCGTCAGATGTGAGAAAACATGTTTGTTTGCTACAGACCCCAACAAATATCACATCATCATGATTTTAATTTTTTTCCCAGTCAAAATGAAAATCATAATGCAAAAACAACCATTCCCTCTAATCATATTATCGCAAACAATTTCAGTCAAATAATCGCAATATGACTTTTTTCACCATATCGTGCAGCCCTAGAAGTTAATCATCCATTCCTCCAATAGCTGCAGGTTGTGTCTGGAAGAGAAGGGCAGGCACTTTCAAAAAACACTTGGCAGGTGATTGGATGAACCATCTTTCTATCACGTCTACCAATCAGATCAACAGTTCTGTGGACGCTTCTCGCTGTTGTCACACCTAAAACCGTGCCTATAGCTGCCAGAAGTCCCACTTAGGACGCTGATTGGCTGCACCGCTTTTAGTGGACGAATCCAGCTGCCTCACAAGGTAAGGTCTTACCCTCACCCTAACCAAGTGTTTTCTGTGCTAAAAATCATTATCATCAACATTATGAAACATAATTAGTTCGTGCACAATGAAGAAATAATGCGTACAAATCTGTTGGTAGTTTTGCAAATCAAGCCTTCCTTTCTTGACACAACCACAGCTTGATGGCTTAAGATTTCTCTATTTCTGCAGTGTTTCTGCTGGAATTCTGCCTGACCCCAGGTTGGATTTGTGCTAATTCAATTTCAACTGTCTGTTCAAAGTGTCTCTTCAAGACAAGGCCTAAAGATTAAGCAACAGAAAGCTTTAATGGTGCATATTCCTGGACACATTTTCAATCAAATTAGCACCAGTTGACACACAGTAAGATTGGAGAGATCAGACTTGAGGCAAAGATATTTAGTCCCTAATACGAGTTCATTCAGCTCCAAAAACACTGGATCATACACTACCCATAATGCAGCTGAATAGCCTCTTGTTAGTACCGCTGCCTGGTGCATTCCACACTCCCAGTTTGTAACACAGACTCTCTGTTTATCATCTGGTGACATGATTTCACAGTAGTAGTGTAAGATAGTAAAACTGTAAGATGTATGCCTGAAGTCAAGTTTGTAAATGGCCTAAATACTGTAGCTTAGAGGACAGTTATTCACGTGTCTTGCAGTATACACATCAGGAGGACTAAACACTTTGTTCTTCACACAAAAAGGGAAGATGCCATCATTGTTCCAGAAGTTTGTTTAGAGCTGGGACTTAAGTAACACCTTCATTTTCTCAGAGAACAAGAAGAAGACGTGTACACTTCCTGTCTTGTAGTATGACCTTAGTATTAAGTAGTAGCATTAAGTATTTTATGAAATGTTTTGGTTGCTTTAAATTTTTAAATCAGAGTCAGTGTCTCAACCATAACTTGCCTCTGTAGGCCTTCTAAATCAAAGCTAAATAAGAATTATGATTTAAAAATGTGTATTTTGATTAGCATTATGGGAACTCGGAGCAACTTAAAAAAATTAAATGTCTGCTCACTACGACTATGCTGTGAAATGAAACTTTTAAATGAGACAGAAACAATGTGAAGCAGATGAACTAAAGGAACGGAGAAACGGTCACCACTCAGAATCAGACAATAACGAGCAGCTGTGATGCCGAAGGATTTGGCCGGTGATGGATTTGGTCTGGACCAGCTGGTGATGTGGGCCATCTTTGGGAGTTCAGGGATCCACGAAGGAGACTGCGATGTACCTGACGCCAGCGGTGGTCGGCAGGCCTTCGTGGTAGTGGGTGAGGCGGCCCGGGTGCATGAGGGCCCAGCCTTTACGAGGAGCTTGGATGGAGCAGTTGTAGCGGAGGAACCTGCATCCACCACCCTGCAGTCACAACACAACACACATTATCATCTGACAACTAAAGGACCACATGGTAGTTTTGCTTGTTTTATCCATGTTTAAATTATCCTTCATTTTTAAAAACACATTGAACTGATGGTTAGATTATTTTCACAGGCACGTTAAGAAATGATCCTGTTCCACTGTAGGAACTTAACAAAAGGTCACAAATGTCACTGCTGCTGTTCTGCTTGTGTTTCCTCTGTTCTCCACTAACTTTGGGGATGAACTGCTCAGAAGGTGATACATATGCAAGTTCCAGGTACTTTCAGGGGTTGTCTAACCTGATACAGCAGAAAGGGCAGGTACTTTCAAAAAATACTTTTCAGGTGATTGGATGAGGCATCTGTGTGTCATGGTTTACCATGGACTGACTTCAAACTTTTTCCAAAGCTAACTGGGACAAGAGCAAAAACATCTTTTCCATTGAGAAAAACCTTTAGTGTCATCTCTTCTTTCAATGAAGAAATACTCTCCAGTTCTAAAATACCTCTTTAGGGGTCGTCACTGTTGTTTTCTCTGTCTTCACACCTAAACTACACCTGTAGCTGCCAGCAGTTCATTATAAGATGCTAACTGGTCTGCACCCCATTTATATTGCTATTTATTGGTGCCAATACCAGCACCCTTAACACAATACCTGCAAAATGAAGGGCACTGTTGACCTTTGATACATTCTTTATGAAGCAGGCTCCTGAGCTCTGCAACTCACACCAAAACAGCATGGAAAATATGTATTTTTTGATTTTAGGGTGAACTGTCTCTTTAAAGATTTTGAGTGCCAATATCTAGCCCTACTGACATAGTTGTGTAACAGGGTGTAGTCAGTCCCACTGTCGCCCTTTCAGTGGCGCATATTTGAAACGTCAGTTAGTAAAATACAGTGGAAACACAAAGAAGAACTTTGTCCCAAAGCTTCACAACATTCTTATAGTTATAAGAATCTCCAGGTTACAGGTTGTTCAGCTCCTGCAGTGGAAAAGGACAATAGTGTAAATCAGTGGTTCCTAACCTTTTCTGTTTGAGGTACCAACACACTCCAAACAGATCAGCTCAAAAGGGGTCAATACCACCTGTCATGTTCCAAATGTGCTTATTTAAACTGATTTTTAAATAGGATGTTATTCAACATTACATAATTATATAAAGTGGATACTGTGTTTACATTGAATACATTTTTTTCTGAGGTTTGATCCAGTTTGCATACAGTAGGTACCCCTGGCTGTCAGTAATGCTGTCAGTTCCAGGCTTTCAGCACTCTGTTGAGTGGTAATCAAGTGTCACTGAATGTGTCACTAATAAGGGCTTTGAAAATGGTCTTGCTTGCATCTTCATTATATGTCTGTGCAGGTTGATTTTAATAGTATACTGAAGCAAATGGCTGTCTGCAAGGTAACAATTCAACCTAAAAGCGTATTGTGTGCTTTAGAAAATCAGTAGTAATGTCAACTACTGTAAATTCTCAAATAGTGACCTTCATTTGAAGCAGGCTTATATTGGAGAAAGGCCTTTATTTCCCACTATACCTGTTGTCTTGATAATTTCAGTATGATGTCCGTATTCAAAGCATGACTCTGTTGGTGCACTGGTGAAATTAGTGCAGTAGAAATGGACATTATACCGACTTCAATCTAGTTTTATTAATTCATGCCTGCCATGAGAGTTATACTGGCTTTTATTTGAGAATTTAGAATATAAGTGCCTTTAACAAGCAAAACCACTGGTGTTGTTATTAGAATAATTATACATCAGATCCACTGAATATTATTTCTATATATACATATATATACTTATATAATATACTTATGTATATTATAGTTTGAAAATGTAAATATTCAGAAATGTTAGGTTTAATCTTCAGGAAGCCTTGCAGGACTTCCTACACCAACACACTGTCACTCCCAAATACGGCAGGTTGGTCGATGGCCCTTAGCTTCAAACTATGACTCTATAGGAACCCCTCTAGCTTCAGTTTTGAATGTGCAGGGCTGCACATGTTCGGTTTACAAAAAGATCATGGTTTGAATTAAAGTATGTATGTTATTAACGTGACTTCATACTTTGTATGTTATGTAAATTAAGAAAAAGTTAACCTTTACTATTGGTTTCACAGAGGACATGGACCCCAGTCTCCTGGGTGAAAGTGCAGCGTTTGTGCCATCCCTCCACCCCACGTCCTCCGTACACTAGAGGGACACCTTCAGAAATGATACTGGAGGACTAGAGGGGTACTATTGGGGTACTATTGGGGTACTGAACAACCTGCCGTATTTGACGCGTTGGTTGTAAGAACTGGCTGCCTACACACTATAGAATATATCATCACAGCAGCTTCACAAATAATAGAAATGGACCCTTCCTAAGTCCTGCCCCTTTTTGCTCTGTGCTCCAATAACAGTTGAGCAAACTTGGTACCTTAGTCAACTTTCTCCTTTTCCAGTAAAAGTGACACATAGGGTCACATCTTAATTTAGCTAATGTTAGCAAAATGTTAGCTCGAGCTAACAAGCTAGCTAATGATTAGCTAGCTAGTTAGCTAGTGTTTTGCTAACATTAGCTAACTAATGTTATGTGAATATTTTTACAGGTACCCCAGCCATGTCTTTTTGCCATCATCACAATCAAGCTTTTCTTTTCTACATAGATGAGCCCAGCACATAGCATGATTAAGTACACGAAACAGGAAAGGGGACAGTTGGCCGAGGTACCAAGTGTGCTCAACTGTCACTGGAGCGCAGAATGAAAAGGGGTGGGACTTAGGAAGGGTCAATTGTATTTAACAGTTGTTTTGTCAAATCCATGTAGCATAAACCGATGATACTGTGGATTGTTTAGTCCAGTAGTTTCTCGGAGATGCAGGGAAACAACATGGATGCAACAATAAAAACAAGGCTCCTAGCTTCAGCTGCATGTCATGCAAAGAAGACAGACTCAAAAACACAGAAATGACACAAATGGAAAGTTTGAAACACCAGTGATGTAGATGTACATGCCAGAAATATGATGACATTCCATGATCAATGGTATGATTCTGATTTCAGCATCATGCTTTGTCAAACCTTTTCTTCTACACTGTGTTGTTTGAGCTGCTGTGTATTCATGTGAAAACTGATATTGCAACCTTAAATAGGGCAAAATTAAGCCTTGGGCACATATTGACCCTCTGATTCTCTGTGCATTATGTATTTGTTACTATTACTATTTATTTTTCTCTACTACCACTAGGAGTCACCAAAGTCTGCTGTCTAATATGAACAGCTGCATGGATAATGGGATTATATGTTGGATAAAAGACATTTTGTGGTTCTTCTTGCTGCCTGTTGAAAATATCAGATTTCTACCAATGTCTTCACAAACTCACCTGGTAATCAGGGCCCACTTGATTGAGTGCAATGTTAATAGTGAATGTGGAGGCGTCATGGTGCGGTCTCAAAGAGGGCTGCTCATCTGGTTTATATCTAACTACAAAGGCCAAATCAAACTGAGCCTGCAAACACACAGACAGAAAAGAGTCATGCAAGCATTCGCAGAGAAAATGCTCATCTGGCCACAGACACAGAGTGTGTACGCCCCTCACAACTCCTGCTCAACAAAGAGAAGAAAAAGCATCAGCTCGATGACCTCTCCAGCATTCAGTTCCAGAGATGGAGCAGAGAAGCAGACAGAGAAGTGCAGATCACCTGCATCATCATGTCCTGAACACAGCGTCTGTTACCTGCCTGCTCCTCCTCATTTACCTGGTAGTCAATGCCTTTGCTGTTGAGAGCTATGTTAATAGTGAATGTGGAGGCGTCATGGTGAGGCACGAGCAGTGGCTGCTCGTCAGGTTTGTACCTCACAACAAAGTTGAGGGGAGTGGAACACTGATGAGAAAAGACATGTTGGTCAACAGAGCACACAGCAGCAGCAGCACAGGAACCAATGAGGGCTGCCACTGATGATCTCAGTTTGTCTACACATCACATTATACATCATTCACTTTGCCTATAAAATGTCACATATACAGTATAATGCATCATATGTTAACTGTGTCTTTAAACAGCTGATTTGTTCAATAACTCATCAATAACCAAAACTCATGATTCTGTCCTCTGATCATTTATAGAAGTGGTAGAAATGGTAAAAAAAACAAACTATTGTGACTATTTTAATGCAAGAGCGGAAAAAATAAACACCAAATGCCATTAGCTGTTTCTAGGTCTTCAAAATGATTTTTCTCAAACAAATGTCTCCTTTTCCTTTCTCCGCCTTTCAAACAAGTTGGTCAATTTTCACTTCACAACATTTTCCATTTTTTCATCTCAATCTGGTGTAACGGCTCCAGAGCTGTCTCTAAACAGCTGGGAAAAGTGTGTTCCAGGGCTGAGCCCTGCTGATAACTGACAATTTAATGAAGACAATGTGTCTGGCAGGTCCTGTGTAGTCATTAAACTAGTCTATGAAGAAAATAGACAAGACAAAATAAACAAAGAAACAATGACTTCTTCAACCTTGGATACCCAAATAACCCCTCGCACTTTGCTTCTCTATTGGACTGAAAAGTGCACTCTGAGAAATGCAGTACAAACACTACAGCAACGTCCACTCTGCAAAAAGCTGGAGGCAAGGAAGGAAAAAATATGACAGTCATTTCATAGCAGGGGTTCTCAAAGTACACGGGCCAATCACAGCCCTCAGAAACATTTTGTGTGGCTCTAGAACCTGACATTAAATGCATTCATTACACTGTAATCATTCCATGTCAATACTTTCACTTTCAATAATCCACATTTAATACATTATTCAGCTCCTGTGTCAAACTGAGCTGCAGTGTCAAGTCAGTGGGGTTGGGAATGACAACTTATGGAATGCTAATTGTTGCATGTTGCCACTAGTGGAATGAATTATATTCTGTCAACAAAGTCAGTGCTGTTTCGGGGTATGAATCGACAGTTTGATGTGGAAGTGACATGGAAGAGCCACAGGGGACATGATGATCAGTGATCTGCCTTCACCTGCAAGCAAGTGAATTGTTCAGGAATTTTTTAATGTTAAACATTAAGTTAATAGTTTTTTTGTACCCTCAATTACATGCTGGCTTCCTAAATTGGCACAAAGCCATGAAAACTTTGAGAACCCCCTTTATAGCAAACATCATCACTGGAAGAAAAACTTTTTCATCATTTTCAACCAATGGGATCAGTGGGATTACTTCAATTTCATCTCAAATCAGACTCATCTCATCAGAATGTGTGATGATGGTTTGAACGTCCTGGTCCCAGCCCTGTGCTCAGTGGTCTTACCTTGGTGTAGTAACCAGGATACATTTTCTCTGTTATTGGTGCTATGTACTCTAGTAAGAACTTGTGCCATTCCTTTTCAAAGTTGACTTGATTCATGTGGATATCGATTGTGGGAACATTCTCGTAGCCACCTTGGATTCTGGTGTCCTGATAAACAAGAAAATGAATTAAAAAAAAAACTTAAGTCACTCAACATCAACAGGCAAATTATAGCTGGTGTACAAGACAGATACTGCTGGCCAAACACCCAACAGCAACTCATTACACAAATACTGCATGATAAGATGTGACTGAGGATCAGCATTTTTTTCACCATACTTACTTTGATTTACAGGAGCCACATATAATAACTTACCGCATTGCCTCCTCCTGACCACTTCCCAAAGTGCTCCATTTCTTCAATGAGGTGCTTACACGCAACGTCACTGAAAACTGGGAACCAGTACACATCAGGACAAGGCTGAGGGACAAAAGACAAGACCAATAAGTACACATTCATAGAGAACATGGGAAAAATGAAAAATAAGAGACATATAAAACTAAAATAAAAATATAATTAAATAGAAACTATACAAGAGGATTTGGAGAAAAATTAAATGGTAAAGTGACAGCAGAGTCAACAGTCAACTCCGACAGACTCAGATTGTTATTATAAGTGTCTGACAAGATTTAGTTGTCTTTTTGTTTAAGAGCAAGATTTGTTTTGTTTAATCAGAAATAGCTGATTTATTGCTCTCGCCAAAGCCACCACACTCCACTCACAGAAACTTGATCTTTTTACAGCAGTGATGGCTGCAGCGCTCTCGCTCAATACAGGGTTCAACAATAAGCATTGGCTGCTTGCCTGGGGCAAGGAAAATGCCATATCGCAAGTAAATCTGGCAACGCACTTGCCTGACTGGGCAAGTTGTAAAAAAAAAAAAAAGTTAGATTTCTGACCCACTTGCCCAGCCAGGCAAGTGAAAAAATATTAACACTGAACCCTGCAATATTGGACCACTTTCAATAATTGCTGTCTCCATTTGTCACTTTGACACAAAAATATGGGAAAATCTGGTCCAGGTTGAAAAACACCAAAACTACCCTTTAACACAATATAGTATATGTAATATAGTATATGTTTGGTATAGTATTGGACATTATATATAGTATAAGGTGAAAGACAGTAAAATACTATAGCATAATACATAAATACTATTGTACTACAGTAATATAACACAGAATAGAATAGAATACAGTATAGTATAATATGACATATAAAAAACACCAAGTTTGGTATAAAATAAAACAGAATATGTCAACATGTATAGTGAGGTATATAATCAAGTCAGCAGAGAGACAGTGGAGGGGGACAATAGTGTCTCAAATGTAGCAGACACTGTGGTCCACCAGCACCTCCTTGGTCTTATTAATAGTTGCTGACATTAAATATTCCATACAACTGCACCGTTACACATTTATAAAAAAAAACACATTGTCAATATTATTCTTAAATCTTTTTAAAGATAAAGTTTCAACAAGTGACTTTATCAGGTGTTCTCTGTAGTGACAGTATATTTATAAGAAACACAGGAGAACACAGGAGTTAAAGTGAGTTCTGTTGTTTCTATTGACAAACACCGGTTTCAATAAAAAAAAACAACTCATGTCATCTGTCTGTAGGTCAACTCACAGTTTCAACCAGTTTGTCTTTCATGATGCGAGAGTAGTTCTCATGAATGTAGCGGTCCTGCCAATCCTGAAAGAAACACACACACACCAGTCAGACTATTCACTGCAAATACACTCAACTGTCCATACAGTTATTATGCTGTATGTAAGACATTCATATTTTCAAATTATACAACTACTTTACTACAGCTCCTAACAGTTCTACCACTTTTACCAAGAGCACAATAATGACCATTAATGCTACTGTTGCTCTTCTACTAATTCTGTTAATGTTTAACCTATTGCTGATGATCCTGCTGCTACAACTTCAACTACTACTGCAACTGTTGTTTAACTGATGTTGGTCTAAGGCTGGTCAGAGTAACTATGAAGAACTAAGAGTAAGAGCTGTGCATAAACATCACTAAGTGCTATTATCAACATAACTATGAGAGAAAAAATACTCCTTGCATGAATGAGCATATTGAAGCATATAATGCTGGACAAAGGCATGATGGGTAATCTTAACCATGACAAGGTGCATGTGGCGCTAGAATGATTGATATGATGCAGCTCTGATGTGTCACCTAGGAGGCAGGCTATTGGTTGATTCAGTGCTTGAGGCAGGTCATTGTGGGTAGACATAATTGTAGTCCTTAGTTTACAAGGACTACAGTTACAACCTTGATGAATCACATTTAGACTTTAACCAATCCTACATTTTACTAAGAACGTTTGTCTCTTAAGTCAGTTCTGAGCATGATTTCACAAGGTTTGATACACACCACCCCAGAGTACTTCCAATGACCTTGTTACTGCCGTTGCAATAACCAACAATCCACACATGCGCCACACACTGACCCTGACAGCAGTACTACAACAGATAGTGATATTAACAGAGCACAGTCGAGTCTCACCAGTGGGTTTTCAAAGATCTGCCACAGGTCATTATGAAGATGGCCGGTCTTATAGTTTTCTGTTGACAAGATGCGACCAAAAGTGTGCATGTTGCTGACAAACATGAAGATTCCCTGAGAGACAGAACCACAACGTGTCAAATATTATCACGGGCAATTTTACATTTACACTATTCAGTAAGACGTTCTATGACAACCCTGTCTATGAAGTATTCTAAATACACTCATAATGCATTAGAATCTTCTTCTAACACTGTATAATTATAGCTATAAGCTCCCAGAAATATTCATAATGCTTTATAACAATAATCAAGGGCTGCAACTAAAAATTATGTTCATTGTTGATTGATCTATCAATTATTTTCTCGATTAATCAAGTTGTTCTGTCCATAAAATGTCAGAAACAAAACAAAAAAATGTTGATCAGTGTTTCTCAAAGTCCAATATGATGGATTGTTTTGTCCACAACCCAAAGATTTTTAGTTTACTGTCAGAGAGAAGAAACCAGAAAATATTCACAATTAAAAAGCTGAAATCAGATATATTTTTTTTCCTAAAAACTACTCAAAACAATAAATCCAATATCAAAATAGTTGATGAATAATATAGTATTCGATTAATAATTGATTAACTGTTGCAGCTCTAAAATGATCTAACACATTAAAATGGATTTTATAATGATAGAAAGTGTCATTAAACTGCATAATTGTTATGATACTTGACCTTATAAGTCATTATAAAATGCTTTATAATGTGTTATTGTGTGCATGACTATTGTTATCAAGTATTTATCAGTGCTTATAGCTATAATTATACAGTATTATATGCAGGCTATAACACATTCTGACTATGTTTATAATATATTATAAACAGGAGCATCATGGAAAGTGTTACCATATAGTCATGTTTTTTTCAACCTACAAATTAACTGAAACTATTTTTTTACATGTTGTAAGTAGTCCATTAAAGGGACAGTTCACACCAAAATCAAAAAATACATTTTTGTTACAGTTTCATGGAGGATCTACTTGCAGTAGATTCATTCGCAGAGGAGAAAAAAAGTAGTTCCTTCATGAGACTGCTCACAGCAAGGTCTGTGGATTATCTTGAGTAACCAGGTCATGATCTCTGGAAAGAGACATTTCTACTGAATTTTTCAAATGTATTTGGCAATTTTGCAAGCTGAGTGCCATTTAATGTTTATTATACTAGAGGCACAGCACAATATCAACACACAATATCTCCAAAAGTCTACAACTCTCACCAAAACTATCAAGAGGGATAAACAGCACTAGAGGCCAGAGGGAAAAATATGTACATTTGATTTTGGGATGAACTGTCCCTTTAAGTCAACCTGGAATCCCTCTGTTTCCTCTTTACTGACCTTGCTGCGGATGTTGTGGCAGAACGCCATGTCAGGGTCTAAGATGTGTGAGTTAAAGAGATCGTATTCCGTGAGCTCTGAGCGGAGGAGGCTGCCCTTCACCAGGTACACATTGGACACATATGGGATGTTCCACACACCCCTAAAACACAAGACAGTCTTAGATCATTCACATACCAACACTCCATTTGTTCCTCATTTCCTATTTAATAGGAATATTTCGACATATCTTAGTAGGAAGACTCTCTGTTTTTTGATCTGATCCTTTTTTCATTTGCTATTGATGCAAACTCAGTACACTGCCCCTTTCCTAGTGGACTTTTAATTTGAAACACACACAGGAAGTGTTGAATTTCAAGGACAGTAGCTTAGTGACCAAAAAGAAAAGAAGAAAAAATGAAAAGGGATGCAACTGAATAAACTGAAAATTGAAAATGAATAAACAAAGCATTTTTGTTGAAAAGATAAAAGTAAGAGTTGCAGTATATCAAGTATGCCATGACTCAGCTGTACTAATTATGCTGAATTTACTATGTGAGCTATAGGTAATTTTGGTCTTTTGACCCAGCCTTTATTTGTTCATGAGGTTCAAAGTTGGACTATTATTTCAACACATTATTTAATTTGATAATTTGGAAAATATGTATCTTTAAGCCCTGCCCTCTGCTCCTGATATTTAGTGCTAACTCACAAAAAAGGACATGTTTTTGAAAAGGAAAAGGCCTGACGAACAGACCAACAGCCCAGCTGACAAAAGCTCAGCTGGAGAAAATTCAAAGAACTCATGGCCAATAAAACTTGAAATATGGTGCAGCATGGAAACGTTGGGAAAAATTTTGGTACATATTTGCAGCATTCTGTAAAGTTGCCTGGACAGTTTTGTCAGTGGTTCTTCAGTGTAGTCTGTTTGTAACTAAACGTCCCTCTGAAGTCTTTAGAGAACGATGTTAAATCAACTTACACTCTGCGTCCTTGAACTATTTCCACATAGTCCTCAGACCTGGCGTAGTAACCATCTGCACTGAGGGCTCCCCAGAAGTTGCTCCACAGTCGACCAGATCGAGTTATCATCGGTGCCACAATAGAACTGAGGAACAGTTAAAGGAGTGTTATTATATTTCTGCATCTGGACAAATGCAGCTAGTAAATAATGAAAATAAACGAAGAGATTTACTACAGTATGTTTGGTTCGTGACTACAGCAGTCCCCAGACATCAGCCAGCACAACATGATCATTAATAATGTAGTGCTGATAAATATACTCACAGGTTTTGTTCTATGAGAATTTTGAGTGTGTTCTCGTTCTTTAAGACCACTTCAATGTCCAAGTTGAAGAAATAGTCACAGTCCTTGTCCTTCCGGCATATATCCCTAAAAGGAAGGCAAGACAGTGAAGGATCAACAAGTTTGTTGTGTCAAATTAGACAGTCACATTCTCTACATAAAACATATGAAGGTCAACACATGTATTGCCAGTGTTGCCTGTTCGCTTGCATAAATTGTTCAGTTGATGGGAGATATTTGTGGCAATGTGATTCCCACTGGTCTGAAAAATAATTTAACTGCTATGTGCACAAAAGCTCATAGAAACACTAACAAAACAGACGACTCCATCAATAAAATCATGACTGAAAGTTTGTTAAAAACAAAGCCTGATTGCACAGAGGATAAGCTTTTTTTCTATTTCTTGAACACTGTCAAGTTGTTAGACATATAGCCTGAGGCTATTAAGTTCAACATTAAAAACTTAGAATACACCTTTGTTCTCTGGCCTGCACTGCTTTGGAGTTTTGGAGATATCAGCTGTAGAGAGAGCCGTAGAGTCTGCCTTCTCTCCAGTGTAATCAGACTAAATAACACTCAGCTTGTGGTACTTAAAGCCAAAAAAAAAAGTTTTGAAAAATCATGACCCAGTTACTCAAGATAATCCACAGACCTTGTTTGAGCGGTTTCATGTAGGAACTATTTTATTCCTGCAGTAGAATCTACCAGAAGTTTCTACATGAAACTGCTCACAACAATAATATATTTGAGAGAAGGCAGACATCTCTAGAGTTGATATCTGCAAAACTCTGCCACCTCTCACCAAAATAATCTATATGGAGAAATAGCACTGCCGGACAAGCGAAAAATATGTATTTTTTTATTTTGGGGGTGAACTGTCCCTTTAAAGCATGAATTCTGAAGAGACAACACGGGATTTTGGGCAACTCAGTTTCCTGTAGAAATATTTTTAACTCATTAACTAATATCATTCAGTCAACCAGTAGTTCCGTGGAACTCACAAGCCCAGGTTGCGGGATGCAACTCCATCCATCTCTTCTTCAGGCCCGATGAACTTGACGTCCTGATAAAGGTTCCCATGATCCTGCAGGAAAGAGCTGATATCACGCTCGTGATGAGCCTCCTGCAGGGAAAGAACAAACACATAGAGAAACAGATCAAGGGTCTGAGTTACTACAGACACATAGAGCAGGACTAAATATAAATGTAGCAACAAAAGAGGCCAGGCTCCTACTGAAATGGATTTATGATCAAAATACATGTTATTATGGTGCCTGTTTGTACAACCAGGAGCTTTTTCTTTAGCTGACAGTTGATTCTGTTTGCTTTTCCAGGGTGAGATAAAGGGAGCTGTATTTTCATGACAAGTTCTTAAGTGTTTTTGTAATATGACATAAAGGAGGCATTAAAAATCAAACAGCTTTATCCCCTTTTGAGCATTAAGCTATTAAATGCTTGTCTTTGTTGCTTGGTTTTGATTCTTTATTTGTTTGCTTGGCATAGTTACTGGGTATGCCATATACATGATTTTAGGAGGATAAGTCAGGTTTTGAATGAGCAGAAATCTTGCTTATACACATTTGAGCTATTAAAGTCCAGGGACTTATGAATTCATTCAAATGAATTAATTTATCATTGATGTGAATAGTTTCCACATAATGCACGTTTAAAGAGACGACTTCCCCCAACAAAAGATACAAAAGAGGACAGAAGAGTAAATCATGCCAACTGCTGACTCAACAGGGATAACATTAAATGAAAAAATAAAAACTGAATGCCTGAGAGTCTTACTGCAATAAATTCCAGTATATTTTGAGTTGCCATCTAGTGCTTTAATTTTGTTTTCCTTCATAAATAAAGACATTTCTGCCATAAATTGATGCAAAAAAAAGGACAAATTGATGCAGAAAAATTCATGAGAATGCAGGAAATGATTGAGTGCTTGACTGTCATAATTTCCAGGAGGAGGACCCCAGACCACCTGCCTCATACATGATAAGTCATTTTGATGAATCTGCACCATGAAAGGTTGTGCTACATTAGCTGCTAGCAAGTTAACCATTTCCAGTTTGCACTGAAATCAAATCAGTGGAAAAAGTGAGTTGCACTGATTTCAGCAGTGTGTTGCTACTTTTAGAAGAAGGAACATAATTTGAAACAATAGTTTTATTTATTGGGTTCAAAAGTATTTCCTTTTAAGTCTCTTTTCATATTCATCCTTTTTTCATTCCTTTACAGGTTAGTGTAGTGAATCAAACTAAAAACTTGAAACATTCTTCTTTAGGATAGCTAATTTGAAGCCTTGTAAAGTATTTTGGTGTGTTGTTCAAAGATGGGTGTATAGGATTTAATGGCATTAAATGGTGAGTTTGCAGATTGCAAATACTTCACCTCCCCCTCTCCTTTCAAGTATGTAGGAGAACCTACGGTGGCCACGACACTTGTGCAAACATGAAAGGTCGTATCTAGAGCCACTGTTTGGTTTGTCCGCTACTGTAGAAACATGGCTCCATGGAAGAGTCCCCAGCGCTCTGTCGATACAAAGGACTGATTCTAAGGTAGTGAAAACAAAATGATTCTAATTTTTAGAAGGTTGTACACTAATGAAAACATACTTCAACATTATATTCCATTTCTGCCACATTCTGCTTATAAATCCCAATTTATCTTACAGTGTTTCTATTTCCTTGACACTACATTTTGTTTTCAGCGTCTCATGAAATCTACTCCTGCCTTGTACTTTTTTATACATGGGTTTGATTTCAGGTGAAGCTGCCTTCAGTGAAGTTAGGATGAAGTTGATGTATGAAATGTCGTCCTATTACCTGGTTGTAAATGAACAGTTTGAGCCTGTTCTTGGGATACTGCAGCTTCAGCAGACGTTCAAAGAACACTTGGACAAAGGGGGTTGGCTGCTGAATGAAGATGCCAATCACCACCAGCGGGTATTCACTCTCCTAATGGAAAAAAAATACAAGAATCATAGTCCTGTTCCAGGAAAAAGGGCTTATTACTTCTATTTAGCACCAAGTATTGATGAAAAAAACAATTTACAGTTAACATTATTCTCAATATTGATTGAATGTAGTTCTGGGAAATCTTGCTCAAAGACAATCTGTCAATCAGGAGAAGCCTGTGAACAGACCTTTAGAGCCGTGAGTGGGCGCAGATCCTCGTGACACACCGTGCACCCCGTCTCAAACGTCCATGTGTTGGGGATGTAGTTACCCAGGTAGTTGATCTGGAGCTGGAAAACAAATATGTGCTCTTGCAGGTTATCATGTCTCAATCTAATATCGAGTATTGAAAAAACAGAACGACTGATTTTCAACATATTGTAAATGTTTCCAGGCACTTAAGCCAGGCTGAGGCTTGTTAAGATTCCACAGCAATTAAATAAATTATATTAAAATCTGGCTGAAATCACAAAGCTAATCCCTTATTGCAGTAAAACTCCTGACAAAGTAAAAGTGAATCTTTTTTTTTTTTTTTACTATTAATAAGAAGATTTTAAGACTCATCAGAGATGCTCCTTTAGCCTCAAACCCTCTGGTTGGGCTGTTGTACATGTCTGAGCTGGTTGGAGCACCAAGAGCCAAAGCTGTAGCTTACAAGCTTACAAGCCAAGAACAGGCAGTATTGTGTTAGCTGTGATGTGGAAGAACAGCATCTCAACTGACCGATAATGAGATGCTGGGAGGGACGCACAATAATATCAGCACCTCATCAAGTGTCGGCTGATAAAGGCTTTAAAATGAAATATCCAATCAGCCTGAAATGTGCTGATATGACAGGCTGTTATGACGATGCTCGTCTGTGGTGTGGAGGTTTTTTGAAGTGTCTGAAATGAATAGCAAAGCTGCTATTTGCGATGATTGCTCAGCTTCGGTCATGTGAGGAGCAGCCACATCACATTCTTTCAACACTACAAATATAATTTCCCTTGTTATGAGCCGTCATTACGACAAATTTGTGATGAGCAAAGAGGAAAAACGTGCTGTTTTCTTATTTTGCCTAGTGAGTGTGTACATTTGAAAAGCATTTTATGAATTTTAGTAGGACATCACAGAATAATGTTACTTCCACTGCAGGAGAGACTTGATGTTCTTTTGCAATTAGGTGGAAAAAATATGTGCAGGTATCAGCATCGGCAACATGCCAAAATGAGTTGGAAAGTATCCAATATTGTGTTTCTCTAAGCTCAACACAAATTACATCACGCAAGAACAGGTGTTCAGGGAGCGGAGCGGGAACAAAAGGGGCGCCATTCTCCCCTTAACAAGTCAGTGTACCATCAAAACGTTAAAGTTTTTATTTTAAGGTAAAAATGTTACATTGTGCCAGCTGTTGATTCATCCTTTCTGGAATTTGCCTGAAGCAGCCACTCGTTGCTGGATGATGGGTTGAGAAGGTCTTTTCCCACACCATGCAGAAGTGTTGGGATTGTCTAAAATCCAAAAAAAAAAAAAAAGGTCCACGAAATCCTGAAGGGATTGATTATGACACTTCTGCATGATGTGTGTAAAAAGACAGTCTGAACACATCATCCAGCAACGAGGCTGATGGCCTAAAATGCATGATTTCATGGCAACTTTTCTAAAAATGTTGTTATGTTTTTCTTTCACTGAAATTGCAGGAGCAAATACTGTAAAGAAAAGTTGTGATCCTTTTTTTGTATAATTCATTCATACAAACAAAATGTTTTATTCCTCAAAGAAGAAAAATCTTTTTGAAGCTCAAACTCAACTCAACTCAATCAGTAAGCATAAAATGATCAAATATAGAAATGCACAGAGCATTGATAAATGTTGATTACAATGACAAACCTTGTGTTCAATAGCCATGACAAAATAAAAATACTAAAAATAGTAGACAAAAAAACATTAAGTTATTTTATTAAGACATACACGTATGACATTTGCTATGATTGATGGAACTTGCAGGAAACTTTGATGATTGGTCAAATTTGCAGAAAAGTTGCAGGGATTTCACAAAATTGCAGTCATGCAGAATTCATGTCAATTAGTTGAAATTGTGTTAACTGTTGTGATCGCAACATTGCAACTTTCTAGAGGGACAGCATATTTGTTTCAGACTCCAGTGTGAACACACTACACTACAGTGTGAACAGAGCTGTTGACTGAAGTACTGGAATTGTTTAGACACCCACACCAACAGCTGAACTCGCCTGCAGTCACTCTGATGGTTTGCTTTATCAGGCTGCTGTGATTTGTCAGTAAGTTTTCATAGATCAGTACCTTGGTCGGTCCGTTTCCGTGGATGATGACAGGCAGGGTATCATGCAGCAAATTTCTGGCTCGTACTCGTCCTTCCTCAAACTTCAGCACCACCTCATCTGGAAACATACACACACACATATACACACACAAGTTCAGCCTTCACTGTTGAGCCCAGTGTTGAGTCACACTCCTGTACTTCCTGTTGTTTTGGAGACATTAAGTATTTTTCAGCTGGGTTCTGTGTTCACAGTGTGCGACCTGGATTTTGGTCTAGAGCTGCAACAATTAATCAATTAATTGATTATTAATTGACTATTAAATATATCACCAACTATTTTGATTCATTGTTTTGAGACATTTCTTAAGTAACAATGTCCAAATTCTCTGATTTAAGCTTTGCAAATGTGAATATTTTCTGGTTTCTTTAATCCTCTCTGACAGTAAGCTGAATATCTTTGGGTTGTGGACAAAACAAGACATTTGAGGACGTCATCTTGGGCTTCGGGAAACAGGGATCAACATTTTTCACCATTTTGTTAAATTTTTCTGATATTTTATGCACCAAACAGCAAATCGATTAATGGAAAAATAACAATAATGGAAATATTAATTAGTTGCAGCCATATTTTGGTAATTTGATTAATTGTAGATGTGAGCACAATGTCAAAACAGGTGGGTCCTTCTTTTTATTATTGTGGCAGTTATGGATATTCCAGGGACACTTAACAAATAATCAGTTTAGAAAATAATCAATAGTTGCAGCCCCATTAGTACATTTGCACAGGTACTGCATACATGTACTTTACTTGAGTATTTCAGTTGCATTTGACTTTTTTTTACCACAATATTCAAAGATGCATTTTTCACAATTTTTGACATTTTATAGACTAAATGATCAATCAATTAATCCAGACAATAATCACATTAAGAATTGCGATACTATATGATGAAATAAATTATGAAAATAGTCAGTTGCAGCCCTACTTCCAATATGAATAGTTATCACGTGGTTCTACTTTTCACATCATGCTCTTAATTTTTACTGATAGAACTTTCTGTATATGTAAAATGTATGACTGGTAGCAAACTCTTTTTTTACAGTTGAAAAAGAGACAATGTAAGCAGCAGTTAATAAAATAGTTTACAGACTGAGTCCATCCATACTTCTGGATTCCCGTGGATGTTCTCTACTGTACGTGAGCTTTGACACATCCGCCTCATAGCGAACTCACAAATTCCTCTGTCAGCCTCAGAGAGAGAAAAAAAAGCTGCAGACTGCTGAGAGTTCAGCTCATGTCTAAACGTGCAGCTCCCACCTAAATCACAGCGACTGGAAATCCCTGCAGCTAGCGCCATTTTCCATAGATAGCAAAGGCAGGACCGTGACATTACATAAGCAGCAATTATACATAAACAATAATGTTACTGCTGAGGGAAAAAATCTTAAGTACAGGACTGTGTGCCCACTAGTTCAACAGGCAAAGCATCGTCCGTGATCCATACCACGATACTAGAGATCAAGGTATTGTTAATATCATATATCACATAATATTAACAAAGAACTTAAATCTTGTCTCTTTGTTGGCCCAGCTGTACTCACAGCATTCCATAAATGACTGTACATATTTCTGCTGGATGACAGCATTCATCGGCAAATGACCATAAACATCACCATGTATTAAATGTCCATGCTTCAGTGAGGTTTACAGACGCCAAAAGGGCTTTCTACTGTCAGACACACAAACAATTAAAGGACCAGTGTGTAGGATTTAGGGGCATCTAGCAGTGAGGTTGTAGATTGGAATTAACTGACAACCGCTCATCTCACTCTCCCACTCCAAGCATGTAGGAGAGCCTACAGTGGCTGCGAAACCTACGCTTATCTAGAAGTTGTATCTAGAGCCAGTGTTTGGTTTATCCATTCTGGGCTACTGCAGAAACAGTGCAACACAGCGGCATCCATGAAAGAGGATCCGCAGGACTCCCTAAAAACATAGTATTTGGCTGAATGGGCGGGATTTAACAGCAGTGCACGCTTCAGTGAGTGCTCTGAGTACACGCTATGAAGGCATACAGAACAAAGTAAGCTCACACTTATGTACATAGAAATTGGTAGTTGGGCCATTTGGTCTGGAAGATACTAACTGACATTGATGTACAGTATACAGAACCCCCAACCGGAGTGGGTTTTTGTTGTTGGACATAATTTTGTTCATCTAAATGTCAATATATTTTAGAACCATTTAGTTGCACACAACTAAAATAAGACTGTGTAATTAGTAGCAATTCTTCTGCTTTCCTGTAAGATCTTGCCACCTCAATAGTAATGTAAATAATTTTGTGTAAATATAACTAACTAACTATAAAATATAAAATCTTGACGGCATGAAAAGCCCTCAGTGAGTAAGTTTATCTAAAAGAATTGGCCTAGTGGCCACAGAAAATGAAAACACACCTATGTGTTTGTAGTATACAAATCATACACATGAATACATACGAAAACAGTGGGTGTCATTTTGATATTGGTCCAAACATCAGTAGCATATTTTAAGCAATTGCTGCTCAATAGCTGATACAATGTGCACTAAGGAGAGGATGCTGGTTAGTATCACATGTGGTGGATGGCATGAAGCACAGTTACCTCCCGAATGATGAGAAGAATACAATTTCTTAGAGGCGTTACTGGAAGGGTGCACCTAACATTTCTAACCTCTGTAATCAGTACAACAGACAGTGAGTGTTGGAGGAATGACGTTGCTTCATAAATGTCACTGGCTGGACCAAGAAACTCAATTCCAGGTACTCACCGAGGGCTCCATGAAGGTTCTGGAACAATCTGCATTTTCCATCCAGTGTGATATTTATGGATTTCTGAAACATGGAAATAGATTGTTTTCATTGTATATGTTGTAATCATATCTAATGACAGACATTCACAATTAAAAGCCAGTACTGAGATTGTGACGTGGCCAGCACAAACAAATTAATGCTGCAATCCATTGTACTAGAAAAAAAATCTGACATCACAGCAGTATGGCAGTGCACACAGTGAACAGTAAAGGAGAATTACCTTTTCTTCAATTTTTACTATCGTGTTTGTGTTGAAATGTGCTAGAAGAACTTTGCAGTTGTTTTTTCTAGTCATTTGATTCGAGCTTGATAGAGGTCTCTGAGAGCATGTGGTGACAGCCTAGCGTGCTTATCTGGTGAATCAGCTGCTCTAGATGTTTGTGAAGTTCAGAGACGGGCTATACAAACATCAAACCCTTTTTTTCCAGTAGAAAAGAGAGTAGTTCTGGTCGATTCTGAGGTAGTTCCCATAGATTCTACAGCAGAAAGAAAATAGCTCCTACATGAAACTTCTCACATCAAGGTCTGTGGATTATCTTGAGTAACTGGGTCATTTCTGATTTATGAGACACTGGTTTTAAATTTTTCAAATGTATCTTTTTTTGTGCTTTGAGCACCACAGGCCAAGTGCTGTTTAGTCCCATTATATTGGAGAGAAGACAGACATTGCTACTGCCGATATCTCCAAAACTCTGTTGTCATTTTGGGATGAACTGTCCCTTTAATACCGCTTTCATTCAAGTTAATTACAGTCACTTCTATGTTGCTGAGTTTTTGTTTTTTTTTTACTGTTGAACAGCCATCAATTAAAGTCAACACTTCCTACAGATGTTAACAGCCTACTGTACCAGGAACAGGGGTGATTAGCCCCTTCAGCTACTGGAAGGTTTTTAATGTGAAACATCTGTGCAGAAAGCGCTGAGTCTTACTGACAGAAGGAAATAATTAGTGAACGTACTTCTGTCAAGACATCAGGTAAACATAGAGGAAGTGCTGAGTTTGCATTAACAGCAACTGAAAACAGGAGCAAACCAGAAAACAGGGAGACATCTTACTAAAATATAATGAAATAAATATTATAAAAGCAAGAACTTAAAACTAAATGTCTGCCTGTCTCAAATAAAGTCTCTCTGGAACTGTGGCCACTATTTGAGAATTTTATGGTGCATAATCAGATATCCCAGAGGAATTATATTACAGTGTCAAAAATAATTGCTATAATTATTGTTTTTATTAGTCGTTCTAGAATTATAAGAATCTCTTGAAATGAAATAAATAAGTACAGATGAATAAAGTGAACAGTGCAGTGTAATGCTTAATGAAAATAAACTTGCTTGACATTTGACTGTGCCTTGCAGTTTCTAAATTCAATAACAACTCATTAACCAGTTTGTAATTAAATCCATAGTGTCTTTCAAGCCTTAAAAATCTTGGACAAAAAGCAAATGAGGTATGGAGTCAAATTAAGGGCAATAAGATTTTGAGTTTGTGAAATGATGTTCACAAGTAATTTCACAGCCTTTCACATTTCATGTGCATGTGAAAAAAAAAATTCATGCACGTATCGAAGTTTGTGAATGTGTTATTAAGTTTTGCAATTGTAGAAATACTTTGTGCATCTGCGAAAAAAAAAGTTTTGTGCATAGAGATATCATTCGCACATGTGTAGAAATGTTTTGAGTGCTAGTAATGAGTGTATTTTCAACAGTGAGGTGACACAAAGTCTGAGAGAGACACTCAAATATCTGTTTATGTGACTGTGAAGTTACAAAGCTACGAGGTAGGATTTATGAGTATGAATCTTGACCCTGTCTTTACACCTGTTCCTGATGGGCTGTACCATCATTGCTGCATTTTAAGTAGATACAAGTTTTTAAGTTTTGCAAACTTAATTGATTTTACATTTTACAAATATGTCATGAAACTGTGACATTATGAAGTGGCAATTGTAAAAGATCAATTTTGTAAAACATCTTTTGTTGAGACATCTTTTTCTGTGAAAGCAAAGTCCTGGAGTTGGTACCTGATCACTTTAAATTTTCTACAGACTTCACCACTTTTAAGAGAGCTACCAAACCCTGGTTAATGCAACAAACCTGTACTCATGTCTAGTTTTTAAATGTCTTTTAATGTGTGCTTTATTGTACTGTATTTGCTGCTTTTGTTGAGCTTTATGATATCATGCTGTCATCAGTTTACCTTCTTTTTACCTCACTGTTTTAATCTCTTATTTTCATTAAAGCCGCCTCTAGCATTGATGGATGTTGCAAATTTGTATCCATTATAAACACTATCCCTGCATTCCAAATCATAAACTTTTCCTTTTTACTTTTACTACATACAGCAGCTGCCCTTAAAAAGTATGTACTGTTTCATGCAGTGTGCATACAATTGGGACACACTATTTCCTTAAAAGATGGCACTCTGAACTTTGACCCTCTTGATCATCCACCCATCACAAAAGGATTGTGGGTCAGAATAGTCAGAAGTGCATGCTGTCTTGCATTCTGCAAAATGGGACCGGATGCAGAAGGACATCCTGGTATTTTTGGCATACTGTATTTGACATACTATGTATTGGGACATACTAAATCTTCTTCTGAGATATTAAAGAATATGGTAGCATGGGTATTGGAACATACAGTATGATACATGGATCAGATATCTGCTATCAGTTTGCCTATGTATACTGCATCTGTCAAATAAACTATAAATAAGTAAATAACAAATCTCACTCTTTGTGCTGGATCAATGTAAATCTTGGTGAAGAACAGCTGGTCACTGTCACTATCTTTTCCTGTCCAGTCAGCAACCATTTCTTTGATGTTGGGAAGGTAGCCAATGAAACCTGAGGAGAGAAACAAACACAGAGGAAACAGACAGGAAGTGAGAAAAAAGTTTTTCATTTCCATATGTATACAAACTCTACATTTACACACATCAAGGAGAGGTGAAGTCCTGTTTTAAAAACTGCCTTGACTAAAGACTGCTGGCTGGTTTTAATGGCTTCAGCGCTGCCTGCTGACTACAGACCTGCTGTGTCTCTGCTATAAAAAGAAATGGCCGGACTCCTTTCTTCAAACATCTAGCATGTTATTTAAACAAAAATGTACAAAATGTACAGCTACACAGCTGCTTGTAAACATAACAGTGTTGTGTGTTGTGTTAGAATGCTGTAAGCAGAAAGGTCATCAGGTTGAGTCAGTTGTGAGATTTTATCATATCATATGCTGTCTCTGTGGAACTGCAAGATGTAAAAAATAAGGAAAAAAAACGCATAAAATTTAAGCAATTTAGCTAAACATCTGTGGTAGTTGCTGTCACTAATGTTTAATTTTCACATCATCAGATATTCAAACTTGGAATTAGAACTGAGAGGCCAATGTGAATATTTTTTCCACTTGGCTGTTAATTACTATGGACTGAAAGATGCACTCTTAGAAATGAAGGTGCTAACTAGAACCATAAATGGTTCTTCAGCTTGTCCCCATGGTTACTTTTAGAACCGTTTAAAAAGTTTTCACTAGAAATTCTTTAAAAGAGTTCTCACTAGAACCCAATATAAAGGGTTATACCTAAAACCATCTGTGAAAGGTTTCACACAGATCCAGCTATATCATATAGCAAACCCTGAAAAGAACCCACCCAGGGGTTTCTACAGAGAACCTCTTTATATTCCCTGGGTTTATCCTAGATCCCACTCAGGGGGTTCTACCAAGAACCCTTTTATATTCCAGCAGTTTTATCTAGAACTCACCCAGGGGGTCATACTAAGAACCCTTTTATATTCCAAGGGTTTTATCAAGAACCCACCAAAGAGTTATGCCAAGAACCCTTTTATATTCCAGCAGTTTTATCTAGAACTCACCCAGGGAGTCATACTAAGAACCCTTTTATATTCCAAGGGTTTTATCAAGAACCCACCAAAGAGTTATGCCAAGAACCCTTTTATATTCCCTGGATTTAATATGGAACCCACGCATTAGTCCCACACCAAGTTATGTAGGACAGGCTAGCAACACCTTTCCATACTGATCCTATCCCTTTCAGTGTGATCCAGCTGCAGTGGATGTACCTCCTGAGCCGAGGAACCTGTTGCCCTCCCTGACGTGGGGGTGCTTGTCCTCCAGGTGTCTGTCGGGCCAAATGAGGCTCTCAGAGGAGAAAACCACCTTGTGTTTGGCCTGTTGGAACTTCTTCAGCAGCTCTTTAGGACCCGAGGCGAAAACCACATCGTAGCTGTGTCAAACAGGGAGTGAAAATAGAAAAGTTTATTGGACTGTGCGGCTCAGTGGTGTGTGAAGCAAGTGGCATAGTTAAAACAAATGAATGGGTTGCCTTTATGAGATGCAAGCATTCTTTATTTTGGAGAGTTAAGTTGCCAGTGGCTGTGTTTACTGGCATATAAGGAACTGCTGCGTATATGTTTGTTTCTGTGTGTTAAAGAGCCTTATCAATAGGTTTGCATGTTTAAGCCTTTTTACTGCAACACCAGTGTGTTGCTGTTATTACAGCAACACACTGGTGACAGGTGCACTCAAATCTGAATCTGTGCCTGCAACGACCGCACTGTACCTGTCAATAAAAAGGACGATTTTGTCGTCATTCTTCATGACCTCCAGAGCTTCTTTCAGGAGCCGTACTTTCTGGCCTCCTCCTGGAGCTGACATGTAGTCGCCTCCCCTCCATTTCTCCCCCCGACCAAGAACCTTAAAACAAGCATACATCCATTTATTGCTGTTTGAAGAAATGCATTTAGAGATAAAGATATACTCTTTTTCACTTTATTTCTGACAAAAACTTATTTCTGTGACTCAAATCAATTAAAAAAGTTTTACATGTAAAAATTGTTGCATTAGAAAAGTAGCAAAACTGTGACTTCTTTTTAAGGGCCAGTTCACCCCAAACTCAGTAATACATATTTTTTTCCCTGGCCTGTAGTGCTATTTGTCTATCTAGATTTTGTCGGTGTAAGATGCAGAGTTTTGAAATATCAGCAGCAGAGATGTCTGTCTTCTCTCCAATATAATGGGAGTAGATGAAAAATTCATAAGCAGTTTCTAGTAGAAAGAAAGTAGTTCCTACAGTAAACTGCTCACAACAAAGTCTGTGGAATGTCTTCAGTAACCATGTCATGATTTTTGGAAAGAGACACTAGTGTTGAATTTTTCAAATGTATTTTTTTTTGGTGCTTTGAGCACCACAAGCTGAGTGCCATTTAGTCCCATAATACTGTGAGAAGGAAGACATCTCTGCAGCTGATATCTTCAAAACTCTGCAACTCACATTAAAAAAATCTACAGGGATAAAGACCACTACAGGGAAAGGGAAAAATATATACTTCTGATTTTGTTGTGAACTCTCCCTTCAAAGATATCCTTCCCCAAATACTCTTTTAACTTTATTTTTGACAAAAAAAAAATTTACTTCTGTGATTCAAATTTACTTAAAAAGTCTTAAATGTAAAAACAAAATATGACTTGCAAAAAAAGTATTTCTTTCAAGGGACAGAGAAGAAAGTGTACTTGGAAAAGGAGGTTGCACTTTAACAATGAGATTCTCAGTGGAGCTTTAATCAAAAATCCAGCGTATTACAAAAAAATGAAAAGGTAGCACATCTCCAGTCTTCAAATCAAGGAGGACACAATACTCAAATTTCACCTACTGTTGCTCATATTACAATAGAAGAACGTCTATTGTATTATGACACAAGTACATCAGAGAAAATAGACATTTATCTATTGTAATTTGTCTATTGTAATATGAGCCAAATAAGTCAGTGTAATGTGAGTATTCTGTCCTCCTTGGCTTGAAGACTCTTTTTGGAATATGCTCAACAGACAGAGAGGCTTTCATGGCTAGACAGTAGATAAGAAACATTTATCTTGCCGCAGGGGCTCCTACCTTGACAGTGTAGTTAAAGTGTTTTGCCGACCTCAAGAAACGCCTGAAGCCATCAGTCTCTTTGGTTGCAACTGTCACAACTAAAAGTTTATCTGGAAGACACAACATTGTAAAGTAATTCAGAAAGATGATATATTAGACTTATTTTTTCTTTTGCCTCAAGCATGAAGCAGCCCAGTGGTACCGCCAGCTATACCTGACAAGTTGTGTAATGTTTGTCTTGATTGTGCCTGATGAAGGTCTTGTCATAAAGTAAGCAAGCAGAAATAATACCATTTATACCATTTAATACCATTTAAACTAAAGGAGCAGATCCAAATCATAGAATGGATACACAAATTATTTCTCACTATCATGAACATTGCAATATAGGGCATTTGGTCTTGGCAGAGGTCTGCACTCTCTGGGTGCCCCTCTAGTTTGATGATGAGATCATTAACTTATCATATTGGGGCACCAGCTGTGAATTCTCTATTTGGAATCCAGGTAAGAAACCTTTTATCTTGCTCTTATGTCATGTCTACACTGTCACAATCTAACAAAGACTTAAAGTGTCCCCTGGTAATATAGGGCCCCATTGCTTTTGGCCCCAAAGGCTACTAGGGCCCAATGAGACAAATACTTTAAAGGGACAGTTCAGCCCAAAATCAAAAATACATATTTTCCCCCTGTCCTGTAGCGCTATTTATTCATTTAGATTCTTTTGATGTGAGTTTCAGAGTTTTGGAGATATCAGCTATAGAGATGTCTGCCTTCTCTACAATATAACGTGACTAAGAGACACCTGGCTTGGGTGCTCAAAGCACAAAAAAACATACATTTGAGAAAATCAAAACCAGTGTCTCTTTCCAGACATAATGACCCAGTTACTCAAGATAATCCACAGATCTTGTTGTGAGCAGTTTCATGTAGGGACTATTTTCTTTCCAGTAGAAAAGAAAGTACTTCCAGTGGATTCTAAAGTAGTTCCGAGAGATTCTGCTGCAGAGAGAAAGTAGTTCCTTCCTCCATAAAACTGCTCACAACAAGGTCTGTGGATTATATTGAGTAACTGTGTCATTATTCATGAAAAAGACACTGGTTTTGAATTTTTCAAATGTGTTTTATTGGTGCTTTGAGCACCACAAGCCAAGTTCCATTTAGTCCCATTATATTGGAGAGAAGGCAGAAATCTCTACAGATATGTCCAAAATGTAGCAAATCACACCAAAAAAAAACCAAAAAAAACCTAGATGAATAAATACAGGCCAGGGAGGAAATATGTATTTTTGATTTTAAGGTGAACTGCCCCTTTAAAATGGCCATTGGTACCATGGGGCCCCTTTGCTTTTGGCCCCAAAGGCTACTAGGGCCTAATTGAGACAAATAAAATGTCAAGTTGTCTGCTAAGTTTTGTCTTTATTTTAAGTAATTATTGAAATAATAATATAATAATATTTTGCTAACGCTTTCTAAGAAGGCTATGTCTTTAGTGCATTATAAGCACGCTTAAAATAACATTCCACGTTTCTGAAATGGAATAAGCTTGTCTTATAAACATCAATAATACGCTAAAGCATGACTTTGTGAGCTTTAAGTAAAGTGATGGCGCTGCATAAGGTTATTAGCAATTATATGATGGTTATAAAACATTATTCCATCTCAGTAACTTAGAATTTATAATCTGTTATGACACGCTATAGCAATTCTCTTTGTGCCTTTATAACTGGCTAAAGTTCTGGTTGTTATAATATGCTGTGTAACTCAGGACTCAGATTCTTCTTTCAAACTATGCTTTGGCACAGAGGTATAAGGCATTATGAATGCTGAACTTGTAATACATTATGTTTACCATGTACAACACTTGGGATAAGTTGTCACATTACTATAACAATTTATAAATAGGTATACAGCCTTATAAAGGCATTATAATATCTTATGAATATGCTTATAATTATATGCAGGTGTGACCTACATAGAAAAATATTCAGACTTAAGAAGCTGGAATTACCAATTTTTTTCTTAAAAATAATAAATCAATGATCAAAATAGTTCCTGATTAATTTAATAATCAATTCATTATCAATTCATCATTGCAGCTTTACATGTGATGACTACTCATTTTTTACAGGTCACCAACTATCATCTTAGAGGAAACACTGGTTTCAGATATGCTTTGTAAATATGCTTCTGCTGATTTCCTTTCTTAGTTTACCCCACACCCATTTCATGATAAAACTACAAAATCAGATTCAGAAAGTTATGGACAGCATTGGGTAACAGAAACTCAACCACCTGTCAGTGTGAGTTTACACCATAAACCATATTGTTGACACTGTAGTCAGATTTGTCCATCGTTGCTTTGATGAAAGAAGTGCGTTTCAGTACATTTCAAGAGGGAAGCAACTTAGAATCACATGACACACTGAAAATATATCTACAATTCACCCATTTACATAAGTCCTGAAGTCTCATAAAAACAATCTGTCAGTTTTCAGTAGAAAGAAATATTACTTCAAGATTTCCTCCTATCAGGTGTGATCTCTAGAAAATCCCTGAAGAAGACTCCACAGGAAACTCAATGACCAAATCTGATTTGTTTTACAAAAACTCTTCAAAACAGGGAGTTTTAAGTGTGTACAGAAATGGTTTGCAGTGCTAAGAAGAAACCCATTGTCTCCATCATTGAGACAGAAAGTCTCAAAAATCAATTTTTTGTTCTTTATTGCTCCATAAGATAAAAGACTTCATTCAACACCATGTTGACACTACACATATTAATGCAGCATAGCTATGGGCTACAGCTAACCTTAATAATACATTAATAGCTGCGCTGACCGCCCCCCCGACACACGGTGTTGGAAGCAGCCCGTCCACGTCAGCGGCATGGAAGTCCTCCTCAACACCTCACGTTAACTACGGGCAGCTCTTCTCCACATTTAATGGGCAGGATATACTGTCAGACTCAATGCGTTTTGTTTTAACTTTTGCCTTTTATTCAGGAAAAAAAAAAGCTACAAAAAAGTTAGAAGATAAGGTTGAGGTCCGCTAAATGAATGTTACTATTCTGCGTGCGCCAACCGCCACAGGAGCTCGCGCAAGTATCAACAAAATGGTCTTTTCTGAGAAGCGGAGGCGTTAACTAGTTAACGGTTAATAGATGGAGGAAGGAGCGCGAGCACACTGCGGTGATTTCTCCTTATTTACTGTTACAGACTCTGCTGGAATGTTCCGCCAGACATTTCTGTTGATTCAGGGACAGGGGACCACATGAGCCTGGGAGTCTCCCTCAGTCAGTCCATATGAGCTCGAGTGTCCTGAACTGCACTGTTTCACACTCATATAGGTTATGACGCCATTATTAGCCAATATTTATGCAGTTAACACGTACAGGGGACGTTAAAGTGCAGACAGACATAACGTCAGTCTCGGGCGACATTCCTAACTTACCTTCGGGTATTCGCTTCTCTTCACAGTTTGTCAGAGGGAAAAGTACACAGACAAAAATCCCTGGGAACAATAGCAAGGACGAAAGTTGCATTGTTGCTCAGTAAAAGTTGCAGTCCTTTCACGAGTGCAAACCGAACGGTAACACTTTACCAGCGAGAGAGCAAACTTTTCAGTCAGGACTGTTCACTCTGCCTGCAGCACCGCCTGCTACTGACCCCCCCCCCCCTCTCTCTCTCTCTCCTTCTTCTCTCTCTCTGTCTCTCTCTCGTCTCTCTCTCTCTCTCTCCTCCCTCGTCTTCCGGTGAGTCCCCCCCCCCCCTCACTCCTCCCTCTCCATTCAACAGACTGTAGTTTACAGAGCTGCTGCAGTAGAATAATAAGAGCAGTAGAATAAAAATAAGACAAGTTCCTTTGAATTTTCTGTGAAATGTTTGTTTTTTTTAAATACCACTCATATTACATGTTCTGGTTTGGCTCGTGGTAAAACTACCGTACGTGCATTCACAACGCCCTCTTCTTCCAAAAGGGTGGGAAAAAAAAAAGAGCAGTTTTCAAATGATGAGCCAGCTGCTCCGCGGACATGAGCACTCGCACGTAGCCAGACTTCCACATGGCAGACAGAGTGTCTTTGTTCTTACACAGTCATTAGAAAATGCCAGTATTTACAGACTTAAGATTAAATATCTTATTACAGTTGAGACCATCTGGGAGCAATGTCGGGAAAAAAAATAGTACCAGTATTTTGTCAATTCTAATTCATATGCGTGTGTGGGTACGATGAGACTGTACATGCAATACAGTTCACCAGCAATGCAGTTCAGTTCCCAGTGTGTTTTGCATTCTTCATTCTTTTCCCACTTTTACAACTATTCACACTCCTTTCTACACTTTTCATGCCTTTTTCAACTCTGATATACACATTCACACTTTAAACAAAACACCACATTACCCTACATCTTTCACATATTATGAAATTTATTCATCTTTTCAAGCACATTCATCTTAATTTGACCCTTTCCCACTTTTTACAATTCATATTCCTTCAACTGAGTCTTTATTCACAGTTCAGCTACAGTTTTGGTCCCAGACATTGGTCAAGCAATGCAGTTTAGCGCCCAGCTTTATACTTTCATCCCTTTCCCAATTTTACAGCTATTTGTACTCTTTTCAATTCTTATCTACTCATATATACTTTACAAATGTTACACATATTCCATACATTTTGGATATTATTCATCTGTTCAAGCCAGCAATTCAGTTTAATGTCGGCTCTTCGGCAAACCTTGCAATATTCCATGTCTTTCGTACATTACTGGTACTACTTAACTTTAAAAGCCATCAATGCAGTTTGGCTCCCAGCTCACACTATATTTTGCATCCTCCATTCCTTTGTGACTTTTCCAACTATAAAACTCTTTTCAACTCTCATCGACTTGTTTATATTTTGAAAATGTTCAACACTGAAATATTCCACATCTTCCATACGTTACTGACAGCAACTTTTAAAAGTCAGTAATGCAATTTAGCTCCCAGCTTATATATATTTTATTCCTTTCACATTCTCCATCTATTAATGCACTTTTCAACTTTTATCTACTCATTTTTACTTTAAACCAGAAGTTTCGATGAAACCTTAAAATGTTCCACATCTCTCATACATTATTGGTATTATCCAACTTTTAAAGCCAGCATGAAGTTTAGCTTCCAGTGTACACTATATTTTCATCCCTTTCTCACTATTCCATTTATTCATACTCTTAAAAGAAATCTTTTGTACATTTAGTTTTATTCGATTTTAAATCCCATTCATACTGATAAGACCCGTTCCCACTTTTCAAACTCTTCAGCTGCTGTACAAATTACAGCCAGCAAATCAGTTTAGCATTAGCCTTTCAAAATCCAGCATTCACACCAGTTTCTTTGCCTTCTATATAGTTAAATTGTCATCTCTGTTTTACTTAAAGGTACCTTATAGACTGGCAGCTTAAGTGTGTATTAAGTATTACTATTTTTTTAATGTAGCAGTGAGGGCAGTGTTGGTCAGTGTTCTTGCCCTGTTAACATTCAGTATAACCCATAAACAGGTATGGCTGATATGTTCTGTCATAGGTAAACAGGACTGTAATATTCATGAAGTTTTTTTCATAAATAAGTGGTCTCTTTGTAAAATCAATTTGGGATGAATTACCTATTTATTAAAGAATGATCGCAGAATTTGTGGTTCTAAATTTCCCTGTAAATGTTTTTGCGGGGCCCCTCTTAACTTACTTATCTGCCACCCCTTGCCCTTTGTGCATGTACCCTATAACCTCTACATTACCATCAAGTCCAGGAGTGTAGAAGGCCTACCTTATTCCTTTTCTTCTGTTTAGTCAGTTGGAGGCTATCTGATTAAACAAAACTATTGATTTAGAAACATAAACTCGCTGTAAAGCAAAATAAAGAACTAAAAGATAAATATTTTTCAACCTGAACCCAATTTTCCATGTTTTTGTGTGTGACTACCGGAGACAACAATTGGTCCAGTATTAAACAAGAACACTCAATGGACATACAGTAATTTGACAGTGCAGAATTCCCCACAGGGGTTACATCGCAGCCCTTTTAACAGCTGACAGCTGCGGCAGTCTCAATACTGCACCCACTAGTCATTTAGATACAGAAACATGGGAAAATAAGGCCCAGGTTGAAAAATACAGAGGTAAGTTGGTATGGCAAAACTTGTTTGCAAACAGTTGACAGTTGTCTGTTCTAAGTCCAACATTCACACTTCCAGCTGCTGAGAAACCTGTCTGGCACTTTGGTTGCAACACAGATGACCTCTGTGGTCAATGCAGCATGAAGACATGAAATTGTGCAAGTATTGTTCTGTATATAGAAGTACCAACACCTTGAATTCCAACTATCATAAACATTCTATTGATCATGTAATGTATGGAATGGCTGGTAGCATTGTGCGTGGTACCAAACTTCACTGAACTAATGCTGCAATCCACTGTAATCTGAAAAATGACCCACAACATGGAAAAGTGCAATGGAGCAGTCATTCAGGTTGGAATTCCAAGTCAGAAAGTCAGGCGAGATGCATCTAGCCTGAGTTCACTGACAAAACACACCTGAACTCACAGTACCTTTTAATTTTTTTTTTAAACTAGTGTTTGTGTTGTGAAACATGCCCCTAGGTGCAGTTGGTTTGTGCTTGATAGACATCTCACTGAACATACAGTAGCCTACTCCTCACATCAATTTTAAAGCGTGCTAATCTGTTAAGTCAGCTGCTGTAGATGCTTGTGAAGTTCAGAGACTTTTCCATACAAACGTCAATTTGCTGCAGGGAGCCATGTTTTCCCGAGCAGGACGCAATGGGACACATTCAGATTGGAAGTCAGGAATACCAGCTCGGAACTATCAACTTCTGACTTGCCACTATTGCAGCATTAGCTAAACAAACTTCTCTATCATGGTTTCATTTAGTTCAAACAAATATGGATGACTGAGCCAAAAATGATACACTCCTGAACACCTGTTCACATCTGGAACCAATGCAACTGATAAACCACAGCTGTTTTAAATGTCATGCTCTATGGACACTCAATGAACTTTTTCACCATGGAAAGACTACAATTTAAGTGGCATCATTAGGCTCCGAGTTATCAGGTTCAATCAAGCTCCATTTCAGTCATAGTACTGCCAGAATCATGGATCAACATGGAAATTTTCAGGGTACTGAAAGTCAGTGTCAAGCATATTCTACACATCCTACACCTTTTAGCGCTAAATCTGTAAATGTGGAGATTGTGTTTGCACCATTTCACTCCATATTATTAGATGTTTTTGTTAGAAATTTATATGCTGCCAAATTACTGGAATATAATGAGTTTGAATAGCCTTTTAACCATGTCTGTACAGTAAACCAGCAGTTATGGAGTTAGCACAGCACCACATAATTTTGAGTTCTCCTAGTTTAAAGTTGAAGTTGTCAAGCATTATACTGTACAGCCATTAAATATTACTGCTGAATTGGTTCTTTCTGAATTTCAAATCAAAATGTATAATCATTGGTAGCTTCATTCATAGCTTTTATTTAAAGGAAGTTAGATAAAAAGATTAAGGAATATACAACAAATGGTTAAAATCTAAAGCTAAACATGGAACAGAGAAAAAGACATTTCAAATGCACTTCTATTTACAACTTTACAGACTGAGTAACTGACTAACAATGGGAAACAGAAGCAGAATATCATTTTAAGAGCTTCTGCCAAAAAAAGAAAAAATATATAAAAAACACTGGTAGAAATCTGCTTATTTAACTCCTTCAGAGTGTAGGCTGATCACAAGCGGAAGCGGTCAGAGAAGTTTGGTGACTGGGGGACTGTGAGAGGAACTTCACTCTTCTTCAGTTTTACAGGTTTGTAGTGTCTGACGGGTTGAGCCTTGTGAACCTGCAGAGGAGGTGAAGAAAATCTACATCAGCCAGGCTGTAGCTGTATTCACAGATGTCCAGTTTTCAAAAGGTCTGATCATTTTACCAAGTTGGAATAAATCACACTTCATTATATAAACATTTGATCATTGTGTATAGTGGTTTTCCTTGTTGCTTTAAAGTCACTGCATTGTTAACCTGTGTTAAATACAAAACAGCTACACCCAAAACAAAAGTTCTTTGAGCAGTGAACAATTCATAATCCATCTCAAATTGTACTGCAAGTTCAGAGAGTAAGAACATTGTATTAAAGGAATAAATAGCAACTACAATGAGTAATACTGTCTTGAATCTCATGTCCAAATAATCAGTGTTTAGCAGTGACCTGATCATGCCGCAGCCTGGCAATCTCCTCTTTCTCTCGCTCCTCTTCCTCTCGTCTCTGCTGCTCCTCCATCATCGTCCTGAGAGCCTCCTTCTCGCTGACCAGCCGCTCATACTCCTGCCGCTCCCGTGCTCGCCGCTCTGTTGACAGCTCGAAACCCTCCGCAACTGTGAAAGAGTGAATGCCTTCACAAAAGTGCCGTGACAGATGGTGGCAAAAACAGGAAAACAGTGAGTGACACACAACACTGAAGAGTGCTTCAGCCTCAGAGCAGAGCACTGAAACACTCAACAGGTTTGAATATTGTCTAGGATTGTTCTGATACCAGTATTGGAAATGACTCTGACAGCCTAGAATGTCAAATCAGGTATCCGTGAGTATGCGAGTCTATGCACCGATCCAATGTCACATATTTTATCAGCCCCGAAACGGAACCCTGCTGCTTCCCAGCAGCTTCCTGTAAGCCAACGGTTCCCAAACTTACTGACCTGTCCCCCTTCAGAAGCCAAAAAAAAAAGTTTAGGCCCTCCCACCCTACAATTATTATCAATCATTAACGATAAATGGAGAAGCAACTAATAAAAAAAGGATTCAAATGTTGAATTTTAATTAAATTAAAGTCAGCATGATGACACTTGTTTCCCCTACATAATTCATATTCATCCAACTTTGTTTCACTTTATTTCTCCCCTGGTCATCTGTGCCACCCCTGCAGTGGCTCTGTGCCCCCAGTTAGCAGTATACAGCTGTTCAAATCTTTAAACCCACTGGTATGAGATCAGTACCAGTATTTGTCCAATATGCTGTTAGCAAAATTGTATCAGAACATCTCCAAGTGTCATAGACAGTATTCAACACACTTTAAGCATTTCATCATGTTGTATTATTAACCAAGCAGAGCCACTTGGCTGCAGTCACAATATTTTACTGTATCAAGGACCTATTATGCATCTGCAAAATCAGTTGGTGTGGGACTAGAGTGACTGACTCATGATTTGGTTTGGTCTGCTTTGCTAGCCTTGTAATGGCTGTAATTATGCCCCATTTGACATGGTTTTGTTGGCAGAAATCATTAAGTGGGAGAAGATCAGCCACTTTGTGGGAGAACCTTGTTTTACTCTGTTGGTTTAAATTGTTCATAAATTAATGTTTAGTATCTTATTAAACTGATTAACATGTTCAACTATCAGTTAAGGAAGATGCACAGAGTTATCAATGCTAGTAGGAAGTACTACATTTTAAATTTTAATGTATGCAGTGTTTGTGTGGTGAATTGTGCCGTAACATCTTAATTGGCATTTCAATCAGTTGATTTGTGTTTGATCGAAGTCTCCGTAAGCATGTGGTACTACCATACTCCTCATCTCTTAAAGTGTATCTGTCAAATCAGCTGCTCTAGATGCTTGCAAAGTTCAGACTGGCCATACAAACTCAGTTTGCCACAGTCAACTGTGTTCCCCAAGCAGATACAATGGGACACATTTAGATTGGATATCGGGAATACCAACTGTGAACTGACTTTTGATTTGCAATGTGTGTCTGTTATTTAAGTGGCATCAATGCAGCATGACTGGGACAGTGCAGGATGAAAAGTAAGGGACTGATTTTGTTGGTGGTGCAGTGCTGCTCATCTTACCGACTGTAGTCCGGCTCTCCTTGCGGGGCTGAAATGGCTCTTTATGAGTAACTGTGTTGGGCCTGGCTTTGAATATTGTGGCTTCCTCCTGCTGTTTCTGCTCTTCTTTCACCTACAAGGCACAGATGTCATGTTTGAATTCCAAGGTGAAGACTGTTACTGGGTAAAATAAAAAAAAAGCTGCTGCATGTTCAGTGGCAAATCCTATCGTACCATCTGTTCCCAGCGAGTGTTCTTCACTGCTCCCCGTTCATCTAGGAGCAGTCTGAAAGGCTCAGGCTTCGTGGGCTCCAGCTTCTTCTTTTCAGGGAGGACCACAGCGTCAAAGTCTGGCAGTGGCTGGGCCTTGAACTGTGGTACCTGGAATGTTCAAAAGGAGACACAAGATGGTGATATAACTGTTGCCTTTACTCCGGAGATCGAAGGATGCAGGTTGTGGAAGTGTGCCCCTACCTCTTCATTTCGCAGCTCCGCCAGCCTCTTCTCTTTGAGTGCCCTCCTCTCTCGTTCCCTCTCTTCAAAGGAGAATGGACACACCTCCACATGGTGATTCTCTGGTAGCTGGGGCTGGAAGGGGAGGCCAAAAGTGAGGCACTGGGGGGGCCTTGATTGGTGAAGGCTTTTTAACCTGAAAAGAATAAAAAGGCTCAAGGTTATTTGCTTGGAGACAGCTGGGGTGATTATCACACTCAGCAAATACAAGGTAAAGAGCTGAGCAGCCAAAAATGTCCTTACTTCCTGAACCCTGGTTTCCACATGTACCCTCTTCTTGAGGGCAAAAGCTGGAGATTCTGGCACAGTTGGAGGCAGAACTTTCTTCTCTGGTAATCCCTGTTGGCAGAGGCCAGTCCTTTTTACAACACTCATGAAAATAACCTTAAAATGTGCTCAAAACAAGCCAGTTTTAGTGTGAACCCCTTTTTTGACACTGAGCTATTGGCAGCAGGATTTAAACTCACCACAACTCCTTCCAAGATCTTTTTGGGAAGAGGCTGGGATTTGAAGGTGTGTGGCTTCTCTTCCTCTTCCTGAGGCTTGGACTGTCTCTCCTGGAGCCTTTTCTCAATCTGGAGCTCAAAGCCTTCAGGTACGGTGGGTTCCTTCACTACAGGCTTCTTTAGGCCTTCAACACCCTCCAGTATTTTCTTGTTTAATTCCAGGGCTTTGAATTTAAACCTTCAAAAAAAAATTTAAAAAATCTTAAATCAGGGCTAATAAGTCAGCTGTCATGCTCATTCAGAACTTAACTCCAGCTGCCTCACACTCAAGCTAACATTAACTGTCCATCAGTAGTAACAATTACCATTCTCTGGAGGCTCAGACACTTTCTGCTCTCTTTTTGGGATCCCTTTCAAGGAAGGATGGGGATCCAGAGATCATGATTACTTTGTCTGTACTGATTTTACCACCTGCTACACAGCAGGTTTGCAGCCTTTTCCCATCTCTCCCATGATATGAAACCGTGAGAATTCCCCTAAAAGAGGACATGGCCTTGCCAGCTCGGGTTGGATGACCTATTGCCGGTCTGATGTATTAGGTATAACATGCGCCTACTACAAGGACACATTCCTACTTATTTTGGTTTTAAAATACAAACATTGTGACAAAATTTTTCCATCTCTCATTCAACTTAACTTTTCTCCATCAAAACCAAGTCTGTCCAGACTAGGGGTATCATGATTCAAATTTTAAGGTCACAATTTGAGTTAAATACTTTAGCTATGCCATCATTGATTTGTAAAGATCAACAACAGACCATTGTCTTGTGCTCTGACAGTTTTGCAGGCAGTAACATTTTCAAAATTCTTAAAAAAAAAAAAATGACATCAAGCGCGATATAATGGCCATTAAGCTAAGCTGTGTTGCCTCTGAAGTGTTTTCTTTGCTACAAGTATGCAGGGGTGGAGATAAATACCGGAAAACTCACTGATTCTGTCTCTGGCTTCAATTAATAAAATTGACAACTCATTTCGATCTATTTGCAGATACTGAAATTGTGACACCCATGATATAAACACCTGGCAGGACTCAAGACTGCTGCAGTGATACTTCCCACTACAGTAGGTCTGTGACCACATTTTGCCATAACACAGCAAAGCAGTAACAGCCACAATGTACACTCAAGTTACAACTTGTTTTGTGGTGAAAACTCACAAGAATCACTATTTAGCATCAACGTCTTTCAAGACTTTGCCAACCACACAGGAGGTGGATCTGGTTAACCTGCTGGGAGCATTTTGTTGTGTACAGGGCCTGTATTTTCCTGTTGCCAGTAGTTGCCACAATAACTGATCCATGTCTTCATATTTCCAGCAGCCTTCCAGACCAAGCCCATCTTTAATTTGGCCTGCATTTTGATCTCAACTACACACCTGTACAGTTTCATGACTCCATCTTGCACAGATACAACACTATCACATGACAATCTGTCCAGACATAAGCACCAAGCAAATTACTCAAAGCTGCCTTCTGTAACAGTGCCTGCTACACTAGGCATCTCCAGGACCACACACTTAAAAACTATACCAGCTATGCTGTAGTGGCTGGTAAAAAACTGGACACACCACCTTAGGGCTAAACCTGAGGTGAGAGCTGCGCATTAATCATGCGTGGGAAACATCAATAAGCATCCTGAGTATTTGAAATGGTTTTATAGCTCTTACTTTTGAAGTTTCTCCACCTCTTCAGCCTCCAAATCAGCGCTGCTCTTGACGGTAGGTGGTCGGCTCCTCTGTTTGGTCATCAAATGTGGGGTGTGAGGATGGGTGAGCTTCACGTGGTCAGCCTTCACTGGAGATGGCCCTAAAAGAAATTTAATGCATGTGGTTTTAGTGATACTTAACATCCCATGTCTGTTACTGAACATTAAAGGAAAAAAAAGAAACACACCTCTCTCCTGACTCTTGCGACTGCGCAGATGGTAGCGGTCAGGGGTTCGTTTCTGGAACTGCTGTATCTGCTGAGCCATGGGCACATAGGTAGTTGATTCCTCCACCTTTCTCTTGTTACCTGCTGATAGGTTGAAGGGTTTGGGCACTGTGGCACCTTTCATAGCCTTTGCCTTCAAGAAAATTAAGGATGAAATGATAACAGTTAGATGCATGTTTTGTGTATCTAAAGTGGTTCATATGTTGGAAGTTTACTTCACTCTCTGCTCAGTGTTGAGCACAAATCTTTCAACTGTTTAATAGCGAGCTGGAGGACATTTAGGATAATCCAGAACAACGTATATTTTTCCTCCATCAGGTTTTACTTAAATCAATGTGGGTTGAAGCCAAGCATTTATAAACTAGTTTTTTCTGCTGCTGCTGCTGCTGCTGCTGCTTGAAAGCCAACATTGTCACTGACAATTTCATAGATTACATAGTTAACACTTTAGCCCCTCAGGTTGCAGTGGCTAGAAGGTGATCCTATACACGTGAACTTACTGGTGAGGAGGGTTTGCGGAGCTGAGTCATAAAGTCCACTTCCTTGTGGGCTGCATTGGATGAAGTGGTCGCCTTAAGGCGACTGTTTGTGTTGAAGTTGAATTCTTTAGGCACAGTTGCAGATAGGACCATCTTCTTTGGTGGTGGATCTGAAATAATGAAATCATAAGACTCTCCTTGTAAAGTCAACTTAAATCTCCAACTTACAGATGCTTTAAAATGGTAACAGAACAGCTTATTAGACAGCACATGAAAGACTGTTCTTGTAAGAACATGTACTAATGTTGCAGCTGCACATAAAGGCAGTAATATCTACTCACTGCCAGCCAGAGCAGCTTTATAGCTGGCCTCATTCTTCTTGCGATGCAGAGCAACTTCCTTCTGGAGGTTTCTGATTCGTTCCAGTTCCTGTGCTTCAGAGCTACATGGCCTGTTGGACACATTAGTAAACAGTAGAAATACAGCTTTAAGGCTGGGCTGCGCCAAGTATTCTTTTTAACCCCATGTAAATCATGGTTTTACTTTAAATTACGTCACCAACCATTTATTTTACACACTACAAATAAGTGCCAGTGCTTCCCAATGAGCAGCACATCCGTTGCTGAGGGTAAATATCCTGTTATAACATCAGCACCATGCAAGCAGGCTAAGCACTATCACTAAGAATACCTAAATGAAGTTGAATGTACAGATATTTTTGTTACATCCATTTTAGATTATGAGAGACAGACTGTTGCTACAACCAACTTTACTAAAACTGGAATCAAAAGAATCAGAATGCCTTGGGTATCAAAATCTAACAAGCACTGATGTCACCGCTGGTTGTGTACTCACTCTGTGTTTGCAGAGGTCAAAGCAGCTGACCGGGTCTTGGGCACAGCCCTGGAATTCTGCTGCCCATTCCTGCGGCCACTACTGCGTCTTGGGGGTTGACTAACAGGACTCCTAGAACAAACAGCTAAAGTTGAAAACTTGAACAGAAAGGTAGTACAGTATGTGCACTGTGACAGGGTCCTTTATGTAAGAGCATTGTGTAAAAGTGTATAAAGGAACATTTTGTTTTGGACCAATACAGTGAGCTTTTTTGGACCAGAAAACTTGGCTAGAGGTAAGGAGAACATCTTAAGATACAACACGACAGCCGTGTCACTTACTTTCTGAATTTCTTGGTCGGTGGAGCAGATGGCCCGCTGGTTTGCTCTTTACGTTTGGATACCCTAAAGAAATATAAATTAGAAAATTATCAGATTGAAATCAAATCAAACTTGCATTATGCTATGGAGATTAAGTTACAAGTCAAGTTCCCCATAACACTTGATCCTGCACCTCCATGATGCAACTCAATAGCATGTGCTAGACCTTCCTACAGACTGATCGTTTTTGGATGGTTTTTCTAAACCCAGCTGTGACTGAAAAAGAAATTTAAAGCGATATTCCACTCTTAGATAATCATCCACTCAGTATGTACTCACTCCTATGCCAATGTGAAGATCTTCAGTTCACTAAACAATCCTGGAGTTTCAGCAGAAAAGAGGGTTGCAGCCAAATCCAGTACAATGGCAGTGAATGGTGACCAGTTTAAAAGATTAAAAAAAGAACACAAAACAAACTAAATGTCTCCATCCTGCTTGTGTGGCGTAATCCAAGTGTCCGTGAGCCGCAACATTAAAATTTAACTGCAAAAGACGCCATTTACGCCATGTTTTTAGCCAAAATGTCAACTGTAGCATGTAGCCGGTAGGTAAACATGGCGTCAATCTCGCGAGACTTCGTATATCTCTTAATGGATGCACGTGTGAAAACATCGCGACATCGACGCCATGTGTACAACCTATGGGCTACGTGCTACAGTTGACATTTCGGCTACAAACATGGCATAAATGGCATCTTTTGCGGTTAAATTTTAACGTCACGGCTCGCGGACACTTGGATTACACCACACGAGCAGGATGGAGACATTTTGTGTTTGTTTTGTGTTCTTTTTTAAACATTTTATCCGTGGTCACCATTCACTGCCATTGTACTGGATTTGGCTGCGACCCTGTTTTCTGCCGAAACTCCAGGATTGTTTAGTGAACTGAAGATCTTCACCCATCCTCACATCAGCATGGGGATGAGAACATATTGAGTGGGTTATCATGTAAAGTGGAATATCTTTTTAAAAAGCAAAAAAGGTCAACATCAGCTTTGTTTCACATGAGACACAAACCGCAGTCTCTTGGTAAAAGTCCTGTGATCAACCACAACCACCTCTCTGCGGAATTGGCCACACTTTATACTACATCACCTGACTTCCTAAAGCCTGTGCCGAATCAATTGTACATGTGAAAAGTTTGCAAATTAAGGGTTACCATCCAGACACAACCCTACAAATAGCATCTTTCAATCTCCACTTCCTCCAGTTTTGTTGCAAGTGACATCTTGTCTACCACTGCAAACTTGTGACCACCGCCACCCTCTTCATCATCCATCCATGCACCATCCCATCTAAGTTGACTGATTTGACAAAACTGATTAATCACTGGGGCTGGGTGTCAGTACACAATACCTTTAAAAGTAACAACTGAAATAATCCAGTACCAACTAGTATCAAATCTTCTCCAGTGAAATTATACCTGCATTCAGTCCTTTTGATAATCAGATGTAGAAAAAAAAAAAGCATGTTTTCTTTGCAGCCAACCACAAGTGTTCATCATAAAGAAGTACCTTTGAAAAAAGTGAATGGAATACTCAATTGGTATCAATATCACTTTAAAAGTACTGGAATTGTATTTTTGAAGATACAGAGGCCTATTACTCAATGGAATGAGGAAATGTCTTAGAAGAGTAGCCATTGAAAGGACTGTACCTGGCTGGTTGGGCAGGGACTTGATTAGTGGTCTTCCTCTTTGGTCGGGCGCCAGCCTGAGCCTCCTGCTCAGTACCCCAGGATGTGACTATGTTTGATGGCGGGTCTGCCGATGTGCTCGGACCTGGAATGTTGATAGTCCATAAGGGTTAATGATAACCAAATTATGAAGATTATTCACTGAATTACAGAAGACTAATCTAGGACCACGCTAGAGTTTAGCTTTTGGTGGTTATTCTGTATACATAAGGATCCAAACAAATCTTTCCAACATGTAATAGCAAAAAGCTCACTATAGCCATTTCCACATATGCACTCCAAACTATGCCCTGAAGGGTGGGACATCATCAAATGTGCCCTTTCCACACATGCAGCACGTATTAGGAGGTTGTCCATGTCAGACGTGTCAACACATGTTAGAAATACTCTGTATGGTTTAGGCAAGGGGAGATGCGTGCAGAGCATACAGGAAGAGGACTCATCTGTAATGATAACCGTTTTTGCCTTAAAACCAATACAAACCAAGTCTCAAAATGAACTGATTGACATGTAAAAGAGTGAAAGACGGGGGGATAAGTTGATGCCAGTAGGGCTTTTCTGCAGGAGACGCTCTGGTGCACAGTGGTTTGCAGGAGACACACTTTAAATCACAGATGAAGGGAGGCCTGTTTTATTCTGTATGAAGACAAAACGATCAATGAAAGAGTGACTACAGGCGAGCGGCTGCACACAGTGTAATGTCATCAACACAGCCACTGTGCTGCTATTTTCACATGAGGCTCACCCAGACATTGGACCAGGGAGACCGCAAGGTTACATTAAAAAAAATGTGGACATTAGTGTCCACACATGCAGCTCCCCATGGTAGTTTCTAGATAATCGCAGACTTACAGTGCATGTGTGCAAGTCTGGAAGTGTCTTGCTTTTGTGAAATTCTGACAAACCAGATTCACACTTGCATATTTATACTCACAGTACTGACTTTACTGCTGTAAATCGAAGGATTACCAAGCTACTTCTCACAGCCTCTCAAGACAACAGATGTGAATAATTTGCTTGCATTTTAAACAAAAATGTATCATGGTGCACCTTTAGTCATTAGTTATAAGGCACGGAAAACTAACCAGGGTCCACATCCATCTTGACTTGTGGGGTTACAATAGCTCTTGGCAGGTTGTGTATATCACTTCTCCTGAAGGGTCCGTCATGCCTCAAAGGTGTTTTCAGGTGACCATCTGCTTCCTGGGCCTGTTGCTCTGCATAGAAAAGATAGTAACAATCAAGAAGGTGTGGGCACTTCTTGCAGATACACTGAATTATTCAATGATGGAAACATTTAAGAATTTAGCTGACTAAGTGGCATGGTGGCATGCAGCCAGAATGTTGGTGATTTTTATTCTTGCCCTTCATGCATTCATCATACTGTTCTTTTCCCCATGCAGTTGAACAAGTTAGTTCAAATTCAACATCAGGGTTTCTCACTGAATCCTCATTCTTGGCCAGTGTCAACAAAAAACATCCCTAATAGTGATGCTGTACATTGCATAATTGTATGAATGTGGAATAAAGTATGGATGAAATGATTATCAGTTTCACAATAAACCATGGTAAAATTCCCTGTGATTAGCATTAGTGTTTCAATTTTAATTGAGTTCCACAGGAAAACAGCATTGCAGACCCCCCCCCCCAAACGATTGAAGTGAATGGTGACCAGTTTTCAAACATGAAAAAACAAAAATATAAAATACCTCCATACTGCTTTTCTGGTGTAATCCAAGGCTCCTAAAATCCAACATACCAAGTTGACTTGAAAGAAATTCTTTACACTATTGTTTTAGCCGAAATCTTAACTGTAGATGTGCACATGTGCATGCAATCATATGAACTGGGTGTGTGGGGTGGCTTTATGTACACACAAGTGAACTTCATGTAGGGGCTTTGGGAGATTTACACCAGACAAGCAGTATGGATGCATTTTATATTTTTTGTTTTTTTTTTTCCCTCCCCCATTTGAGAACTGGTCACCATTCACTTCAGCTGTTTGGGGGATTCTGCAACACTTCTTTCCTGTGAAACCTCAGCAGTGTTTTGTGGACTAAAAACTAAACCTGACCTTCAATGAGGGTGAGTAGATAATGACTGAATTTTTATTTTTGGATGAACTATCCCATAATACTACACTTATAAAAACTCACAGTAAATGCTGCCCAGCATCAACCAAAGTTGCCAGTCTACTTGATGCAGGTGCAGAATGCAACATGTTTGTGTTGCATCAATGAAACAATACAGAGGACATGATGCCATTTCAGATTCATTGAGGTTTTTGAAATAAAACTTGGCAAAATTATTTCAATCTTTGCATCAGTATTTTTTTTTTTTTTTTTTACATTTTAAACACCACAATAGTACCGACATTGTGGACATTTTGGTCACTATAATCGTGGTATGAAATTTTCATACCATTTCATCCCTGTTATTGCTCTGGCTTAATTGTGCACAAGTTTTTGGTACAATTTTATTTTTGCTTCTACATGATGCACCTACTAAGGACTAGTCTGATCTGGAGACAGTTTGCACATGAGCAAAAAATGTAGCACAACATAGACATGAAAGCAGTACTGTTTATTTAAATGTTTAAAAGTAATAAAAATTGTCCTTTCAAAAAAAAAAAAAACATTGAATAATTGAGATAGTGATCTAAATATCATAGGGCTGTATCTATAGACTAATCTGCCGATTTTCACAATCAAGCAACAGATATCTTGGTCCATAAAATGTACCAACATTGTGAAAAATGCTAATCACAAAAAGCCAAAGTGACTTCACTGTTAAGTCTAAAACTCAAAGACTCTTCATTAACTAACATAAAACAACAAAGAAAAGCAGCAAATCTTTACATTTAAGGAACTGGAGCCAACAGATATTTGACATTTTGCTTGAAAAACGACTGAAACTATTAATTTTCTAAATAGTTGACAATTTCTTTCAATCAAATAAGAGTGATAATCATTTTGGCCCCAACTTACACATTAGGGGTAAAGCTGGGAGAAGGAATGAGGGGCTGTGGGCTACACAAACATCATTCACTTCTTGTATGCAGAGTACATGTTCTTCCAAACAACTACATTAAAAATGGTCTGAACAAGCTTATCAGGGATGGCAGCACTGGAAAAACAGCTTACATGGGGCATAAATCATGGTTTAGTTAGACAACTACAACAAAAGTTTACTGTTTGACTCTAACGTGGAAATGAAACGCCTTTCCATTATAATAACCACTGACTGCACTAAGTTATGTCCACTGTTAGCAGAGAGGAGTGGCATATGTGACTGCATAAGGGGGTAGCGAAGATGACTGTATCCTTCAAGCAAAAACAAAGAAACATTAATCTGAAGGTGGGCTGAACATCCCTACCCACGCATGATATTTTACAGTTCGTGTTTAACTGCTGAGAGACACAACGGGCAAAGCAGAATCGGCAAATGTTTGCTATGGTCTGAAGTCAGATCAAAATGTTGAAAGATGACTTACCAAACCACTTATCGTCGTTTTCCGTGTTGGCCAGTTCTTTCAGGTCCACTACTTGGCACGGGGCGTCATATTCATAGCGATCAGAGACGTCGCCGCACTCGCTTTCGGCCATAGTCTTGAACCGTGTTATTCGACAACTCACCTAAAAATGACAACAGTAAACACGACAAATATTAAATTAAATGCCTTTTAAGGAAAGTATGCGTTGACTTAACCGACCAAACTAGCGATCTAGCATTGTCAACGTTGCTGCATCTGTTAGTTAGCTGCACTTTTGATGGAAAGGACGCCCGGAAATCGGCTAACAGACTGGAACACAACGAGGAGAGAGTAGCACAATTTACCAACAGGCAACTTATTTGCAGTGCTAATCCTACATTAATTTAAAGAATGGCGTCTGGGATCGTATTTTCATAATACAAGCTGCACGTTAACGTTACCGAGGGAAAACAACTGGCTAGCTAGCGTTAAGCTAACAGCTAAACTAACGTTAAACATAACTTGTTTTCATGAGCATGAGTTAGCATTACATGACGCAAACTATCAGCTAATTCTGACTGACATATACTAAGTATTGACATACATTTACGTGACTATCCTGTTTAGTGAATTTTAAACTAAACTAGTAATAAATACGGTGTGTTGAAAAAGCTTACCGCGGCCGACTATTCCTAGAGTGTCTCAGATGAAACTGAGCGCAGACCGTTGGTGTTCAAATTTCCTACCTTTTGAACCAGCCAATGGGTAACGTCATGTACGTCAGCTCGCAGCTTATTGGCTCATACAAGTCAACTTCCTTTAACTTGACCACATGATCAGTCTGGTTTAAAAGTCTGTGCGCACGCATTAATACTAATGAAGAAAAACAAAACAACAACAAAAAATGTGTTCGCCTTCACATTTCACTGAAATGTAACTTCTGCTTCAAACTATGAAAGAAAGGCACAGAAGCGACCTGGTGACAGTGAACAAACTCTTGTTATTCCTGCCTGACTGCTGATGCATACATAATATGTGGGGATATGGTACGTGGTGACGATGAATTGTTGACGTTGAACATTTTATTGATCCCTCACAGGGCAATTTATATGGAAGCCCATTTCCGCAACTGAAAGAAGAAGAAGAAGAAGAAGAAGAAGAAAAAACACTCCTACTGGTTATCTCATAATTTCGTCTTTTTATCTCATAATTTTGACTTTTTTCATCTCATAATAATAACTGGGGATATTTTTTGTTTCAGTGGTGAAAATGGGCTTTCATAAATTTCATGTTACAGCAGCTCTAAAAAGTACACGCGTGTGATATATAGAATGAAGATAAAATAAAGATAAATTAAAAATATAAAAGAATTAAGAAATATAAAATATTAAATTTAACAAGCACTCAAGGATATAAGAAAGAAGATGTACAACACACAACATGGGCAACCTTGTTTTATACAGCGGCAGGTAAACTGAGAGTGAAACATCACTGAAAGGCTTAACCAGGGGCGGTTACACAGCTCACACCTTCATTTTGGGGGTAAAACAAAACTGAGTAATTTTTGTGCCTCTGCCTCAGCAACAGCCAAGGCTGGAGGCATTATGTTGTTGGGCCATCCATTTGTCCATCCATTCCATTTTTCATCAACACAATATCCTCAGAACAGCTTGATGGAATTTCTTCAAACTTGGTAAACACGTCCACTTGCACTCAAGGATGAACTGATTAGATTTGGTCATCACAGGTTGAAGTTCAAGGTCACTGTCATCTAAAGTCCATCTGTCCCATCCTCATGAATGTAAAATCTCATGAACACTTTGGCAGAATTTCTTCAAACTTGGTACAAATGACCTCTTGGACACAAAGACAAACTGATTAGATTTGGTGGTCAGAGGTCAAAGTTCAAGGTCTCTGTGACCTCAAGTGTATCCCATTCTTGTGAAAGTGATATCTCAGGAACGCCTGGGGGAAATTTCATTAGATCAGACAAAAATGTCCACTTGGACTCATGGATTAACTTATTTTGGGGGTCAAAGGACGAAGGTCAATGTGATCTCACAAAACATTTTTTTGCCATAACTGAAGAATTCATACTCTAATTAAGACAAAATTCCACACAAATGAGGTGATGACAATGTATATTCAAAAAGTCAAAGGTCAACTTCACTCATCATAATGTTCTTTAAAAACACTTGATGTTTTCTCTCTCTCTCTCTCTCTTTTCTCTCTCTCTTTCTCTCTCTCTTCTCTCTCTCTCTCTCTTTCTCTCCCCTCTCTCTCAAGTCCCAACAGTGACATTTTGTATTTATGTTAAAATGTGTTATATGATGCTTGATAAATATTTTCCCAATGGTATTAAACATCTCAACATAAAAATGATTACTAAATAATATGAATTAATAACATTTATGATACATTTTATAGGTCCAGACACCTCTTTAGTTAATGTCCCACAACTGTGGTCTCAATGATACATAAAATTAGTTAATAAAATCGAAATATGAAATTATCTATCATATAAATATAACTTTACACCATATTATGTCTGTCCTATACTTCATGTCCTTACTGCGATGTTGAACAGATTCCATTGTAAAAGGTTTTTCTTAAAGCCAAACAGTTCTAATTTCTATGTAAAGACAAGTCAGCAAGAGAGCTCATGGCTGACCGGTTGGGCACATTAGGTGACCCTCCAGATAAAGAAAAACAAGGCAAAAATCACTTATTTATTATGTGTCTTTAAAAAACAGCTTAGCATTTGTGTATTTTGAACTACATTTTAAAAGTACCAAGCGTGTAGAAATGGGTAGGTACAGTTGGGACGAGTCCCTATGAATATCCAGGGTTTACAGAATTGCAACTGCAAAAATTTCAATCAAATTAAAATAACTTAGTTAATGAGATTTAGTATTGTGACAAAGCACCTGTGCTAATTATAGACGCAAAACTATACATTTTTAAGTTTTGAAAGATCAGGTACTTGTTCTCATTATGCCTCATATTGGTTTTGTCCACTGCAAATCTATTATTTTGTCATTTATTCCCATACTATAATCTTAGTCAGCACTCCTCTGGCAGCAGCACAGTGTTTCTCCCCTTGCACTGTGCACCAGAGACTGATAGCTTTTACTATGCGTATAGGGATACTCTGTGTCTCTGTCATTCTGAAATTTTGCAACAACAAGCTGTGATATGAGATGCAGGCTGAGATGTTTATCGTCCCCACCAACCGTGACATGAAATATGCGCTCTTGTATATTACTGTTGAATTTTAGATGATAAGAGTCAAAGCTAACATAGCAGACCTTGCTAGCTGCATTTATCTGCAAAATTAGCAAAAAAGTAAATTCCACAACATGTCTTTACTGCAACAGCTTTAGACATTGTGTCGTGGTAAAAACAGTTTCGAGTTAAACCAGTGGTAACACCAGTCAACCTGGACTCTAATCTAATTTTAAATAATTTTGGAGATGGGTCCAGTTTTAGTGAGATCGCTGCAGCCATCAGTCATCTGTCATAACATATTTTATGTATCGTGTGTATGACAATGGACACTTAAGGTTACTATCTAAAAACACAATCTAAATCTAAAAAAATCTAAATCTAAAACACAAATCCCCATTTTTTATTTTTTCTATCAGTATTTACAATGATAAACAGCGTATGATGAAAATACATTTAAATGTGTTTTTTATAAATTAGAAAAGGAAAATGTATAAAATGAAAGTTACTGTAATATTGCAGTAAGGACATTTTGTATAAGAACAAGTGGTGAAAACCATAAAAACATAAATATCCCAGATTAAAATCTTAACGACTAGATACAATTTTGTGTAAGTGTTTATATGTATTATAGGTTAGGTTAAAATTAAATTATATAGAGGTTCTTTTTTTTTTTTTTTAGTCAAAAATGCCCGTAGTTGCAGAGAAACCCTTATATATGTTTTATATTGGTTGGCTAAGTAACTAGTCACTCATAATTTCACCGTGTCCCATTGGCTGAAAGTATGTGGTGTAGGCGGGCGCAATCTTCGTGGCACTGTCGGGGGCGGGACTGATAGGTTCCGACAGGAAAACTGAAGAGAGGCAAGTATATCTGAAAAAAAACATGAAATGACGTTAAAGTTAATATTCGCAGTATGTGTCTGCTTAACCTTAGTTGCTTTGTGTGTCAGAGTAGCTGTCAGAATGTATTGCGGTGTCCGAATTTTCTGCGCTTAGCTGGACAAGCTGTCCCGAAAACTAAGCAAAGTTAGCAAGCTAATAGTTAGCTTCCTTAGATGGAATGGAAACTGCTGCTAGCTACAAGTTAGCTCATACTCCACTAATTCAGTGACAAACATGGGCCAAATAAGAATATTACTGTATAATAAAGGTCACGTCCGGATGGCAAGTTATGTGCTAAGTGAGGCGATTCACTGTAGGTGAAGTTATACATAGAGTAACCCTGTACATGAGAGGTAAATAGCAGTGAGGAAGTGAAGTTTAATGCAACGTAAACTTGCCAAATTCTCCAGATACGCTGGAAGTTAAATAGTTTAAACGCTCTGTTAACGTCATTATAGCTACAAGCTATGCCAACAGTGTGCTAGAGTGGTAAATGTTCCTTTTTAAAGTGGTGAATAGCTCAAATGAGTGGTTAACTTAAAGAAACACCGGCTGGGTGTATATGATGTCGTCTGAGTGCGAATTAGTAGGAGATCCGTGTGCTAAATGTCAATATTTGGGCCGACTGTGTTTTGTTTAGGTACAATTTTGAAACTTGAGTCAATGGTGAAGAAATATATTCTGATTTACACTGTCACTGTAATCATTACACTTACCTGCTTTGAATAAAAAATGGCTACAACAATAACCTTATTTCACCAGGCCATTTAACCAGGAGATCTTTTTTTTTTTTTTTTTTTTGTATTAATCAGATCAGTGTTATTTGTAATTGTTAACCATGATGATGATTCTGTCAATTCTCATGTAATGTTTTGATTCATTGTAATTAGGGAAACACAGTGTTGGATTTGATTTGCTGATATATCATTTTGACCGATACTGATATATGTGCATAATTCTCCTACATAATTGCAGAGAACGTCAAGTATCTCCCACAGTGGAATTAATATATTATTCTGCCTCCTCTGATTATGGCAGCCTACTGGCAGATGAAGACATAACATACAATGCTTTTTAAAAGTGTACACATTCATTAGGCAAAATAAGAAAATTACTGCTGATGTTTCTCTTTGTTTAATCACCAATTCGTTGCCATGATCAACGATGACGCCTCTTAACATTAAATTTAAAAAAAATTAATTAATTAAAAAAAAATTTAAATTTGTAATAGTATTTTGTAGTGATGAAGGTATGTGATTTGGCTTCTACTTGCATTACCACTTGTCTAAGGTGTAACACACTTTCGATGTGTTGAGGAATGTAATTCGACATGCAGTACCAGTCAAAAGTTTGAACATATCTTGTCATTCAGTGTTTTTTCTTTATTTTTTTATTATATTTCTAGAAAAAAACTTTGATGAGAAGTGTGTCCAAACTTTTGACTGGGACTGTATATTGTATATTCCTATAAACACCTAGAACACACCCAGAATATATCATATAGGCCTACATTAGCAGGAGGAAGGAGAACCACAAACAAAATAGCTTGACCAAAGTAAGTCATCATTGTCTCATTTAAATCTGTCTGTAACCTGTCTGATGTTGCCTGTTACTATCTCTGATCTTGTACACTGGTAAATGTTTTTATTCTGTTATGGTTCTTTCAGATGGCTGCAATCAGAAAGAAACTAGTGATAGTTGGTGATGGAGCCTGTGGCAAGACCTGCCTCCTCATAGTGTTCAGCAAAGACCAGTTCCCTGAGGTTTATGTGCCCACAGTGTTTGAAAACTATGTGGCAGATATTGAGGTTGATGGTAAACAGGTAAGCTGTTTATTATAATGACAGATAGTGCATAGAGTAGTCCCTTAACATTCCATTAACCACGATTATTTTCATCGCTGATTATTGGATGGTTAATAAAATGTCAGAAAAATCATTGTTTCTCAAAAAGCCCAAGATGACATCCTCAAATGTCAAAGATATTCAGTTTACCATCAGAGAGAAGTAAATAAACCAGAAAATATTCACATATAGATGAGATGGAATCAGAGAATTTTAACTATTTTTTTCTTAAAAACCTATTCAAACCGCTCATTTATCAAAATGGTTGGTGATTAATTTAATAATCAATTATTTGATGAATTGATGCAGCACTACTTAATATGGCATGGAGTGTGTAGTTTGAGACTCTGAACCTTAGGGTTTGTTTTAAGCATAGCTTCACCAATACTGGATTTTTGAGGCTGATATTGATATCTCACATATTACCCACATTCCACATGAACAATGAGTTATTGGTCACTGTGAAGTAGGCTTGGGCAAAATCGTATCGCGTGCGATTTATCGTCAAAAAAAACTGTTACTGATGAAAATTTGCCACTTTGCGATAACGGCGATAAATGCCACTTGATGATGCATTTTTGTGTGCGACGCCCTCGCCAAAAAAATCTGTTTAAATCGAACAACTGTACAGCGCACTGTGTTTCGCACATAGAGGTGTGTACTGAAATTCTGTATTAAACGGCAGAATTATTAAAGACCAGAGTATTGGTAAGCGCCGACATTTGAATTTTGATGTAATTTATTATCAACGGCTGCAGCGTCTCTCCTCTCTGCATCATGCATTTTAGTGCAGCTCTCCATACGCACACGTACAGTTACGCACACACACAGGAGATGGTGAATGATAATCGACACCAGCTCAGTGTGAAACTATTATAAGATTAAACAACTGTATAAGGAGGCTTTTACATTAAACAGGAGAGTCTGTGTTTCTCTGTCAGAAACTGTCGGACCTTCTCAGAGCAGAGGAACAGGTGAGGGAGGAGGAGGAGGGCAGATTGATCACTAATCAATCGCAGACTCCATCATCCTCTCGGACTGATTAAAAAAATAAAAATGCCAAAATTGGTCAAAAACTGTACCTGGGTGTCTGCACAAGTAAAGTCTCTGTGTGTGAAACACTGCAGAGTGTAACATCATGATGTTCACAGACAGTCTGCTGTCATTAGTTTGACAGAGACACAGAGAGGGTCGTGTCTAGAAGGGAACCCTAGACCCGCGAAAGATCGCGCGAGTTTGATTATTTTAGTAGAAACAACGGGCACAAATCCCGCGAGAGTTTTGCAAATCAAGAGTTACCTTCTAGACATTGCTTCTACTGTATTTTATCGTCATATTTATCGTTATCGGCTAAATGCCATAAATTATCGGGATAAATTTTTTTGCCAATATCGCCCATCCCTACTTTGAAGACACTTAAGACCCTTGTACACTGGACATAAAACATCTGGCTTTTGTCTGCTGTGGGAAAGGGTACAATTGGCATTCACTCACAGATCAAATGACTCTGGGTGCACCTGGGTGCGCATGCTATTTTTACCACTTCTCGGTGGAGGTGATGAAGGCTTGTTGCCTCTGTCATTAACTACTGCAGCTTTTTTGCCTTTTTTCATACACGTGCTGCTTGACTTGACTCCATTTAACTCGTTGCACCAGCCCAGCCCGTTTGCACTCGCCTGAAGGTGTGTGTTCACTGATGAAGCAAACGTAATTAGTTGACCAGCTGAACAGTGGATAAACATTTTACTTCCTATAAATTCTGTTTTGTTATCTTAACACTTTCGTTATGAAGCAGCCAAATCAGGAAATGGGTTGGATTTTCACCGGCAGTAATTTGCTGGAATCAGTAAAATAAGACAGACATCTGAAAGTACAAACAGTGACACAGGAGATAAATTAAACCAGAGAAGAAGCTACAAAAGTGCCAAGAGCTGAACACACAGACACCTCTCTCTGCTCCCCTGCACATGAGTTGAGTCCCAGCCTTCCACTGGGGCTCACACCAGAAAAAAAGACTGAAATCTGAAATCACCTATTTTTAGCAGGTTTACCTGTGTTTAAAAAGCTGCATATGTGTGCTTATTTTTGTCAAAATCTAGTTAATAAGCTTTGAGACAGTATACAGCCTCTTACTGTGTGTGTTTGACAGCATAACTTTTAATCCTAATGAAGATATACTGATGTTTATGTGACATGACGCCCTTGGTAGTAAACTAGTCCTGTTGTCCTGTCCTGTTACAGGTGGAGCTGGCTCTCTGGGACACAGCGGGACAAGAGGACTATGATAGACTGAGACCTCTCTCCTACCCCGACACAGATGTGATCCTGATGTGTTTCTCCATCGACAGCCCTGACAGTTTGGGTGAGATTTCCTCTTTGTCATTAATTTTTAACCAGTGATCTTCCTGCATCTACACCATTTTCAACATGTCCACTTTGTGTCCTGATGCAGAGAATATTCCAGAGAAGTGGACTCCCGAAGTCAAGCACTTCTGTCCCAACGTGCCTATTATTCTTGTGGGAAACAAGAAGGACCTGCGAAATGATGAGCACACACGCAGAGAGTTAGCTAAGATGAAACAGGTCAGTGAGGTCATTTTTTACTTAATGGAGCTCATTTAGATGCTTTTACAACTTTCACACTTGTGGAATTTTGTACACGCAGACTTTCAACCCTAACCCTATCGGCATGAATGATAAACATTTTTTTGAAACACTTCTGATAAAGCATAAATCTTAACTCCTTATGATATATTGTCAGGGATCCTACACAGTTTGGAAAAGTATAGAACTTTCTTTTAGTCATTTCCAGGTCTGGAAAAAAAGAGTGTGAGAAAAGAGTATGGAAAAATATTTATGTTTCCAGACTATTGTCCTGATTCTGTTTTCTAAAATCTAAAATTCAGAATTTAGATTTTTTTTAAATTCAGAGTGTTGTCCATAATAATGATAATAATAATAACTTTTATCTGTATAGCACCTTTCATACTTAACATGTAACTCAAAGTGCTTTACAATGTGGCATTAAATACAAGACAAAAATACGGAAATTCGTTAAAAAATAAATCAGAATGAAAAATTAAAAGTAGCTGTGTGCCATTAAAAAAAGACATAAAAGGGAATTACAACAAATAAATTCTTAGAAATAGAAGATCAAATGATCAGTGAGTGTTTTCATGTTGTCAAAGTAACAGTATTGTGTGATACAAGGAGAATGTAGGCTCTGCCTCAGCCTCACACTGTAATTTTACAGTTTAAAATGTCCATAGAATGCTTAGTTTTCTGGCATTGACTTATTATGCAAACTATTGTCAGATGCCCCAGATCATGTTTTCATGATTCTTAATTACAAAAGTTCTGGTCAGTCAGGAATAGGTGATGTTTTAAATGTTAACAGCTGTTTACAGACTGTTTGGACAAAAATGCACAAGGTCTAATTCTCCTTTACAACAATTCACTACATGTTTACAATCAGGAAGGCAAACTCATTACAATATGCAATAATTAAGATCAGTGTATTTGATGTAGAGGTGACATTAGAATGTTCCAGAGGCTTCCAAGTTTGGTCTTTTACAGACAAAACTTGCATGGGGAGCAAAGAGCAATACCTGAAGGGAAAATAGTACGAGTATAGTCTGCACCTGTTAGTTGACTTCCGTCTTAGGCAGATATTTGTGGAATGTTGTTCTACTTCTAAGTAGGACACAACGGCCACAAAAGGTAAATGCAAGCTTTCCAAGGGTTGGCTTGGAAAAGTCTGGAATTTTGAAATGGAAAGTGTGTAGGAAACCCTGTATTGTCTATACAAAATGTTCCCCTGCCGTTTAGTGCTGTTTATCCATCTAGATTTATTTGGTGTGACTTGCAGAGGTTTGGAGATATCATACAGATGTCTTCCTTCTTTCCAATATTATGGATCCTAAATGGCACTCGGCTTGTGGTTCTCAAAGCACCAAAAAATACATTTGAAATATTCAATACCAATGTCTCTGTCCAGTGTCTTCTTTCTGTCTTCACTTCCAGTTACACAAGATAATCCACAGACCTTATTGTGAGTAGTTTCATGTAGGAACTACTTTCTTTCTATGGCACAATTTACCAGAATTACTTTCTTTTCTACTAGAAAGAAAGTAGTTCTTGAATAACCAGGACACGGTTTTTGAAAAGAGAGACTGGTGTTGAATTTTTCAAATGTATTTTTTGGTGCTTTGAGCACCACAAGTCGAGTGTCATTTAGTTCCATTATATTGGAGAGAAGGCAGACATCTCTACGGCAGATTTCTCCAAAAACCTGCAACTCAGACCCCAAAAAATGATGGATCAATAAGCACTAAAGGCCAGGGGAAAATATGTGTTTTTGATTATGGGGTGAACTGTCCCTTTTGAGCTACTAAAAAATGACTTTCATCGCTTTAGATGTAAGGATTCTTAAAAAAAGAGGGAGGAATCAGAGTTACAGGACACTAAGTTTCTGAGTTGCAGAACTGTAGAAACAGGTTCTAAGAATTATAGATTTATGTACCAACTGTTGAAAAGAGACTAAGTATTTAATGGCATAGGGATCATATAATAAAGTGAAAATGCAGTGTCTTTCAAGTGGTGCTACTTGTGCTTTTTTCCCTCCACTAAACTTGCTTTTTCTTAGTTGATCTGTTTTCCCTCTCTGACTTTGGTTGATCTAAACAGGAACCAGTGAAGAATGATGAGGGGAGGGACATGGCACACCGGATCAGCGCCTTTGGTTACTTGGAGTGCTCAGCCAAGACAAAGGATGGCGTGAGGGACGTGTTTGAGATGGCCACCAGGGCGGCACTACAGGCCAAGAGAAGAGGCAAGAAGTCCGGCTGCACTCTGCTTTAGAGGGTCAGCTCGCGCCGGACTGGGAGGGAGGGGGAAACAAAACCAAGCCAAGAAAAACATCCCTCCGCTTTGTCGGCTTTATCACCAAGCTGGGCACAATTGAATGGGGCGCTAGAGGGGCTGAGGGAGAAAAGTCAAACCAGGCCAAAGGGAAAAAAAGAAGGTCAAATGTAAAGAAAAAAAATGGAGTATATACATTTAAGCCTTTAGCTTTCAAATAAAAAAATACTGTAGTCTTGTGTTTAGTAAAGGGAACATCTCTCTAAATCCTAATTTTAAAAGTGTGGGAGGGTAAGTACTGTACGTAGGGTTTCCAGTTCTCTGAATTTAGCGTGACCGTCTCCTCTGTCCTTAACTGTAACTCCCTGGTTTAACGGTTGAGACCAGCTCCAGAGGGGACCAGGTGGTGGGATCAGTGCACCCACAGATGTGTGCCTGCTAAAACTAACTTTTGGAAGACTTCTATGGCTTGCAGTGTGACTGTGCTCGTCTTTCAGTTTTGCCCTATCATTCTGTATGTCCTTTATTTCCCTGCGAAAAACATAGACCAAACTAACTTTATACGGGGCTCACGTTTCTGTCTTTTTTTTTTCTTTTTTTTAAATGAATCTGTAGTATTTGATTCAACTTTCATTCCTTTAAAAAGCTGAGTTTGATTAAATACATGACGGTAATGAGACCAACTCATTTGAGTGTTTTATGCAAGCTTGTTAATGAATGCATCAGTTAGGAAACTGCATGTAATAGAACTGATGTGGACTGTCAAACACACTGTATACAGTTGGGTATTAAAGGGTTGACAAAATTGTATTCTCTAGACTCAAGTAGTGGTGGGGCCTTAATTTACCTGAACTACAAAGAGGACCAGACATTTAAGTAAAACAAGATTATATCAGAGACAAGCCTTTACTTCTAAGTTCCCCTTTTTAAGTATATTTCATCATATTTGAGCAAGAAGCCTCCATGTTTTCTGACCTGCTCCTGTTCTAATTTGCTACTGAACACTTCTCCATGTTTACCTGTTGTCTTGGTTAAGTGCAGCATAATGTACATTTCTACAGCACCATCTTCATAACAACTTACCAGTCATGTCATCTCACTTTATCCTTTTTATTTTCAGTCACTTCAATTCTGCTGTTTTGTAATTGCTGTTAACATCAATTAAATGCAGCACATTATGAACAGATTTTCAGAGGTATGGACTCAAATTTGATGACTTTAGACTCGACCTAATGGAATCAAAAATGCAACTTGACTTGGACTTAAAAGACCAATGACTTGTTTGTTATTCATGAAGCGTGCTACCAATCATGTAGTTTCCCCTCATTTCCTATCAACTAATGTCAACACTATTCATTTCCTGCAAATCAATGCTTACTTTCCCACAATCCCCAGATCTACTTTTTTTGAACTAATCTGACAGCATTTAATCAAGTTGTAGGAGACAACAATGGAGAACTAATGTTTTCACTGAGCTCCAGTTGGATAATTTTGCTGCATACAAAAACTATGAGGTGGTCAACAAAAAAATGCAGTATGAAAAATGTGCGGGTCGAAAGTTGCAGACTGGGACGCAACAACTTCCAGCTTAGTTTGATATTTAGAAAATATATATATTTGAGCCTTGTTATGGCTTTATTGATGGGACAGCTGAAGTTATGACAGGTCAAGGGGAGAGAGTGAAGAAGATGGCACGCAGCAGAGCGCCACAGGCGGGCGTCGAACCCATGGCTACTGCAGAGGAGTGAAAGCCTCAGTAAAAAGTTACACAAAGAACGCTTGAGGCTAATATTAAAATAGTGAGCTAAGGCTTAGCTAATGTTAACAGCTCAGTAACTTTGTAAATCGATGAGACTGGAAACTCACCACTCACATTATGACTTGCTCAGAACTCGAAAAGTTTTAACTCTTGACTTGGGACTTGAGTGCACAGACTTGAGACTTGTGACTTGCAAAACAATAACTTGGTCCCACCTGCAGATTTACATTTAAAACCTTCCAGCAGCTCATAGGACAAACTTCCTCCTGTAACTTCCTCCTGCTTTTAATTTGAAACACTTCCAGGAAGTATTGCATTTTTGTGTCATGAAAAGCAACAAAAACCCACAACTGGAAACAATTAGTGAATAAAAACAGGTGAATAAAAACAGTATTGTGTTAGAGAAGTGAAACTCTGAGGAACAGTGTAGTGAGTATGACACAAGTGATAAATAGAGTGCTGTAGAAATGTACATTGTGAGAGATCATAGTATGATCATTTCTCGCCCCATTGTTTTTAATCCAGGCATTATTAGTTGATCATCTGTTATTGGACACTCTTCCGTTATTTAAACACCAGCTTTTATTTGAGAATTGACGGTGTGGCTGTATGCCAGGGTGTTGGAAGTGTGATGCTTTTTCTGCTTCTGTATTCTGTTGTATGTTATTTTAACTTTATGTGATATTCTACTGGCTTACGTTGTATTATTTGCACACAACTTAAAACTAAGGGTCAGTGTGGTACACACTTAGAAAAAAAAATATGATGTCAAATTATGAAACGCAAGATGCAAGCAACTCCTTAAGTATTGGGTATATGTAAGAGGAATATTCTTTTGTATACAAATGTATCCTCACATTTCTCCAGTCGTCTTTTTAATGTATTCTAAAGGAAATAAATTGTAACTGATAATGACCAAATTCTGCCACATCATTTCAGTTTTTCATATAAATTGTCCACCACTCACAGGTGGGTCGATCATTACACACTCGTGCTGTGTAACCAAATTTGTCAGTTCTAGTGGAGCAGTGTTTCTCAGACTTTTTACACTGTGTACCATTTCAGAAAATATTAGGCTTTATGACCAGCGTTAAAATATAGTAGCATGGGCCTACGCTGTTTAGCTACAGACAGTAAGTTGCCATCACAGTTTAGCTCATAACTAATTCTGGATGACATATGAACCCGCAATGTGCATGAATGTGACTACACACCAGGCTGATATGGGAAAAAAAACAAATATTGTTAGAAAGACAGAGACATATTTTAAAATGCATTTCAGCAATATCACAGCTCAAATCATTTCATTTGAAAATTTGTAGTATTTTGATTATACTGTAAATTTTTATTCCTTTTTTCAAATTTTAAGAGATTCCACGGTGTACCACTAGAGGAAGCTCAAGTACCACCAGTGGTTCTTGTAACCACAGTTTGAGAATCTAGGTAGAGCTTCTGATTGAACAGCGCAGTCATAATCATATGGCTTGTGATGGTCAAATAGTTTTAAAGAAGGGCTTTAATAACTTGATGCAGACTATATGAACCTCCGTTTTAAAAAAAACAGTTCCTGTTGTGAATGTGCAGTCTCCATATGGAAGCTCATTTCCACCAATGTGATGAAAAAAAAAAAAAATCAATATCGTGATTATCTCAAAACAATAAGTTAGTATCTTCAAGTATTAATGAGAGACTTTAAAATGAGTTAGTATCTCTAAATATTAATGACAAACTTTAAAATATGAGTTAGTATCTCTAAATATTAATGAGAAACTTTAATGACTTACACACTGAGTCATTATTTTGAGAAAGCTGCATTATAATGACTGACAGGATCTTTTTCCCCATCATATGGGTGGAAATGCGCTTCCATATTCCAGCATCCTCAGGGTTATTTTCAGACTCAGCACAGCTCCTCCAGCACCATGGAGGACACTATATGACTGTTTTCTCAAGCTGAGTTGCACTCTTAATGACATTTAGTTTGAGAGGTAAAATCAGTGGAGTTCCCCTCTTCTTGCCTGATCTTTAAGCTTGAGTTGTCTGTCAGTTGAAAAACTGGATGGATATTTTTTAAGAAAAGTCAAGACCAGTCACCTTGAAACAAGTAACAAACAAAACAAATAATCTCATGTACAGTAAGTAGTGATTGACAAGATTACTTGGATAATAAAATATAACATTTAAATAGTGTCTATTTGCCCCAAGATGAGAACAGTCACATGGCAGCTAATCAGCTATTTGTACCCAGCCCCTTGGTTGAGGTATAAAAAGGAACAGTGTCCATGCAGGGAGAAGGTTGTAGTGGATGAATGAGTTAAACACAGGGCTTTCACCCAGGAGACTATGGCTTGAGTTCTGTGCATTTATTTGTGTTTTTTTCAGTTTCAGTCACAGTTTGGTTAAACCACAAAATATCATGGTTTGTTTCTGCCATGCAGGTGTAAATAGCCACATTCACATTAGACACCTGGGTGCTAATAGCATTTGTCAATAATAAATCATGACTTAAAGGAGAAATATGTAATATATTTGCTAAGCTAAATCATAAAATGACCATGATATATCATTAAAAATTAAGGAAACATGCTAAAATACTGGCCTCTCCAACAACACTACAGCAAGCACGTTCTCCTTTAAAACTGTCCATCCTGGGCTGGAACAACTAATTTTGTTTGCCAATTTCATGTTTATTAGGGTTAAAATTACAGCTGAATGTTCAAGGAATGATTAAGTGTCTGTCTCTGAGTCATAAGAAATTAATAATCAATCAATAATCACCATCATTAATAATCTTTTAGAAGGAGATGTGTGTAACAAACGAATTTGTCAATGGAGTTTGGCAGGCAGTGAGACAAGCAGTCACTGAAGTCCAACTCCAGAGTGTGTATTTTCAGAGCAGTGGGATTTTGTTTTCAGGATAATGGACATAAATTTAGATTTTTAGATCAGTGGAGGACTTGTCACTTGTCAGTGTCAAAGTATGTTGCACTCTTATAGGTTCAGTGTCCCTGCAACCTACTTAATATACCATCTACGGCTCCAACTCACTATTTGGAGTGCAGCATTTGTTTTTGAAACTAGGGTCTTACATATTTCTTCTTTAAGCATCAATAATACTTGATATTGGGAACACTATGGGGAACTCAGACCTGGGGCTAACTGAATGAATTGAGAGATTAAGAAAGACAGTCTGCAACTAAAAGCAATTTTAGACTAAATCAACTAAACAAACAGGACAATTAGGAGGCTGAAAAAGAGGACTGATGGGGCTGAAACCCTTATACAAGCTAGGGAGGAAGCCATGTTAGAGCTGGAGAAACTTCCGATTCACCTGGGCTCTAACCTGACTGACTTGGAGGGCCGCTCCAGAGGAGATAATATCAGAATCCCAAATCCAGTACTCAGTTCACCTGTCATCATGTGAAGCATCACTCTCCTCAGCACATTGACTGCTCCAGCATACAGCTGCCAGGCTTAGTTGATTCTAGGTGGATGTTCTTGCAAAGCAAAAACTGAGCATACAACACATGGTAGGCTTCCCAAGGCTAACATTTGTCATCCGCAGGAACAAATGTAAACAGCAATGTAAACAGTGTATGGTGTCTTGGCCTCTGACAGTGGACTCAGCTGGTCCTCAGCTGGTCCTCAGTCTCACTCTAATGTCTGATGGAGTCCTGCTATAAATTCCTGGTAGCATGGCTCTGAAATGAAAAGCACACAATCAACACAAGACTTCCTTAAAAGAGAGATCTTATTCATCCATGAAAATTTTGTAGATGGTCACAAACCTGTGTCCGGCTCAATAAATGAGTGTCTCATGAGGAAGTCCAAGACCACCATGGCACAGTTTGGTTTGAAGTCATCGGTGGCCACCAGTTCCTTCACCTGAAACCAAGACAGAGCGATCACACAACACATTCTCACAGCTGTTTGTGAAAATAGTCATGAAATTTAATCTATTAAATTTGTGTACATAAACATGAATTTTCCATTTTTAGTGTGACTCTCAGCACGACTTTCAAACTAATGTATTATTCATGCTCATTCTCATTCCACAGTCAAGTTAGCAACAATAAATACGTCCAGTTAGGCTTTCAAAAAAGGCTTGCTGAGAAACTTTTCAGGTGAGAGTCGAAGTTTGGTTAGGTTTATGCACCAAAACGACTTTGTTGAGTTTGGGCACCAAAACTACTTGACTATGTTCACTCTCAAAAACTACTTGTTTAGGGTGAGGCACCAAAAGTTCCTCTTTTTTTTCGGCAGCAAAGCTATTCGGTCGGGTTTCTGAAATTGTCATGGTTTGGGTTAAAATAACTACTTTGTTAAAACAATCAACACTGACTTTTGGTCTCACATGGGAACCAGGCCCAGTCTCTTGTGTAAAAGTCCTCTGTTTTACCAACCCATCCACTCCAGCCTCGTCCGTTCGTTGTCTTCATTGCTCTTTATAGTGCGTTGGTCCTTATTAGTTTGAAATCCATGTTTGAGCGTCACGAAAAAAAGATACATGTCCATGAACACGAATCTATAGGCTTCATCTTGTGACTATTTCACAAACTAACATGAGGCTGGGCTGGAACACAAAATAGCCAACTCGTATTTTTATTTCACAGGAATATTCGTCAGAATATGTCAGCAATACTAACCTTATCTATGGGCAGGAGGTAGAAGTCTTGCACCTCTCCATCCCCTATTCTGGGCTTGAAATCCAGAGGAAGTTCCAAATCAAAGACAAATTGACTTTCTGCAAACACCCCTTCTTCATCCTCATAGGTGTAGCTGGAAAAGATGTTGAAGAAGTTTAGAATCTACTTGTGTTTTTTAATATTCAAGTCTCATACTTTGTGCTGGCAGACATAAAAAGTAGCATTCTAACATTACAAATTGAGCATCATTGCTCATATCTTTTCTTTTAAATGTTCGCTGTAATCAGTGACACAGAGGAAGAAGATATATCAAGCTGAGGATACACACAATACCTGTTAGAGTACATTCATTGTTGGTTTGGGTGATTTAATCAAATTTATTGATGATAAATCACTAGGCATATCCTTTAACTCCAAGAGACTCTTTTTTGATGAGTTGCGGTATCGTGGTATCTCACCTTACTGTGGTTACAGGACGAGCCTTCTCAACAATGGCTGCTGGGATACAAGCTTCCTCCTGACATTCTTTGACCAGAGTTTGTTTGATGCCAACACCAGCAGCCAGACCACCTGCTGCCTTCCAAGAGACAACACATACTGTAAACTGTCAACTCGTACTTTGAAGAACACTGAATTGGAAATATTGAACTATAATCACTGTTTGCTGTATCTACTTCAGAGAGACAAAGTCCCTCCCCTTCCAGTGGACCACCATGAGGCCTTATTTTAGAAAAAACATGCACAGTAGTTAATGGTGAGAGACTAATATTTGTGTTTAGGGGTCATCTACACCAAGAACAATAACTGTATCAATAACTATAACAACAAATGTCTGTAAACAGTGGTGCCAACTAGCACCTGCTGCATGCTCAAGCTGTGTCAGCAGCTTAGAGAAATTGATATTCATGACCTGCTACTGCTGTTTGCTGTGCAGAGAAAAAAAAGAAAACCAGACGGATATGGGTTCATGAAATTCTTCAACTCTGTTATAAGATTTGCCGTCTTTTGAAAGCAAATTTTATTCATACTTTCATATGAGTCAGAATCAATTTGATGGTATCCTGGGGATCATGAAAGACAACATGAATAAGGAAAGAACCTCAGAGACACCATCAGTGCCAAAGACTGGAAGTATGTCTCAAGTAAAATTACATTTTTTAAAGTGTAAATTGCAACCTATTATTATGTTTTACAAGCATTTAAGGAATAAGTTGTATATCATGAAATCTTATGGATTTTGACTGGCAGTCAGTATTATTGTTTATCACGTCGCTCTGAAAGTGATCTACACAATATCATTTATCACTGTTATTCTAATTGTGGTGTTGGCTCCACCATCCACTTGAGTTACAATGATTTTTATAACAATATATTCATAGGAAAGCAATACTATACGAGAGGGAGTTCTGTTGTACTGAATATCAGCATGATTGTCTTTTGGTTGTAGGCCTTTTGTCAAAGCTCATCACAGCTGTGCTAATATTCAATATAACAGCATAGCAAGAGCCTTTTATTAATTAATAGTAATAAGCAACAATCCGATTTTGATTTCTTTGTTCATTTCATCTTTTTTTGGCTCCGCAAATGTAAGTAATTCAACCACTGGACTGGACTGTTGCCAAGTAACACAGACATTTTCCTGCACACTAATGTTAGCTTGCTAGCTACTTTGTATGTCTACATGTTACTGCAGTAAAGCTTGTCCAAATGGATCCATAAACCTGCCTTAAGACTGTATTCAGCTCTGACTTCTGAAGAGACTGACTGTCCTTTTTGAGATTCACCCTGGAATGGACCAAACAACATGAACAAGACCGCTTTACAATGTTGGTCTCAGTCCACTTTCAAACAGACTCTGGTGCAGTCTGTTTGTGGTCTGATAGCAAATGAACCAACCGCAGATTTTTATAAGAGCAGGTATGTGATTTTAGCCGATTCAAGTATGTAAATTACTAATAAATCCATCTGTTACTTGTGAAAACTGTTCAGGGAACAAGCTTATCATTTATCTGTTTCAGCCATGTATAGACTATTTATGCAAATCATTTCTTAGCCATAACACATATCCACATAAGTGCGGGTATTTTCCCTGATTAACAGGAGAAAAGCTGTTAAAACTGCTGTTCTTGTTTCCCACTCTGTGTACTCTGTCAGATTAAAAAGTGAGTGACAGTGATCCCACAGTAATCAGCTCTGAATCATTACTGTTCAACACGCCTCTTTTTCGTCCTGTCTGTCATCTGGTCCCTACCTGTTAGTCATTGTAACTTCAATGTAACAGTTATTAGAACACCTGTAAAACAGAGTGATACATGTAGTTACAAGTCTCAATGCTGTTGAATACCCATCTGTAAAATGCAGTCAACTGTTTTGTTGATATCTGTGAAGGAAATAAAAATCATAATTGGAAAAAGTCTCAGTGCTGTTGTGCTCTATCAGCACTCATGGAATGCCTCTTGTCCAATCAAATTACTTGGTCGGAACTTATTATTAGCATCTCACCACTGACTACTGCGCGTATTTTTTCTGAAATTAATTCCCATGGGGCACACCATAAGAGGAGGGAGGGGGTCAGTTCCAGTTTGTACTCACCACATTGTCCAGTAGTCCAGGGTATGTCTGCTTAGTGGGGGAGCGTCGTGCCAACCACATGCTGACTTCCCCACCGTCACTGACAGTGTAACCATTGAGATGGACTCCATATCGCTTCACCCCAAAAAGACCTGCAGTGTAGCATCACAATCAGCTCGCACAAACACTAATACTGGTTCAAACATTATATGGAGCTGCCACTGTGCCAAAACTTACTTGTAGCAGCTCTTTCCATCCACATCAGAGGAGGGTCACAGAATTTTGGCATCACACTGTACTTCTGAAAGATGATGAGAGTGCTTCAGAATTACTGTGATACATGTGCTGTTATTGGGAAGATGTAGGGTCATTTTATGTATTAGGATGCAAATTTTGCTATTCTGATTTTTACAGTCCATGGTCCAGTCCTGTATGCAAGATGGAAGAAACTGAGGACCGTGAATATCCCCGAAGATCTCATGGAGTATTGCTGTTTTATAGATACTCTGCCGTGGACCATGCTGGTTGGTCAAGAGGAAATGTTGGCCTGATGGTAGCACTAGAGACATGGCTAAGTGGTAAGCAAAATTCTTTAGAATCATCCTCTGGGGTCTGTGAATATCAATTCATAATCAAAAATACATATTTTTTCTGTTGTCTGTTTTAGAGAGTTTTAGAACTATCGACCATAGAGATGTCTGCCCTCTCTCAAATATAATATAACTAGCAATCGACTTGTAGTGCTCAAAGCACTGAGAAAATACAACCCCAATGCCAAAATACGCTGTGGAAGACTGATTAACTTCACCATTTTTTGTAAATATACACTCACTCTGAATTTGATGTCTGCAACACCTTCCAAAAAAGTTGAGACAGGACCATGTTTACCACTGTGATACATCACCTTTTTTTTAACAACACTCAGTAAGCATTTGTGAACTAAGGACACTAACTGTTGGAAGTTTTGAAAGTAAAATTCTTTCTCATTCTTGCCTGATATACAAGTTCGGGTGCTCAACAGTCCTGTTTGGTCTCTGTTGTCATATTTTGTGCTTCATAATGCACCACACATTTTTGTTGGGAGACAGGTCTGGACTGCAGGCAGGTCAGTCTAGCACCTGAACTCTTTTATTATAAAGACATGCTGTTGGAACACGTGCAGAATGTGTCTTGGCATTATATTGCTGAAATATGCAGGGATGTCTTTTTCAGAGACGGCCCTGCATATTTCAGCATATTTCATCTGGATGGCAGCATATGTTGCTCCAAAACCTGTATGTACCTTTCAGCTTTAATGGGGCCTTCACAGATGTGACAGTTACCCATGGGCACTAACACACCCTCATACCATCACAGATACTGTCTTTTGAAGTTAATGCTAGTAACAGTCTGGATGGTCCTCTTTAGCCCGGAGGACACAACGTCCATGATTTGTGAAAACAATCTGAAATGTGGACTCGTCAGACCACAGCACACTTTTCCACTTTGCGTCAGTCCATCTCAGATGAGCTCGGGCCCAGAGAAGTCTGCAGTGTTTCTGGATGTTGTTGATATGTGTCTTTCTCTTTGCATGGTAGAGTCTTAACTTGCATTTGTAGATGCAGAGACAAACTGAGTTTACTGACAACGGTTTTCCAAAGTGTTCCTGAGCCCATGTAGTATCCTTTATATAATGATACAATGGTTTTTAATGCAGTGCTGCCTGAGGGGTCAAAGGTCACAGACATTCGATGTTGATTTTCAGTCTTGCCCCCTTACGTGCAGAGATTTCTCTGGAATCTCAGAATCTTTTAATGATATTATGGATTGTAACTTGTGAAATCTAAATTCCTTTAAGATTTGTGTTAAGAAATGCTGTTCTATTTGTACTGTTGAACTATTTGCCCACAGAGTTTTTCACAAAATGATAACCTAGCTTCATCCTTGCTGCTGAGCCTTTTGATGATGAACTTTTCGTGTCCAATCATGATACTGTCACCTGATAGCTGTTGAATATTCCAAACAGGTGTTTTTTGATCATCCTACAACTTTCTCAGCCTTTACTCCCGTTCAAACTTTTTATAAACGTGTTGAAGCATTAAATTCAGAATGAGTGTATATTTACAAAGGACTATAAAGTTTATTAGTTTAAACCTTAAATATCCTGTCTTTCTACTGTATTCACATTGATACAACTGGTCTAGCCAATCCCATACCAAGAGTAAGTCTAAAGAGCATCGGATTAAGTCAAAGTCCCATACACCTGCACTGACCCGCCGTCCTGAGTGTCTCACCTCATTTCTCCATCCTTTCAGGCAGGTCAGGGAGCTCTCCTGTCTCACGGTCTGCAGGACAGCGTCCACAGCCTCAGACCTCCTCTCGTACGAGTTCAGGCTCTGACACAGCGACACAGCGCCATCTTGTGGCGGACTGAACACGTGCGGATACCGGCTCAGGAGTGAAGCTACGTGAGGAGGAATCCAGCCTACTTGAGCTCCGTCTATCTCAAACCTGAAACACTCAGCACGACACGAGCCTGGAGAGACACATCGGGAGTGGTTACTTTAAAAGTTACATTTCATAATCTTGACTACGTGTAATGTTTTAACACTGTCGGCGGCCTACCTGGTAAATAAAAGTTATTCATTCGGCGGAGGAGGTTGAGTATTTTTTCTGACCAGGCAGAGTTAGCCATTTTAAATTCCAGTGTGTCAACAAGACACTTCTCATGGAACACCAAAGTAAATTTCTTTATTATTAACACTGCGCGTGACTAGTAGAGATAATGCCAAAGCCGTGAATACTTTATTGGCACAAATAAAACGAAAACCACAAAGCTTCATGCGGCTGCAATCGTCCACTGCTAACTGAGCAATATGTATCCACGAGACCTGTCGAGAACCCTTTATTTGCTAAACTCTCGCGAGAGTTGTACGCGGTGTTTCGTCATAGTGCACCTTGTACGGATTAATTATGTTTCACAGTGTAACAGCGCTGTGTTCAAAATGTGTTAGGGACCAAAACCACTGTTGGGGTTTGGAAAAGATCATGGTTTTGGTTAAAATGGTCACTCTCGCGAGATCTTTCGCGGGTGTGGGGTTCCCTTCTAGGCACGAGCCGCTCCTGCCCGAAATGCGCATGTCTTCTTCTTCTTCACAGACAATTTTTTTTATCCTCCATTATTCAAAGGATGGATATACAAATATTAAGACAATCATTAAAAACATTTGATCCTGTAGAATGAAATGAACAGACAGCACAACAGACAAAAAACATATGCAAACAATGCAAAACATGTATAAAATAAAATAAATTCAGCATAATAAAACATAAAACAACCAATAAATAAATAAATCATATATATAAGGACTGACAAAGCAGTTGTTTATCACTTTTGGAATCCATTAATTTAAGGGACTTAATATAAAGTTGAATGTCATTATGACATATGAGGATGGTTGGGGTTTTAATAGAATTGGCCTTGTGAATAGAAAATGACTAAGTAAAACACTGATCATCAGGTCCAATTTTTTAATCTTCTAATAACACACCAAAAATACTATTATGATCTAGAATAGGTTTTCCCTCTTAACCATTCCATGACGTGGCAGACAAATTTGCTAAATGAGGACGATATCTGTCCATGTGGACAATTTAGGAGGCAATATAAATCACTTCAGCCAGCTTAATTCTGTGTAATGAATGGGTAAGACCAGCCACATACTCGTTTCATCATTACAGTGCATCAAACAAACATTCAGTAAACTAGACAAAAATACGTAAATTGAGGTATACAGTTCCAAATTGGCCCAGGATTTAAAAAGAAAGATTTCAGCCGCTTGATTTCACATTCATGGAAAAGATTTTCCGCCAGTCGACTGTACTCTTGCTTGTACAGTAGGTGGCGCCTCGTACCTTTACTGTTGGTTTACGAGCCGCAAATAAACACAAAGAAGAAAGAATGCCAGTAGAATGTATTCATGTAATGTTGTGAAGATGAGATTAAATTTATTCCACCAGTAGTCTCCAGAATATTTAAAACTGGGAGACTCGCTGTGTTTGAAAGATTAAGGAGACGCCTGTCAGCTGTATAGTCGGATTAGCTGCCCTGTTCTCTTAGCAGCTAGCTTTCTGGAATAACGTTTGGTCCAAATAAAACTAGCTTAACTCATTGAGCACCACTATGTCGGGCTAACAGTCACAAACCTTAACGTTTTCCCCACAAGACGAGGCAGCACTAATCATCTAGCGACAGTCTTTAACTGAGACCAAAAGGTAAGATGTGTTTACCATCTCTAAAACCTTATTTTAACATTTGCCCGCTCGATCTCAGCAAAACAAGAGGAGGGCACACCAAATCTCATTCAAAAATCTTACAAGTTTAAATGGTTCTTGTTGTATAGCCAACATATTCAAAACCACCACGATTTAAGACATTCACAAGTTGGCTATACTCTCAGGTAGCTAAACGGCATCATAAGTCTAATACACAGAAGAATCGTCAACCCTCCTACCACTATGTTGTCATTGTTGACAGCGGTAGCTAACATTAGCACCCAACATGCATTGTTAGACTTGTTAATCGAGCCCTGAAGCTACCTGTATATATTTAGGGGGAGATAACAGATCAACAGTATATGGTACATGAAAGTGGGATGATCATCTGGAAGCTGGAACCTGAAGATTAATTTGAGATGCAGCTCAGCACTTTTAAGTCTCTAGTCATACATGTGTAATAAACATTTAGTTTAGCTATGCGCTCCACTCAAAGTTTGAAAGTTAAGAGTGTGTAATGACTTAGAACATTACAGTTGAAGTATGTGACAGTCATAATTCAGTTATGTCTCATAAGTTGTTGCAGCAGTTTTTGGGTTCATACCATTTATTACACAGGTTTGGTGTACAATTTAAAGGGACAATTCGCCCTAAAATCAAAAATGCATGTTTTCCCTCTGGCCCGTAGTTCTATTTATCCATCTATACTGTTTTGGTGTGAGTTGCTGAATTTTGGAGATATAGCTGGTGGAAATGTCTGCCTTCCCTCCATCATAATGGATGTAGATGGCACTTGACCTGTGGTGCTCAAAATGCCACAAAATACATTTGAAAAACTCAACAGCACTATCTCTTTCCCGAAATCATGACCCACTTGCTCAAAATAATCCACAGACCTTGTTGTGAGCAGTTTTATGTAGGAACTACTTTCTTTCTGCAGTAGAATCTACTGAAACTACTTTCTTTCTACATGAAACTGCTCACAACAAGGTCTGTGGATTATCTTGGATAACCGGGTCGGGGTCATGATTTTTGGAAAGAGACACTGGTTTTTAAATGTAGTTATTGATTGATTTTTTTTTTTTTTGAGCACCACAAGCCGAGTGCCATTTAGTCAAGAAGAAATAAAAGACAAATAAGAAACGCTGAGAATTATGCACACTAATGTGCATCAGGCTACAGTATATAGCCATATAAATAATAATGTTCTATGTTTTGCACAGTTGAATTATTGAAGTTGAGTTATTGCACGTTATTGTGAAGTCGGCTGTGTAAAGTTGAATTAAAGCACAGAGTATTGATTTTTTTTTTTTTTTTTTTTTTTTTTTAGATCATTTTTTGGGGCTTTTTGCCTTTTTATTGACAGGAACAGCTGAAGAGTTGACAGGAAAGAGGGTAGAGAGAGGGGATGACCTGCAGCAAAGGGTCCCAGGTGGGAGTGGAGCCAGCAGCTGCTGCAGAGGACTGACAGCCTCAGCACATGGGCCGTATGCTCTACTGACTGAGCTACAGGGACACCCCAGAGTATTACATTTTTGAGTAATTGCACAGGAATTGTATCGTCAGTCAGCTGTGCACAATTGAAAATATAAATAGTGAATAAATGATGGGTTATAACTGCTGACAGAGTGAAATTAAAGAAAACTCTGAAAACTTTGAAAAGATAATATCAAGAAAACTCTGTTCTTGTAATTAATCAACTTTTTCCATATTGTTTAAAAAATACCAATAACGAGTTTCCCTCTCTGGTGTGATGGGTTGTGCAGCTCCAGCTGTCCTCCATGGCTTCATCAGAGGTCAGCATGCAGGAGGAGATGAGTCGAGGTCGTGATCGTCACCATACCAGAGGGAGCGGCCGAGGAGGACCTGCCCTCTGTGGTGGAGGAGGACAAGGCAGTGCTGGTGACCGCAGAGCTCACCCCTCAGCCGGGGTAACGCACACACACTTTTTGTCCTGAGGATGTCCTGTTGTTCCGCTTGTTAAACTGAAACGTAAGCACTGGTTTTTAATTGTTTTTTTTGTTTGTTTTGTTTTGCTTTTTTCTTCATGCATTTTTTTTCCAGGGAGGACATCCTCACAGTAGCACCAGTTGAAGCAGAAGCTGAGACCAGCAGAACAGATTCACTGTCAAAGGAAGAGGCAGTCATTGGTAAAGTGATACACACACATTACGCTTTGGTGCAGTTTGGTAGCATTGATAAGCTGTTAAATAAATCACATAAATTTAGCAGTTTAGTCAACATTTAAGGAGTGGATGAAAAATGGAATGACTTTTGTACTGTTATTGACAAAGGAGACTTAAGAAGTTTTTAAGACCTGAAGACACAAATCACAACTTGTTTAGATATTTTCAGTTGAGAGAATATTATAACAAAAAAGTTGAAAAATGTGGCACCAGAAGAAAGTAATCCAGTAGTTGAAGTGATGGTAAATCATCAAAACATACACACATACACAAGGATTATTTCCAAACTTAATTACAGCTTAATGAAGTGTCATGCTAAGAGTGCTCTCTACGTAAAATTTAGGTGGGAAAAGGACTTGAACGTCATGATTTCAGAAGAAGAATGGTATCCTATACTGCCCGGCCAAAAAAAAGTCACACACTCTAATATTTCGTTGAACCGCCTTTACCTTTGATTATGGCATGCATTCACCTTGACATCGTTTCGATAAACTTATGCAGTGTCACAACATTTATTTGTGTCCAGAGTTGCATTAATTTTTCACCTAAGATCTTGTACTGATGATGGGAGAGTCAGACCTTGCGTAAAGTCTTCTCCAGAACATCCCAAAGATTCTCAGTGGGGTCAGGTCTGGACTCTGTGGTGGACAATCCATGTGTGAAAATGATGTCTCATGCTCCCTGAACCATCTTTCACTGTTAGAAGAAAAAGTCCACCGACTTTCATTCAGTGTATTCAGGTAGTGAGCTGACCTCATTTTTTGGACACATAATGTTGATGAACCTCGACCTGAGCAACTGAAGCAACAGATCATAACACTGCCCCCACAGGCTTGTACAGTAGGCACTAGGCATGATGGGAGCATCACTTCATCCTCCTCTCTTCTTATCCTGATGCTCCCATCACTCTAGAACAGGGTAAATCTGGATTCATCAGACCACAGGACCTTTTTCCATTGCTCCAGAGTCCAATCTTTATGCTCCCTGGAAAAACTGAAGCCTTTTTTCTGATTATCCTCACTGATAAGTGGTTTTCATAAGGCTACACAGCTGTTTAGTCCCTTGAGTTCTTTCACCTGTGTGTAAATGCTCTTACTTTCACTATTAAACACAGCCGTGAGTTCTACTGTTGATTTTTTATGTTGATAAATATTTTTAATTTCTTCAGTTTGATCAGATGAAAGAACTGACTTAAGTGAATGTGTGTCTCTGCAGTGAAGTTAACAGAGGAGGTGGATGTAGAAGCTGACGTCTTCTACCCGATCACCTGCGGAGACGCCAAAGCCACGCTGGTGTGGAAGAAGTTTGTCTGCCCAGGGATCAATGTGAAATGTGTCCAGGTGTGCGCTGCAGTTTGAAACAACAGAGCCGGCGCAGAGTCAACTTTCTGAACATATTTAAGGTGATGGAAGATGTGGATTCCAAACAGCTGGTGACAGTTTTTCTCTCCTCTCTCATCAGTTCAACGAGCAGCTCATCAGCCCGAAGGAGTTTGTGTGTTTAGCAGGGAAATCCACTCTGAAGGACTGGAAGAGAGCCATCCGCCTCAACGGCACCATGCTCAGGTCTGGACTCATCAAACACACACTTGAGTGTCACTGGATACAAACACAGCTGCCTTTTTTAACGTCAACGTGTGTCCAACAAAATCTTGTATAGCACCCAGTCTTGAGAACTGGAACAAATCATGTCCTACTAAAAAAAAAAACTTAAAAATGATCAACAACAACACTCCATTTTTTTTTATTTATTTATTTATTTTTTGGGGGGGGTTTTCTTTAATGGTTTGCTTTAATTTTTTTAATTTCTAAACTTGCTCTGTGCCGGAAAACAGCCTCGTCCCAGACAAGAATTCACAACTTCAGACAGTTTAAAAATGTGTGAAAAGCCTTCAAAATCTAAAACAGCTTTTTATGAAAACATTGGCCCATTAAAGTTATGTTGCAGATTTGCATCAGCTTTACAGAAACATGATTTAATCGGGCATAAAATGGTTAGCTGCACCCCAAGGACTCCTTTCTCACTTCCTGGTTTAAAAAAGGTGGAATACTTCTCAAACACTGGTAAACTTTCTATTTTCAGACAAATTCATTTAATAATATTGCTATCAGATGTTTCTCAACCATAACATGTCAACTCTGTGGCCCTTCTAAAGCTAAATAAGAATTATGGTTCAAAAATGTGTATTTTGTTTTGCATTAAGAGAATTCTGAGACACCTTAAAAAGTAAAAGTGGCTGCTCACTACGACAACGCTGAGAAATGAAAAAATGTAACTTCCATCACTTCCTCTCTTTTCAGTGGTTGATGTGCACTTGACAAATATACCTCAGGGTGGCGCTGTTCCATCAGACATGGTGGTCAGTATATTGTAATTCTCATCATTTTGAAATTCACAGGAAAATCATGGACTCTGGTGAACTGGACTTCTACCAGCATACGAAGGTCTGCTCCAACACGTGCCGCAGCACTAAGATCGACCTGGTGGGAACCAAAGTGTCCATCAGCAGCGATCAGTCCGCTGAACTGGTCCCTGCCACGCCCTCATCAGCTGACTGTAAGTTCCACAGCCTCGGCCCTCGTAGCAGACTAGTTCAGGGCTGGTTCCGATCTCAGTGGTGGATCTGTTACATCAGTGCTTCTCAACTGATGGCATGATCTAGCCTTTATTTCAAAATAAGAACACATTGTTATTCAAGATTAGAGCTGCAATTAATTGATTAATCGATTATTAAATTAATCGCCAGCTATTTTGATAATCAATTCATTGTTTTGAGTCCTTTTTTTTAAAATAAAAAATGTCCAAATATTCTATTTTCTAATATTTTCTAGTTTCTTTAGTCCTCTTATGACAGTAAAAAGACATAAGAAGACATTTGAGGACGTCAGCTTGGGCTTTAGAAAACAATGATCATCATTTTTCACCATTTTCTGACATTTTACAGACCAGACCACTAATCGATTAATCGAGAAAATAATCAACAGATTAATCAATGATGAAAATAATCACTAGGTGCAGCCCTTTTTCAAATTGACTTAATCCAGGATTAACAAATCAATCTTTAAACTGTGTTCATAGAAAAAAAAAATAGACCACATTTCTGTGACATTGTACAAACAGCAGTCACTTCCTCGTGAGCAGTTTCATGTAGGAACTACTTTTTTCTGTAGTTGAATCTACCAGAACTACTTTCTTTTCTTCTTGAAAGAAAGTAGTCCCTACATGAAACTGCTCACAAGGTCTTTGGATTATGTTGAGGAACCAGGTCATGATTTTTGGAAAGAGACACTGGTTTTGAATTATTCAGAGGTATTTTCTGGGCTCTTTGTGCACCACAAGCTGAGTGCCATTTAGTCCCATTATACTTGAGAGAGGCAGACATCTCTACAGCTGATATCTCCAAAACTCTGCAACTCACACCAAAAAAATCTAGATGTATAAATACCACTACAGGCCAGAGAGAAAATATGTATTTTGGTTTTTGTGGGGAACTGTCCCTTTAACAACACAGCTCCCTGTGATGTGGAAATGAAATGTCAGAGTGGGAAAGCTTTTGAGACACCATCAAAGTCCTCACTGTATGAATACAGAGGAGTCCAAGGTTTCTTTCCTGTTTGTGTTGTAGTGAACGGAGCAGCAGCCTCGTTTCCAGAGGTGACGGAGGAAACTTCAGAGTGGGTCACAGCCATCGGAGGTGAACAGCGACCTGCACGCACTCATTCGCCATCATGCGGAAGGAATTTGTTGAGTGGAGTGTTGTACCCTTAATGATGTGTGTGTTTGTATCCAGAGGACTCTGTGGCGTTCTGGCGTGGGGTGAAGGAGGCGGGGCTGCTGGAGGAGGTGGTGGAGGACTTTCAGAAAGAGCTGCAGGAGGTGCTGAAGGGGCTGCAGGAGAGAGTGTGTGACCCGCCGCTGCAGGTCAAAGGTTAGAACCTACTTTAAAGGGCTTGAATTTTGACATTGGAAAAGGTGAAGGAACTGTGGCATCAGCAGCAGCCGCAGTAGTATTTTAGATCGAGATTGTGATCCGTGGCTGCCGTAATATACTTGTCAGACAAATTGTAAAGGTTGCGGTATTTAATGTTTTGCCTTCTTTGTACAATTTCAGATTCAGGTTTTCAGGCTTCAAATTCACCATTTTGTAACCTTTGTTGTATCTTTAATGCAATGTTGTGTTTTAATGGTACAAATGGAGAAATTCAAAGGCTATTTCAAGTCTGGCTATAGCAGAACATTTCAAAATTCAGAAAAGAGATCGTAATTTAGATTGTGAGAAAACAGAGTGTGATAATATATTTTGGTCAGATCGCTGACCTCTCATCAGCAGTAACTTAACACAGCCCCAGCCCACGCACAGTAAACTCCAAACACAGAGATTCAGGTAGAAGCTACAGAAGGACTGAGGTCTGAATACAGATGACTGGTGCAGCCCCACAGTCACACAGCTGAGGAGATGGTCATGGGTCGGTCCTGCTGACTGGCAGACAGCAGATCATTGGCACAGTAGAAAGATTCAGACTGAAGGAAACATCTCAGCAATTAAGAAGACAAAAGACAACCTTTTCTTGCCTCAAATGTTCTGAGCTGTCATCAACCTGAATTTATTTGAATTTGTTATGTAAGGTTTGTTGTTTGCCAGCTCAAAAGAATTATAATTGTTCAGGCGTTTCGGTGTGGATGGAGACCGTGGAAACGAGAGTATGTTCTTTATTTTCACACAAAAACTGTGTTCTAAATATTAGACGTCAAAGTGTGAACATCAGTTTTCTCAGAGGAAAGAGTCATGATTATTTTACTCAAGTAAAAATACTGTTACTTTAAAGAAATTTTATTCAAGTTTAAGCAGCAATATGCTGCCTTTGCGCGTGAAAAAATTAGTACAGCAGCCCAAATAGCGACTTGGAGCCACAGACTACATACAAAATAGGTTGTAATCCTGTTTAAGATATGATTTATCTCTGAAGTGTGTTTTTTCCCCAACACCCCCTCCTCCTTAGACGCAGTAGAGACAGGCAGGCTGCAGGAACACCCTCAAGTCAGTTGTCTGTCAATGTAAAGTTATCCTGAAAACAAAAGCCCGCTGCTCTGAAATAACACACTCTGGACGATGAGTTCAGTGGCTGCCTGTCTCACTGCTGCCAAACTCCTCTAACATTTTGCTCAATTTAACAGTTATAAACATCTGCGCCTTCTATAAGATTATTAATGACTTCTTATGACTCATAAATAGACATTTACTCATTCTGTGAAAATTCTGCATTAATTTGAACTCTGATTAATGTGAAATGGACATACAGAACAGTTATTCCAGTCTTGAACAGAAATTTCAAAGGGGGGCACCACAGCTGTAGTGTTCATCGTCTCAACTGACATCACTTGAGAGCTTATCAGACTTAACACAGCTCCCCCTAGAGGCCCTAAAGGTTTTATACTGCTTTTTCGCGATAGTTTTCCCCAACACCTGCAAACACACTGATGAGTTACACTGCTGGAGTTCCTGTTTAATGTTTGACATGTGGTTGTGTCCTACTGAACATGAATTGCTGTTTGTTTTTTTCAGATGCTGTTTTGCTCAACAATATTGTGCAGAACTTTGGGATGTTGGACCTGGTGAAGAAGGTTTTGGCCAGTCATAAGAGCCAGATGGACCGTTACAGAGAGCAGTACACCCGCAGCCTCGCGGTCAGTACAAGAATCCTCAACAGTCTTCACACTCAAGACCGAATTATGTTTTTTCTAAGGCTTGAAACGTAAAGAAACATTTCTACTCTACATTCTGTTAAAAGGATAGTTCTGTTTTTTTTAAGGGGGGTTGCCTGAGGCACTATAGGTCCATAGTCAGTGTATTACCTACAGTGGGTGGCGATCGACATGCCCCCAGTTTGGAGAAGCAGCAGGAGTACTGGTGTTGGAGGGTCACATAAAACATCTATATCAGTTTAAGAGTACGCTATATTTAGAATCTTTTTAACCTCTTTACCTTGCTGTCAGACAGCCTTTTCTGATGAAACTGCTCTTATACTGTATAAGCCATTTCTTTGGCAAAAACATGAGTAAAATCGTCATTTTACCTCACAGAACACAGGAGCCGCTGGTCTACCACTGCCTCAATCTGTTTGTTTGTGTTATTGTGTGACTCAGGTGAATCCAAACTAACCCTTTAAAGGGATAGATCACCCAAAAATGAAAATTCAGTTATTATCTTCTCACCTTCATCCCGATTGAAGGTCAGGTTTAGTTTTTTAGTCCACAAAACACTGCTGGAGTTTCACAGGAAAACAGTGTTGCAGAATCTCCCAAACAATGGAAGTGAATGGTGACCAGTTTTCAAACAGAAAAAAAGACAACAGAATAAAAACATAAAATACCTCCATACTGCTCATCTGGCATAATCCAAGTCTCTTAAAGTCCCGACATACCGTTTGCACACCATCACACCACACACACAGTTCAGACAGTGTGCAGAGCGCACATGAACATGGCTCCAAGCTCAGGATCTACAGTGAAGATTCAGACTAAAAACATGGTGTAAATAACATTTTTTTTAGTCAGCTTGTCATGTTGGGGCTTAAGGAGACTTGGATTACACCAGACGAGCAATATGGAGGCATTTAATGTTTTTACTCTATTGTTTTTTTACATTTGAAAACTGGTCACCATTAACTTCCATTGCTTGTTCATTGAGGTGAAAATAGTTTAAATATAGTGTAAACTTAAAATGACATAGATTTTTTTAGGTTTGTAAAACATGGAGGTGTGTTGACCACCATCAACTATAGGTAACACACTGACTATGGATAAGTACCTCATACAATCCTGCTTCAAAAAACCCGTAATATCCCTTTAAGGCGTTGATGAAGATCTTGGTTGTCTGTATTTAATGATGCATTGTCTCCTCCTGCAGCTCTGGAGCAGCAGTGTGACGAGCACAGGAAAAGAGCCAAAGAGCTGAAGAGCAAATCCCAGCACCTCAACAACGTCCTGATGACCCTCACCCCGGTCCCTGCACCCCCCGCGCCCAAGCGACCCCGGCTGACCCGCGCCGTCTCTGGCCCGGCCTCTGTCAACGCCGCTCCCACCCAGATCACTCTGCCTCTCAACCAGCTGGCAGGCCTTCCGCTGGGCAAGGTGCTGACCGTGACGGGAAGCCAGGCCGGCACCAACCTGGGCGCGTACACCCTCCTGACCTCCCCGCTCTCCGGGTCGGAGCTGGCGGCAGACGCCTCCAACCTAACCGTGCTGTCCACGGCGGCGGGTCAGGAGGGCGTGGCCGGCACCGGCGGCTCCGCGGCCTCCACAGCATTCGTCAAGGTGGTCGGCCCTCAGTTCCAGCTGGTGACGCTGCCGGCCTCGCTGCAGAGCTTGACCACCACACAAAGCGCCGCAGTCCAGCAGCAGGTCGGCACCATCAGTGTGGTGGACGCCACGGCAACCACCGCAGATGATCCACAAGAGGAAGTCCAGGCTGATGGGGATGATGAAGGTCAGCCAGAACAGGTTAAAGAGGAAGACGGGAAGGAGCCAGCAGAGCAGCAGTGAGACGGAGGACAGCTGTTCTGTCACCCAGCCTGTAAAGGGACACTTCACCCCAAAATCAAACATACATATTTCTCCTCTTACCTGTAGTGCTGTTTATCCATCTAGATTTGGGTGTGAGTTGCAGATTTTTGGAGATCTAGATGTAGAGATGTCTGCCATCTCTCCAGTATAATGGGACTAAATGACACTTGGCTTGTGGTGCTAAAAGCAACAAACAAATACATTTGAAAAGCTTTCCTGTAGAGAAAGAAAGTAGTTCCTATAGATTATTCTGCAGAGAGGAAGTAGTTCCTACATGAAACTGCTCACAACAAGGTCTGTGGATTATCTTGAGGAAGCGGGTCATGATTTCTGGGAAGAGACCAATCGTTTTAAGTCACTTCATAATTAAAAAATGTCCAAATTGTCTAATTTCAGCCTCTTAAATGTGAATATTTTCTGTTTTCTTTATTCTTTTCTGATAGGAAAACTTAATATCGTTATGTTGTGAACAAAAACAGACACATTTGTTTTTGCCTCTACGGCTGATATCTCCAGAACTCTGCAACTCACACCAAAACAACCCAGATGGTAAACAGCACCACAGACCAGAGGAAAAATATGTATTTATGATTTTGGGGATTAGTCCTTAATCTGTCTGGACCCTGGACTGAAAGACTGAGGGCTCGTCCACATGTTGATTTTTTTTTTTTAATTTTTCATTGAAGACAACACATGAGCCTTCCTCAAAGACGTCCTTAAACTTTCAAGATCTCCTCTGGTGTCAGGAGTGTGTTTCAGTAGTGATTTGTCTGTAAATATGTTTTTGTAACTAATATATTTGATACAGCTGTTTCTGTTGGGATTTATTTCAAGAAGGCTGGAAAAAAAGGAGAGCTGTTCGGTTTGGCAATAAATGCTCCGTTTTCAAGAACAGATTGTGCATCATTACGTTCTGTAAATGTTCACGTCTCCATCAGTGTGTGACTGACGCACACTGAGACAGGAACTTGCCTTAATTCTGGACCTCAGCCTTACAAGTGAGGAGAAAATCTTACTTAATAGCTTTTTCCTGAACTTTCAATTGCAAATCAGTGTCTTCATCAGATGCAGTTTGCTTAGTCGTCATCAAGGGACAATTATCGGCTTACTAGATTCTAAATGTATTAATGTGATAAAAGCCTCTTACGTACACTAATGTGGCATTTTTCCTAGAGAAAAATATTAACCATTGAGCTTCTATTAGTAGAAACATTCACCATGTAGAAAGGTTGTCAGATCAATTTAAAATAAGTGGTCAGTACAATTGTTCAGTTGTTTTTCAAGCAAAAATGTCAAATTTTGGCTCTGGGAAACTGTGCTGAGTATTTCTCACATTTTAAAAAACATTTCATCATAGACTAATTGATTAATGATGAAAATAATCACTGCCCATCAGGGCAGCTGCACTGTTACATTCCTTTGTTGTGCTGTCCGGCTCCATCATCTCTCGCCAAAAAGAAAATGATCTGAAAACATCTTTTTCTGTCATTTTAAAATCTTGAAAAAATTGGATCCACATTAACAGATGAGTTAAGTTCAATTTTCAACTGTTTAATGTACTACATTGATATTAAGTGATAGAAAAAGACTTTTTCAATTTAATGTTCTTGAAGTAACAGCGTACCACTGTGGATTTCCACTATGACAGTTTTGATGTTGTGTATTTAAGTTTATATACTGTTCAAACAATATAAAACATGCTGTAAAATGCATTGATAACTATTTTATTTTATTTTAACACATAAGCAGTGAGGCAAAGATGGCGGCAGCACAACAAATGGTGGCAACATGCTGTCTGTCAGGAAAGACACACACCAGGAAACTGAAGACAAGCGTTTAAATGTAACAAGTGATCAAACACTGACATGTGACTCACTGTCTTGTTTTGAAAAGGTTCTGATAGTTTGGTTTGTTAGACTGTTGATGTAAAGTTTGCTGAAATATTCCAACACTAACACATTCATCCTTGTGGGCTGCTCCACGACGGCACAATGTTGTCTGAGTGTAACATCCAGACCAAAAGACTTTTTCAATTTCACATGGCATGATTTTTAAACTGGCGAGGCAGTTGAATATTTTCCATTAGTGTTGTAATAAGTTTATAACATTTTAAACAATTACTGTTGGTAACACTTCAATTTCCAGGTCCCATAATGTCATGGTAAACATATAATATATTACTTGGAATTACCAAGTAATATATTTGAAATTGCTCACAAATAACCTCCAAATCACCCCAAAATTTCATGTTAAGTATGTGATAATTAGCAAGTACCATTTGCTGTGGTTGGGGGTAATTACAAAGGAACATATATGAAATTTCTTTGAGTTTACCTGCAATTTACCCCCCAAATTCATGTCAAATATGTGATAAATTGCCATGAACACGGTGCTTGCTAATTATCACATGATTAACCATGAAATTGGGATTCAGTTGGAGCTCACTTGTGGGTAATTTCAAATATGTTCCTTGGTAATTACCACCTATTTACCATGAAATTATGGGATTTTGGAATGGTATGGTGTTGCTTTAAAGTAATACACCCTGAAATGTACCCTAAAAACATTCTTTTTTTCCTTTTTTTTTTTTTTTTAACAGTGTAAAAGTTTTTCTCTCTTTAGTGAACTGACTGAGTTTTTGACCAACTAGAAGCAAACGTGACTTTACCTGTCACATCTGTTTTTTTACCACAAGGTGGCGCAGCTGTATCACTCTTCAACGGCTCTTTTGACTGGTCAGACCTCATCAGTGGTCAGACTTGTTTCTCTGGCAGACAGGTGCTTCACATTTGTGCTTAACAAACTGCCTGATAGATTCTTCACACAGTAATTTGACTGGTTTTTGGATCAGTAGGACGATTTTGGTTGTAAGGTCAACTTTATTTGTTTTTTTCCATCTATCTTTTAATTATTATTTTTAAAGTTTATTATTTTCACTTTCCTCAAACTCACATCAGAAAAAAATTGAGTATGTCAGATTTCATAATTTCTTTCATGTTGCCTGTCTATAATCCTATACAAGTAGCATGTGAACCAAATCTAGGATAAAATAGATTTAAAGAGCCTCTCTGTGTTATTGATGTATGCCGAATTAAAGGACGTGCCTTCATATTTTATAAAACGCATTAAGCTTGATCATATCCAGCTATGAGTCTGTCGAAATGCGTCAGAAAATATAAAATTGACAAAATTGTGACTGGAGTTTGGCAGAATGGAACGGAGCGCACTGAGGCTGCAATCAGGCGCGTATGTGTGACTTCCCTTGAACTTGTTTGACAAACAGGGGCGTGGTTTTATTGATGGTTTTATTAAACAAGCATCCTTTATTGAATGACAGACATGATGCTAATTACACAGAGATGAGAGTTGTTACACACAAGTCAGCCGATAAGCAGAAAGGCAGGCATATGATACTTTCTGGATAAATGGCGGCATTTCAGGTGAACCTGCACAAGTCCTCTGTAGTTTGTCTTGTTAGGCAGGTTCATCTATAGGCTCAGCTCATCGGAGGAGTAATACGGCTCCTCCACTGAGCGCACAGAGATTTTGAAGTGGCGGCGCAGAAAGCCTCCGTACCGCTTGTCCCACTTCAGGTTGTTCAACTTTGGTCGGATCCTCCTCATGAAGCCTCCGTAGCGCTTCTGCAGCTCCTCGGGCTCCTGGCTCTCCTGCTCCGCGGAGCTACTCCTCTTTGACTTGGGGCCGAATTTGCGTAAAAAGCCACCGTAGCGTTTAACGTAACTGTGGAGCATCTGATCCTCCGCGGCGTCCGCGTCCGCGTCCTCCTGCGGCGCGTCCACGCCTCTCTCCTCCAGCCTCTTCAACAAGTCCTCGTATTTCTTGGGCAGCGCCCCGGCCTTCAGGATGTAGTTGTCGCGCCACGGAGACGAGAAGATCTTGTTCTTGTTCTTGTCGATCCTCTTTATGAAGCCACCGTAGCGCTTGACCAGGTCCGCCTGCTGGCTCTCCTCCTCCGCGGCCGCCTCATCCTGGCTGAAGTCCGCCAGCCCCGGATCCTGTCCGCAGCTCTGCAGCTGACCCTCACACTCCGCACTGCACGACTGCAGAACACACACACAGAAAGAGGAGTGTGAAACCAATCTGCCCACACACACACGGGTGTCAACCAGGGTTGGTTCAGATTACTTTTAAATGTAGTCAGTTACTGATTACAAATGACATGTCCAGAAAAATGTCATCTAAACATTGAAAATATTGTACCTTGTATTAAAAACTGACGCAGACAAAAAATTGAGTTCCATTTTTTTCTATTTTTGAATATCTCAAAACATTTTCAGTACAATAAAAATGCAGTTCTTTTTCTCCTGTAAGGTCGCAACCAAGGTGGAACACTTGTCCACCCTTGCGTTTTCATGAGTTAATGAGTTGTTATGAAAAAAAAAAAAAGGTTTCACAGGTTTAAAACTGCCATATTTTTAAGACTTAATCAAATGATTGTTATGGTGTAATTATAATTTAATTACACAGTTTTCCACATGTAATTTGGACTGATTATGGTTTCTTTTTTTGTAATCTGATTACAGAACCCCTGTAACAAGTAATGCGTTACCACTCAGCCTTGGTGTATGCACAGTGAGATGCTAGAAGTCAGATTTAAACCTTTCTGTTTGCTGAAGACATTTTTTTTTATAGGTTTGGTGTCTGTTTCAGCAAATTAGACCATCATCTGGACCCCGGTTTCCTCCTTTAATTCCTACTTACATAGTTTTAAAGCGCAAACATCACATAATGTTCTTGTCCAAAGCTTTACTGGTACTTAAATTACAGAATTTTGCGTTTTTACGCACACCACAGGTGCATCCTATTGTCACCCATTCAACCTGACATGTTTGGTATCTTTAACTTCAGGATTTATGACATTTAAACAGGATATATTAATATTATAATAATAAAATAAAGTCACAATAATTCCAATGCTTCTGTTGCCCCATTTTAACACAAAATGTTAAATTTAAAAAAGTGATCTCTCTCTCTCTCTGTAACGGTGTCCCTGATCTTACCAGGCTGTTGAAGGAGACGTCGGCGCTGAGGAGCTGCTGCGCGCATTTCAGACACTGTGAAGAGCAATCTGCGTGGATGGAGGGCGGCAAGCTCAGTATCAGCACCAGGACATACCACTCCATTCTTCACCAGATCCCTGACACACATATGGACACACAAACAAACACACGAACAGCAATGTGAGTCTGGATGAGATTAGACTGGCTCAGAGTTAGGCTTGGTTTGAGGATTCACAGACTAAAGATTAAAGAAGTATCTTCACCTGTGTTGATGAATATTACTTAAGTATTAAAAAAAACATTTATTTACTTAATTTAGTCTGTAAAAATCAGTTTTAACTCGTTAAACAGTCTGTTTTACGCATCTGTGCGCAGTGCGTAATGGCGCACTGGCACCAACTTTCAGCCTGTTAAATGCTCAGCAGAGAAACATGAACTGCGCTCTAAGTTCAAGTTTCAGAGAGACAATAAAGTACAAAGTGTAGAGTCAGTACCTCAGGAGTTGGACAGATACTTCCAGCCGTGTTAAGACTCGCAGAGGCGCATCGACCATCAGATGGAAACTCGCTGACCGACCGCCCTCCAACACTTGTATCTCTTTCCTGCAAGGCTCGTCGCTTTTCTTTTTATCGCCGGAGACTTGGCTATGTCACCGCAGCGCATCACAGCAGCTCCTGTTGAGGGACCAATGGGAGGAGAAGACACTGCGTAAATAATCCCACCACCTCCCCCCCTCCGCTTCAGGAGTTTTTAACAACGCCCACACACACAGAGAGAGAGAAGGTATGGGAGCAGCAGCGCAGCTCATCCCATCAGCACATTATCATCATCGTCATCATCATCATCACCACCATCATCATCATTCCATCTCTGGGGGGCTTGGATCAAACCCTTGCTGTATCGCACTGACATCAATGAGCAAAGTGTTTTCTGTTTTTCAGTAAGACTGAAGGAAAGTTAGACCTGCGAGAGAGGATGACAAATCAGACATGAACTGAAATAGAAAACACTGATCCAAATATGAACATCATGCATGACATGTATGCCTGTAGGGTTGTTGTTTTTTTTAAATTAATTCCTCATGCTATAACAGTCCAGAATCAAAACACCACTAAATCAGTGATAGACTCAGGCTGTCTGAGGGGCAGGGGCGAAAATAAAGAAATAAATAAAAGGGCACTGACTGCATGTGGTGGGGCACCAGTGCGCCAAAAGTTGTGATGCTTTTATTTTGTCCACTAAAGGGCACCCAAGACAGCACTTTAGCATGTTTTCTTCACTGAGGGGCGCTCTAAATGGCACTTTAATATGTTTTCTCCATTGGAAGGACACTTGGACACGTTTTTTTCCACTGGAAGGGCACCCTAGAGGACACGTTGGCACGTTTTTTTCCACTGGAAGGGTGCTGACATATTTTTTCCACTGGAACGGCAGCCCAGAGGGCACTTCAGCATGCTTTCTCAACTGGAAGGGCACCCTAAAGGTCACTTTAGCACATTTTCTCAACTGGAAGGGTACCCTAAATGGAACTTAAGCACTTTTTCTTCACTGAGAGGGTACCCTAAAGGGCACTTCAGCACATTTTGTCCACTAGAATTGCACCCCAGTGGGCACTTTATCACATACTCTTAGGCAATGGGTCTTCTCTAAAGGACATTTGTCATGTTTTATCTATCATACAGGCATCCAAGAGGGTACTTTTGTGACTTTTTTTTCAATCGTGGGTGTAACAGTTGCCCCCCTTGCCCCCTCCCTGAGTCCACGAATGCACTAAACTGATTCAAAAGTGAACCAAAATCCAAAACTGATTTGGAGAATTACTAAGTCTGTACCATAAACTTTACAAAGTTGAACCTGTATTTTCAGCCCACCAATACTTTTAGCGTCAGAGTTTGAAGCTTGCTGATTGGCTGTTTCCTGGAGCAGAAATGTTTAATATAAAAATTGCTGGGGTTGTTTTGGCCTCTTGATCAGATGGAACAAGCTCTAAACACAACTCTGACATCATCACCTTATAAAGTTGTTGTGGCTAGCAGGTTAGCAAACAGTTGCTTATAGCTTGTTTGCATATAACATCACCTCCCTGCATCACTGTGGCACAAACTGCAGATGGAGGGCAGGAAGTGATTTTCTATTGAGGAAGCAGTCTAACAAGCTTTCATAATGCCTACATTTTGCATTGTTTATGGTTGCTGAAATGGGTCCAACTGAGAAACCACAAAGAGTTTTATCAAGTGCCAAAAATTGTTGTTCACGAGGGGGAAAAATGCAAGAAGCTGATAGGAAAACGGCTGACAAAAAAGGCTTTTGAACCTTTGTCTGTTGTCGGGGGGAGTAGAGTCGGATAACGCTTGTGTGTGCAGTGACCACTTCATTAAAGGTGACTTACCTTTTGTGGCTTATGTAGCATTATCTTATAGTTAACTGTTTCCTTATATTGTAAAGTCAGGTTAACCCATAAAACAATTAAAGAAAAAACATTCACCCTGGAGAAGGAGGTCTGAAGAGCAAGGTGGACAAATTCTTTAATTCAGTTGAAAAATCGCTCATCTGCATAAGATAAGGATCGCATCCAACATATGCAGTCATTTTCTGTTTATACCTGTCTTGTAATAAAGTCTGAGCTAGCTCAGTATGGCACTTCCTCCATCTTGTCCATAGCTGCTGTTTACTTCATGACCTCTGTCTGAAAAAAAAAAAAAAAAAAAAAAAAATATGTTCACATGATCATTTATTTGGAGTCATTTGTCACATGTCCCCTGATGAATGTGATTCCAAAACTTGCTCTCTTTTAGTTCTGTTTTGGTCTCCACCATCTCCTGAGAAAAATGTCTGGCTCGTAACCTGCTGAATGCTCCACTCTGCTCACTAGCTTGTCTCTCTTACTAACCGTGTCTGTTTGCTGCAAAGCAGGTAATGAACAGTGTTTATCAGAGCTCTTTCACTGAAAACAGTTGCCTGTCTGCTGCTGGAAACCAGGCTGATGAGAGCACCAAGGTTGATACACTGATCTGACAAGCACTAGGTATAAAGCACAGTGCTTTATATTTTAACTGAAGAGTAATTCACTAGTCTCCAAAACCTGTTCTGGCCACATGTCTTCTACAACGTGTCATTGTTTGTGATGATGCAACCAGGAACATTTAATGGAAAAATGAGTAGGACTCACACAGCCAAACATTGCTCTCACAGCAGGGCCGTACACAGGATTTTAGAAATACCAAGGTCCAAAAAACTGAGCATGCCCCCCTGAAAAAAAATTGATTTCACCAATCTAAATATATGCATATATAGACATTTGGAGAGCAAAAATTCAGTACATGTCAGTAGGCAGTAATACATGAGAATTAAGTTAAATGTGACAATGAACGATACACAATATAATCTGGAAATGCAAAAGAGGCTAAAATGATCACAAAACATGTCAAAATTAATGTTGACAATGTTTAAAGTTAAAGGGAATTTATACAGACACTACAGACCCATTGAGAGGTGAAGTCACACCTCTTCCGGTTTGCCCCATGGGACCTAACGTCAGAAAATATGTGAACGGTAGTCTATGGTGAGAGACAAAAAATATTTTTGATCCCGTTTGAACTGTTCCGCAAGCCACACATACATTGACATTGACATATGATGCTTCTTAATTTAAAACATAATTTCACAAGTCAAGAAAGTCTCAGTTTGTTGTAGTTTGGTTGAGTTTTGTGTGAAACCGTCTTGCACAACATACATCACCAACACCAATCTCTCTGTCCCTTGTTAATGTTATCTTACCTAAAGTGTTGTATCCAGCAACTCTTGGTGCCGTGAAGAGAAAGAACCAGACAGTCCTGTTTCTTGTGTGACTACATCCCTGCACGAGAACACACGGATTGTGGCTTCCACGGCTAACGTTAGCTTTTGGACGTTTGCTTTCACAACTTCTGGGTGTGTAGTCTTTCCAATTACGTATCATCACAGTCTGATACTTTAAGAGTTTTATGACAAATGGCAACTTTCTTGACTTGTAAAATATTTTAATATAAAATATTTTAAATTAACAAACACCATGCGTGTGATTTATGACACAATTAAGGACCAAAAAAGGATAAAAAAAGATCATTTGTTTCTCACCATAGACCAATCTAAGTTAGATTCCACTGGAAGAGGCGTGACTTCAGCTCTCTATTGAAATCTCCGTTGTCTCGAATTCAATGGATTTTTTTATGAGTGGGTTTTTGATCAGATGCTAGATTGTTTAAAAAAAGTGCCCTTGAAGTGATACAGATACCTGTAGAATACTGTATTTGATACCTTTCATTTTCCTTCTTCATTCTACACCAACCATGTCAGTGGAAGCATTCCTGAAATATCCTTCGGCATTTATGTATTTATTTTTATCCAACGCCGCAGGTGTATAGTGTAGCACTTTATGGTTTTTTCTATGAATCAGCACTGACTAAATATCTAGTAAACACACTTAGTAATAGTGTTTGATTCAAATTCAAACCTGATTTCTTTTTAGTAAATTTTTGTCAGTGTTTAATGACGAGTTTAATGAAATCTTACCTAAAGAGGCAAAAATGAAACAAAAAAGGATGACTGACATGTTTTTTTTACCACCTTGTCATTTGCAAGTGCCCTCATCATTTCAATGTGCATTTTCATTCCCCCTTAATATTGTGAATTCAATAAATTTGGATTAATTGTTCAGCCCTAGTATTGAGTACTGACATCCCACACTGTTGACCATGCATCCTCTGTTACAATAGCAGTTATTTCATGACTTTTATTACATATACCTTGGAAAAACCAAAGGTCCAGACCTCAGTGGCCTTAATGGCTTCAAGGTAAATATAAATTCAATTTTCCTCCAGCAGTGACAATAATACAGTACATATATCGCTGATGATTTCTTTATACTAAGCAGAATGTCCATACGTCCCCCGCCTCTCAGCAAGTCTACACCCACAATATGTCATTGTTACATTCATGTGGTCGGAACATACCTTCAGGTTGCTTTGTGCACAGGGATGCTGACTGATGCTTGATAGTTTTTATAATGCCTGGATTGATTGAGGGAATGCTGCAGCACTCTCAGCTCTACCTCTCGCATCCATGTTTGTGTGGAGATAAGCAGCGGTGAGGCAGGTGATCGCTTTGTGCTGCACAGCGGGAGGAACCGGTGAAATCATCCACACATGACAATTGGCCTCATCCCATTTCAAGGTTGAAGCCTTCAGAGGCTCATTGATGGACCAAGGTTACACCGTGGGTCTCATAACATTTGTTTTAGGGAAGGAATGGAGAGAAACCTTGGACATACAACTGAGTGAAAAAAAACTGCTATGATTGGATTGAGGTTGAGATTTCTTATTCCAAAACAGGAAATTCTTTCTTGGTTTGTTGATGTGGCTTATTAAGGAGAGTAGATATCACACTACATTACACCGTTGACAGCCTGTTGATGTGTGTTCTGAGTTTGTCACATCACAGAAACATGTGTTATTAACCACCAAGCCAAATTTGAATAATTAAAATAATTAAAGTATATAAAATTAGCAGTTTTCTCTGCTCTGAAACGCTGGGGGCATGTCCGTTCCACTGTCTCAGTGTCAAACCAACCTGAAACATGGACTCTCTGTCTAGCAGCTTTATTGGACATGTCCAGAAATATTTGAGCCACCAGAGCCAGAGGACGGTGACAGGATGGTATTTTTTTTTCTTCTGTGTCGGGTTCTTGGAACTGAAGTGAGCTGAAGTGAACTGCTGGACTGATTTGGACTGAGAGAGTTGCTGAAGGTACGTTTGTAACTGGCTGTTGGGTGCGGTGACATTCGTTCACAGGGCTTATATAGAGTTGGGGGACTGTGGCACCAATGCTTCACCAAGCTCTGTTTCAGGTCGTCCAAAAAAATCCTGAATGCAGAATTCATGAACATTAATTCAACCGTTTAACGCCACAATTTAGTACTACAAAGTTCTCAGTCTTTTCACATTTTCAGCTACTATTTTCTATGTATAATGTGTTGAGAAGATAAACTCTGAATTCCCTTTTACACAGACTTTAAAGATAAAAATAAATCTATAACTACCATGGCGACAGTCTTCAACATTTCTTCACTTACTACACTTTGACTCTGTCATGTTCCTCTGGTTCGTGCTGTTCCGCAGTACCCAGGGGACTGACACCTTCTATTAAAATACATCTTTTTAATGCAGTGAAATTGTAATTTTCACACAGTAGTGGCAGGGCTTAAACACAAGGACTTAGGTCACCAGTCTGCTACAGCCAGTCTGTCAGTCTGTCAAACACTTTGGTCCAGAGCAAGATAGCTCCACAGCTATGGCAAGGCGGCTGTGAAATTAGCTGTGGATATTCTTGGACCTAATGTTCCTCTGCATGTAATGTTTCCTCCAAAGTTTTCTCTGGAGACACAAAAGGCCTAATAGAACTTCTTCACATATCAAGGTATCAAAGTAATTTATTTATCATTACATAACTTAGGGCTGCATAATAAAAAGTTGTAGTCACACACAAATACATACATGTATACACCCACAGGAAATAATTTTGTAGTGAATTACTGTTATTATTCACATTAAAATCTGACATGTTGGAAACATTTTTAATGAAATTTTGACTGAATTATTGCACAAAGCATCATCAATGTAAACAGAGTCCTCCTCCTAGGGCTAGCTATCAGTACTCAATACTTGTAGGGCGTTCTCAAACAAGGTATGATTGCTTTGCACCATACCAGAGTATGAAACAAAACAGTGACTGCCAATCTCAAGATCTCAGATGTCATGTAATGGAGTTGACCTTCGTTAATGTTATCAATAATGATCCTCTCGCCTGCCTTCCCGCATTTTCCTCTGTGGCCTTGTGGCTCAGAGGATGAGATGGGCCCGTGCTGCCAGTGTACGCCACACCAAGAGGAGACAGGCGGCGTTGAGAGATGCCTTTGCAACTGCTCTCGATGACTGTCGCCCAAAACTTCCATGTTTTGGTTCAGGTGCTTTCACGCTTGATGTGGACCGTGCCTGAGCTCACAAGAACCATGCTCCAAATCACCCTTTTGAGCGGACTTGAGCACGGTTTGTTGATCTGCGCCCCAGCACGATACGCAGTGTTCACACTTACCAAATGAACTGGACTTTGTAGTCAGGTGTGCTAGGATCCCTGCCTTGGTCCCCACTGCGAAAGCCCCCTTTGTTTTCGATTGAAATAACCCAGTACCAAGTAGTATTGAAACTTCTCCGGTCAAACGATATCTCCAACTGACCCTTTTTGTACCCAGATGTAGAAAAAAAAAAAGAATCTGTACGGTTTTGCTCTCTCCAAGCTTCTTCGATTTAATGATTTAATTTAAGGTGTGATTGGCCCATTGGCAGTGCAGCATGCCAAGATGCCACCAAAATGTTGCATAATATGGCTATACTATACACCTATGGTGTCTGATAAAAATAAATGCATAAAGTGCAGAAGAATTCTGCTTCCGTTCACAAGGACGGTACCGAATGAAGTACTCTTTTGGTATTGGTATCACTTTAAGGGTACTAATGTTGGTACTGGTAATTTTATAAATGATACTTAGCCCTATTGCCTCCTCTCATCTTACCCATTTGTATCCTGCCAGTTCGAAACAGGGTCAGCCTGTGAAGTGCAATAGCGTGATCAGGGATATGGTTCAGCAGGCTTCTGCAAGATGTGGGTGCAACAGTCTCTGGTGTATCCTTGCTTGGCCAGCCTGAGTTCCAGTCGGCACCCTGGGGAGCTGCTGTAGAAGGAAAAAAAACAGGAAAAGGAAACATTTTGACCGGTTGGACTCAAGGATGAAGTGATAAGATTTTGGTGGTTTGAGGTCACTGTAACGTCACTTCCATCCTACTCTTGAGAATGTGATATCTCAGGAACGCTTGCAGGAAATTTCTGTTTCTTCAAATTTCCACTTGGACTCAGACATTAACTGCTTAGTAGTCAGAGATCAAGGACACTGTGATCTCACAAAGCACATTTTTGTCCATAACTAATGAATTCCTAGGCTAATCATGACAAAATTTCACACTAATTTCTAAGAGGATACTAGCAGCAATTGTGAGTAACAGTTTATTACTTATTACTCAATCTACAAAATAAACATAATACAAAAATACATACAAAAATATGTAATTAAGTTGCAGATACTAATCAAAATGTTGGTAATTACAAACCCTGAGGCCAGCTCTCAAAGAATCTGACCACCAATGAGGGTTCTGCTGGGAAACTAATCCCCAACAAACACACACACACACAAACGTTAAATACGAGTTAAATCAACATTACCAATAATACGACACATAAAGAAGAGGTTGTAGCTGCAGCAGTAAATTGGCACCAAGGCATCAACAGAGGGATAGTCGCAAGTGTCAGATTATAATGTCTGTGCCATAAACCTTAATGAATGTAATTAGATGTTAAGCAGTCTGCGAGTAACGAATGAGTCAGTGATGGTGGTGAGTGAAAGAAGCAGCTGCTGCTGATCAGCTAATTTAACATTTGATAACCAAATCGTTCTGAAGGGTTATGTATGTCAGCACAGTATGCAGGACTAAAATATAGACTGTCGCAACCTAAACCATTTTAATATATCAGGCAGAGTGTGCATCTATGAAGAGAAATAATGTAAATGAGATGTGACAGTTATTGTCAATACAAAGGATAATAGCAATAAGTACTGTATGCACTGTCTTAGACTTGTTTCACTTATATTTGAGTAATTTCATATATATAATAATTCATTTTAAGGCAGCAGTTGTGTTAAAATTCTGACACTTCAGTCTTAAAAGAATCAATTAATAAAGAAAACAGGGCTGGTTGCTGCCGACTGTGCGACTGTGTGTTCAGGACCTACTGCATGAGAAAATGTGCTCTGCGTTTCCCTTATTCACATTTAAATATAATTGTGAAGCTCTGTTGTATGTTATTCATCTCATCTGTGTCTCGTCTGGGCTCGAGCGTGAAGTGTTTGAGCATCACGTTATCTCATTCTTAATGAACCTTTGTCACTTTGCCAAAAGGTTTCTAAGCAACCTGGAGTGGGATTTCTCATTGTGTCCTCTTTTCTTATGTTTATGTCTTGATCAGATGCTCAGCGTAATGTTGGATGAAGCACCGTGTGACAGTGATGGCTGCTGCATTGATTTACTAGCTCTTCCTGTTTTAGACTATTATATTTACACACTACTGTCTTTTATTGTCCATTGATACAGTCAGTTTCATTCACCTGTGATGTGATGGATGAGGCACAGTTCAAATATATATTTTTTATTCTAGAACCTATCAGTGAGAATTTTCTTACAAGACCACTGTATAGACGGTGCCATGGCCAGATTAACCTGTTAGGGGTCTTGGGCAAATATTTGCTGTTTGGCCCCTCCACACTCACACCCACCTGTAAGCACAACCCAATTGAAGTGTACTTTTTGAATATATACTCTGTTGCCTACATAAAGACTGTTTCATTATATATCCAGTGACGCAAAAGTATGTAATGGTGTTCATTATGCAGGTATGTACTGTCTACTCACCTTTGGACAGGAGAATTTGCCACATACCCTTTGAAAAAAAACAAAAATACAGGACTCAGTTTTTAGAGCACAGTTGCAACCAATCACATAAGAGTCTTTCATGCAATTAGCAAGGTTGGGAGGGCTGCTTTAAAAATGTATTCTGATAGAGTTGCTAATAATAATAAAAAAATGTAGTCAGCAATCCAGTGTGGTGTGTGTAGTTAACTTTAGTGGTTAGTCTGTCTATCTTAACTTTAGTGATTGGTCTGTTTAGCTTAAGTTTGCATTTGGTCTATGTAGCTAACATTATCAGTTGATCTGTGTAGCTTAATATAGCAGTTGGTCTGTGTAGCTAACCTTAGAGATTGGTCTGTGTAGCTAAAGTTGGCATTTGGTCTGTGTAGCAATATTTGTGGTTGGTCTGTGAAGCTAATGTTAGCAGTTGGTCTTATAAATGTTTCTTTATATCAGATGTTGAAACAAGATAATGGTGTAATTTCCATCCAGTGAAAGCCAAACTTCCACCTAGTGAAACACAAGGGATGAGCCTGGCAATTAGTGGTGTGCTATTTTCTCAAATTTTAGCTTTTAAAGGAAAAGATCAACATTCTGGAAAAATACACTTATTCAGTTTCAGCCCTGGATGTAGGATGGGCCTGAGCCATTCACAGCACAACAGGCAAGGACCAGTGTCTTGAATTGGATTTGGAGCAGCCACCAGTAACCAGTGCTGGATGTGGAGCAGCAACTGGTTCTCATACCAAGTCATCAATCCTGATGTACTTGTCATGCCCCTTGGCGTATCATGCTGATGCACAAGGTGCCCTTTAACATCTGTATCAGAAGCTGCTCGTGACAGGTGATTAATGTTGTCAAATGGTCGCGGCTTGGTTAAGTTTAGGCATTAACTACTGTTTCGTTTAGGAAACTATCATGGTTTGGGTTACAATAACGTTATTTATGTCATGTGATGTAAATGAGCAAGCAAGTCAAGAAGTCAAGTGAAGCAAATCACATGGTAATGTTATGTAACTTAAAACTTTATAACACTGACTTTAGGTTTCACATGGGATGCAAAACCCAACCTCCTGTGTGAAAATTAGTTTACGCATCCAACCACTCCACCGCTTGAAACATGGACTTTTCTTGCTCTTGACTTAGATTGGTCTACATTAAAGTTACTGAAAGTGCAGTGCAATGCTAATGCTGACGGGGTACCTCGTGTGTCTGTCTGAGTCGCCAAGGGACGTGGCTGGTTGCATTCTAGATTAGCTGCAGGGGTCGGATGGCACATGCAGACACACCAGCCAGGAGTGAGTTGCAGTAGTCTGGGAACCAAGACGACAAGATCCTGGACCAGAATGATGCCTTCTGGGTGAGGAATATATGTATCCTCTTGATGTTGTGGAAAGATAATCTGCAGGAGCGAGTTGTCACAGAAATGTTAGCTGCGACGGACAGCTGGTCATTCAGTGTCACACCCAGGTTTCTGAGCCAGGGCTACCACAGATTTCTCAATGGTAATAGAGAGATCACGAACAGATGTCTTCCCTGAAAGAAAGAGCAGCTCAGTCTTGTCGAGGTTGAGCTTCAGCTCGTGTGCACTGAGAATTGCCAGCCAGACAAACAGAGATTTGTGCTGCCACCTGAGTTTCAGGCTGGGGCAAGGTGGAATTACTTGAATGTCATTTGCATAGCTGTAATAGGCAAAGTTATGTGGGTGAATAACAGAGTCAAGTGACTTGGTGTACAGAGAAAAGATGAAGGGACCAATAACAGAACCCTGAGGGACAACAGGGTGAGGCTTCAAGGTGCAGAAACAAATTCTCTCCCAGTTATCCTGTAAGTGCCGTCCTTGAGGTTGGATGTGAGTAGGGAGAGTGGTGCAGTGGAGTGGAGAGGTTGATCTGGTGGTTCACCTTGTTAAATGCTGCTGAAAGGTCCAGCAGGATGACTACGGAGGAGACAAAAGAAGAGGCTTCTCTAACAGTGTGGATTTCATCTGTGACATCAAGGAGGGCAGTCTCAGCCATCCTTGAAACCAGACTATTGGGGATCCAGGATGTTGTGCAGAAAGTTTAGTTAAAACAGGACACTCAAGTGTGGAGAAGTGAAGTGAAGAAACACAAAAGGTCTGTAATTCTTTAGATCAGAAGAGTTGAGTGTGGGTTTCTTTAAGAGAGGCTTCACGCTAGGTGCTTTTAGAGTGACAATGAGTTGTGAAAGAAATATTGAAGAGGTGGGTGAGGAGAGGAATGAAGTCAGGAGCAATAGAAAGGGTTTTTTTTAGGGGTTGGAGAAGGAAGTTTGAATTTTGGATTGAAAGAAATAGCTTCTAGCTGCTGATAAGGAGGTAGAGAACTATAACCTCAATTCCAAAAAAGTTGGGACACTGTGTAAAACATAAATTAAACCAGAATAAAATGATTTGCAAATACTTTTCAACTTGTATTCAATTGAGTACAGCCCAAAGACAAGATATGTAATGTTCCAACTGAGAAACATGATTGTTTTTTGTAAATATACACTTATTCTGAATTCGATGTCCACAACACAGCTCAAGCAAGCTTCAAAAAAGTTGGGACAGGATCAAACAAAATTCTCAAAAGACTGAGAAAGTTGTGGACTGCTCAAAAAAACCCAACTGGAACTGGAACATACGACAGGTTGATTGGTAACAGGTGATCGTACCATAACTGGATACAAAAGGGGCATCCTTGAAAGGCTCAGTCGATCACAAGTGTGGATAGGGCGATAGTCCAGATTAAGTTTAAGAACAATGTTTCTCAATGGACCATCAGATTTCACCATCTACAATCCATAATATCATTAAAATATTCAGGAGAATTCACTGTATACGAGAGTCAAGACCATAAACCAACAATGAATGTCTGTGACCTAACCACATTAAAATCTACCTATAGCTCGGTTGGTAGAGTGTGCGCCCCATGCACTGAGGCTGCCAGTCTTCTGCAGCAGCCGCCAGTTCAACTCCCGCCTGTAGCCCATTTGCTGAGTGTCATCCACTCTCTCTCTGCCCCCCTTCCTGTCATCTCCTAGGGTGAAGGCGTGAAGGCCCCGTTAATGCTGAAAGGTACATACAGGCTTTTGAGCAACATATGCTGCCATCCAGACGATCTCTTTTTCAGAGACGTCCCTGATTATTTCAGTGAGACAATGCCAAGACACATTCTGCACGTGTTCCAACAGCATGGCTTTATAGTAAAAGAGTTCAGGTACTAAACTGACCTGCTTGCAGTCCAGACCTGTCTCCCATTGAAAATGCGTGGTGCATTATGAAGCACAAAATACGACAACAGAGACCAAACAGGACTGTTGAGCAGCTGAAGTCATATATCAGGCAAGAATGAGAAAGAATTTCACTTTCAAAACTTCAACAACTAGTGTCCTCAGTTCACAAATGCTGACTGAGTGTTTAAAAAAAAGCTGATGTATGTAACATGTCACAAGCATCAAATTCAGAATGAGTGTGTAGTAACAAAAAACAATAAAGTTAATCAGCTTGAACATGAAATATTTTGTCCTTGCATTCAATAGAATATAGGTCAAAACCTTTATGCCAGTCATTCTGTTTTTAGTTTTTTTACATTCGTCCAACAGGTTGGGCTCTGAGTGTAGTATTACATGCAGAATAAAAATAAAGTCTAAATACATAAATGATGAATGTGAAGGTTCAGTCTGAACAACACTATTCATGACTGAGATTCAACTTACAAAAGGAGAATGACACAGACAGAAATGTCTATATTTGTATATCCTTGTATTTAGGTTGCTCTAAACTGTAATCCACTACAGACATAAATAAAATGTTGGCCATTCATCTGCAAGAGCAGAAAAATATTCTCTAATGGATTCTCTAAATATAATTTTTTACTTTTACTTGTTACCATAACAACCTTATAATGGTAATTTAATAACAAGTTTGTGTACAGGTTGAAACATTCTTTGTTTCTGCTACTTTGGTTTTTGTTTTAGAGAAAATAGTTCCTATATGAAACTGCTCACAACAAGATCTGTAGATTATCCTGAGTCACTGAATCATGATTTCTGCAAAGAGACATTTTTCAAATACATTTTTTTGGCGGTTTGAATACCAGAAGGCGAGCGCCCCCCAGCTCCATTTAAGTGGAGAGAAGGCAGACATCTTGATCTAACTCACACCAAAACAATCTAGATGGATAAATAACCAGCACAGGTAAGAGGCATTTTTGATTTTGGGGTGAATTGTCTATTTCTTTCTTTCTTTTTTTTTTTTTTTTTTTTACAGTACTTAGACAATGTAATTACATTTAGTGTAGAAACGCCTCTGAAATATCTTAGTTACATCACATTTAGTGTTTCTTTTTGTTGTCAGTCACAGTAAGTGAAGCTGATTGACAAGCTAATGAATTTGTTGTTCTTGTGACGCACACAGTGTGATCAACCAAAGCAGAACGTGGCGTGTAAGACAAATCTCAAGGTGTCTGTTAAGATGGTCACTGTGCCAGATTAGGCGATTATGGAGTCCGAAATTCATAACCTGACTTGACAGATTGACAGATGAAATGTTAGTCCCCAGCCAGTCATATTTGTTCATCCAGGGTACTGACCGTCACGTAGGGCTGAACAATTTTTGAAGAAAAAACTAATTGCAGTTATTTTGACTGATATTGCAATTGCTATATGACTTGCCATATTAGAGGAAAGGATCATTTGTACATTATTGCTTCCTCCGCGACCTGAATTCGGATAAGTGGTTGAAGATGGATGTATGGATATTCTCATTTTCATTGGAAAACACATTAAAATGATTATGGTGTGTTATTTAGATCTAGAGAATTTTGTGTTGGCCAGGACACCTCTGCAGCACCACAAAATTAATTTAAAATGGTATTTTGACACATTTTGCCTTTAACAAATACCGTGCATCCTGCGATTTGAAAATTGCAGTAGACCATATTTCGATTTTGATAAAATTGTGATCAATTGTTCAGCCCTACTATCATGTGTTTGCGGAAAATAGTAATGAAAAAACCAACACATCCTCATACTTAAATGCCAGAATAGGTCAATTGTCAATTTTTACCCAAAATGACATATTAACAGTGGAGTGCAGCAGCTGTGACAGGCTTACAGGACTACTTGGTTAGGGATGGGAAAAGATAATGGTTTGGGTTATATTCACTATGTTATGTCAGTTACGTGACATCACTCATACGACAACATAACTCACATGACACACCTAGTTTATGTTGTAAAATGGTCACGGGAATACGGGATACCTGTAGGATTCCCGCGGGATGGGAGGCAATTTCCCCATTACCCACAGGATTGGGAAGTGACAGGAAAAAATGTCAACGGGAGCAGGACATGTGTAATATCATATGTGGACTGTGGATTGACAGGAACAGGATGGGATGAGAATCATTCTTCTGGGATTGGGACAGAACAGATTTTTTTTTTCCATTCTGTCATGGGATTGGGATAGGGATTTTTTCAGGAATGCCACGGGACACAGAATTCTTGCAGGCTGGGTGTCAATTTCCCCGTTAATCATGGGATTGGAACGGGACAGGAAGAAAAGTCAATGAGAGCGGAAATCATAATAATAGGTCAGTTTTATATATGTAGGAATGTATGTAATGTCATTTGTGGACTGTTGATTCCGGGGAATGAGATGGGGCAGGAATCGTTCGTCTGAGATTGGAACGGGTCAGGAGTATTTTTTTTCGTCGTGTGATCGGACAGGATTGAGAATCCACTCTATGTCACCCTCCAGTCTGAACCTGGCACCACAGAAAACAGAAATTACAACACAAACACCACAGACAAAATACTGTCTCCTCAGTCAAGCTCTACAAAAAACCTTGAGCACAGGAAAATACTACTTTCATAATCATCAGTCAAAAGAAATCTGCAGGGATCCAGGACATTTTTCCTTAACAGCGATCCTCAAATCAGCCAGTATTAATCTCATTTAAATCCCATAACATGCAAACTCTCTTCCTCTGGGATACAATTAGAAATACATATTTCTATAAAAAAATACCAGACCGTAATGATGCACATAGGGATCACTGGCTCTCAGCTAGACCACACTTCAACATATGACTATGGTATACTGTGTTATTATTCCAAGGGAATATGCTTTTCTTTGTCTTTTAAACAATATGTTTCATGAGTTTTCTTAAATCTTTCTTAAATGTTCTTTAATGTTTCTTTATTTCTAAATTATTTTGGGATTCTGTTTGGAAGGACAACAATGTAATGATGAAAACATAGAGGAAAGACATTTGACACAGAGCTATGATTATTAGGAAGGAAATGAATTATAGGAAAAATGGGCTGAGTGAGAAAGACACTGATTGAATCGAGTATAACCATAGATGCTGTAGATGGACTGTGGAGGGAAGGATTTATAGATTAAAAATGCGAAAAAAGGTAGTACATTGTGTGTGTGTGTGGTGGGGGGGGGGGGGGGCGGCAGAAGTCAATAGTATATAGAAATGCTTATGACCTGAAACATGGAGCTCCATCCAGCAGCTTTATTGGACATGTCCAGACATGTTTGAGCCACCAGAGCCAGAGGACGGTGACAGGATGGTACTTTTTTTTCTTCTGTTCGGGCTGTTGGAACATGAAGGAGCTGAAGTGAAATGATATGGACTGAGAGAGTCACTTTGTAACCGATCATTAGGGAGGGTGAGGCGGTGTCGTTCATGAGTCAGTCCGTGTGGCTTATATAGTGTTGGGGGACCAGTTTCACCGAGCCAGGTCCCCCAAAATATCCTTAACAAAGAAACAGTAAAAACAACAGTTGAACTCCTATTTCAGTACTACATAGTTCTCAGTCTTTTCACTGTTTTCAGCAGCTATTTTCTAACATGTTGTGTTTACAAGAAAAACTCTGAATTCCCTTTACACAGACTTATCTTATTATCTATATTATCTTTTTTTTTTGTGATCAGATTCATCAGTGTTTCTGTGCACTAACTGTTTTCTTCCAGTCAGATGGACACAGTGAAGAGGATCATCATCAGCCACCTGAAACAGCAGCTTCCGGTCCAGCAAACCAAATAAGACACTGCTGTTTCTGCTCACCTCCTGAAGGACACGACTGTGTTTGTTTCTGCTGTTTTTTTCAATAAATGATTAATCCACTCCTTAGGCTTTTCACTTACACTCACACACACAACAACACACCATGCACGCAAACACACACATGCTTGAGTCTGACTGATTAGAGCAGGCCGATATTTTTCATGCTGATAACAGTTGATGTTTACATGAAACGATCATGGCAGAAAGGCCGCACAGACCACATGACGTGTATCTGGAACATGTAGAAGTCTTCACTGAAAGCAGCACCAGAGCACTGAGACTGCTCTGGGTGAGTTGGTGAGGCACGCAGGCACTCACACGCATGATTAGAGCTCATTAGAGCCAATTAGGGTCTGATCCAACAGAAATTTAGATATACAATGTTGTATGTGCAATATCAGCCGTTCTCACTCCCAGTGTGTCAAATACAGCAGCTTGGTCTTCAAACTATGATGCTGCAGGAAGCCCTCTAGCATCAGTTCTTGAGGCGCCCCTCCACCATTATATTTTGATGTGCTGTCAAAGTCAGGTGACGTAGTATAGAAACAGAGAAATTCTGTATATTGAAGAGGTGGGGTGGATGGATGAGTTATATAAACACAGGGCCTTCAGCAGATGGACCAGGGTTTGTGTCCCATGTGAAACCAGAAGTCGATGTTGATTTCTTTTTAACTTATGTAACATATTGTGTTATGTTAGTTGTGTTATGTTAGTTGTGTTATGTACGTTAATCTAGTGAAATTTTTCTGTATCCAGGTCGGCCAAAACATACTTTTCTCAAAGTCTAAAAACTTCTTTACAAGAATCAAAGAAAACACAAAGAGTCCAGCAGAGTTCAATGCAATAACACTGTAGTCAGTCCCTTCAGGATTTCGTTGGCATTTTCTGGGACTGTTGCACCCTAAAATGTCTGATTTCATGGCAGCTTTCTAAAAAATGATGATGCATGTTGCAACATTTTTAGGCATTTTTTGTAATAAAATTGCGGGAGCTAGCAAAAATTGCAAGAAAAAAGGTTGTCTTTTGTGTATAATTCATTAAAAATTAAAGGTAACTTGTTTCAGGGACAATAAGCTGTTCTAAATAACCTCACCAAAAAGGTCAGGATTACAAAAAATATGCAAAATATGCTAATAAACGTGCACAGAGCATTGGTAAATGACAGTAAGATGTACCTGTGACAAAATTAAAAAAGAAAAGAAAAAAGAAATAGTAAATAACAAAATATTGAATGGATTCATTGAGATGTATAACTGCTATGACTGGTAGAATTTGCAGGAAACTATGATTATTAGGGTCCGGGCAGCCTAAGCTGCTTTCTTTCTTTCTTTCTTTCTTTCTTTCTTCTTCTTCCGAGGAAATCCTACTTCCCATGCACGAAAAATGACCAAACTTTGCACAAAGGTCCAGTCCCATGTCAGATTGCCTCAGCTGCAAAAACAGGCCAATAGTCCTGATGGTGGCGCTACAGCAAGCCTCTAAAGTTCAAAATTTTGAAAATTCATAACAAATCAACCATATGTGCTACAGATTTACAACTTTCACCAAAATGTAGCCCCAATACGGAAGAAACTTTTGTACATTTAAACCTATTGCAAATTATGAAGTCCATCACTCTGTTTTTTTCAAAAACTGTAAAACTTATTAAACCTATCTCCTCCCACAATTTTTGCTCAATTGACACCAAACTTGCTACAGAGCATCTTCAGACTGTCCTACACAAACTATCCACACAGATTTTTGATTTATGAAAAATTGAGCCTACAGTGCATCAAAATGTTTGACTGTAAACGGTATTATAAACATATACTTGCAAATTCTTGCTAAATACATTTTCAATGTTCATGAAAAAAATGACAAAATTTTAGAGTCATGGTAGATGATGTTTGGAAAATATCAGAATTTTATCTCAAAAACTGAATTTTTTACAGCATTTTGAATTTCACTCTCATGCGAACAATTGGAGTCAATGCAAAAATGTCATTTTTAAACATCAGTTTTTCACTTTTGGAGCCAATAAATCATTGTTAAAAACTAATGACCAACATCTCCATGCTGTCTAGATGCAATTTGTGTATTTTGGGATTTTTGTCTCAATAACTGAATTTTTGACAGCCATTTGAAATCTGCCTTTACACGCTAACAGCTGCTGTCTTGCACACAGGTGACTGGCTTAGTCAATTTGTGAAGCTACAGGTGACATTTCCATTTGCCAATTAGCTCAGTGAGATAGAGGATGGTTCTTGGTGTTGAAGGTTGTGAGTTCAAGCCTCAGCTTGTACAACATTTCCATATGAGAAATCTACCCAAACTTTTCACAAAGGTCCAGTCCCATGCCAGATGTCCTCAACTGGAAACACAAGACAATAGTCCTGATGGTGGCGCTACAGCAAGCCTCTAAATTTCAAAACTTTGAAAATTCACAACAAATCAACCATATGTGCTACAGCTTTGGAACTTTCACTTTGAAATGTTCTTTTCCATGGCATGGATGGCTGCTGCCTGGCACCCTGATCCTTGGCTTAGTCAATTTGTGAAGCCACACTTGAACTGTCACTTGCCAATTAGCTCAGTGAGATAAAAGACGGACTTCAGTGTCAGAAGTCGTGAGTTCGAGCCTCAGCTAAGGTAGGATGGACTTTCAAATGTGAAAGCCTTATGTTCAGGTATCATGCTATGTGGTTTAGAGACTATTAAGGTTAAAATAATTATGATTCAGGCAGTTTTGGGAAGAGACAAATACTCTTTATCAACATGTTTCCCTGTTATCCCTTGTCTCTTTTCCCTGTTTATTTGGCTTAGCTATCAGTCAATATGCAGAGTCTCTTGTGCCAGAAATTGTGAGTTCAAGCCTCAACTGATGTAAAATGCACATTAGAATGCCACCTTTTTTTCATCTTCCTACACTCTGCTTGTTGCTCAGAATTGCCTAATTTTGCCTAAAATTGCCCGGCCCCGACCATTGCTGTGCAGCAGCTATAATTGGAATTTGAATTTGCGTGAATTGTTGCACTCACAACATTGCAACTCTCTGGAGGGACTGTCCAAGTGTAAATACTGTATTTGTCCAATGTCCAATCCACACTGAGTCAGAATCCAAAGGAAGCTTTCTTATATTCTGACTCCTCCTACTGTATTTGACACCATTCATTCATTCATATTCTGTAACCGCTTATCCGTGAGGGTCGCGGGTGGCTGGAGCCCATCCCAGCTGACAGTGGGCGAGAGGCGGGGTACACCCTGGACAAGCCGCCAGTTCATCGCAGGGCCGACACATAGAGACAAACAACCACTCACTCTCACATTCACACCTACGGGCAATTTAGAGTCACCAATTAACCTATTATGCTGCATGTCTTTGGACTGTGGGAGGAAGCCGGAGTACCCAGAGAGAACCCACACAGACACAAGGAGAACATGCAAACTCCACACAGAAAGGCCCTGCTGGCTCGGGGATTCGAACCCAGGACCTTCTTCTTCGTATTTGACACCTTGATATTAATTACAAAATATTCTTTATTCTGTATTTTTTTATTCACCATTCTTTCCATTACCCAGGTTGCTTGGCCCCATTGAGTTTTCACAAAGGATCCCCTCACTAGTCACTATCCTTCAGTGAATTTTCACAGTGGGTTTTGCTCCACCATTGTTTCAGGAATTCACTTAAGAGATGAATAAAAGATAAATGGCTCATGGCCTTTAATGTCATGATATCCTTACCAACACAAGAAAACCATTTCAACAAAACCACAAACTTCTCAAAACCTATCCCAAGTAGTTTTTGTACCTTTATTTTGAAAGTTTACCCAGACATTGCATATTCATTATTGCTAACTTGACCACGGAGCCCTGCATGTGCAAAACAGATGTAGGAGTGGTACCTACAGAATTATTTTTAGAAGTGTAGGGCCACAAACCAAGCTGCCGTAGTTGACGAGTTGGGCTTGAGAATGTGTTCGCAATATCATTTGAAAATGTGTCTGCCATCCCTGTAAAAAGTTTCTCCTGAGACTGGAAGGCATTCATGACGGTGCACTTGGTTAAAAAGTATCAAAAAGAGAATTTCAAACCCTGCCATCTCATCTCTGCTCAACTTGTTCAAGATAAGCAGTAGGTGGCGCCAATTCTCCAGTCGAAAACCATTGTACCATTGCGGAGGAAGAGGGCACAACAAGATGATGATCAGATCTGTGTGGAGTGATCATGGATATATTACAGAGCCATGGAGTGATGAAGAAAACTCTCAGAGCGTCAGAACTTATTCAGAAAAAGTGTTTCCATAAGAGGATTAAAAGGCAAAAACCTCTTCAAGCAAGCTCAGGTTTTTTTTTCATTGGAATTTTGTCATTTCCATCAAACGTTTTTAATGCGATACTTCAAGATGTGCAATAATATGCACTGATGGAAACACTGCTTTTGTGTCGCTCTAGAGAGCATTGACAAACAACATATTTTGTTGTTTTATTCGGAGGACAAGAAATAACGGGAGACAAAGAAAGAACTGGGGAACAACATGGAACAAAGTAGGCCCGCTGATGTTGCCTGTAAACGTCTGAACTCTGCTTGTAAGCGAGGTGATGTTTCCCTTGTGCTGTCAGTTCTGCTCGGAACATTAATAATGAACAAATTCAGGGGTTACTGTAGGGTTAGCTTTCTGCACAGAGCAGCCTTTACAGTATGTGTGGACAAACAAGACAGCTGGAGGCAATCTGTCAAAAATTCAGACATATTTTTGCACTTGTCATTATTTCAAACCACACAAGGTTTGAAAGGTTTGGAATACATGGTAATAATAAAAAGTGACAAAATGACATCTGTCTTTCCGTACCATCTCAAATCACATTAATTATTTCCCTTCCGAACCATCTTCCCATGGGAAAGAAGACAGTAGAAGTAAAAGACAGTAGCCAGCCAGCACCAGCAGAAAAAGTAATACATGTATGAAATGATATTATGCGATACGATATAAGACACAAATGTAGCTACAATCAATCTAGCCTGAAAGTAATTCTTTTTTTTTTTTTTAAATGCCAATCTAGCTAGTTAATTTTTAGTGAAATGAATTCCTAAATTATGTTCAGAGACTTTGATTATTTTTGAATCGCTTCATTTAAGACTACATGGACATTATGTCCAGAGGAGTTCGCAAATTATTACGAAACTTTATACAGAAATGAAGTAAAAGTGGACAGGAACCAAATTAAAACTTACTTGAGTAATGTTAAATTACCACAAGTATTACAAGAAAAAAACGTAAAACTGACTAAAGCAATAACTGCAGAGGAAAATTGAAAAACAAATACAGGGATCAAATCTCTCAAGTATTTATAAAATATTTGCAAAAACTTACTACTGTAGATAACAGCATAAAAGAAAAATGGGAAAAAGAATTAGAAATTGATGCATCAACAGATGACTGGAAAGGCTCCTTAAATGGAAATCTTAAAATATCACAATCCAAATACTGGAGAGAATTTTCCTGGAAAGTAAGCATGAGGTATTTTATTACACCCTGTGCATATGGCAAATGTTACCCTTTAGTAGGGACCAGTTGTTGGAGAGGATGTGGAGAGCTAAAAGCAAATTATACACATGCATTTTTTAAGTGTCCAGTGTTGAAAATTTTCTGGGAAGAGGTTGAGAAAACTGTAATGAATATCTTTGAGTTAAATGAACCCCTGAAACCAGAAAATTATTTTAGGTATAAACTTGCAAGGGACAATAAACACCACCGACATATATCTTTTCAACATACTACGTGTGACAGCCATGAAGCAGGTGACAAGGACATGGAAACAGAAAAATCCACCCAAACTAGAATTATGGGTAACAACAATAGAACAGATTTTAGACACAGAAAAATTAACATACGCAATTAGAGACGACATACAAAAAATGAATAAGATACACCCTAAAGACAGACTTGATAGATTCTTTAATTAATATTAATAGAACCCAAGATTTGTGGTAGATTGTTATGTTTTTTTCTGTCTTGTTACATCTGTTTTGGTTTTGTTATGTAATTTTCCATCTTTTTACATCTTTTTTGTGTAGTGGCATAATTTTTCGTTGTTACATCTTTTTCATCTTGTGCCTTTCCCATCTAGCTATGTTGTTTTCATCATGTTATGTCTGTCATGCCTGATATACACTGATAATTGTCCTATCTATCAGTCTTGATGTTGGAAGGTGGCACACAAAGATACAAATAAAAAATAATCAATAATTCCCCTAAAAAGCGTTAAAACTAAAACAACGAACCTGTTTTGAAAATGTAAGTACAGATATTTGGGATATTTAAAATGTAGGGAGTAAAAGTAAAAAGTTGTCAGTAAAATAAATACTCATGTAAAGTACAGATACTGGAAAACTCTACATGAGTACAGTAACAAAGTATTACTTCCCACCTTGGATTGTTAGAGAAAGGAGTACTACACTTGTTGCTTTTGCACCAAAATTATTAGCTTCTCTTTTTACCGATGGAACATGTTTTCTCCTTGTGTGAGGGAGCTACGTAACATCTACGTAAATTCTGTCACAAAAAGTTCAAAAACTTTAACTCTGCATGGCAAACTTTCCTCCTGCACCCACATCAGTGCTACAAGGAAGCACACTGAAAAAAAAGAAATCTGGTGACAGAATCTGATGTGTTTATTTATGTTTACCAAAAAAAATAACTGACTGAAAGCATTATTAGTCTGGAGTGTTTCTGGACCTTGTATGATAATAAAAAGGTAGAAAAAGGACAGAAAGATACGTGTCTTAATATTATGAGGTCACTACCTTTTAATCACTTTCAAGGAAAAGAGATATAATGATGAATGGTAAAAATGGGGGAGATGAAAATGCACATAAATTAAAAAATGGAGAGGTAAAAATGGATGTGTAATGAAAATGGAGTGATGAATGATCAAGTGATTTGATTCATTTGATTAAAACAGTCATTATATGATTAAAAAAAACAGCCTGTTAAGTCAGTTCTCTAGTCTTATATTCATCATTCACAGCACAAAATCGTTACTAATCATTAAAGGAAAGTGGCCTCAAGGGTAGAAATAACAAAAAAATAATTGAAGAAAATGGAAGTGATGATCATACTGAGTAGTTACTGAGTAGACCCTCATTACTTCATGATTTTGAAAAGTGTTTACTTGGAAATTTCTGATAAGTTTCTCCATAATAAACCAGCAGGATTCTCAAAAAATCTTTTAATGACCATATTCAGACCACAAACAGAATATATTAATATATATCATGTCATATTCTTGTGAAAGGCAGTAACTATCAACACAGACTGCCTTCAGAGAAACTAATGCCCCTTGAAGCTGAGATACCCCTACCTGAGGTAGAACAGAGCACAACCATGTTTTTTTCATAACTTTAATATGTCTAGTTTTTGAAATGCATAGTTGTATAATTTTTTTTTTTTTTTTGGTTCATAGTTTGGATCCTCCCCTAAGCAGACTGAAAATAGTGAAAACTGAAGCTTCTCTAAAAGGGACAACGTCCGCTTTATCACATGTATCTTTGAAAATCATGATCAGAATGGCACCAAATTTGGACTGGATATTCACAGACAGTTACTGCACATAGTAATCCCAAGATTTCATCAATATGTTTGTCTATCATTGAAATGTATGTACTAAATGTAAAAACAGATGAATTATAGGCAGAAATTGAAGAGAAAATTCAATATCCAATAGGGATGTGTATGTATATGTATGTCATTATTATAGTAAGGAGTCTAATCACCAAAAATGTCATTTATATGAACCAAAGGACTGTTATCTTATCATAAAAGTAGTTGTTTTTTTTTTAATATTCACTTCACTGTCACCAGCCTCTAACAGGTAACTAGTGCAGCCAGCACTTCAAGACAAATACAACAGGACACTGTAAATATAAAGGGTGATTTATATGTGTGCAGAGAAAGACAAAAATACACAGATTAAGACAAAATAATTTATAGTCTGCATCATTTATTCCCAAACTTAAGAATGCCGCGGCCAACTTCTGAACATCTGAAAATCTGAAAATCTTCTTCCCAAATTTAGTCACAACTCAAAGACAACAACGAAGACAAATCGTATCCATGACGAGAGATAAGTTCTGGACACATAGATGAAGAGTAACAAGTAATTTAAATCCCATGGCTTTGTTTTAGTAGTTCTGATTACTTACAAAAACATTAATTGTAAATATTTTATGGTAATTTCACAGTTATAAAACTCAAACTTTCAAAAAACCTTTTTAAACAACTTATTTCTTTATTTTTCATGGCCTCTCAAGGCCCACCTGCAGGGCCTTCATGGCCCACCAGTGGGCCGTGACCCACACATTGGGGAGCACTGACCTACAGTTAATACAAACAGGCACAGCAGACATTTCTCCAACATTTTAAGACACTCTTTCTGTATATTTTAATGTTTCTTTGAATGCATAAAGAAATATTTTTCAAACGATTTAATTGGAAAAAATGACTGGATAAACTGTAAAAATCAAAGATGAATCTTACATAGGATGAACTAATTGGATGACTAAATGTGTAATCAGTTATACAGTAGATATAAAATGAAATCTAACATTATAAATTCTAGGGTACAATTATGCTGTCAAGGAGATCTTGCAAGATCTTAATCTTGCACTTCTGCTTTTGTATAATCCTCCAGATTATAGCCACTGTTAACTGGACAAATAACTACATAGTTTACTGAACATTCATGAAACAGAACAGGGAGCGTGGGAGAGAAAAAATAGCAATGATTAATACATTGATTTACAGTCATGTTTACAGTGTGCACTGAAATGATCACTCTCACTCACTTTTCAGTGTTTGGATTTATGAGTCCAGTTTCCTCAGTCTGTCTTTTTCTCTCCGTCTTATGTTGTGATGTTTGATTTTCACCTCTGCCACCTCTGCTTCTTTAGGCATGTGCTGTACAGACATTTGACAGTTTGTGAAATCTGTAAAACACATTAATTAGCACGGCAGGAACTGTGCATGCGCGTGTGGACGTCCTTCAGGTTGTACTCACAACATTGTGCAGCGTCGGGCTTCTGCTGCAGACATGTTTTCTATGAGAACCACGTCACCGAAGGTCTTATCCACTATGGACTACAGTATTTCCACAAGATTGACATGATACCTCCAGCCTTGTGGAGTCCACCGACGCAGTCTCCTCATTGTCCATTGCAGCAGCGCCTTCACCCTGCCACATTCCGCAGAACTTGTATTGACCCAGTGTTGACATGTGCCAAGCTCATATCTTTAATGAATACTCACTGGATTAAGGTTAGGCAGCCCACAGAACACTGTGTGAATGATTGATTGAGCTTCATGTGCAGCTATACTGGAATACCTTGTCTGTGAGAGGCAGTTTCTATAGGTGGGACATGGTCAGGTAACACAGGCCTCACATGGTTTAAGTCACGCTCCTCCACTTGTTGCCAGCTCCTCTTTAGTAAAGTCCTGTTTGTTCTGTAAGAACATTAATTGACAGGAGGTAAACAAAAAGAGAAATTATTATTACCAGACATAAAATTTATTAAGATTATATTATTCAATTATCATCCCCACCGGGCGCCAGGGGAATTCTGTGTGTGTCGGATCACTGGAGCTTTTCTCGAATATTAAAGGAGCCTAATTTTTTGTGCACATTCATGACTGTATGCTGGAGGACCTCTGCTGTTCAGAATTCTTGAATTACGTGAAAAAAAATCATTTCTGTGGCTTTATGTTTTTATGTCCAGAGGCATTATTTTTCAGGTCATCCCATTCTTGTGAACGCGATATCACAAGAACCCCTTGGGGGAATTTCTTCAAACTTGGTCTGAGCGTAATGCAACTTGACTGTTTGGTGGAAACATACAACAGTGATTCTATTTTTTGACTGATTGGATGTTAAGGAGCAGGTGTACGCTCTAGACTAGAACCATAAAGGGTTCTTCAGCTTGTCCCCATAGGAAAACCCTTTTTGGTTCCTGGTAGAAATAAAGGTTCCACTTCAAATCCTTTCAGAAAGTTCTTCCTAGAACCCAACATGATGGGTTATATAGGAACCATCTGTTAAAGGTTTCACCCAGAACCCCCTATGAGAGGTTCTACAGAGAACTGTACTATGGTGCTATGGTTCCATCCAGTACCCTGTCTTGGCGGTCAATCCAGAACTGTTCCACATTCTAAGGGTGCTAAAAAAAAAACCTTCCCAGGGGGTTCTACCAAGAATCTTTTTTATATTCCAAAGGTTTTTATCTAGAACACACTCTACCGAGAACTTTGTTTTATCTGGAACTCACAAAGGTGTTTCCACTGAGAACCTTTTTAGATTCCAAGAATTTTATCTACACTACACTAACAGGGTTCTACCAGTAACCTGGTAAGTAATCTTACAAGGGTTTTATGTAGAACACACTTGGCAGGTTCTACCAGGAATCTTTTTATATTGCAAGGGTTTTATCTAGAACCCACCCAAGGGGTTCTACTGAGAACTGACTGAAAACCCTTTTATATTCCAAGGGGTTTATCTAAAACACACACACTCAGTAGGTTCTGCAGAGAACCTTTTTATATCCAAGGGTTTTAATTACGACCCTCCCAGGATGTTCTACTGCGAACCCCTTTCTATTCCAAGGCTTCTATCTAGAACACACACACTCAGTGGGTTCTACAGAGAGCCTTTCTTATATTCCAATGGTTTTATCTAGAACCTAAATACAGAGAACCTTTTTATATAATATAGTTAAAAGAGTTCTTCACAGATTTCAACAAAGCTTGAAGAACTCTTTCTTCCAAAAAGGGTTCTTTGGATGATAAGGATTCCTTTGTCTTACAAAGAACCTTCAAAAACCCTTTCTTCAAAAAAAGGGTTCTTTAGAAGCAAATGGTTCTGGGTAGCACCTCAGCCATTCAGGAGGAACCCTTTTGGAACCCTTATTTCTAAGAATATAAGATGTGGCGCAACAGTCTCTGCAGGTTTTCTGTTTATGAGCCCATTTCATTTTCCTGACCAAACATTATCCAGAAACAGCTTTAAAGCAATATTCCACCGCTGAATAATAGTCCACTCAATATGTACTCACCCCTGTGCTGATGTGAGGATGGATGAAGATCTTCAGTTCACAAAACAATCCTGGAGTTTCAGCAGAAAACAGGGTTGCAGCCAAATCCAGTACAATGGCAGTGAATGGTGACTATGGATAAAATGTAAAAAAAAGAACACAAAATAAACACAAAATGTCTCCATCCTGCTCGTGTGGTGTAAACCAAGTGTCCGCGAGCCGCGACATTAAAATTTAACCACAAAAGACACCATTTACACCATGTTTTTAGCCAAAATGTCAACTGTAGCCTCTCAGACTCGAGCCAGATGCACAAGAGATCTCGTGATATTTTCACACATGCATCCATTAAGAGATATACAAAGTCTCGCAATACATCGACGCCATGTTTACATGCTACCTGGGAGACTACAGTTGACATTTCAGCTAAAAACATGGTGTAAATGGTGTCTTTTGTGGTTAAATTTTAATGTTGTGGCTAATGGACACTAGGATTACACCACACAAGCAGGATGGAGACATTTTGTGTTTGTTTTGTGTTCTTTTTTTTTTTTTTTTTTTTTTACATTTTATCCGTGGTCACCATTCACTGCCATTAGCTGCAACCCTGTTTTCTGCTGAAACTCCAGGATTGTTTTGTGAACTGAAGACCTTTACCCATCCTCACATCGGCAGGGGTGAGTACATACTGAGTGGATTATCGTTCTGGGGAGGAATATCGCTTTAAGATGAGGTTCTCATCCTCAATAAATAATATTACAAATGTAATTATTATTACTGTTATTTAATCCTTGTTGTTTTGCTTTATATACTGTATGTATTATGTCAAATGCTGTACGTCACCCTCCTTTTCCTGTCTGTCCTTGTACCTTTTGTCTCTGTTTCTCACTGTTGTATATATAAAGTCACATGCTATTCATTAAAATGCTTCTTACTGATCAACAACCCTATAACATGACAAGGGAGTAGAAATGTACTTCAGACACACTGGTCATATATCGGTCAGTGAGGTATCGTTCTAAGTCTCACACACACCCACACACACTCACTCACACATAAACACACAATACCCAATGATGTGTGTAGCCTTGGGTTTCATAAACGCTCCCCCTTCCTCTGTTTGAGCAGCCTTGTTTGCATTTACATTCCCCAGTAACCTGGAGACACCTGCATCTCACACAGAACACAAGCGTACTACTCCCACATGCTGTTGGACACACATATACGCGCACACGCTCGACACTGTAAAAGCCTCGTCTTATCTTACGTGTCATGATTTACAGCACAATTACAGATACACAGATAGTAACCCTCATATTGTTTGTCTTGTGCTCAATGGCCGTGAAACAATGAACGTCCTCATTGTTTTTCCATTTCCGTGCTCTCGTTCGGGCGACACGATCCCGTATGTTGAGAACCACACAACGACATCATGACAGAGTGTCTGACGACGTGCTCGATAGGGAAACTGTGACCTCTCCTAAGGCTTTTCCGTGCCTCATCATCATCATCATCATCATCATCATCATCATCACAGACACCAACATGGGCCCCCTCCATCCCCCACCCACCCACTGATTTCTCGGTGACGCCTTACACCTCCACCAATGAAAGAGACCTGTTATGAGACAAAAGTGAGGTGAGCGCACAAGCGACAACAACACCGCCAACCTGAGCTCTACGCCGTATCTGGTGTGAAGGTAACCATAGCAGCCGTTAAGAAAAGCTGCCATCACCACCATAAATAAACCTACTTGATGGGTGGAGGATCACTTTTTACATTTTCGCCTCATTCAAAAGAGAAACAAAGTGAATCACAAGGCAGTGGTGATGCTGATAGTCTGCGGAAAAACTCTTAATGTTTCAATTAAAGAGCACGTAACTTCACATTGACATCATTCTCCACTTCTCTACGCGGTGATTGACAACATGGAAGCGGAGTTTTTACAGTTGTCAGAGTTGATACTGTAGAGCCAGGGAGCGTGCATGTGGCAAAATAGTTTAGCCAAGTTGTGCGGGGCTGAAAAGTGGGCCTGCATGTGCTTGAATCAAAGGCAGCTCAAAGCGATCGTGCCTCAAACCGAGGCAGCCTTGAATGGAACTGAATGGACAAGCTCTCTAACAAACAAAACAAAAGTGTGTGAAAAGGCAGCCTTGGTACTGATTAAAATGATGTTTGGCGGGGGTGGAACGGTGACAGCCACCTTTTGCAATATTACTGACATGATGCCATCGTATCATATCATGCTATCAAACTTCGTAAGCAACGTGCTGCCCTCAAAAACACACTTTATTGAAAGCATAACACCCTGAACAACAAAAATGAAAGCACTTTCTTTAAAATATGCTTTCTTAAAAGGTACTATAGTGGTTTCAAAAATACATTTTGAAATGAGTCTGACCTAAAAACAGTAGTGAGCACTGATACTCCCTTTCTTTTCAACCCTGGACCATGCTACAAAGCCCTCACCCATCATATATTTTGGTCAGTTACACCATATTTCCATCCCTCTCCTGCCTCCTTATTATTAGAATATTGCTGGAAACAACCACACCACATCAGTCTTGAGGAATATACATCATCATTGATGTCATACATGTTTTGATGATGTGGTTTAAATAATTCCCTAATCAGAAAGTCTGGATGAATGGAGAAGTGGCGTCTGTATCCAGAGCAAAAAAAAAAAAAAAAAAGCTGCCTTTTAGTCCGATGACAAGAATAGAGCATCACCAGAGCAAGACTGAAATGCTGGCATCACAGAGGCAAAGCAGAGATGTCAACAGAGACTGGAGAGAGACCTCAACACCAACAACATCAAGGATCGGTGGCAAGTGATCCAGAACATCACAGGCTACAAAAGCAGGAAGGCCTCCATTGTGTGTGAGGCCACATTGTCTGATGAGCTAAACACATTTTATGCTCGCTTTGATCTCCTCAACAAAGAATGAGCTGAAAAGTGTACTTTACCTCCAGAGTACCTGCATCTGTCGGTATCCACAGAGGACGTGAGAAAAATCCAGCTGAAAGAAAATACGAGTAAAGCTGCTGGGCTGATAACTTCCCTGGAGGTGTAATAAACACATGTGCCGACCAGCTAGAGTGTGTTATTACTGGTATTTTTAACATATGACCGTCACAGGCAAGTGTTCCCACCTGCTTCAAGACAGCCACAATCATCCCTGTCCCAAAAAAGTCTCCTGTGCTTTTTCTAAAAAACTACTGTATTATGGCAGTCACCCCCATTCTGATTATGTGCTTTGAGAAACTGGTCCTCCAGCACACAAAGAGCAACATCCCAGCCACTGTGGGCCCTCCCTCACCAGTTTGTATTCAGAACCCAACAGATCCACAGAGGATTCCATCTCCACTGGCCTCCACTCACACACACTTCACTCACCTGAAGAAAAACTAAACCCACATGCTTTTTGCTGATAACTGCTCAGCATTCAGCACGATCTCCCTCATGAAAGTTTTTGGCAAACTTGGCACTTTGGACATGAGTACAACACTCTGCCCACAGCTGGATATTAAACTTCCTCAGACCCCACGTAGTTCAGATTGGGAGTCACACCTCCTCCACTCCAAGTGTCGAGCGTTGGAGCCCCTCAGGGCTGTGCGCTCAGCCTCCTCCTGATCACGCTGTACACCCACGTACTGCAACGCTTGAGAACTCTGTTGTGATGTTTGCAGATGACACCTTACAGCACCGAAAACCACTTGTGTACTTATGTGAACTTTCTGACTATTTATAAAACATAAGTACTATGTTAGAAAGCAAGTCCTTGACATTAAAATATCACAGAAAGCTAAACAGACATTTTTTGTCCCTGTGATGATGGTAATGATGATGATACTGAAGATCAGGGGGAATGATCACCCATGCCCCTTTGGTAGATGAGACCTGGGAATAAAGTGAACAATCACCTGTTTTACTGACCTGTGACTGGCCAAGTCTAAAGTCTGAAAGCAGAGCCAAGAAGAGGGGAAAAATTCTAGTAAAGGTATTATGAAATTTTGCCCAATGATGCCAGAAAAAAAACCTGCTGACCCCAGCTCTAAATATCAATGAATATATCTTTAAAGATGAATGATGACTGGACTGGACCGGCCAATTTCCTGCTTGGTCCTTTTTTGGAAGATGGCAGCTGTTTTTGGGACAGTCTTGCCCAATTATAGTGCATTGGTTTATTTCAGTCCTGCAAGCCTCTACACCAGTTTTATATTGATACAGTTGAAATTTAAAAAGTAGTTGCGTTACTTTTTTCACATTATGCAAATTAATAAAGAATTAGATACAGCATAAACACCGCTGTATATTATTTAGTGGCATCTAGGGTTGAGCTTGCAGATTGCAAACACATCGCCTCACTTTCAAGAATGTAAGAGAACCTACGGTGGCCTCAGAAATTTGCCAGTGTTTGGTTTGTCCATTCTGGGCTACAGTAAAAACATGGTGGTGCAACATGGTGGTCTACATGGAAGAGGACCCGCTTGCTCTGTAGATATGAACGGCTCATTTTAAGAAAACAAAAACACAACGGTTCTATTTTTCATTAACACGAATGAAAATATACTTCTGAATACTTCTGAATATTATAATTCATTTTCTGTCATATTCTGCCAATGAATTTGTGTAAACCTTACACACTGGATGTTTAATTTATAATGACACCATCTGGGATCACATTTGTCGCATTTGCACATCATCGACACAGCTGTCAAACAATGCTAGTGAGCAGGTAATATTTATAGATGAATTAAGTGCTGAAGTCAGTACATCAGAGAAGCGTGGTGACAATGAGATGACAGGGAGCAGTAAGTGTGTCTGTTGTGTAAAGCTAATAAGTCATACACACATTATATCATGTTTAAAAAGTGCTATTACTCCTTCCTTCTGCTGTGTTATAAATATTCAAACTATTGACATGCATTAATAGTCACCCCGTAGTCTGATGAAGAGACACAGATACGTAGAGACCAAATTATTCAAGAAGAGAAAAAAAACATGCCACTTTTATTTCATGTGGACATGACTGATAGAATGTGTCCACCACAGACGGTCTTCTGCAAGTCAAAGTGAAGAAGTGAACTCACCTGTGTTTAATAGGCAACTGATGATGAAATGTCACAGTATCATCTGTAATCGGCCCAATGAGTCATGTGATATGAGACATTTTCAGAAAGATGAGAAACTGATTTGGCCATTCATATTTTATGACTTCATTACCATTAAAAGATAAAAGAAAAAATCCTTGAACAAAATCCTCAATTTGAATAATTCATCTGTTTAAATAGAGCACTAAGTGTCATGAGAATGCAGTTAACCTACATAATATAACCTGTAATATAAGCAGAATGTATTATTAGATAAAAACATATTGTGAAAGTTGGAAATGATTACATCTATCTCATTTTTGTTTTACTTTTGGACTTTAATGCTAATGCATAATGCTCTGAAGTTATTGGAAATTGGATCACATGAGTCAGAAACAATCCTGTGCAGCCAGCATCTATGCAGCCTGAATCTAATTCTAAATAGTATAAAAGCCCACCAGTGATATTGGTGTAGCCTCATCTTTATCTGAAACTGTGCAGAAATACCAGGTGAATAGACATGAAAACAAGCTGCACAGTATTTGAATGTATTTTGACATGAACCTGCTCCTCCATCAGACTCAGTATCATCAAGGCTCTGAAGCGTGGCAAAAGCCAGGGCTGGTAAAAGGCAATTACCATATAGGCAGCCGCCTAGGGTGCCAAATTCTGGTGGGCGCTGGTCGCCCTCAAAGGAAAAACAAAAAATAAAGAATAAAAATTTGTTGGACACCCTCCCACATTTTCTGCCATGAGTTAATAAAGAAAGAAAGAAAGAAATACAATTTGCACCCTCTTCCTCATATTTTTTTATCTGCTCTGGCCTGTGCACACTGAGTGATAGACAGATGTCAAGAGGCAAATATTGTTATCTATTTTCAGATTTTACTTCATAATGAAAAGGTCCAGGCCTTCAAGTGAACAAGGAACATTGCCCAGGGCACCAAAATGGCTCGAGCCGGCCCTGGCTAAAGCCTCTGTGGCAGTCATTCCCCTTCTTCCTGACATTTCATTCTGATATTCTTCACAGCTTTCTTTTCTCATTGGTTTTAGCTCAAAGCTAAAGCTTGGTGTCGGCTTTACAAGAGTGTAAAAAAACAACTACAGGCAATGTCGACCCTTGTGTTTTGTCATTTTAATACAATAACAATGTATGAATAAAAAATACACACATTTAGGAAAAGTCAGGATCCTATAGTTATATGGATTTTTATTTCAACAAAGTTATGACATTGCAAAATTTAGAAACAGTCAAAATGACTGCCTTGCTAGTTTTAGTGTTAATGTAATATTTTGTGATCACACTTGAGAGATACAGACTGGGAACTTTGCCCTGGTGTATGTGATAGGTTAGCTGTTCATCACAGTGGAATCACTTCTTTACCTGAGGAAGACCATCTTTTCTCACCACTCAAGTTACTCCCTACTCAAGTAGTTTTTTCCATTGATACTTTTCCACTCTTTCACAAGATGACTACTTTTACTTCTACTTGTACTTGTTTTCGCAAAGTAACTGCACTTTTACTTGAGTGCAGTTTGCTTGCTTGCTTTGTTTTGACAAAACATCTACAAGAACTACTTAACAATTCTCTGCTAGTTGAATTTTCAAGTCCACTGAAATAAACACAATGCCTTTTAGTCAGGTGACAAGAAAACATAGAGCACCGCCAGAGCATGAAAGCTGGCATCAGCAACGCCAAAGATATGTGGCAAATGATCCAAAACATCACGGGCTACAAAAGCAGAAATGCACCCATCGTGTGTGCAAGGTATGAAAAGATATTCAACAATTTATAATACTGGTGGGCAGTAATGTGCATGACCAAATACACAAATATATACACAAGTTAGAGTTAAACTCCTGATAAGTGTTTACATTACACCTTAATTAGATCACAGAACTATCATCTTCCTGTCCACTTCAAATCAGCAAGAACAGGACAGAGAAAAAAGAAAAACAGAATGATTATAAGGTAATGAAAAAGCTATTTAGTGAGAAATATTTCACGTGTGGGCTAAGACATCTAGGGGCATTTTCTTTGTATGAAAGTGGAATGAAAGGCTGTTATTGCGCATTATGTGAAGAGTTGAAATGGACAAAAGTTGCCATTAATAAAGTATTTCCTGAGTATTTCTGATTTAACTCCATGTAAAAAAAAAGATTGAATTCTCTAGATTTGAAGTAGGTACAGCACAGACACATACACAGAAATCTTCAGTTAACAAGACACATTCTTTTCAGTTTCCTTTGAGCGTAAGGTCATTTTATAGCAAGGTTATGAATGTGAGTTTCCTGAGTCAGACACTGAGGGTGGTACAATAGCAACAGCTTCAGAACTAAATGTCCAAGGAAGTGACAGTTCTATGTGAACGGTCTGTCCTCACCGTATTATTCCAGATCTCCTGTATCACTGTTCCAGGTGAGCTGACTCTTTGACCCACTGAAGCCATTGAAATCCACTTCTCATTCATTTCTATGTGGAACATAGCCAGACACATTCATAAATTGAGCCACCGATGAATGATCTTTGGCATGTGAGATTTTGACGACCTCCAGTGTCCCGCCAGTTAGAGAGGGTGAGGGTTGGCCGCTCCTTAAGGAAATCACTTGTTTGTATTCTTGCTTTAGACAATGGCACCTCTTCAGGGACAATTTTTTGTCATGGCAACCTGAATCACCCAGCCCCTAATGTTACACAATTTTAGATTTCATATGGTATAAATATTATTATCAATATTAATATCAAAGGAGCAATATGTAGCAATTACGCATGCAAACATGAGCACTGCAGCTCATAGAGCAAGTTGGATCCATTGACTGTATATTAAATAGGCTCAAATTTAACATACTATGGTTGAAGTGAGGAAGCTCTGCAGGAGCTCTGCAGGAGCGCAGGACACATGCAACATCGTAAATTGACAATAACAAGTAACAAGTCATCCACTGCAAGTTGATCAGCTGTTTAGAACTGTCAAATGTCTGTCATTGTAAAAGTCCATTATCCTGAATACAAAAGCTTACTGCTCCAAAAATGCGCACCCTCACTGCCTGCTGAACTCCATTAACATATTGCTCAATTTAAGCGTTATAAACATCTAACCCATCTACAAAATTATTAATGATTTCATATGACTCATAAACCAACTCCCTATTTATTCGGTGAACATTTGGCATTAATATGAACTCTAATTAACATGAAACAGGCGAACAAAAACAGATATTCCAGCCCAAAACAGAAATTTCAAAGGGGGGAGAAATTTCAGAGTAGTGAATATTTCAACTTAACATGTTTCCTTGATCTCTGATGACATATCATGGTAATTTTATGATCTATTACAGTAAATATATTACAGCTTTCACCTTTAAACAATATAGACTGCTCAGTGGCAGAAAAAAAGCAGCAGGTGTTCTGAAGATTTACTGATAAATATTGTGGTAGAATGACATGTGCCTCCTTGGCCTTCACACCTGATGGGATTGCGTGGCAACATATTGAGCTTTGCTGTCCCATGAGTACTCAGTGACTCATGGTTCGGAAAAACATCCATCTTTTGAACTCGGCCTTAATATTGACCTCAAATAAAACTGTAAAGTTTCGTGACTCACTTGAACGTTGCGACGCTAAATTGTTATTTCTAATGTCTTATTTTCTTTGTTTTGTTTGTTTTGTTTTGTTAATTATTTTTTAATCAAGGTATTTTTTTCAATATCCAAAGACGAAGACAACAAATGAGTCTGGGTCTTCTGTTGTCACAAACAGGTGCTCTTTGGATACTTCAGGTATTTTGCACTTATTCCTCAGGTGAAGGGCTCATTGCATGGATCAAACTGTCTCAGTAAAAAATTAAAAATGCAAGGCTCCTTCAAAAACACACCAAGGCACACTTTAAAGTTTAAATGAGTTAAAAAAGTTTAAAGGTAAAATGCCTTTATTTTACATGGCAAAATGAGTCAAAAAGAGTTAAAAAAAAAATGACCTCAGGTCACAAAAGAGTTAAAAAAGACCTGAGGTCATTTTTTAAACTTTTTAACGATAACAATAATATTTGTGAGGGAATATATCACAAATGGCATCATTTTTATTAAATCGTGCTTCTTTGAGCACAGTTATATTTCCAAGGTGGACAATCTGACCTCCCCCCCCCCCCTCCCGGGCCCATGGGCTCCAGGGCACTGCCTCCACTGTCCATATTTACGCCTCTGGCTGTATTCATTATTTGAAATTAATGAATGAACTGTGGTTTTCAATCCACAAAGAGTAAATGATGGCAACTTAATAATGTCACCACAGAGGGTTTTATGAAGATAAAAGGCTTGATCATTTCAGAGGGCAGCTATAATGCTGATTCTACTCCGTTCAATAAAGACTTTCTAATTCTCCTCCTGCACAACGTCTGACACATGGTGGGAATCCCTTTTTGGAATCCGCCTCTCCTGTTTATCCTGCTGTATGTTTGAGGAAGATAACAATGACTTTCCATTGTGGTGAGACCCACTAATAAATGATGCATCAGACAGTCACCTGCTTGACTTCCCACGTTTCCTTTGTGTGGCTCTGACACAGCGTGTCATTCAGACTTCCTCGAGGCACCTAAAAGCATTTTGCCATTTCCTCTCCTGCAACATGGACTAGTTTTCCCTGCACTCTCAATCCCGACAAGATCACACAGAAATCCCTGCCGGATGCTGAGCAGCAGGGCTTCACTTCTGCTGCATGCTATGCTCGCTATTTCAGTGTGTGACCCCACCTGACAAAGGTCACTGTCAAACACAACCTACCCTGTAAAAGTGACAGAAGTTGTTGTTGATGTTGGAGCCACTGGTATCATCCCCACAGTGAGGGTTCCCCTGACACTGGCAGGTAACAGGCCATCTTGACATCCTTGATTTATAAATATGCTTTAAAATATGCCCCTCACCCTCCTTAACAGTCAGTTTCAAACGTACCTTCAGCGACTTTCTCAGTCTAACTCACTCAGCAACTCACCCGCTCGCTTCAGTTCCAACAACCTGACACAGAAAAAAAAAAGATACCATCCTGTCACTGTCCTCTGGCTCTGGTGGCTCAAACATGTCTGGACATGTCCAATAAAACTGCTAGACAGAGCATCCATGTTTTAGGTTGTTTTCAGGTTGTAGAGGTGTTTGACACTGAGACAGCTGAGTGGACACGCCCCAATGTTTCAGAGCAGAGAAAACTGCTCATTTTTTCATGATTTTGAGGCCTAATTTTATATATTTAATGACTTTTTTAACCATTCAAATGTGGCTGGGTGGTTAATAACACATCATGTTTCTGTGGTGTGACAAACTCAGAACACACATTTATTGTTGGTGTCTCCCAGATAACTGCTTGGGGTTCAGGTTAAAGTAGGGGAGAACAAAAAGAATCAGACACAACATGCACAGTGCTGTTGATTGTGATTAATTAGATGTGTCATCCCTTTATAATGAGGATGATTACAACAAACGGGAGATCTGCCATGTGGTAGAAATGGAACCAAACACTTCAGGGAAAATTTTAAATGATGAAACAAGATAATAGGTTCATAATAAGGGATCACAATTCATGCAGTTGAGCCCACTGAAAAACTGCAAAGTGGTTCAACACACTGGATGTTATTTTGGGCCACCAGCAGCCTTGTACCTGGATTCTCTCTCACTGTATAAACTTGAGTTTCACGTTTATGTAAATGTGAAATAAAATCAATAAAAATTTCAGCTCTACTTGCAGTTGTTATCTGTGGCACAGCAAATTACTCACTTACGTAAAGTTCCCATCAAACAGCCAGCGGAGTGCTTATTTATTATGTGCTTCCTGTAAAACAGGCAGATAGGGGGGGACTTGTCGCAGACATTGGTTGGTGGTTACAGTAGCCAATGGCACTGTGTGTTAAGCCAACCTTCCATGCAGTTAAAGGAGTCCTAAAAGGAGAGCAGTCTAGGGATTAATACTTTTAATTAGTTATTGAGGTCAGTTAATAAGTTAAGAAGTGGTGCTTTTTTACAGTGAGGCCAGACCCCCCACAAACACTCCACTCAGTCTAGTGAGTTTGACAATAGGGAACATGCTATAGTATTGAGATGGTGTTCTTGCTGGGTTTGGCTCCCAGCAGCCTGGGGCTAGCCGAGCTAACTGCTAACTTACTTCAGCTTTTACTTTTACTTGAGCTCCAGGTGCTGGCAGCTAAACCCAGCAAGAACACCAGCTCAGTTCCACCACGGTGCTGTTTTTCATGTTGTTCATGGAGGCTGTGTTTGTCCCGGTGACTGGTTGTGTACATTAGGAAGGTCGCTGAGCCTGTTCTGTTGCCTGCCAATGATAGCTAACAGCTACGGTTAGCTGCTTCAGAGACAAGTTAGCTAGATCCATCAGTCCATCATGAAACTCTGTAACTGAATAGCTGGGAGTTGAAACTGAGCGGAGGGGAAACCAGAGAGTATTTCCTCCATAAAGAAATATCAGTGAATAAAATTATCAAGTTGTGTACGTACAGTGAGTCCCACTCCCTGGACACACTCCGTTCACTTCATAAGTGAGAAAGTATTTCATTGCATGAAACTTTAGTCATGCCTCCAAGTGCAGGATGTGTCATCAGCAGTTTCAAATCATTTTGCAGGAAAAGACAAACTATGAAATAGTAAATAGTAAAAAAAAAAAAATACCTGAAAATATCTACAAAATGACTTTTTAGTCATTGCCGGGTCAGATACTGATGTGTATGTGAGACATAGATCAATACAAATGTAATAAAAACATTTAAACATTGATTTGACTTTATGGCAACTTTAAATCTATGGTCAGCTTTTAATTTTGGACGTTATTTGGTAAATATTCCATAATAACCTTTCAGCATCATGCAATTCAGGTGTTCTTGGAGAAAACTAGACTTCTTCAGCTCCTCTTGGCTGTTTTAGAAAATCTACCCCTTGACAGGAGATTTTGTTCAATCACAGGTCTTTTCAGAGAGAGAGGGCGTTCATATTGCCTGTTCTACAAATGCAGATGATGAAATCCTGAGTCAAAGGTGGAGAATCCTGCATATGGTACATGACGTATTGTACAAATTGTACATGGAAACACATCCTGGCTCCACCTGGAGCTTCAGGCTCATTATGTTTGATGCCATGGTGTTTGTATTGATGAGTAACAGTGGCATGATGACAGACAGTGGGGAATAACCTTTGAGGGGGGACAGTGGTGTGTGTGTGGTGTACCTGCTTCTCATCCTGCTGTTAGACGGCATCGCAGCTGCCTCTGAAGCCTGGGGCGCTCCGTCCTGGGGCTACGAAGCACCGGAGAGACCGGAGGCAGAAGGGTTTTACATTGCGTATGTTTACCTACTGAGGATATAATTACCAAACACATCATCAATGATGACGTCGGTTGCTCCGTTCTGCCTGTTTAAACAAAGAAATCCACACATCCCGGTTTGTAAAATACAGAAGAACAGCAACGTTACTCAAATCTCAAAAAGTTCTTAAAAGTTCAGATTATAAGATGATCCAGTTTGCAGGTTGTTGGAGAATTCATACATACAACAGAAACATGTGTTATTAACCAGCCATAGTCCTACTATTCTCCATATTTAGCTTGTTCTGTTCATCCTCCACTCCTCTGCTCTCCATTTAGCTCGGTGCTACTCCCCTCTTATGTTAATTTCTTGGTTTGGATGGTACTTGCTCTGATTAGTGTGACCATGTGTGATTACATGAAATTCAATTACCCTTTCAGTGTAAAGAGTTTGTGTTTTGTGTCTCTTGTGGGCTGCACTGGATGAAAAGTCACACTTATCACAACAAAGGGGTTGATATTTAAATCAGCCACCTCTTGTGTCTCTTCTTCACCTTTTTTATTTTAATTATACCATTGTTTAGTCGACTAATCGGCTGACTTGGATCAGGCTCTGCCTCCAAATCAGCAGACCCATGTTTCAGTTACACCTGTTTTACTGGCCCATTCCAGATACGACCCACGTACAGTCTGTGTACACTCTGGAGTGGGTGGTGTCATTGGTCAGTGAGCAGAATAATTCTTTCTTTCTTTCTTTCTTTCTTTCTTTCTTTCTTTCTTTCTTTCTTTCTTTTGTTCAGACCAGACCAGGAAAAAGCAGCAAAACAGGCCAACTACAGCGTTTCATCCAGTTCTGGAAAAGAGTTCATACCAGTGACATGAGCAACATGGTGGTCAAACAGTGTTACAGGTAATGCAACTGTGTCTGAGTCGGACACTTTTTTTGCTAAAACTCTATTACAATATTAAAATTTCACTTTAAATTTAAAGTAATGTTTTCAGTTGATTTATTTGTGTTAACTCTTGCGTCATACCTTTCAAACTAAATATCATTTTATCAGTTTTCTTAAGTTACTTTTGTTTGGTGCGGATGTGTCAGGAAACAGTGTCTGACTCAGAACACAGTCTTATGCGTATGGTTCTTTTTGAGAGTTTAATGTCTGTTAACATAATTTCAGAAAGTTTTGACTTCCTAATTTATGCTTAATACCACTGAAGATGCATCCGTTTTTTAGCTGAGATAGTTAGCTGAAAGGGTCGCTAAGTTAGCTAACATGAATAACTCTCAGTGCAGCATTTAATGCTGTTGTTCTTGGTGATCAGTATTGCAGTAAATGTTACCCACAACTCAGTTTTTATCCACATCCACATTTTTGCTTCTTACTGTTACTGCTCACAGAAATATAGCCGTCAACATTGAGGCAACCTGTCTACATTTTAGGTTCAGTCAGCTTTTATTTTCTCAATGAATGTTACCCAAAACTTGCTTTTTATCCACCATGTTTGCTTCTCACTGATGTAGCAAGAAAAAAAAAATGAAAGCAACAAAACAGGACAAAAAATGAAAATGATGTAAACAATACAAGTCAAAAACAACATAAAAGATGTAACAAGATGTAACAAAACAAAAACACTGAAAACGCTGTAAACGATATAAATGATGTAACGAGACAAACAGGATGTAACAGATACAACAAGACAGGGCAACTTTTTACTTTTATACTCTGAGTACATTTCAGAGCCTGTACTTTTCCACTTTTACTTGAGTAAAGAAGTTGAATCAGTACTTCAGTACTATCAGTCTTTCAGTATCTGTACTTCTACTTGAGTAAATAATGTGTGTACTTTTGCCACCTCTGGTTTTTGAGCTTCCATTTATCTTAAATGCCTGGTCAAGTCTCTTTGTAGCTTCAAATATAGATATATTAGCTGTTTTAATATGAAACAATCGAAGTGCAAAATGTTGATATCAGTTGTTTTCGATGCAGAGGTCTGGTGAAGCCCAGTGAAGTCACCGGACGTCAGTTCCAGCAACTATATCTAGAGATGCTCCCAATTAACTGGGAAAAGAGGATGTAAACTATTAGGAGGCAGGACCCACTGAGTGCACGTCATGAATCTCTCCAACACAGCCAGTTATCCAGACCACAGAGCACAGCAACTGTTTGTCAGGGTGAAGATGTGTTGGTTTCTCACCAGGAGCTGGTGGGCTGCTTGGTTGGAGTGAAACCTGTGAAGTCCTGTGTCAGTATGCCGCATGACTCACACCTCTGACATTTCTCCTGTGTGGGGCAATGTGGTGTCAGACATGCAAGAGAGCAGTGTTGCTGGAGTAAGTCCAAACAGACGCACAATTAGAACAGTGTTACACAATACAACAATACAATGACAAATTGACCTGGTTATAATGAGAAAACTTTCTCTTTATAATGAAAAACATCTTATTGAACCAGCCAGGTCTACCAAATGGAACAAATGTTGCATTAGTTAGTCTGTTCGCCCCCAAACAAACAAACGTCAATCTCACATGGGATGAGTGTTTGTGTGTTCTTTGTGTCATTTGGTGTCAGTTTACTCATAAATCCACCTGAAACTTCACATCTTGCCTGATAATCGAGGAGCTCAAACTTTTCCGTGATGTATCAAAGTAATCCAGGTGGTTGTGGTCCGTTTCCATGGTTACATGACTTTCCATGGTGAAGATTTGATATGTATAAATGTAAAAAAAAAAGCTAAATTAAACAGAGTTCAGGTGTTGTTCACAGCTGACTCACTGACTCACATAACAACACACTTAATTGGTTACATCACCCAAAGCCTGATGGTAAACAGTGGCAAAAACTAAAAATACATTCAAATGGAAATAAGAAAAAGAAAAAAAAGAGGGACAAAATCCATAAAAATGTGTTTTCCCACTATGAGTACATGTCTAACAGAACTACTGTTAAACTTTTTTACTATAAATTTACAATAATTAACTGGTCACAGTAAATTACACAGTAAATTTACAGTATGTATTTGAATTTACAGTGATATACTGATGATTTAATGTGATTTAATGATAATTAAAGATTGTTATCACATAGAATACTATTACTAATAAAAATAATGACAATAACAGATGGAAATTAGCCTATGGCTACAATCTGGCTTGTTTACGTCTCTGCACTTTGTATATGACGTTCATCAACTTGCACTGTCCTCCAAATAAATAAATTGAAATTGAAATTGAATTGAACTATGACAATAACTTTGATTTTAAGATTTTACTTTAACTTTGGCATTAATGAGCAATAATTCCATAATAACCTTGCAACATATTGTAAATGAAGTGGTCTGAGAAAGAACTAGACTTCTGCACCTTCTCTTGTCTCTGTTTTCAGTCTGTAGAGAATCTGACCTGTGACAGTAGACTTAAACCAATCACAGGTCATCTCGCCTCTGTTGCAGCAATCCACGAAGAAATCACGGACCCACCGACCAGCCAGACGAGAGCTCAGCGTATGTTTTTTAAACTTTTGGGACTAAACAGTGGATTCATCTTCACGTTTGCTTATGAACCTGTGTGCAGCAGTGACCGCACTGTTTACAGTAAGACAATTAGCCTCTCTGTCCATGTTGACTGCTGACTGGAGAAGAAATGTATTTGAAAGTCACTTCGTGAGAGTACAGAGAGGAGGGATGTAAAGGAAAGTAGTGACTTCTCTCGTGGGTACTGTCAGTATTGACGCACAAACATTGCCTGTGCTCACTCATAATTGCCTTGGTAAACTGTTGCATGAGCGCATGAAGTGCGTGCTGGTCTGGTGGGGGAGGGGGGGCTCATGACGGAGAAAACAAAATCTAACTCATGTCCTGGAGATGAGACTCAACAATCAACCATTTCTAGGCTTTCTGCCTACTGCAGCTTTAACTCCCTGCCTCCCTGCTCATCAGCCATTGCTGGTTTTTCTGTGTCACTAGACCTGAAAAAAGATTACAGAAGCTTATCAGTCTATATGTTATGTTAATGTATGCAAGTCAATTACTTCAAATTTGAATCTGACATTAGAGAAAGAACATGTTTGTAGTGTTGCTTAAATAAAACAACACAACAGCAGTACTTTAAGACTACATAACAGTAAAAAAAACATTTTATTGGTCTTGCTTTTTGAAAATTAGAAGTAATTTGTATCTCATCTGCCTTTGAAGCCACAGTAACAATTTGCCAATGTGAAAACAATACAGGTTAGTTTCACTGCCTCTGAGCAAAAAGCAATAGTGTTGTTTTAATGTTAATGTAGGCTAAACTGGGACAAAATGCTGACATGCGCTAATTTTAGCAAAATATGAAGCTGTTTAACAGCATTCTGGTTGACACTCAGTGTAAGTTAAATCAGGAAGACTATCTTTATGCCTCATTCATCCCTAACTGTCTTTCTCTCCTCTCTCTCTTTACCCACTTATTCTCAATCAGCTGTCCATGAGCTCATCAGAAGTCCAGTCCTCATCTCATCCAGATCTTCAGCCGTCCCTTCACCACCACCATCAGTGTCTAGACTCCATCAGGGGTTTCCTTTACTAATCATGGCTTCACTACCCCCTTTATACATGATGATGTCACGATGGAGTCTAACCGCCAAGGACTTTTCACATTTCTCATTTCAATTGTTCATATGTCAAATAAATATTTGTACACTCAGAACAAAGTCTCTCCTGATTGAATTAACTTAATGACAGAAAATGCAACTGAACTAGAGAAAGTCTCGCAATTATTATTGTTTAGTTTTTGATTCTTTGAAATGGTATAAAAGCAGTTTCTTACATTATGTCACCATAATAATGTAGCACATGTGACAAAAGGCTGAGCAGGTTGAAGTTTGGCTCCAAAGTTGAGCAGTTCATTTTTAAATTTTCCAACACTTTTCATTCACCTTCCCAAGACGCTCAACTGTTTCCACTAAAATTTACAGTAAATTCCTGTAAATAATGTCATTCTCGTAAAGTGCTGAAATCAAATTATTTTTCTCCCAGACTGCATTGCAATCACAGTATTACAACATATAACAGCAAAATAGCAGAATATTGTTCAGATTTACATCAAAGATTTTCAGTGATTGGCTCAGAATTTCCAATGAGCACTCTCTCTATCCATACACACATTAACAGTATGTTGAAAATGCTAAACAGCCTGAATGAGCCTGAGCCTGCATGGTGAAACTGTGAGAAAAGCAAAAACATTCAACAGTTGGAAGGGTTTATTTCTTAAAAAATCCTTAAACATAAATGATTTGTTGCCTGGACTATACATATGATCATAGTAGATGAGAGAACAAACTCTTGTGATAAATGTGTGTTTTAGAACTCTTCCTGCGGGGAAATTAAGTGCTATACATAAGTCGTGAGAATGACTTCAGTGAGGTGGGAGCCAGCTCTCACTTCGTTGCCTCCACCCACTGTCAGCACCCGAGGGTTACGTCACATTCATGTAATATAAACAACAATTAGAGCCAAAAAATCCCATGACACAGACATTATACACTTCTTATCTTGCAAATATACATATGTACTGCAGAGGTGGCTGCTGAGGGGAAATGATGGTTGGAGAGAGTGAGACAAAGAAAAAAGAGAGAACAACTGTTGCTCCTGTTGTAAATGCAGTATGTTCATCTGCATTTTCTGCTGCTCAGTCCTGCTAACAAACAAGTCATACCTCTCCAGAGGAGCTTTGAGTGTTTTGCCACTTTTGCCTGATCATTTTTATGCAGCACAAATTTAAAGCTGCACTAACAATGTAATAATTAATAATAATAATAATAATAATAATAATTAATGATAACTTTATTTATATAGCACCTTTAAAAATAGAGTTTTAAAAAGTTTGAGTAGTAGTAGTAGGAGCAGGAGACCTCGAAAGCCAAACAAAAATGAACCTAAAATTGAAGTAAAATCAAAACACAAATTAAAAGACACAAAACATAGTAGAAATAAGAAAGAATAAAAGACAAAAAAAGCAAAACAAAAAACAAAACAATGAAACTAGAAAAATTGTCAAATTGTCAAAAACTTAATAGAAATAATAATTAAAAAAAGATGCCATCACATAATGTCATCTTGTAAATATAAATATAAATAAAAAGAATAAAATATATAAATAAATCAATTGAGATGAAAAAAGATGAAAAAGCATCAAAGGATGACATCACATAAAAGCAAGTCTATAAAAACAGGTTGTAAGAAGTGATTTAAAAGATGTCACTGATTCTGCAGCCTTATCTCCTCAGGCAGGTTGCTCCAAAGTCTAGTGGCCCAGATGGCAAAAAAAAACCCAAAACGGTCACCTTTGGATTTATGCCTTGATTTTGGGACAGCCAGGAGGATCTAAGGCTGCGAAATGGCTCATATGGTTTCCATTTTCAGCTACATAGCTTGGGGCCAGACACACACAGTGATCAGTAAAATCTTAAAATCAATTCTAAGGCAAAAAGGGAGACAAAGGAGGGAAGCCAAGATTGGGGTGATGTGATGTCATCTGTTAAAACCAGTATTAAAGCAAAACACCACTGATTTTACCCACCAAACTCTGTTTACAGGTCTCGGAGGATACTACTGCATGTATGAAAAGAGTTGTATAAAACCTGAAAATGAAATAAATCAGGTGGCGTGGACTTAGATAGAAGAGAGCTCATCAGAACTCTATAGCCCACCCAAATCCCCACCAAACTGTTGGTGATCAAAGTGCATTGTGGGTCATAATGTGTGGAAATGTTACTAGTCATGCTGCATCAGTTTGATCCTTTGAAGGGCCGGCCCATTATATTCTGCTTTTTTTTTTAAATTTTATATCATTTTGTAGCTTCCCAGTAGTATTCTTTATGCATTGAAATCCAGACAGTCAAATTTTGGTCAAAGTATGCAATGTTCCTGAGCCATTCTGAAAACTTTTTCCTTCATGATGTGACATAGGATACTGCATGATGACGTTGCTATATAAACCCACAAGGCTGAGGGAGCGGCATGTAAAATATGTCTACCTGTCAAAATTAACTCACCAGAGGAGCAACCAACTGCTGCTCAATATACTCTCTGCTGCAACTCTCTTTGGCTGTAGCTAGCCTACTAGTTTGCTGTGTAGAAACTGAACAGGGCTCAGCAGTATAATATTCACTCTCTTTTAGCTCTGGTTTTGGGCTCCACCAGCGCCTGTGATACATATTTCTCTCTTTAGCTGGTAAATTCTCCTCTGTGTTCTCCATCCAGTCTCTAACTGTGTCAGCCTGTCCCTTTGGCGCCGAGCAGGTAGTGTACGGTGGGTTTCTCAAAGCTGTTTCACCGAAAACAGCTGCCTGATGCTGCTGTAAACCAGGGTGATGAGAGCCCTGGGACTGGACCAGAACAGTTAAGTTGGGGGCTGTAAAACCAAAAACGTTAGCTGAAAGAGGCTAAAAAAACTGAGTTGGTGAGTTGGTGACAAGTTTCTTTAGATTTTTTTCATTACGAGTGATGCGTAAGTATTTGACATTTTTACATAAAGCCCATTTCCTTTTTTTTTTTTTTTTTTGGCATATGCACAGAAAGAGGTATTTTTTTTAAAAGTAAGTCCTTGGGTACTGAAGCCCTGTCCTCCTACTTCTCCTCCAGAAGTGAATATTCATGAGTACCTTTCAACACATACAGGTTTATCACTTCTCTGCACATGTTCATTAGTAACATTTACCTGCATAATGTCCAACAAAGATATGCGTACTTCTACACCAATCTGCCACCAGTTAGGTGTTCTACTTTCCTGCATATACCGCCTCTCATAAAGTGGTATATGCATTACACTCTAATAAAAGTGTAACTATACACAAAAGAACCAAGGGAGCTCATGTTAATACTGTTCTCATCAGTTAGAATCATTAGTGGAGTCATACAAAGCCTGCTCTCACTAGGGTTATAAGTTCACTCCATTTATTCCAAATTTGGTAGAGTCCTCAAAGAATAGGTCAATTTTTCTATTTTGAATATTTCCAAAATTATACCATACTAATCTTCCACTGTAGGTGGTATTGGATTTAGCCACTTTCTAGTAATTGATTTTTCTTTACTCACTGTCAAAATGGGCCTGCAGCAGCTTTGTATCCCTCCACTGTTTCAAGAACAAAACGTGGCCCAAATAAAAAGTCTGCAAGTTCAGGGGTGTATGGGTTTTGAATCCTGCGTGGTATGTTTTGTGGATATCATTCCTATAAAAAAATCAGTTTGGGGCAGTCCAAGAACATATGAAGGTGGTCCGTCCCCATTAAACTACATTTTCTCCAACACATCAAACTTGTATTCTTATATTTTTCCTGGTGATGGGGCTTAAAATGTTTCTAAATATTCTGTTTCCAGCAGTGTTTATCTCCTCTGCTGGAAAGAAATTCTGTATCGTAAGTGCACCTTCTAAATCGTTTTTCAATGTGAGATTCATCTAGGGCTTTTTTTTTCTCGTCCAAATGAGCTGCAAGTCTTTTATCAGCAATTGACCCTTGACTAAGCACCACCCACCTTGGTTACTGTTGCTAAGCCTGCTAAACTTTCCATTCTCGCACTGCATGCATGCAGTTTACGGTGGCAGATTTAACATCGAAACTGGGAGTAATTGTTAAAACATGAGGTCTATGATTACTTGGAGAAGTAAACAAAAGCAGCGTCTCATTTCCAGGTGACGACTGTGGATTTTGTCGGCTAAAATGACAACTCTCACAAGCAGATTTCATAAGTGTAGCTGGCTGATGTAAGCTAATGCTAACTCCTTGAGTTGACCAAAAAGTCTCCAGCTGACATTTTAATGGTTCTATCTGACACATTTTAAAACAAGAGCTAAGCAACATAAGAGCTAAGCTAGCTCGGCTTAGACCTGAGACAGCAAGCCAGAATGAGATACATTGTCGGCCCACTTTGATTCTGTACCACATCCTTCTCCTCCGGTTGCCACCCCTAAAAGATGCCTTTGGAATATTCTAGTTCAAAGTAAATATGTGAAAAGTTGTGGCTGGATGGAAATTTAGAGACTGAAACTCTGAAGTCTGAGTGCAAGTGAATGCAGCAAGAGACAGCGCTCTACAGCATAACATTTAATGACCTGTTCTGGCCACATTTTAGAATAAGTTAAGGGCTTATGTCCAAGTGAAAAAAAGGCATTTATTTGGAAAAATGTTTCATTTTTATTGCCACCTTTAGATCTTTCTATTATAAATAACAATGTTTTTTGAGGTAAAATGTCTTCATTTGGGGGCTTTTCCAAGCATAGATTGATATGTGTGATTGTTTGTGATAAAATCAGCATATATATATTTTTAATCACCCCTTCAAGTCTCCATGCCACCTTCTCGCCACCCCATTAATATTTGTCTAGATCCAGCTCTGGTGTGCAGTTTATTATTTGAGGTTTTGCCTCCTGGAGGAGACCAATGCCCTCCATAGAACCAGCCGTGACTCTCCTCTTGGCTCATTAATAAAGTGTCCCCTGCTTTTGAGATCTTAATATATACTGTGTGTAATCAGTATAGACTTGAAAACACTCCTTTATATACATGAGAATATAAGAAAAAAACACACACACATAAAGAATATTCATTATAAATGTGTAGTAGTACTGAAAGTATCTCATCTCAAACTGACCTCAGCATTCAGAGACCTGAATCACCTCCAATTAAAGAATCCACTACAGAGGAAACTCAAGACAAAAGACGCCGATAGACAAGCATCTCCGTATCTCCATCCATACAGCTCTACCTCAGTGGTATTGGCCTTCAGGTTGCCATGGTAACGCCAGGCACAGAGATGTGGTTGTGAGCGTGTCTGAGTCAGAAGCTAAAGTGAACGTCCCTGAAACTTGTGAAAGATGTTTATCCAGGAGCAGAACAGGCAAAATAATACAGCCAGAACTCCAACACAAAACCTCTGCAGGCAAGGTCAGAGACACACACACACGCACACGCACAGCTGTACCATGAGGGTGAATGGAGCATGAATACCCACCTCCACTTGATCACGATGTCTCTCTCTGAACACACACGCACACACACACACACCGTTTACAGTGAAGTATCATTTTAATGACACTATCAGTCAGACATGTAGGATTTAACATGATTTTTTGATTATGAAGACTATATCATATCAGTACATTCACATTATAGTGCAAATCAAAATGAGAACTGGGACAAAACCTTTTACTCTTCATCTGGGCTGGAAAATATATTTTAAACAATCAAACTCTTGGCTATTAAACCTTGTAAACAGCCAACCTCCTTATGATTTATTTTTTTTATTAAATGTCGTTAATGTGTAATTAATCAAAATACACATTTTTAAAGCATAATTCCTATTTAGCTTTGATTTAGAAGAGTTGACATGTTATGGTAGAGACACATCTGATGGTTATATTATTTAATGACTTTGTCAAAAAATAGAAAGTTTGATTCCTGCCTTTTTTAAACCGGGAAGTGAGACAGGGTTGACGGAAATCTGGGACACAACTTTAGAGGGACAACATTTTCATCAAAACAAAGATGATTATAATAGCACATTTTTCTACCTATGTAATCAGTAGGTACTGTCAGTTTTAGACTTTTAGGCTTTTAACACATTTTTAAATTGTTTGAAGTTGAGAATTCATCATTACACTTGTTCATCTTTTCATGTTTTTTATCTCAGCACACTGACTTACCAACAGGTGAAAAACAAATCTTACTGTATATGATGTATATGACAAGTGTCATTTATATTCAGCTGCGGCCACTAGAGGTCAGCAGTGCATGCTTTTCAAGTGCTCACAGTCTCTGCTACTCTGAACTCAGTACAGTGTGATGCCTTACATTATGTGTAATGGTCCAAAAGAGAATAGAAGCATCAAAATACAGTTATCGTATTGTAACATAGTCAAGTCAAGTCAAACTTTATCCATTTAGCCCAATATTACAGTTTGTTTCAATTGCTAACAAGCATTGTTCAATGCTGAAGCACTTGTGAGAAATAAAAACGCTGAAAAAAAAAAAAAATTAAAAATGCGCTGCGGATGTAGTGTTTTCGGGTGTAGTATGTGTGAATAGAAAGGAGTTCATAGATTTAGTGCATTTTGTGTGAAAGCAATGAAAAGAGATTCACAATTTGGTCCACACGGACTTCTGTTTCACTGACTGTAGTGACCTCAGTTATGAGCAATACATGTTAGCAATCAACCACAAAACCACACTTCATCTCAGGGGGCTTTACAATCTGTACAGTGTGCAACATCCTGTGACCTTCAGACCCTTGATCAGTAAGAAAAAACTCCCCTAATAGATCAATTGATAGATCAATAGATAGATTGGATCAAGATTAGATCAACAGTACCGTAAGAATAACAACAATAGAGCAACAAATATAAATGAAATATAAAATATAAAGCATATAAGAAGTAAATGATATTGAGAAGTAATAAAATGTATTGCACCAGATAATAAATGTAAAAATAGCACAATATTAACCAGAATATTGTACATGGTAACAATTAAAAGTAATATTGCACTTGATATTAAAATGTTAAATGTAATAGTAAAATACATGATACATGATAATGAACATATATCAACATATTTATTGTATTACAAGATTTCAGAAAGTGTATGTTTCCATATATAAATGAAGTGTTATCTAATTAAATATGTGCTAATTTGCATAAATTCCCGGAACAGAAATCTGAGCACTGGGTAAAGGCAGGTTCAAAATTCTTGTTTCATTTTGTTGACGTATTAGAGTCAAAGGTTGTTAAACAGGAAATTTTGGGTATCGCTTTTTTTATGACTCCCATAAATGTGGAAACGGTCAGCAGCCATTAAAAAAAAAATATATTCTACATGTTTTTAGGAATACAACGATTCAAAAATGAGGGTATGAATGATATATGAACAAACCCCTCTGTAAAAACCTTCAGAATACAGAAAAGAATAACATAATAATGTTTGGTATAAGTGCTATTAAAGTGGAGATTTCTGGCTCAGAGTTTGAGAAAGAATAATTTTGAGATAATATACGTATTTATTGTAAAATTCCATACATTTTGCAAGACACTACAGGTGAATAAGGTAGAAAAAAAACAAAAAAAACTTATTAGATATCACCATGAAACTTCACCGTTGATTACCTACATTAAGTGTTAAGACAATTATACTTGAATATAAGGTGATTTATTTATCATTTACAACAAGGTAAAATGTAAAATAATTTACGATGTAGTTCTCTTTTGATTTTTCTGTCTGTGCAGTGCACATCCCATGATGTCAGTTTGTGATGTTTCCAGAATGCTTTTTATTGTAAAAGTTGACAAGAACTTGGCTCAGGAATTTTGCCTTCTTATGTTTCCTTAAGAAATACAGATGTGTCTGAGCCTTCTTTACCATTGTGGAGGTGTGTGATGTCCATGACAGGTTCTCTGTGATGTCAGTTCCCAGAAACCTAAAACTGTTCACCTGCTCCACCTCAGCTCCACTCATGCAGACAGGGGATGTAAACTGTGGGCCTCACTGTGTTGAGTTTGCCCATCAGCTTCATATGCTTTCAGAAGTTTTCTGAAATTTGATGTTCAAATATTGCAGCGGCCGCTGGTTCGACTCCCGCCTTCGGTCCTTTGCTGAGTGTCATCCCCTCTCTCTCTGCCCCGTTTCTGTCTGCTCTCTGGCTGTCCTGTCCAATAAAGGCAAAAATGCCAAAAAAAATAACTTAAAAAAAAAATCAAATGAGGCATTATGTAATTCTAACTTTTGGTGAATTTAGGAGAAATCTACAGATGCAAACAGACAAAGCAGTGGCTGACTCAGACTTCGCCCTGAGGGGCAGGGGCGAAGGAAAATACAACGTGCATTAGCTGTACATGATGGGGTGGCAGTGTGGCAAAAATCATTAAATATTTAATGTGAAAAAGTTCCAATTCCTGGTTTATATTAAAATTGTTTTATTGTACAACAACTACACCAACTCTGTAATAAAACACAGGAAACTAACTATTTAATGGCAGGTAGAGGCCAAATAGTTCTTTTTAGTATGTAGGGCAGCCTTTATGGCACTACATCAATTTTCTGGAAGGGCACCTTAAAGGACACTTTATCATGTTCTGTCCACTAGAAGTGCACTTAAGAGGGAACTTTACCACATTTTCTCTGCTAGAAGGGCAGCTCGGAGAGCATTTTATCATGTTTTGACATCACTATAGAGGGCATTTCACCAAATTGTGTCCATTAGAAGGGCACCTTAGAAGGCACTATAGCATATTTTATCTACCATAGGGGCATCAAAGAGGGCACTTTTGCATCATTGTTAAGAAAATCTTAATTTCATATTTATTTCACAAGTGCTATACTTACTTGATTAATAATTATTGCATATGGCATTTAGAATATAATGCAGTGTCACACAATAAACAGGCCATTGCAATAGTTAAAACTAGCTGCACCAGCTACATCTGTACTTATAATAATACATCAGTACTTAAAATAATAATAATCTAATGATGTCTAATCTATCCAATGATATATTACATATAACACATCAACCACAGAAGACATTTCAGCATTGAGCACTTTTACTTTTTACTCTTCAATGCATTTTGACGATAATGAATAATTTTACTAAACATCTTCCACGCAGGACTTTTACGTGAAATCACTTGGAGGACTCAAAGGGGGGATAAGGGGGGCAATTATCCCTCTGGTGCCCTCATGTTTGAAAAAACAATACAAAAGTGCTTCTTGGATGCCCCTATAAAACATGACAAAGTGCCCTCTAGGGTTCCCTTCTAGTAAACAAAGCGTGGTTAAGTGCCCTTTAAAGTGTCCTTGTGGAAACAACATGAGAAAGTCCCCTCTAGGGTGCCCTTCTAGTGAACAAAATGTGGTATTCTGCCCTCTGAAGTGCCCCTCTAGTGGAAAAGACATGATAAAGAATCCTCTACAGTGGCCTTCCAGTGGAGAAAACACAATGCAGTGCCATGTAAGCTGCCCTACATAAATTATTTGGCCTCTAGGTGCCTTTTTTTCAACCTAAATTCATAAATACAGCTGATCACCAATCTACAGATGGTTGGTGCCCTTTTTATTTCTTTCGCCCTGCCCCTCAGACAGCCTGAGTCAGCCACTGCTTAGAATATTTTTACTGTATGGTATTGCAAATACTGAGGGAAAAAAGGATATGAATGCTTACAGACATCACAGGTTTCACTAAATAAAATTAACCTTAAAATAACAAAACAAAATAATTATATTTTCAGAATAACATATCACTGAGAAAAAGAATGTTGCAGATGTACAGTCTGATGTAATCTCTGATTCCTGGTCTGTGCACACTGTACTTTTGATGAATAAAAATCAAAAAACATTTCTCAGAGAAAAGAGAAAACAGAATCAGAAGTATCACCAAGTTAGTGTTACTTGATCAAGCTGGTGCCTGTGTCGTGCAGGGCCAACAATCAGCATCTTTTTCAGAACCGAGAAGAGGAGAGTTGCGTGACATCGTGACATCCTGTTTTTTTCATCTTTTTTCACCGCTGCACGCAAGCCTCGAATTTCCTGGTTGCCCCGTTCCTTTTTGGCTGAAGACACAGACGGTCGTGTCACGCAACAGATACTCAGTCACATGTCTTTCACACCAGAAGTGTGTAATTTATTTAGCCATATACTGACTAACTACCCACAGCCTTGAACATCACCACATGCAACACATTATTCTACACTGTATATAACATATAGATGTGCACTGAAGTGTTTATTGTGAGGAATCCAAAAAATAAAATCATTGACTCATAATGCTGTTACCTGCTGGAGTTTCAGACACCAGCTGTGATGATGATGATGATGATGATGATGATGATGATGATGATGATGTGATGCTTTATTGTCAGCTCAAGCCTGATTTTTTTCTCGCATCACAGCAGCTCTATGTGCAACATCGCAGAAAAGGCAAAAATGAAGACAGGAAACACAGATGCACACACTTTACATAATGTTTCACTCACAGAAGACAATATTCAAAGCCCCTCAACACAGTCTGATCTGTGACTAAGCTCCATATAATGTTTGGATTGAATGGTGCACAACAGAGGGCTTCAGTCTACGCCTGTTAAATCATGGTTGGAGTCAGAGACAATATTGCTGGACTGTCTTAATAAATTATTATGGTATGGCCTACAATCTTTGAGCAGATTTTCATTTGGTGGAGCAGTTTTGACTTTAAAGTAGTGGACAAACACTTGTAACATGTAGCATTACATACTTCAATTATTATGATCTATAATATGTTCTATCATTATTATCATTCTATATAATATATTATATATTATATAAGCTGATGGGACACAACACATAAGACTGCAGTAGGACAGGGGGAGAAGGCCTCCGTGTTTATGTTCGATGATGCTTCGTGCACAAACAGTCAAAGTTGATGGACATTTGTGGCCAGGTAGCTCAGCTGGTAGAGTGTTTGCCCCATGCACTGAGGCTGTCAGTCCTCTGCAGCAGCCATGGGTTTGAATCCTGCCTTGAGCCCATTGCTGCACATCATTCTCCTCTTCTCTCTCCCCCTTTTCCTGTCATATCTTCCGCTGTCCTATAAATTCAAGGCATAAAAAATATTTTTAATATTTTTATTTTTCAAAAAATGTACATATATGTGTATATATGTACATAAATAACTGTATGGCTGTATGGCTTTATTTTATTATAAATTCCGTCCTATCCTGTTCTGATTTAAAGTGAAACTTTATTTTCATTATGCAACCCTGTCTTTTATAGTAAATTACCTTGATATCTTGATATTACACTGCTGTAGTGTAGTATTAATCACAGACCTGGAAGAAAAAAAGGTTTTATTAATATAATATAAACTTTTTTTTCTCAAAAATGTCATTTATTTATTTATGTTTTATAACATGTCTTGTAGTAAATTAGATCGATATTTTCTACAAATAAACCTAATAAAATGAACAAAACGAATTCTATTATTTGCCATTTTAACAAACATTTTATCAAAAAATCAAAGAATGCTACATTAGGAAGCAGGTCTTGGTCTTTGAGACATGTTGCACTTTACACCCTGCATCCTTCTCTCCTGAACCATGCAGGATGGTCCACTTGTGGTCCACTTGTTCCTGCATTTTGACAGTACAGGCTGATCACTTGGTCGCACAGATCAAAATCTGTTGTGACTGACTTTGTGCTGTGTTTCAAATGGCTGAAAATGAATAGAAGCAAGTCCTGCTGTCCCCCATAAAGGATATGGGTTTAAATGTGTATTTTTAAAGGTTTAAAGTGAACACAGACTTCTTAAATCTTATTATAATATAGTTAAGACTCTTGTGAATAAATAACATCCTGATGAAGACAAGTACAATACATCTTTACTTAACTTAAAGGGACAGTTCATCCAAAATCCAAACTACATATTTTCCCTCTTACTATCCATCCATCCATCTTCAACCACTTATCCAAAGTCGGGTCGCGGAGGTAACAGTTCCAGCAGGGGACCCTAGACTTCCCTTTCCCCGGCTACATTAACCAGCTCTGACTGGGGGATCCCGAGAGCAGAGACATAATCCCTCCACCTAGTCCTCGGTCTGACCCGTGGCCTCCTCCCAGCTGGACGTGCCTGGAACACCTCCCTAGGGAGGCGACCAGGTGGCATCCTTACAAGATGCCTGTCACCTCAACTGGCTCCTTTCTACAAAAAAGGAGCAGCGGCTCTACTCCGAGTCGCTCACAGATGACTGAGCTACTCACCCTATCCCTGAGGGATACCCTCCTGAGAAAACCCATTTCGACCACTTGCCCTGTTGTGTTGTGCTATTTATCCACCTATATTATTTTGATGTGAGTTGCAGAATTTTAGAGATGTTGGCTGTAGAGATGTCCGCCTTCTTTCCAACTTAATGGAACTAAATGGTACTAGTCCTGTGGTGATCAAAGTGCCAAAAATATATTTAAACTCAACAGCAATGTCTCTTTCTAGAAATTATGACAAAGTTGCTCAGTAAATCCACAGACCTTGTTGGGAGCAGTTTCATTTAGGAACTACTTTCTTTTCCACAGCAAAATCTACCAGAACTACTTTCTTTCAAATAGAAAGAAAGGCGGTGAATTATCTTGAGTAACGAGGCCATGATTTTTGGAAAGAGACAATGATTTAGAATTTTTTCAGAGGTATTTCTTGGGCATCACAACCCAAGTGCCATTTAGTTCTAGTACATTGGAGAGAAGGCAGACATCTCTACAGCCGATACCAAACAAAAAAATCTAGAGGGATAAACAGCACTACAGGCCAGGGGAAAAACATATATTTTTGATTTAATACTAAACTGCCCTTTTAACATTCTTACTGCCAAAAAGCACCTTTGCTGAAATTGCTGACATTTTGAAAAGACAGAAAAAGTGTTCTGTGTGTTACATCACTCGAAAGCCCAAGATGTGCTTTTTAGAGGACATCAGGACTTCAGTAAAATACATGCATGGTGTATAATAAAGGCCTCAGGGTCATGTCCACCACAGAGGACAAATATGAATTGCTCTAATTAAACAAATGGTCAGAACGAATTGTATTGTGTGCACGCAATAGCATTCAATGTAGTAAAATGTGGCCTCAGTAAGCATATAAATATGTTTTCTGTATGGCCACTCCAGCCATATATATATGTGACACTTCAGGACTAAGAAACACACTAAGTATGCAATGCCCTGCAGAGTCTGTGGTGCTTCGCACTCAGTTAGATTCCTGCTGATTGCAGTGAGGTAGCGTAAGCCTCAGTAAATTCCCCTTTTGATTAGAGCCACAAATAAAGCTTTAGTGGCCACTGAGCTGTGACAATAGACAGTCTGGTATGCGGGGCAGAGAACGCCACAATGGGATGGCATAATACAAAAGCACGACTTGTTTTTATCTGACAGTGCTGGGGTTTTAGCCGGCTAGCAAAAGCAAAGGGCCATCAGGATGGCAAATCACTCTGATGGTCACTTCTAATGTCTTTCTGGTCCAGCTGAATGTAAGGAACAGCACGGACTCCACTGAGCATGAGCACATTAACAGGCAGCACAACCAGAGCTCTGAAGGATGCACATTACTGTGGGCCAACTGAGCACAGCCCTGCATGTTTTTTTTGTTTGCACACATATGCAACTGTATAAAGCAAGATTATAAAAATAAAGCAGATGCGGGGGCCTTACACAACGGACCTCCGCCTAGTTTTCGCATTTAAATCAATTAAAAGGCAGTGCATGAAAAATAGCTTTTTTTTTTAGCTGTTGCATCCTGCTTATACCTTACAATTCATACCGATATATTTGACATTTTGTGGCGATCAATAAAAAGCCTCCTACATGAATAACGACAGTGGGTTGGGCTCTGAAATTAGCACCCGTAGCTCTAAAGGACTCTAAAGTGAAAACAGAAGGGTGACACCAACAAATTTAGATCACAATGTTCAAACCTCTGCCCTGGCTCCTCTTTAGGAAGAAGTCGGGTCCTTTCGAGGCATCTGTCTCAAGTCCAAGTCAAGTTTCAAGTCATGAATACCAATACCAAAGTCCAGTATTGTATCAGTTTTAGTCTCATGTCTCAAGTCCTCAAATTTGTGACTTAAGTCTGACTTAAGTCAAGTCATGTGACTGTAGTCCCTAGTTGTTTTTAAGGGAAAGGCCAACTTAATTGTGATCATGCAATCATACAGGGTACTATTACTGTATGCAGTTAAATTCCTCTTCTGCATTTAACCCTTAAGAGGAGCAGGGGTCAACTACTGTGCAGAGCCCAGGGATCTACTCCAGAACAGGATCTCAGAGCACAGTAGTACCATCAGAAGACATGGCCATTTCAATCTAATAAACCACACTTAAGTCTCTCTCAATTATATTGGAATTGGACATGTCCATCTACCATGGAGGGAGGGAGATGTCAACAACCTGCTCTTGAAACACTACTCTGGATCTACACTCTAGACACTGTCACCCAAGGGTCCTCAACGAGGAAATGAACATTCACCCTTTTTTGTGACAATCTGTTATATCCTGTGTACCACTTGTGGCAGTTGTGTTCTATGTGTGTAATTATTTATCATGCATGGTCTTTGATTTGTTGTTCTCTGACTGTAAATATTGCACTGTGGACAAACAGGACAGACAGAGGAGCCTTGTCAGTATGTTCCTGTACTTGATGATGGCCTATAAGCCCAACAATGGTTTCATTCATTCATTCAATTTATTATGGTTTATTTGAAACAGGGACAATGTACAATAAACATATTACACTAGATAAAGCACATTGCACAATTTTCATCAGATGTCACAATTTTAGAGTCACATAAAAACACCAATACGATGGACCGATATACATTCAGAGAGGCATAACCAGATCTTATTGACAGTTTGACTAAATTTTGTTGAACAATGTTTTAAATGTTAATGACCTTGTTTGACATTTCTTTCGCCATGAGCGGCCACAATGAATGTTTAAGGGGTGGGGGAGCTAAGCCATTTAATATCTACAAACACTGGTCATAAACAAAAAACAAATCAAAACTCAGTAAGTTATATTTCTTGTGTAAACATGCTTAGTGTGTTTTTCTGAGTGTTATCTTACACTTGTACATCAGGCACTGTAGATATTACGAGCCATATGCAATATCATGCAGACCTCTGTGAGTATATATTTATATATGCATGCTCTGTATGTGCATGTGTGTTTGTATTTATGAACCTACATTTTTGCACTTACTATTTCACCACATAAGAGACTCTTTTCATGTAGCTGTTTTCATGTATGTACAAGATGTTATTCTGTAGCGTCACTCTAGTCTGATGAAGAGCTTTGTTGCTTGAAATATCATTTCTTTGGTGCATTAAATATAGTATTATAGTAGTATTATAAGTGGACACAGAAGTGTGCAAGCTGTTTATGTGTTCATTTAAAGTAGTAGTGTCTTGAATCAGACTGGTGGGTGGGAGAGCAGCAAGGCTGCTGTATTGTGGATGATGTGCAGAGGTTGGATGACACATGCACACACTCTTTTATTGTTTATTTACTGTTATGTCAAGACTTTATGGTGAGGATGCATGAATGATCATGAATTCATCTATGTAGTACTTCATGAACCATCAGAAATGTACAAGACTTAACAGTATCTCATGCATGACTTAATACAAGAACAGAATGTTAATTAATGCAACAACTAATGTGTTTCAATCATTATGATTTCTGAGTTATTAATGATGTTCACATCTCCTTTCTAGGTAAATCTGCATATAAAGGGACAGGGCAACAATCTGTCTAGTCACAGCAGTGCTCGTGTATTCTGCTGAGTGTTGTAATCATGATTAACTAAGCAATTATTGTTCAAGATTTCATCATGTTTGTGGCCATCAAATAAAGTGGTGACCTGTCCGTCTTTAATACTGATGACTAACATTAATGGTGACATAACTGTACTAACTAAATAACTGGTCATTCAAATCAAGTCCAAAATTATGATCTAATTTGTATTTTTTCCAAATACATAATGCCAAACTATACAAAAGGGCTGACTATTTTAAGGGCCACAAAGGAGGAAGTAATGAAGAAGTAATGCTTAGTTAATCATGATTACAACACTTTGAATACATCAGCATATATGAGCACTGATGTGACTGGTTTTGCTCTGTCTTTGCCTGCAGACTTACCTATGAAGAAGACGTGAATAGCAATAATAACACATAATAACTGAAATACAGTCGTTGATGCATTAATTAACATAATGTTCATGCTATTAAAGGCATAATATAAAACATTTCATTAAAAAAATCACTTATGACCCACGTGTGTTGGTATCTGTATCTGCAGAAACCCTGCCCTCTGCCTGTATGTCCTTATTTTCTCATTATTTTGCTGTGCTCAGGACACTTTACCAACCCACAACGTTGGTATTTGACGTCCTGGGAATGACTCTCAACAATCAACTATCTTTCTGGTGCGTTTATGAACAGCTCAGACAAAATACCACCGATTCAGCCTTCAAAGTCATGCATGAAACACAGTTAATTCTTGTACATTCCTGTTAGTTCATGAAATACTACCTGATTGAATTCATGCTTTTTTTGTGAATTAAGTCATGCATGAATTTATTAATCCTTATGACAACAACAACAACAACAATAATAATAATAATGTTGGTTTTATAGCCCATTTCATACAGGAAATGCAGCCCAAAGTGCTTTATAATAAAGAAATGACATGCACCGAGTGCTTCACATAAAAGACACACAGGATGGGCATAACAACAGGAATATAATATCAGAATTAATGTAAAATTAAAATGAAAAATAAAACCCACATGTGAAAGATGAGAATATATCACATTGATCATCACAAGGATAAAAACATGCAGTCCATAGATTTTAATGTTTTTATCATATAATATATATTATATTTTATTAATTTGATTTGATTGTACTTATTTTTTGTTTGTTTTTTTGGGTGGGAGTGGAGGTGAGGGGCATCAGGGGAAGAAATTACATGTACCAAGTTCTTCACATCATAAGGACATGTAGAATGGACATAAAAAAAAGGAATATAATGCAGTAATTAATGTATAAAACAATGAAGAGTTCAGAGTTATGATTGCTAAAGTGAAGAGATAAGGTGTAACCATAGTTTGTTTGCTATGTGTTATTCTGTATCTTGCTTGTAATAAATAAACATGCAGTACTTGGGTTTTTATTATATTCTATTACATTTGATTTGATTACACTTGATTATTTTTTTGTTGCTTTTTTGGGTGGGGGTGGGGTTGAGGGGGCGCCAGTGAAGCTTGCCTCAGGGCCCTGAATATGCTAGATCCAGCCCTGGCCTCCCCATGCCTGTATACACGTGCGCCAGCTCCCGCCTCACTCTGGTCCCGGGTTAGTCCATGCTGCCACAGAGCGACACAGCACAGACGGAGCAAATCTGACTCTGAATTGGCTCAATTAGGTATTTTGAACCAAATTCTACAATTAGACACGAGATAGTGGACCTGTATTGCTACTACAGTCTCATTTCAAAATAAAAACAAACGTAGCGTGCTCTGCTGTACTCTCCACCTCTTTGACCATAGCGGGATCTCCGCGAGCTCTTTTCTCTCTCGACCAATCAGCGTGCGGCTTAGCTGCAGATTAAACCCCGCCCTCTGTTCTCTGTGTGTACCAGGGAGCTGCGGGAACATTTTGTTTACCGGGCTGAATTAGTTCCTACAGCTGGACAGCCTGTGGCACTCACTTCAGCAGCTTTTCTCATTATTAACCGCGAAAAAAAAGCTCCAAACTGTTGACAGGCTGGCGTTGAACCTCTCCGAGCGACAGTCAGGCAGACGTTTGGACGTCAGACTATTTTAGTTTTGAGTTAAAGTAATGAAAGAGAAACACGTCCTGCCTTCATGCTTACTTTCAACAAAAAAGAAGTTATGGATATTTGCGACGGGAAGAAGAGGAGAAAGGTAAGCGGCGGCGGCGGTGGCGGCGGCGGTCTGCGGGGCTGCCGGCGGAGCCTGGCCGCCAAGATGAAGCGCGACGTGGGCAAAGTCCTCCGCTCGCGCACGCTGGAGGACAACAACCGCGCGAAGCCCATGGAGGAGGACGAGGACGACGACTGCTTCTCCATCGGCTTCCTGCGACACGACCGGCTGGAGCCCACCGTGGTGGTCGCTCCCCGGTACAGCCTGCTCCGAGAGGTCGGCCGGGGGAGCTACGGGGTGGTGTACGAGGCTATAGCCCGCAAAACAGGAGCCAGGGTGGCGGTAAAGAGGCTCCAGTGCGACGCCCCGGAGAACGTGGAGCTAGCGCTGGCCGAGTTCTGGGCCCTAACGAGCCTGGAGAACCGACACCAGAATGTGGTGCAGCTGGAGGAGTGTGTCCTGCAGAGGAACGGCCTGGCCCAGAAGATGAGCCACGGAAACAAGAGGTCCAAACAGTACCTGCGGCTCGTGGAGACCTCACTCAAAGGTACACATGCTCATGTCATTGTTATTGTTAGCTGTACAATAACACCAATGCTACTTACTATCAAAGACTGTACATACATGAAAGTAGGGCTGCAGCTAACGATCATTTTCATAGTCGATTACTTGGTTGATTATTTTCTCGACAATCAACTAATAGTTGTTTGTTGGATAAAATGGTGAAAAATGCAGATCAGTGTTTCTCAAAGTCCCAAGATGACATCCTCAAATGTCTTGTTGTGTCCACAGCCCACAGATATTCAGTCTAAAAAATGCACATTTAAAAAGCTTGAATCAGAGGATTTTGACCTTTTTTCTAAAAAAAATAAAATAAAAAATTCTCAAACTGATTAATCAATTATCAAAACAGTTGGTGATAAATGTAATCCATTAATGATCAATTAATCATTGCAGCTCTACATGAAAGGGAATCAAAGGGAGATCCAAAAAACTTGGAGTCCAAAACATGTCTATAAAATTTATTAATAATAAGTTGTTCACAAGATGACAGGGATTTTGCCAGATTAAGCTTCAAACATAAGCGTGAGACTTTCAATTAAAAGGCCCAGATGTCTCATGTTTGCATAAAATCTCACTAAATTGCTCTACAGAAGAATTAAATGTGTGTCAGCTTATGTAAACATGCACAGTGGGTTCGTTGATGGTTGTAAGTGCAACCAAAATTGGTGGTTCTGGTTTACTAAATCACAGATTAATCAAAACAATAAATTATTATATTTTGCAGTGCTTATTACAGTTATTTCTGTGACTTATTTAAGATAAAGATCATTTCTTTAATGGTTTGTTTTAGATGACAAACAGTGTGCTGTTGTAACATCTTTATTTCAGCTAAATAATGTGTGAAATATGTGCCATAAAGTCTAATCTGTTTGCCTGGCAGGAGGATCATTCACTAAAAATGATTTTGTGAATTAAAAGTAGCATTCATTCCTTTTGCAGCCATCTCTCTGTCAGTGACGTTGCTATACGTTGCCTACATGTATAGTAGGCACAGAGAGTACACTGTGTTTCCCTCAGCTCAAAGGGAACACAGTGTACTACTTGGCAGCACGTTAAACCATTGCATGTTAACTGACATTTTACACACTGAACAATGATGTTACAGTGTAAGCTTTGATATTCTAACAAAATACTGCAGCTTTTATATTATGACATCTATATTTTATTTAGTTATGTTTATGTAATTGATGGCATGGATCCAGTTTGACCTACTTATGACTTCCTTTGTTATTGCTCAGCAGTCCTAATAGAAATTGATAGCCAAGCAGCTGTTAAATATATCTTAATAAAATTGAGATTTAGCGTTTTAAACACCGCTGCTGATATGTGCTGTTTAAAATCCAGTGTGCAGCCTTTGCTTCTTTGCTTTGAATAGCATGGCTATTGAAATGAAATATTAATCTTTAGCTGGCATATTCTGCAACCATTAAATGATACACAACGTTTGTAGGATTTAGATTGTTTTAATATGCACTCTTAGCTTTTGTCTGGGTCCACTTAACCAAACCTCTAAAATGAACAGGCAAGTAGTCAGCAGCTGTGGTAACAACAGCCCACAGAGTGATCATCAGGGCAGGTCAAGGTGGGGGGTGAATGCTGTTTAGACATTTTGAAAGCCTGGCTCTCTACTACATCAAAGGTGCATTCCATGTCTGCGAGCTGTAGGAAGAGACAGAATCAGAAAACATTTCCAATATAAAGATACTTTGTCAATAATGTGATATGAGACTAGATATACTGTTAGACTTTGGATAATGTTATATCTTGATATGACATAAGTGTTGTTTTATTCCTGTTTTTTAAGGCTACATTTCAGTAAAATGATGTATTTTTCTGAACTTTTCAGACTGTGGACATGTATTTGGTTTTGTCTTTATCTCCCAGCTTTACTTTACATACTGTTGTGTGGTTTAATCTACAGCAATGCATCGTATTCCATAACTTCACCACTATTTAAGAATTTACGGCATGGTATTTTAGTAAAAGTGTGTATATCAAGATATATATCGTATACGGCGGCATAGCTTAAAAATTAGGGCTTAATGATTTTGAAAAAATATCTAATTGCGATTATTTTGACTGATAATGAAATTGCAGTACGATTTGTAATATTAGAGGTAATTATGATTTTTACATCATTATTCTTATTTTGATTGAAAAACACATTAAAATGACTATGGTGTGATTGAAATCTTTTTTTGAGCCTTTTGAATCTGATTTGTAGGGCAGGACATCTCTGCCTCACAACATTCATTCATTTAAAAGTTTTTTGACACACATTTTGCCTTTAACAAATATTGCATTTCCTGCACCATTTTGTGATTCTAATAAAAATTTCAATTAATTGGGCAGCTCTGATTTTCAGATACCAATTTTCCCTCCCTATACCTGAACTTTGGGTATCAGCTGAGTACTGATCTAATACCGCTGTGTTAAAAATGATAGCAGTCAATGTTGTATGGCCTGACTCAGGCTTTTAAAAAAAAGCATACAGAACACTGCTGGTAAGTAGAATGGTCCTGTTTATGGGCTAATAAATTACACGATGTCAGAGCACTGCAAAGACTAGCACACTCTGTGATACCTGATCCAGATTTTTAGGCTCTATCAGAGGCATTCCCATTACTGGTATTGGAACAACCTGTTTGTCAGCCAGAGTGCACTGACAGATTTTACACTGTAAAGTATCTCACTGACTACATGTCATGGTCATGATTATTTATTAACTAAATTTCTAGGATTCATCCAAAAAAGTACATTTATTTAATTAAACAAATATCGGCACATTTATCCTCAAAAATCAAGTTTTTGTTGGGCTTCAGTGTCCATTATTTACAGTTCTGCCATCAAGGATTTCCATCAGTATTTAACAAAAGAGGGAGGCTCCCTCACCTGGAACCTCAGGGCAAAAATGTAGAGGTGCTATAAGGCCATATACTATATTTAACTGGTGTGAGCATATTTACAGCATCATTTACAAACTCAATTGACCACAACATGAGGATCCAGGTGGCTTACCACCTCGTCTGAACCATGTCCTTGTGCAAACCCTGACAGTTCTGTCTTAGCCCACCTGCTGTTTGTGGAATGTATAGTTTGGCCTGCAGAGGTTTGAGATTTGAAACCTCAAACTCATTACTCTGTGATGTGCAAGTGACACACCTGAATGAATCAACAGATCCTGACACTATCTGTGGTATGCACTTAGAAATCACTGATAATTAGGGCTGGGTATCTGTATGCAGTACCTTTTAAAGTATCAGTTGAAATAACCAACTGCCAAGTGGTATTGACTACTATTTGTATGGTTTATGATTTGTAAGCGTTCTTTATGAAGATGAGCCTTCAAATAAAGGCATTGAATGAAGTACTTCATTTGTATCACTTTAAGGGTACTGGTATTGTAATTTTTTTGGTGTTGCTTCCTCAGGAGGAACCAAGCACCTGTTTCTTCTGAAACCTGTGGATTACTTAACCTTTTTTTGATTGCACTGGAATTCTAAAAACTTATAAACACATCAAGAGTAATTAGGTCTCAAGCCTCAGTCTTACAGCTCAGTCAGAAAATAATTAGCATGTCAAATGACAATGAGAGTATCACTGTACTTGTTTTTACCTCACTTGTGTATGATTATTGTTGTAGGCTTTAAGTATGGAGTGAACACACGTCATAATTCAGGCATGGAGCTCTAATAAACGGACTTAATGCCACAGATTGACTGTTGTTATCTCACTAATCAGGTCATACCTTTCCATCTTCATGCTGCAGGAGAGCGCATCCTGGGATACCCAGAGGAACCATCCTACCTCTGGTTCGTCATGGAGTTTTGCGAAGGCGGGGACCTCAACCAGTACATCTTGTCCCGCCGGCCCGACCCAAACACCAACAGGAGCTTTATGCGCCAGTTAACAAGCGCTGTGGCCTTCCTGCACAAGAACAACATCGTCCATCGTGATTTGAAACCAGACAACATTCTCATCTCACAGAAATCTGGTTCGCCTGTTCTCAAAGTCGCCGACTTCGGCCTCAGTAAAGTTTGCGCTGGCCTAAACTCCAAGAACACTGAAGACCTCCCTGCTGCAGGAGGGGGTGGCAAAGGCAGCAACCAGAACAACATCGTCAACGTCAACAAGTTCTGGTTGTCGTCGGCTTGTGGCTCGGACTTCTACATGGCCCCTGAGGTGTGGGAGGGCCACTACACAGCCAAGGCTGACATCTTCGCCCTGGGCATCATCATCTGGGCGATGCTCGAGCGGATCACTTTCATCGACGCAGAGTCCAAGCGTGAACTGCTGGGCACCTACATACGCCAGGGCACAGAGATTGTACCTGTAGGGGAGGCTCTCCTGGAGAACCCCAAGATGGTTCTCCACATCCCTCAGAAGGCCAGGAGCACCATGTCAGAGGGCGTAAAGAAACTCCTCCAGGACATGCTTGCAGTCAACCCTCAGGATCGGCCAGATGCCTTCCAGCTGGAGGTGCGGATGGACCAAGTTACGTGCGCTGCGTGACAGCTCCCACCTTCCCAAGACCCCTCCTTTTTTTACCTGACCAGTCAAAGAAGGGACCCCTTTCCTTCCCAGGTGAGCTCCACTCTTTGAGTTAATAGTGTGCAACCAAAGAACCTGCAGGTTTTGAAAGGGAAAATTTGTCACTTTTCATGTGGATGTCAACTGAACCAATAAATTCATCACTGTGTGCTATATTGACCAAGAAAGCTGAGTTCTCCTGTTTACAGAGTCATGCTGGCAGTGCCTACATTGAACTGTGAGCAAGCTTCTGACACTCATGTTGCTGTGTGTCACTACCCTAGCCTATTGCTGTTACTTCATTGTAGTGTTAAACGACAAAAATACTCATCTGGCACACCAGTCCAAACCAAAATAGCCTGTAGTTCTTCCTTAATACCAATTACATCACTGTGACGTCACTGGTGCAGGAAGAACAACAGATTTTGCAGCAGGTGAACATCCACATGAAAAGCGGCAAATTTTCCCTTTAACCCAACCAAACCATACGACATCTAATTTTATAGATTGGTCCATGTTTATCTCGAGAGGAGGACCAGTCAGTGAAATGAGCTGCTGTAGTGATTAGTGGGAATTAAACCTACAGTACAGGCTCCCCTGTACAACATGACTTATCACCACTGGCTGAAAGGGATCACTGGCCCTTGGTGACCCAGGGCTGAAAACAGGTAATCTTCCTTTCAGCTGACACCATTAGCCTGTCTTGTCCCGGTCACCGTCTGGAACGTCCCTCGCTTAATAGCCACTGGTGGTGTGAAGTCACTGGTTGATAGTCAGATTATTTAAACCACTTTATTAGGTGGTAAAACTGAAAAATAGCCCAACTGACACATTATACATGTTAGAAAATAATTGCTGAAAACGTGAAATAAGATCCAAACTATAAAAAACTACAGTAAAATTATCCTTCAATAAAACAACGAAGACAGATATTTCAATAATTGCACCTCTATTGGGCCATGGGAACTACAAGTAGCTCACAAGAGATCAGATGAACTGTTGGCCTGGTCACTTCTCTCCAAATAGTACCTAAGCCTTACTGCTGCTCCTGATTTCTTCCAAAGCTTCCCACGTCACTGTCAAGGAAACAGGATTAACAAAAGTGAAGTTATCTATGGCAGAGCACTGACGTCAAGACACAAAACAACAGGTACAGTTAGGCTGACTGACGTTAATGGAGTGCACAAGTTCAAGATCAGCAGACCCCGTCACAGCAGGACAAAAATGAATCTTGAATCTTAAGGGAATTAACAAATACAAAAGAGGTGTTAAAGCTGAAGACAGGTAAGAGGAGGTGTGTTGTTGATGGCCTCGGGTGGTGGGGAGGGCGATGTAAGAATGCAGCTAGTGCATGTGAGCAGGAGGGAGGATAACTTTTAGATTGGCTCTGGAAACCAAGCAGGGTACAACCCGGGCCTGAGGGCAAACAGCCTTGCTTTAAATGAAATGTGCACAGTCAGTGTGTGGTTGTGGGAGAGTCAAGCAGAAAACAACAATGAGTTGTTGGCAGAGATGCAAGAACAGTGGAGGGATCTTTGAAATTAACCTGACATGTACAGTACCTGAGGTTAATCTGGTTCATATTCACACCTGGCAGCACATTACACCTCTTAAACACATCATCAAAGCACCGACTGTTGCACAAGTCGCTTTATCCTGTGATATTTTCGTGCTTTTCACTGACTGGGTTAACAGGCTTATTTCCTCCCAGAGAATATCCTGACAAGCCATTCCAATACCTGCTGCTTGCTTACTCACTGATTTGCATGTTTCTTTTAATATAGAGCAGGTCCAGACAGTACTTTTCATAGTATGATTCACAGAAACCCAACAACTCCCACCATGAGCAAGCACTTGGCAATAATGAGGAGGAAAAACTTCCTATTAACAAGGAGAAACCTCAAGCAGCACCAGGCATAAAGGAAATAGGAATGACTTTTAACACATCTGTGTTTGCACGATACTTTCACCCACAAACTTCTTTTAACTGAAAGGACATTTTTAACCACAAAGGCTCAAACTACCTTCCAAAACACAAACAATATAGCAGTATTATTTTTTCAGTTGTAAGAATGTGATAATAACATTTCACAAATTCCTATTTGATCACAAAAAACACAGAACAAATTCTTAGAGTTGGACGAAGGTGGGTACATGTTCAACTGTCCTTCAAAAATGACACTTCAATTGGAGTATTTCTTACCTGGTCTTTGGGTACTTACTGCTTATGCTTACTCTGACTATGGTATAGTCACAGTATGGTATTTAAATTATCTGTCTTAATCACATTATGATTGGATTATTGGTGTGTGTTTAAATATAGCCACTGCTAACTTGCGTGAGTAACAAGTAGTTCAGGAAGTGTTCTTCCACTGAACAGTACCTCCATTTGAATTTTAATCAGTCTTTGAATAAGGAAATGTAATGTACACACTACAGCTATTGTTTATAGCCTTCTGTTTTATGAAAGAGGATAAAACTGCTACTGATGGGAGATTGTCAAGTCCTCATGCTTGCTTGCGAGTCAGACTTGAGTCACAATTTTAAAGACTTTAGATTCAGCAAAATCAGAAAAGACTTACAACTCGACATGGACTTAAACACCAAGAGCTTGTGACTTCACTTGGGCTTGAACCTTTTGACTTGAAAATACTTGATACCTTCCCCCAAGTCCAAGTCTCTTGTTTAAAAAGTGTGCCATGCTTCCCAGAACCTCTTTGTTTGAACCAATGTGACAGCATTCAATCAAGTTACAGAAGAAAACCACGAAGAACTAACGTGATGTTATTGAGGAAAAAATGATACAAAAGATAATTTTGTTACACACAAAATCTTCAGTGGTCAACAAAAACTAAATTGCAGTATGCAAAATGAAAATTACAAACAGAGACGCAACAACTTCCAACTTGGTCCAACATTTGAAGTTGCACAAAGAACAGTAAGTCAAGGCTCTGCTGTTAAAATCGCATTACATTTGATGAAGAGCACATTATAACTTTTTAAGTACTCTGAACTCAAAATTAAGGACTTGAGACTTGACTTGGGGCTTTCCTGTCTTGACCTGTGACTTGAGTGCAAAGACATGAGACTTACTTGTAACTTTCAAAACAATGATCTCTTCCCATCTCTGGCACATACAGTAGGTAGTCGAAGATTTTATACATACTGCTAAACCACGGTACAGTCTTGTATCTTTCACTCTTCATTCTGTTGGAAATGCTCTAACAGAAAGTCACCTAACACTTGATGCTTAAATGTAAATATTTTCTGGTTTCTGAGGAAAAGTATTTCCCAAAGCCTTCTTGGGCTTTGGGAAACACTGATCGACATTTTATGGCCCAAACGACTAATTGATTACTCAAGAAAATGATCAACATTAATTGGTAATTAAAATAATCGTTACAGGAAAGATTTGAAAAATAGGAAAAGATTGTGGCAAGATTAATTAATCGATTAACTGATAAAATAATTGACAGATTAATAGACAGTGAAAAAACCATTAGTTGTAGCCATAGGGAAAATTATTTCAACTGTAACTTAAAGAGACATGAAATAAACTCACAACCCATTTCACCATTTTATGAAGATGAACATACTTTGGATGTGCGAAAACAAATCCGCCACCCCCTCCCCCAAAACAAACATGCACACTCAGTAGGAAATAACTTTTTCTGCTGTGGTGACAGTGGAGGAAAAGTGTCCCTGTAAGATGCTAATTGTTTCAGTTTTCTATTTAGAGCGGAAACTTCTTGTAGTACATCACTCAGCCGCTGAGTGAATGCTCACTGACCCGAGCCTTTTGTCTGTTGTTTGAACTTGAACCCACCGCTGACTAGCACTAAGCCTGCCTTTTGTTTGACAATTAGCTCTCCAATCCTTCAACCATTCTCCGTTAACCCCTTATTGTAAGCGCCCCGCCCAGAGACCCAGCCCCCATTGCCCTGTGACGTAACTCCTCTCGGCTCCAAGCTGTCAGCGGGGTCGCCAGTGGACTCTGAAGGCACGTTGGTCCGCTGCTGCAGATTGCAGATTGGCCTCGTTCTCTGCATGATGGGATAGCATGTTATGCAATGGACCCGCTGCAGTGGGAAAACCTGTCATCTGTTGGTGAGAGGGATTAGTGGCTGTAAACACGGGGGGGTCAGTTGTTTCTGCTGCATGGGTGTATTTATGTCAGGAGCTGGTTAACTGAGGGGACAGCTGACGACAGCACAGTGACGATACACAGATTACTGACGAGATTTCACACCTACAGTAAAACGAAACAGTCTCTAACCTGATGGGACAACATGTGGGGCTGATGTTGTTTATTTGGGAATCTACTGTATGGGATCTTCCCCAGTCAGTGTGGGGATGGTTTGATTATTTTCATTATTGATACACCAACTATGTTACCTCCAAATAGATTGATCACTTAATCTAAAAAATGCCAAAAGATAGTGTTTCCACTGTGATATCTACAGTGTGCTTGATTAGTCTGATCAACATGTCAATACCCAAAGCTGTCAAAGTCCTATTGATGTGAAACTGAGCTATCATTATCAAACGTACCTTTGAATGCATTTATCACGACTCATTGTTATCTAGTCACACGTATCCAGTAATAATGATGATGCTGATGAAACAATTAATTTCTTTGTGCTTGTATAGCTTTATCTGGATTTATATTAGGGAGTTTAAAAAATCAGATATCAGATATCAGATCTGCTTGAGGTTTCTCCTCTGCCTCTTAAAAGTAAGTTTTTTCCTCACCACATTCGCCTCAGTGCTTGCTTTTGTTGGGAACAACTGGGTTTATAAAGGGACGGTCAAGACCTGCTCTATTTGCAAAGTGTCCTGAGAAAACTTTTTTGATTTTGTCCCATACAAGTAAAATTGAACCACCACCAGGGCACTGAAACAGTAACCTTTCACTGGTATGTTTAATGATTATAAATAGGGCTGCGCAATTAGGAAATCAAAATACTGTTGAAATTTCAATATGACCTATTACAATATCCAGACAGCAGAAGTCAGGAAGAAAAATGTGTGACAGACACCATTATAAAGACACACTGTAGTGCTGCAGAGGGGTCCTGGCCTACAAATTCACAGGGTATAAGAAAACACGCTTATTTGGTCCAAACCACAACAAATGTCCTATGATTTTTATTCTACTGAAAATGAAAATTGTGATCAGAATTGTAAAAAAAAAACAATCATTCCTTCTAATTGGGACTCATATGACAATCACAATATCTGTGAAAAGAATCGCAAAGTGATTTTTACCCTGTCATGCAGCCCTAATACATAACTGTAAATAAAACAACACAGATAGACCAGTTTAAATTAAGAAAAATGCATCGAAATCTGCATCATGTTCTGTAAAAAAAAATAACAGGCAACATAGACAACAGTAATGATGTAGACCAATATAGCTGTGCTAGGCCAATATTGGGCTGATAAGATCATCAAGCCAATACATATGTCTGGCTCTATTTAAAAAACAAACAAAAAAATGTCGTATGCAGGATATTTTACGGGACACTTAAAATGTCAGAAAATAGTAGAAAATGCCCATCACAATTGCCCAGAGTCCAGTGTGGGTTGTTTAGTCTGACAAACAGTCCAACATCCAAACATATTCATTTTACCATCATATGAAACAGAGAAAAGCAACAAATTGCCAAAGCTGAAACCAGAGAATGTTTCATGCCATTTCTTCTTAGAAAATGTCTCTAATTAATTGCCAATAGGACAAATTGTTTCAGCTCTGAATGGCCTCACTGTTTACACATTACCTCAAACATATTACTGCCATTTCTATATTGCAATTTACTGTTACTCATTAGCTGGTGCACAGTTCAATAGTGAACAGTATTGACTGATATACCAGGAATTCATAGGAATTTTCTGAGCATCTTCCATTGATTGATAATGGCTGCATTAATGCTGATCATTTATAAGTCCCATGTTTACTTCACTGTCCCGCACTCCGCCTTCCCCAGCTGTCAAGTGTGTCATGAAAAGAGATTATCTGCAGCTACTGTTGGCAAGACACTGCCTTTAAAAGTGCCCATGCACTAAAAAATAAAAACAGTGCATATTTACACTATTTATAGAAACTGAGAAATTGTGTTTGATGAAGTTGTAGTAACAGCTACTTTTACAATAATTGGTAAAGATCTCTTCTAAGTGGTATTGTGATTTGAATTGATTCAAGAAGATGCTGTCATCAAAGCTGGTTGTTTTTCAGCATAAACCTGTTTACTAGTCTTAAATTGACTGTTTTTATTGTCTTTGGTACATGCACAGTGCACACAGTGATGCTGTTTTATGTAAGAACTTATAAATATCTTTTGGGACTTTGTCTGGGCAAATACTGAATATTTCATGCCATGGATAAGGAAAGGGGAAATCCCTATAAAATGTGTACTGTCAGCATCAGATCATAACCATGCGTATCTGTTTCGTGTGACACCCACCTGCCCATCTATCTCACCCATCCTCCCTGTCCACCATCACCCCCCCTCTGTCCCTTTCCCACTCTGCTGGACAATGAGAGTGCTGCTGCTGTTTCAGGGCTTATGGAGGCTTGAGTCTGGAACATTTTGTCCTCTCACCGCCTGCCAGCCATGTGCCGCCTCTGTCTAAACCAGGCCAGAGCACTGTAATCTCCGGCCCTGCCCTCATGTACAGTCTTTACTTTGGGAATCCTTTTTGATTTCATTGACAGCAGGAACAGGCTCTTTACAAGTTGAGGCATTGTCAGGGTGTTGTCCTCGCAGTACACGCATGAATGCCTCCACGTACTGTAATAAACATACTGATGCCCTCAAGCAGGGTTGATGTTTTTCCATTTGCGTCTTCCATCTTATCCGAATACTCCAAAGCAGGGTACATTTTTGACAAAGACAGGAGAGAACGCTGATCTTGTGCTCTAAAGGAAATGAAGTTGTTTGGACAGTAGTTTGAAGTAAGGGTACGCTATGTTCTGTATTGGCTCGGTCACGGGGGGTATTGCGGAGGGGCTGAGAAATGCCAGAAGGAGGCCACCTTTATGTGATGTTGGGAGTGGGTGTGATGAGCGCACTGGTCCTCTTATGCAACATGCTTGTAAAAGTGAGCATTCAGTGGCTGAGAAGCTTGTAAATATTTCCTCAGGGCCCCAGGGTTGAGAGCAAGAACTGCAAAAACGAGTTCCTACACAAATGAACCACCTCCTTGTGTTCTTGTGTTTACTCAAAAGTTGAACATTGGAGTGTAAGAGGGAAAGTCAGAGTGGAACCCTCAAGCCAGTTCAGTAATCTGACCCCTTCCTTTTTATTTTGCTCCATAAAAATTTACACTTTATGATGTTTCAGCACCCTGTACAGTCCAGAAAAATCCGTCACCCCACAGTACCCTAGAATAACACAGATCCAGGTCTTTTCCACTCCACTGTCCCCATTCATGTTGGCTGTGTTGGATCTAATGGGGTTGTAAGCTCTTTACACTGTGTTAATCTCCTCAGAGTCTGCGAACCATCTATCACAGCCTCGCACTAACTCACTGCAGGTGCTGTACGTGGTCATACTTTGGCTTCTTAGTGCATTCTCTTTGGTTCTTCTGTGGTTCCACTGTTGTGTTGACAGCTCATATGGCAGTTCTAAGAAAGCTGACAGGATTTATTTTGAGACGTAAATAATAGATGAAAAGAGGTGTGGTCAACATCTGTTGCAGGAAGCAGAGATTGGTCTCCTGTCTCTGTTATTACTTTGTGATTTTTGGATTTTGTGTGTCACTGCTGTGATCGACTTGTCCCGTGACAAAATGAGAACATAAGAACTTTAAAGATGGCAGGATTACCGGATGGTCAAACAAACAAAAAGTGAAACAAACCTTTAACCAATGTGGGGCCTGTTGGCCTTGGAAAATATTTGTCCCTGTTCACATTCAGATTTGCACATGGCAGTTTTTTCAGGATCAGATTTCCCTTGCATTTGCATTAGACTTTTTTTTTTTTTGGCCATTTTTTTGCCTTTATTGAGAGGACAGTTAGAGAGTTGGAAAAAGAGCTAGGAAACAGGGCAGAGAGAGAGGGGATGACACGCAGCAAAGGGCCGAAGTTGAACCAGCGGCCGCTGCAGAGGACTAACAGCCTTCATACATGGGTCGGACGCTCTACCAACTGAGCTAAACGTCCGCCCCTATTTGCATTAGACTTTATAGGAGAAAGTCAGTTGAAATTGGCTGTTCAGTACAAATAGACTATGTTCCTCTTTGTTTTTTATATGGTCTATCAAATAGCGCTTTATTGAATTGCCAGATTTTTGATCGGGATTTGATGGGAAGTTCAGGGAGACAGAGGCATTCACATATTATATTAAACACTCTCAAACAGCTCCCTCCGAGCTAACGTGTGCTAACTACGCCAATGACGAAATGGAAATGTGCAACATTTTTTGAAATGACTACTTGACTTGAAGAATGTTAGTCAACTGAGGGGTCTGATGTGTCCAGTCTTTTTGTGTGCACTCATGTAGACCTGAAACAATAAGTTAATTAATTGATCAGTTGATCAACAGAAAATTAATTAATAATTTTGATAACTGATAAAGTACTTATCACAAAAAACCCTGAAATACTGTTTGTTTCCAGCCTCTCCAATGGAAAGGTTTGCTGCTTTCCTTTGTTTTATATCTGGGGATTGTCGGTCTTTATTGGCCTACTGATGGAAATGCTTTGTCAGTTTTGCATCAGGAGGAACTTGGAGGCACACACCTAAACTTACATAATGAACAGTTTTCGTGAAAGCAAGCCAAGTGGAATGTGTTGCTTTGCATGCCACAGGTTGGCCACAAAACCACACCAAGCTCGTAAAATGTTCCAACTGGTTATCATAGCGAGCTGCCACAGTTCCCTGGGTTCACAAGAACCCAGCCCCCACCACTTCCCCAAAGATACCGGTCCCCGCCGGTTTTTTACGAGGTAGTCTGCTTTTGGGTTATGCAACAACAAATGGTTGGCAGCGCGGCTGAGGAGGCAGCAGGCCTCAGTTTGCCCAGGATCTGCCGGGTTCGACCTTCACCTCACTTCCTTCGTTTTGCTTATTTATCTAGCAGTAATAACTCCAACAGAGCAATAAGCAGAAAACTGATCCACTGACTTCAGCGAGGGTTTGACCAGAAGGGGGATCCAAATGTTTATATATTGTACCATGTTTGTTTTATCCAGATTCAGCATTTAGACAACAGAACTGATCGGACTATCTGGGTAGTAATGTGCTTCTTGACTGCTGTGAGAGCAAATAGTCAGTACCCTCCCCCCTGCTGGGAAGTCAGAGGTCAGGGGCCCCTACAGTAGAATTGACAGAGATTAACTGTCTTGTTGTAGGACACGTCAACAGGTTGGGTACTGGAATCCATGTTCATTTTCTCCACTCACTTGGTCTCCCCGCTGCTCTACAATTTAAGAGCAGAGTGAAAATGACAACATTCAGTTCAAGGATCGAGCTTGCTTCAAACAAAGTGCTCGTCCATCCATCGGACTGATAGCTTCCTAAACCTTCCTTTCTGACTGTGAAGCCACACCAGGCCAGATTTGGGAAGTCACATGTTAGCGATGTCACACATTTCAAGTGCAAGGCACCAAGATCACAAAACTCAAGATAAAACTGTCAAAGCAGGCAGTGCTCAACAAATATGAATCTAAATTCTGTTGCTGCATTGCCTGTTTCTCACCTCAAATGAATGTTTCCAGAACCTAAACCAGGCACCACCCAAACATGCATGTGTCACATTTCAGTGCTCTGTTTGGTGGTTGATCTGTCCAGTTGTGTCCAGATGCATTTCAGTCTGTACCCCTTAGAAATCAAAAATGAACCGAGAGATCCCAAAATGCGAAGCACTGTATGGACAAGTAAGATTGAAGCACACTGGGCCCATTATGTATTGAAAATGTAATGACCAGCTGCTGCCCCATACACTGTGTCTCATTGACTGTGAAGGACAAATGTGACTCTAAAAGGGAGCCATACATGTTGAGGTTAGTCAAACAGCTGTCTGAAGAGTGACGAACCCAACAAAAACGTCAATCAAAGAAGACAGGTACAGACTGTCCACAACGGACACACCTGATGGAACACATAGGTTTCAGTTATCATTAATACAGTGACACCAGCCTGTTAAGGGTTTGTTTCACTGGCACCTTCATAACTAACTGTGACCTCAGTGGGTCTATTAAAATTTTATGTCCAATATTTCCCTACAGTTTCCAAGAAAGCAACTGATATTTAACATTAGACTTATTAGCAAAATCCTTTGAAGAACCTAAAAGACAAACTTTGCCACTAATGGAAAATGAAGAGTGTCCAGTTATTGACTTCCAATTAACACAATCAACAAAAGTCCAATAACTGTTTCAGATCCCTGCCTCTGATACTAAATTGTGCAGATCTTTCCAATTCCTAGGAAAATTAAGATAAAGTTACTGTAAATTTTTACAACTCAAAACTACTTTATCTATTCTATATATTCAGGAGGACTGAAGAACATCTGTCAAACTGGGTTGGTGCATGTCCCGAACGTCTTGAGGAAATGTGGAATAAAAAAAATGCCTCATGTAAACATCTCAAGCAGAAGAAAAAAAACTTCTGATTCTGAAAGAAATTCCATAACCCTGTCATAGTTCATAAAAAAGATTACATTTTGTCATGTAAATACTTAGTTTTATTGTTTGTGTGCACGCTCAATTACATGACCTTTAGTGCTGTGGTTCTCAGAGATTCCAGATCATAATGGCTTGCTTTCTCCTGTTTAATGCCAGCTTTGACTTTCATAGAAAGCAAGCTGTAAAGCAATAATTGAGGCCTTCAACAGAGCTCCTTCTTTATTAAGGCTTTGCTGATGGAGGTGTGCTGCTTACAGTGTGTGTAGTCCACTGTCAGAGAGTTGCGTAACTTCTCCGTGGTGGGGTTGTATATTCAGGTATGGTAGACATCCTCATTGAACAAGTGCCTCAGGTCAGAGGGTTCAGAAAAGTTCACGCACTAGTACTACATTCCTTCAGAGAGAACGCTCACAGCTGCTCCTGTGAAAGCAAGAGATGAAGAACAACACAAATTGCTGAGTGATGAAGAATGAGAACCACACCAGTGAGGTCAGGCAGACCTCAGAACCTTAGAACACCTATCAGCCTGTCTTTTCAGCAACAACACTGAGTTCTTGAAGAGCAGGTTTTAGTCAGAGTATGATGATAAATTAAAGGAAAACAGGGTTTAGGTAAAAAATGACTGGAATGCTGTTGTTTGTCCAAAGCTCGAAGATGACAAAAAGAAGATTAAATCTGTGCGCAGTGGCCTCTGTCAGCCTCTGGTCCAGAAAACAGATCAATAGTGCCTGGCTTTTAGCACGTCAGCATACTTAATGGCCTGACATCTCTGCAATGCTTTCAAGATGTCTGAGAGGACATCTGTGTTTTCACAGCGAATCTGGATTCATTTTTATTTTTTTCCCAATAGGACTTATTGTCAACACTATACTGTATTTTACTGTAAATGTGTGTGGAATTACAAGTGTGCATCCTCAGCGGTGACATAAGCACTTTCCGTGCCTCCGTTCAACACATCATCCCATATCCACCATCTCCAACATGCGTGCATCCTGCTAAGCTGACCCACTTGTGTTCATACCATGTGCTGTGAGGTTATGCAAGCTATGAAAAGAGGAACAAACCACTGCTACCCAAGCCGTGGCATGTCAGCCACTGGACTATTTTTAGAACACAGCGCTGAACTAAACCTGGGCACATCTAGGCTACAGGCAGGAAATACACTCAGGTGGCAGGTGGTGTTGTCATGTTGCAGCAGGTAGATGAAGAAGTGGTGACTCACCCAGTGACTCCACACAGCTATGAAAATAAAACCTAATCTGTAAAGAAAATTGTAGTTTTCTTTATGAAGCATTGTGCTGACCTGTTTCTTCTTTGTGTCTCTCCAGCTTTGTTTACTGCATGGACGTGGACTCCGATGGAAAAAGGGACTCTGACAAACTGAACTGTGAAGAATCCACAATCATAATTTGAGCGGGAAGTAACAGACTGGCTGATGATTCCAAAACTCAAGGACAGGAACAGTATGCAAACCAGACCACAGTGCACTTCAAGCACCATCCAGTTACAATCACTGTCACCATGGAAGCTGAGGACGTTTAATTGGTGGATACTGTCAGTGTCTCTGAGAGCTGACTGGATGTAAAAATCAGGTTTATGACATTTGATGTTTTATATTTGTTGACCCAGTATAGGCCTGCTCTTCCATAACGTAACATGTAATGTACTCGGCTGTGGCACAGGTTACCGTACCGGACTGTACCAGTGTTCTAAGGTCAAAGCATGGGCTGCCCATCATTTCACTTATGAATAACTATGAACAACAGACGACACTCCCAATTTGTCTTTCCCACACAACCTCGTGCCTTAAAGATGATTCACAGAAGTGCGATTGGATCTTCAAATAAAATGATTTTGTGGGTCACAGTGGATTCTCACGCACAAAGACAGAAACTTCATGAGGCTGAAAGCAGGTTTCTGTCTGCAGAAATGTGCAATTGACCAATGGAATCTCTGGCTTTCAATGATGTCACACTTTCTAAACAAGGCTGCAATAATGTCAAGTGTGAAATGAGATCATTTGGTGGCCCTCCTCTTCCCAAACGCTCAAGTGCAGTCATAATGCTGGAACTGAAATGTACAAAAACTTTTACTAAAATCAAGATTATCAAAGATTTTGTTTTAGTGTCACATCTATGCCCATGTAAAGAAGGTTTACAAGGATATTTCACAAATCTGTGCCACACTCCGGACAAATGTGAATATTATTGGTTTTCATGTTGTATTGAAGGTGTACTATAGAATTCACACCTTTAGAAGAAGCAGGCCTGCATCAACTCCATACAGTACTGTGCATATGTAACCAAACAATGTCCAGCAGGGCATTCACTCCAATCCAAATAGCACCTGTTGGACAAATTACGTATATCTATTTATCATCACTGCAAAGCTTAGTATTAATATGTTTTCTAAATTAACGTGTGACCAAGAAACGATCGTGATCATTGGGTGGGTTTTGGTAACTTTATATTGAATGTCTTTTTTTTTTTACATTGAGGTTGAGTGTGGCATCCAAGGACTCCTCACAAATTGGAAATAACACTTTGAATACAGTTCAAGATATCAAGTCAAGGGTAACTTGGAATTATCTGTTATTAAGAGATATTGTTGTTCTGTACCTTTTGAGTTTTAAGGTTTCTGGTGTGATGTGAAAAATGTTTAATAGGTCATTTTATGGGAACACTCCGACACCGAAGCAGTACTGAGCCATCCGTGGCGGAATTTTTCTTGAGTATTTGATTTGGGGAGTCTCACAGGAGATTGGAAGACTCGCCATCTGGGAATAATCCCCAAAAGCAGCCATGTGATACCTAAAACCGCCATAGTTTTGGGTATCCCCTGGCCCAAAATGACCCCATCCCCCCAAAACCATGGTCAAATGACCAAAACCACCCTTTGGTTTCATAGCACTGCGTAGCATTTGGTTGCATTTCAGTGACTCTGCAGTAGTAGTAGTAGTAGTTTTTGAGGCGTTTTGTAGTGTGATCCTACCTCATTCTCAGCACTCTGATCTACCTTGACAGTTTGATTAACAGCCTTGTTTAGATTGCGATACAAGGGGCACTGCTTGAGTGAGATAGATTTTTACCTCACACTCTTTTATCTCTCCAATCCTGAACCAACCTCTGACTTTTTTTTCTGTGTTTTGCTTATCTACAAGTAACACAGGTTTTTCTTTTAGAATGACCAGGATCTGGATACACCTGTTACCTTCTCTCTTAATGGCTTTATTTCAGAACTTGTCTTGTCACATGCCCATACTACAATTATGTTGTTCGCATTCAACAACTACAGCTCCTGTAAGGTTGTATTAGTGTCAAAGATTCAGGTTATCACCTGGGTTTCAGAATGGGGAGAAGACAGAATTAATTGAGTGTCATCTGCATAGAGATGGTAGCAAAAGCCTTTTGAGTGAATAAGAAGTGACTTGATGTAAAGAGAAAAGAAGAGGGGACTCAGAACAGAACCCTGAGTTACCCCAGTATTCAGGCTACAACTTTGAGACAGATTCTCTTCAATAATCAGACAGATATTTACTCTTTTAGGGATGTTCAGTCAAGCATTCTTGCTGGTAACAGGTAGAGACTTAAGTCAGAAGTGTTTCTAGCTGTTCCGAATGGCCACACTCAAAGCAGGGCCAAAAAAAACCTGCCATCATAGCCTCATTTTAGCTCCATCCCTCTGGCTTCCCTATCACTCTACAAGAATTCTGTCTTTTGTGTGTCTTTGCTGTTTCATGTAATTAATTGTACAAATCTCTCCTCAAAGGAAATCATGGTGTTGGATTTGGTTGTTCAGACTTTAAGTGTCACACTTGAAAGTTATTCAAATTGAGGCAGTTTAAATAGAAGTGCTTCCTATTGAATGTTTAAATTTGACCTAAAAAAAAGGTCATCTGAAGGTGTAGGACTTACGAAGATGACAGGAGCGATTAAAACACAACAAAATTTGCTTGTGTTCATGTGAATGTGCCTTGACACTAATTGGAAATGTAGTTGTTGAATGCTAACAGTTGTTGATGAAGGTGTTGAATTTTGGAATGATATTTTTCATTTTCCGCTTTTTGCTAATAAAGGACTAGTTTGGGATGTTGAATCTCTGACCTGCTCCACATTGTTCAATATACATGTTTCTTTACATGTTAAATCTAACATGGTTAGAAGACTGTATATGGCGTTGCTGTGGTTGATAGTGCATTAGCCAACTGAGGATCTTTATAACTAGAAATCAATACTAAAGCTTGCGAGTTGTCCACTTGCCCTGCTGTCACTGTATCTTTCTATGAGCGATTTCATCAGCTCTCTTCAGACTAGTAATGATTCCACTTGAAAACACTTTACACTATGCAAAATATTTCACTGCCTCACTGTAAACACCGTACAGAGCCACACCGTTCTCAAACAATTGTGTGTAATATCTTGAATTTTTATCTTTTAGTGCATATTTCCAGTGTGTACAGAAATGTAATGTTTCAGATGTGTAAAATAATGAAGCTGACAGGAGCCATTAGATGTTTGATAAAGCATCATGTTTTTTTGCTGTAAATATGTTTGACAACTTTTCTTGGAATAAATGATCAAAACTATGACTGTCTGAATCAAATATGTGCGTCTGTGTGTGTATGTGTGTGATATTTGTTATTAAAGGTAATTGTAAAAAATTAACAACATTGAAGTTAAATTATCCATTTTTGAAAGAATTAAAGAAAGTCTTTGCAGTAAACAAACACTCATTAGGTGAAAGATTACACAGAGTACAGACAGTTCTCCTTCACTGTATGGAGGTCTCCTCTTTGATAGGTAGATATCGCCCGAGTTCCCTTGTGGCAATTTCTTTAAAATGTTCAAAAAGCACATTTGCAGTAGTATTGTGTGTTAAAGGTATATCTTTTAATCTTTTAATGTCAGACCAACCTATAGAAGAGAGAGAATTGGACATGACATGCAACAGGTCATTTCCCATTGGTCCCTACTGCCAGACATTAAATGGGAACGTATTGGTTCATGGTAAACCTATTTTTTTATAGTTTCAATAGACCTTCACGGCAGCCATAAGCGTCCTGCTCAGTATGGCAGAGCCTTTTCAAAAAGTCATTATGCACAATAGCAGCACCCTGATTCTGTTTGATCCGAATGGAACAGATCCTTTATTAGTCACTGATAACAACGGTGTTTACAGTTTCATGTCAAAATCTCTGCTGTGAAAAAGGTTCATATGGGTACAAATTTAGCAGAAATTTAGGCTACTTCTAAGTTTGGCTGCCTTTGACTACAAAAGCATGTAAACGGTCTCAACTTACATACAAGCACTGGTTTGCTGTACACATTCAAGTGAGACAACTGATGTCACACATTATTTGTGTTCAAGAAACCTAAATATTTACTCCTAAAACATGCTTAGCTTAGGTTAGCACAAAGACTGGAAGCAGAAGCTATCATATAGTCTAGCCAAGCCGAGTCAAGCCAAGTCAAGTCAAGTCATATTTTATTTACAGTATATTGCCCAATATTACAAATCACAAATACAGGGCACATGAAATTTGAGCTAATATTACCGCTAACTGTTGCTTAGTGTAGCTGCCGTTAGCTACACATGAGCTCTGGAGTGCCAGGAGGAGGATGTTTCCAGGGCGTAGAATGGGAACCAGAACTGAAAATAATAAGTGGGCAAAAGAGCTGAGCTCAGGCTATCTCCTGTTTCAATAATATCATAATACTTGCAATTCTACAAATATAGCAATTTAATTTTACAATTTATTTCGATTTTTGTTTGCTTTTTTAAAAATTATATTGAAAAAACTTAAATCATACACTTCTAGACCTGTATATCATGAGTCATATTTCTGGAAACAATGCACATCATATGTCAGTCAGTCTTTGACTTTTATGTCAACATAGTTGCTATACTGCATATAAATGTAGTAAATAAAATACTTTATAACTGCGGTGTACAAGCTGTTCAGAGGAGCTTTGCTATCTGTTGTTACCCTGTAACTCAAAGGCTGTGTAGCTTTAAGCCTACTGAACTGTACATTATGTGGATATAAGGCTTAACTCCTCATTTGATGACATTTTGACAGAGGTGGCAAAAGTACTGATGTAATGTAATGCACTCAAAGTATAGAGGTAATAAGTCGTCCTCTGAAGGACATTTCTAGCTGTTTCTGTGCAAAGCTAACTGAACCTCACCTTTTCTCCATGGCTGAGTCTTCCTCTCTGTCTTTTATGTCATTTTCATCTTGTTATGTACTGTTATGTAATTTTTGTAGGTTTCTTTTACGTTTATATATGTTTTTTGTTACATCTTGTTGTTTTTTCATCTTGTTGCAATTTCCATCTTGTTATTTATTGTTACATCATTTTCATTTTATGTTATTCCGTCTTATTACATATTTTTGTGCTGTTTGCGTATTGTTGTAAAATAAAGTGATGAGCCTGTTTTGAAAATTTAAGACGTAGAAAGTGCAGATATTTGAGTTCAGATGTAGGGAGTAAAAGTAAAAAGTTGTCTGAAAAGTAACGCTTAGGTACAGTAACAAAGTATTTGTACTTAGTTACTTCCCAACTCTTGTTTTTTTGCGGGGGTGGGGGAGTGGGGGGGAGTGGTAAACAGGCACAGGGGAAATTTTCCTGTGGTAGTGATGGACTGTAACTGTTTTATTTCTGTGGTGGCTGTGCTGCTCATTGAAACATCACATAATGAATATTGGTTTGTTTTGCAGTGTCTGTGTCCTGTCACTGTTTGTTTAGGCACGGACACCCGATGGAAGTAGTTGTTTCCCACAGTTGTCTCTAATCCTCACTGGATTATCCCACAGATTTTGTTTTATCAGTCCAGGAACGCCAGACAGGCTCCAGTCTTTGATCAGCACCCAAACAACAGCCGATACAGTTATCTGAGGGTGATGTTCTCATGTCAAAGATCAGCTCAGGATTCTGCTGAACACCCATGTTGCATTTATAGATTTCAGAGAACACTGCACGGATCAGACTGTAGCAGAGGCTACATTATAGGGCAAAAAAGAAACGATTACAACTACTGAGTGAATGAACTCTTCATGATTCATGCCAAAACTGATACTCTCCTAAAACCATGTGAACTGATGAAATTAGACAAGGGCATTATGATCATAATCATGTGATCTGTGTTGGATGTCTGTTCTGTTTTCTTTCTTAACAGTCATTCTACAGAAACTGTGGAATCTGGATGACACAAATCTGCTGAAATTCATTTTGTCTTACATCCCAAAACTAACCTCTAAACTTGATGAATCTACAACAAGAAGAGGTTCATATAATTTTATTATTTTTATACATTTGATTGAATCATTCATGTGCCGTTTATTTGTCATTGGTTTTCCCTATAATGCAAACAACTAAAGTTTGTATTATGGGGGAGCTAAGGGGAGCTCAGCTCCCCTGAGAAGGACATGAGCTCCTCTGAAAGACTAATTTGAGTTATTCAGGGGGAGCTCTGAAATATCATCCAGTTTTAACACTTGTTATTTCTCAGTAGTTAAAAACACAAGTTTGCAAAATAATGTTTAACAAATATTAACAATTCTTTATTGTTTTTATCATGTGATGTGGGATACTTGACGTGGTGTGTATAAGAAAGATGTTGCCTCTGCCCCCCTGATGATTTTGTGATGTTTGTAAAGCCTTTTTTCAATTTTATTTTATTTTTCTCTGATTAGGTCCATTCTTTGATTTTTAAACAATAGACTTATGTTGTGGTTATGGCCTCTATGAAGTGTATGAAATGTTATAGAAAGTATTAACTATCTGTAGTATTAATTGTACAACTTTTTTCACAATAACCCTGTAACTGACCACACTGCCGTGCACCTCCATGTATGGACGAGCATATGACATGTTTGGTAGTGATGTGCACCGGAAAAATATTTAATTAAGGCAGGGTAGTGAAATGATAAGACCAAGAAAAACATTTGATTATTTACATGTCTTAATAAAATTGCCTTGAATTAATTTGATTTGCACCATCAATTTTGTCTGTCACATCAACAATAACTGAAGAATACTCAAACAAAGCCTTTGATACTAACTTAAATATCAACTAATGATTACATCACCAATCAGAAAATGAATTACTGCTAGAAAGGTAAAAAAACAAAAAAAACAAAACAACATTTATAATATCAAATAACAGAAAAAAACATAAATTAGAACCAGCAAAGCAATGTAACACCAATGAGAATTTGGTTTTAACAAATTTTAACATAAACACAGGTCTACCATGTGTCAGGCCTCATGTCTTCAGCCAAAATCATTTAACTACTGGTTAATAAATTTTAGATGAATAAGTTTTATGTTTAGTTTTTCTCTCCAGTGGCTATGAGATTAGTAACAGTGACAGAATTAAAAGCTTCAGTCAAAATTCTAAAATAAATCATGACATTTAAAACAAAAACGAAGAATTGCACCTGTGACCTCTTTAACCATGAAGAACTTAAAGGGGTCGGTGCATTATTTCAAAATAAAACTGTTTGTGTAGCAGTAACATCAATGACATAACGAATTTTAAATTGAGTTCATGAAGTCACCAGCCTCCACCCTGCTTTATGCTTGCTGTACGTATTTCCCATATTGTCAGTTTGTCAGCTGTCAGTGAACACAGCACCAGACCTGTTTGAATCACTGAATATGGCCACAGATTCAGAGATCTGAAACCAGGCCGCAGATAAGCCAAAGTCAGGCCATAGATTGTGAGTTTTGACCACAATGATGCAGGATAATGCTGCATGCTTCGAGGTCCCTGGTAGCTCAGTTGCAGCCAATTCCAGCATGCAGCCCTTTGCTGCTTGTCTTCCCCCCAACTCCCTGTCATATCTTCAGCTGTCCTACAGAATAAAGGCATAAAAAGTCCAAAAACAGCTTGAAAAATATAAAGAATAAACATGCTCATGTCAGCTCAGGCGTTCAGCTGTAAGATCATTTTTATTTAAGAGGTGTTAAATAATTATGATCCTGGTAGTTCTGCTATCGGACCTCCACATACAGTATTTCTCATCTGTCCTCCTCCTCAAAGTATGCGGCCCCAACTCATTGCTGTACAGCAGCTGTAATTTCAGCCTGGACCTTAAAACTGCAAATTTATAGCTGAAAGCCTCAATTACAAGCTGGAGGTCTGGAGTTTGAAAGATGAGGGCGTTTACCGGGGGTGGAAGTAACTAATTACAGGTACTCAAATTACTGTCATAAAGTCATTTTTTTGGGGTATTTGTAATTTTATGAGTATTTTTTCAAGTCTGTAAATTTATTTGTACTTATACATTACACACTCATTATCTAATCTACTTAGTTACTTATAAACTCATTATTGAGCACTTAATACAACTTGAATTAATATCCAAATCTTTCATCTGTATTTTTTAAGTCAATAAGGCTATCTGATTGTAAACGGGTCAATGAAAGCCATGAGATACAGACAGAAAAAAACCTGCTTCAACAGATACAGGTTTGTAGAGGTGAGTGTGACTGCTGAGCAGAACAGAGCAGGAGTCATTTAGACTGAAGATTTGGAGAAACAGAAAGAATGTTCCATTAAATACCTGCTACTGATAATTCATGAAACATCAACAGTTTAAAGTAGCTAACACCCTGAGGTTTTCATGAAGGATACTTTGTACTTTTACTTGACTATTTTGCTACAGTTTTACTTGTAACTGAGAAATATTTCAGTAGTGTAACAGTACTTTTACTTACAGATTTTCAGTACTCTTTCCAGGACTGGCCTTCTGCAGTTGAGAGGGTCTTTAACAAAAAGATGGTGTAAGGTTGCATTATGGCAGGGGTCTCCAGTGTTTTTTTTTTTTTCAGGCCATGGACCCATTAGTGGATACAGAGATGGAGCAGGCACCACCAGGGACTCGCTTTGATATAACACTTTTGCAAAAAGACATGAGGATAGGGGCCAGTTAATAAAAAAACAAAAACAAATAATTTTTATAAGACAAAACGAAAAAAAGGCTCAGAAAAGACAAAGCTAAAATCATTGTTTTCAAATTAACTAACTTATTTATTAGCTAAATGAACTTGGTACAAGAATTGGCACTACGCCTATGTGAATGACAGATAAATCAGATTGCTTGTAAATGCTGAGGTTACATCTGAAACAGTTATATAACATAAAGGCCAACCAATACTGGAGTGTTGTGGCCTGACGGGATCTGATATTAATATATTGGCCGATATTCTTTACTTATAAATAAATTAAAAAAAAACCCAAATGACAACAGGGAACTGAAACAGCAACCTTTCATTGGTATTTTTAATAATTATAAATTACTAGGCTATAAATAAAAAAGTATAGAACAACTTGAGTAAAGAAAGAGGACCAAATATACGAAACTTGCTGCCTATAAAACTATAAAAGTTGAGTATCACTGCTCTGCTATATCTGCTACATTGAATATTTTCAGGTCTTCTCTTGTTTGCGCTTATCTGTAGCTGCTGAGTCAGCAGCAGTTGTAGCATGGCTAATGTTTGCTGCGTTAGCCTCACCTTCTGCACTTTTGCTGGTGGTTTCTGAGGTGGGAGATGTGTCAGAGACTCTTGCCTGAGAATTTACAAAATGAACCATTGCGGCTCACAAGGGAGTCTGTACACGTGAGATAATAATACAGCCGATTGGTCAGTATGTCTCAATAATACGTCGCCGTACCTCCTTGACTGCTCAAAAATAGGGAGAATTTCAGTACCAACATGGAGATCTGGGGGTCCTCCCCATGAGGAAAATCTGAGTTTCATAGACATTGTTTCCTGCATTCTGTTGATGATAAGAGAATGAAAATAACGAATAATAAATAATGCACACATTTTTTTTAAGAATTAAATTGCAGATGACTTATAAATGACACTTATTTGCTGTAAAATACAATGGAACCACAGCATTTAGCCTCGCTTAGAAAATTTGATTACAATAACACAGAAAATGAACATTTTATAATTGTTTTTCTGGCTGCTTTTAGAACAATATGCCCCTTTCCTTTGAAACTTTCCTTAAGAAACAAAAGCTGTGAAAATTTGACCCTCATGATTTCATGAGGATTCACAGGTAGCCTTTTATCAATCATTCATTTTCTTAGAATTCTAATTTGTATTGATTTTGAATGAGTTGGTACATGACAGGTTTACATATCAAATGAGACAATCCATTGGAAACATCACTAATATTTTTTTTTAAATGGCTACAATAAAGGAGAGGGCACAATACTTGTCACATTCCAAAAAATAAAACAAAATAAAATAAAACATTTTCAAATAGATAAATAAATAGATAAATTGATAATGATAATAATAATAATAAATTGATAATGATGATAATAATAATAATAATAATGATAATAATAATAATAATAATAATAATAATAATAATAATAATAATAAATAATAATAATAATAATAAATACATAAATAAATAGGCAGGGCAAGACAAAACAACAATCATATTTCAGGGTTTTCTGACAGTGTAATACAGTTCCAAACCCCCCAGACTGGTCCCTTGCATTGTTTCTGTCAGTCATCCTGGTCTGCAGAGATTTGTATGAGGCAGTTATTTAATTTACCCACTCTTTCATTTCTGGGAGTTTTATTTGATTTCCAATACCTGAGTATTGATCTAGCAGCAGTAATGACCCCTACAACAACTGACAATTTTTCTCTGTTTCTGTTATGTACTTATGATGATGATTTACATGGAATTGCCCTTTAAAGTGAGTCAGACTGACTCTTCTCTGCTTGTCCTGTGTGAGTTAGGACTTTCTGCATGTTTGGACTGTATTTCATGTGATTGTCTGCTGTCTGGACTTCAGGAAGAGCAGCAGCTGCTGGGGTGGCAGCTAATAGGGATAATGCAGAAAGAATAACAGAGAGCAGTGATCCCATTGGCTGAGGGGAAAGTGGAATACCCCCTGTAATGATAAGTAAGGACGGAATTGTAAACAACTCTGCAGGAGACCAGCGCTGCCCTGTCACAGTCCTGGTCAGAGACAAAGCCCCGAGCTGAGTGCCCCGCTCTGATTAGCCTGCTGGATTAACAGGAATGTGGAGATGACTGATGGGTGGGGAGCAGGGAAACCCCACTGATACTTCCTACAGTGTACACACACACAATGCCTCACACACACACACACACACCCACACACACATACACACACACAGCAGACAACAATATGTCAGTGTTCTGTGCTCTTTATGTTCAGCTGCTGGGTACACAGTGTACTAAATGAGTGAAGGAGCAGGGAGGGGGGAGGGGCAGCTATAGGCAGAGACATGAAGCTCAGAGGAGGGAGGCGGGGGTGGGGGATTTTAAGAGACGCCGCGAAACCAGGGAAGATAGAAACAGCTGTGACATGAACACCGAGTAGCCAATAGGAGAGCAGGAATCCTCAGTTCCCAGACAAGACAATCAAGGAGCAGACCTCAGAAATCAAGAATCCTGTGTATTATTTATGTGCGCTGATGAGGGTGGGCTCATATTTATTATTTAGTTGTTGTGCAATTAACATCATTGTTTTGTCAGAAAAATATTCATATGTAAAATGCATTAAACGAATAATAACAAAAAATCTGTGTTTTATGAATATATATTTGTATACATATGCTCGTGGAACATACCAACAGGTCCTTTGTTGTGCATGACAGCAGAATCACTTCTGACACTGCTGCTTTTGTTCCTGATACAAAACACAACTGTTGTGTCTGTCACTCCTGTAGACTGTAGACTGTACTCTGATGAAGGCCAGCAGATGTGGCTGAAAGCACTGGAAGGATTCCTGTGAGTGGATCCTGAGAAAATACACACTTTTTAATTTCAGGACCACTGTTATAGTATAAAGAAAACATCACCGTATGCATAAAAGTCTGAGTTTAAAAAGTTTACTTTTTAATGCAATCACAATGGTGAAGATAGATAACAACACTGCTGTCTAGCAGTCAGGGTTATAGATTACATAAAGCAACAATAAATGTGTGTTCTGAGTTTGTCACACCACAGAAACCACCCAGCCAAATCTGAATGATTTAAAAAAAAAATCACTAAGTATATAAAATTAGGTCTCACAATCCTGCAAAAAATAAGCAGTCTTCTCTGATCTGAAACACTGGAGACGTGTCCACTCTTCTGTCTCAGTGTCAAACACCACTGAAAATCACCTGAAATATCAGTCCTTCCAGGAAGTTGCGAGGTTCTGATCGCAACAATTAACACTAGTTCAGCCAATGCCCGTGAATTCTGCACAACCTCGCAATTTTGTCAAATCGCAGCAAACTGCAAATTTGACCAATCATTGTAGTTTCTCACAAGTTCCAGCAATTATAGCAGTTCCCCACGCCAAAATCATACATGCATGTCTCAAAGAACCAGCTCAGTGTTTTATTATTTATTATTTTGCTGTATTTTTATTTTTTATTTTGTCACATGTACTGAGGTATTGAGGTTTATCACTGTTACCAACATTTATCAATGGTCTGTGCATTATATTTTTTACATTTTGTGCTGGTTTTGAGCTTGAGCTCCAAAGCTTCTTGCGCTTCTTTGTGGAATACTCCCCAAGTGAACTTCTTCATTTACATTTAAAATTTATTTTGTAGAATTTTTGTAATCTTGAGCCTTTTTCATCAGGCCGGATAGAACACTAAAAACAAGTTGCCAAGTTGTTGTTGATTTTTAGTGAATTATACAAAAAAAGATTAAACGCAATTTATTTGGTAAAAACATTGCAACATGCATTGCAATTTTTTAGAAAAGCTGCCATGAAATCAGGCATTTTAGGCTGCGACAATCCTCCCAAAAGCCTGTGAAATTCTGGAGGGACTGAAATATGAACGCTCCATCCGTTATTGGACATGTTTGAGCCACCAGAGCCAGAGGACGGAGACAGAATGTTTTTTTCCCCTTTGGTGTCAGGATCTTGGAACTGAAGTGAGCTGAAGTGAACTGCTGGGCTGACTTACGTACCTCAGGAAAAGGAAACTGCTGCTATGAGCCAAATGTCATTCTCTCCAAAGCAACCAGACTCCTTCGGCTAACAGATCGAGGCAGCAGCTCCCGTGCTCTGTGAGGTAAAATGATTGATTTTGCTGAAGGAGTCTGGTGGCTTTGGAGAAAGCGATATTTGGCCATTTCCCATCAGAAAATGCTGTCTGACAGCAATGTAAAATGGTGAAAATATTCTCAATATAGCGTACACTTTAACTGATACAGATTGTTTTAGGTGTCTAAAATACATTTTGCTGCTCATCCTGTCCATCAATGCATTGCTTAGCTTCCTGCAGCTGCTTCTCCAAACTGGGAGCACGCCGACCGCCATCTACTGTAGGAATTACACTGACTTTGAATAAGTACCTCATACAACCCCATTTCAAGAAAACCTCAATTATCCCTTTAAGGCATCTAAAAGTCTTTCAATTAAAGCAATCACTCCTTGTTGGAACATTATTCATGCCCCCACCTAAGAGACAGTTAAGACATGCGGTCTCTCAGTAGCTACAGTAGTCTTATTGTAGTAGTCGGAGTAAATTCCTTGCAATCAATTTTGAGACACGTAAGAGCACATGTGCTGCAGCCTGAGGACATGTTGGTGGTGTGTTTTCAGGCCTGCTGCCAGAGAACAACATGTTCTGAACATATAGAGCAGGAGGGAGGGGCACCATGTACACATACACACACATACACAGACGGAGAGGAGGAGAAAGAGAGCATTGAAGGGATCATATGTGCTCCTCTGGTGTCAGTATACAGGCAGCCAACACTCCCCGTCCCCCTGACATGTGTTAATGTGCTGTATAGCCTGACGTCAGCGACCCCAGACAGGTCTACAGACTTATTGACTGGCTTACATAAGCACGGTGTCAAATGGCTCTTCTGGTGCTGTAATACAAACAAAATAAATATTCAGGTGCAGCATTTTGCCTTTCTTAATAGAGAATATGCCAAAATGAAATTTGTGTTTTTTGGAAGTTTGAACATGGTGTGCTAAATTTTTAGATCATTATTGTAAATTAAATCTGTGACAATGCCATGGTATAGTTTATCTGTGCAAGCAGCTCATTACAACCTATATTAACATTTACCGTGTGATGGGACCTTTGCAGCCATTATTATGACAGGAGCAACAGATGAAGTCGGGCTACCAAGAGAAGAAGTCGGGGTGGATGGATGGGTCAGTCACACAGAGACTTTAATGTCTCATCTAAAAACAAAAGTCAACTTTGACTTAATTTAAGTTATGTACATAAGTAACTTAAATAGTGTACTTAACATACCTTCAGTACTGTATGCAGCCATAATCTTTTCCTAAACCTAACCAAGTGGTTTTGGTACCTAAACCTGACCAAACTGCAACCATTTTACAACTTCATCCATGTGATGATGAAGGTCCATTACAAAAAAGTCCAGTACCGACTAAGGTCCAGTGCATGGAAGGTCGGTACAACAAAGATCTGGTATGACAAAGGTCTGGTACAATGAAGGTCCAGTATGATGAAAGTCCAGTAAAACAAGGGTCTAGTACAACAAAGGTCCAGTACAAAGAAAGTCTAGTCCAATGAACATCTAATACGAAGAGAGTCTAGTGCAACGAAAGTCTGGCACAACAAAGGTCCAGTATTGTAAAGATCTGCAACAGCAAAAGTCCAATACAATGAAGGACCAGTATGATGAAAGTCCAGTACACCGAAGGTCTGGTACGAAGACAGTCCAGTCCGACGAAAGTCCGGTCAAATGAAGGCCTGGTATAACAAAGGTCTGGTGCGATGAAAGTCCAATACAACAAAGGTCCAGTACAACGAAGATCCTGCACAACAAAGGTCCAGTACGAAGAAATTCCACTACAACGAAGATCCAATACAATGAAGGTCCAGTACAACAAAGGTCTGGTAGGATTAAAGTGCAGTAAAACCAAGGTCCAGTATGAAGAAAGTCCAGTACAGTGAAGGTCTGGTAAAACAAAGGTCTGGTCCAATGAATGTTGGCATATACTATGTGTCCAGTCTGGTACGATTAAAGTCTGCTACAACAAAGATCTGGTACGACGAAGGTCCAGTACCCGTGACGGTCCGGTACGCCTGTCGTTGGTACTTTTGAGCTGTCATATACAGTATGTTGTTTTGGGATTCATTAGCAAATTACTTATTTTTGTTTAGGTATGAGGATGTGTTGAAACAATGAGCTAAAATAAACAGAAAAGTTTAGCCGAACTGAGTGGAGCTGCAGAGTTGGTGATAATTCTCTGTGGGATGAGTGATACCTTTCACATTACTCATTTGATCCATTGCTGACCTAAAAATATTGATCTGTGCCGCTGTCAGTACAACAAGCTTTTATTCTATATTCACAATTAAACATGGCAAAATATTTTATTATGCTGCTTAGCAACACTGATCAATCTGAGTCTAATGTCACTGTTGGCGTCATTTTTTCTACAGTCTCTCCAAACCCCAAGACACCCACATTGACTTTATCGAACGTGTCTCTCTTTGTCACCAGCAACGGGTCTGCTCAATAATACCTGCTGCTGTTCATGACACCAGCTGTCTCAGGTGCAAAAGTTCAGGTGAGGAGATGCAGCTCCCATGATGCTCTTTGTCTGCTTGACCACATCAACTGTCACAAATTATTACTATGATTTTTAACCTTGTAATTGTGGGTTGGAATTGTAGAAAATTTAAGTTTATACCCTCAGCCATACTGCGGCTTAAATGTTGTACTTGTCTTGTGAGATGTCAGTGTTCTTTCCCCTGCCCTCTGTTGTCTCTTTTACCCATGACTGAGACCAACGCTGTTTGGAAAGGGAAATGTAGTGTGTGCACAAACAGCCCTGGAATGTGTGTGAAACAGGGCATGTCAGTAACATGTTGAGACTCGGGGCTGTGTGGGGGGCAGTGCTGCTGTTTGCACAGAGGGAGAAAAGAAAAAATCAAATTTGTAGAAAGTATTATTTCACTGTAAAAAGTTGTTGACAAAAGTCATGATTCACAGGCAACTGTCTTTACTGGATTTTTGAGTTATTAGTCAAACTCCTACTCTTAAGTTTTAAAATAAACTCAAAAGGTTTTGTCAAGCTATTACCATTTGTTAAAATAATTTACTTTACTTCGTCAGATAAACTTGAATCCTGAGTTTTAGAAATGCAACATTGTTCAGGGTGAGCTGTGAACCTGATTTGTCATGATTGGGTGCTTGAAATGAAATGGAATCAATTTAAAATATTAAATTATTAACTGTGAGACGCTTTTACTTTAGTTAGTTTGCTCATCAATTTTTGAAATACATTTTTTGTTTCTAAAACTCAAAAACCTCAAAAGGTTTTTCTAAGAAGAAATTAAATTCTCTCAACCAAAGACTATAGGTCAGTAAAACTGTTTAGTTTATTTCAATTTTTTTGAGTTTGATTCAGGACTCAAACATTTGGTGAAAACCATTGCTTTGAAATTATGAGTTTTCTCAACTTTATTTGCAGAGTAGTTTCAGTATTGCTGGCATACTTTTGTATTCTTGTGCTGGTATTCATTGTATTGTACTGGTTTCTGAATCACTACCCACAACTCTGATTCTTTGATATGTTGTGTTCACTGGTTTCTCTGGTTGAGAAAATAATCTGCTGATCAGATATTTGTTAGTGCAACTGATAAAGATGAAAGAAAAGTGGCTACAAACATGGTGACAAGTGTGTATGTGTTTGACACAGCTGAACAGGTTACTGCAAGTCACTTACATAAATAACATATTTTAAAGAAACTTGGGTTTATTTCATAACTGTGCACTGTAAAAAAAAAAAAAAAATTGTTTTAACTTCAGAAAGCCAGTGTCCAGGCTGCCTTCCAATTTTAAGTTGGCTGAATCTGACAAGTCAAGTTTTGTAAAGATTAATCAATTTTGGAGAAAAATAAATAAACTAATAAACAAATGAACTTTTCTCATCAAACAAACTTGATATTAATTCAGTTGTACTTGGGAAAACATGTTCGATAAGCTGAAGACATTAAGTTGAACTACTGAAAAAATATTTGGGGTATGTAGGTGGTGATACTGGTGATCGCAATGGTTTGTGGATAAGAACACAAGCCGAGGAATAAGTTTATGTGAGTTTACTTGAATTTTGGATGTGAAGTGTGCATAGTATACTTAAAGAACTACATTTAAATTAGTATAATTGCTGCTTTTAATCTAAACATGATTTCACACACAACAAAGGAAGGAATGAGATAGCTGGACAAACAATTAATAAACTACAACAAACATAAAACAGTGTAATCATAGCCAGTGTTCAGAGCAACAGAAACATACCCTCAGTTGTAATAAACTGTAGTTTTCTGTTAAATAAACATATTTCTAAATCAGTGTGACAAATGTTAGGCCAAGTGCCTTAAGCAGCCAGTACATCATCTTCAATGTCGACTGTAAAATGATATTGGTAGGACGAATACATCAGTCACTGCTGAATGGTTGGATAATAACATAAATATTCAATCAATTCAGCATAATTAGATGATGTACAGTGGGTTGTGTGCCTTCCGTTTCCTCGTGGGCAAACTGATTGTGAAGAACATTTGGTCTGACGCACATCGATCCATTATAGGACTGATTATCAGTTCAGAAACGCTGTTCAGAGGAAGTGCTGCTAAAAGTAAACACACTATTGACTGATTCCTTGATCTCTAACAAGTATTCCATTAGCTTCTATCCTTTCACATACACACTCTCTAATTTGTGAGACTTTTTCAGCTGATTTTCTGGACATCTAAAGAAGCAAAAATAATGTGCCTAATGTGCTCTTTGATATTGTTAATGTGATAATTAATGGGCCTAATGGCTTCTCCCTTTCTGTGTCTCCTCAGAAAAGAAGTATTGATCTGTGTTAGTGCCTCAATACGCCTTCAAACAGAGCGTCATGCATTCAGCATGGAGACGTCTGAAGGACGTGTTTATGAGTCATTCTGTGAAAGAGACAGTCCCGGTGGTGACTGATGCTGTTTGAGGGTTTTGTTTGTTTAGTTTGAATCTCTGTTCAGTTGTTCTGTTCAGAGACTCTGTCTGTGTGAAATGACACCTTTTCACACATGCAAGAAAAGCAGTCTGGTTCACAGACAGTTCTTTATATATTTTATAACTCTGTACACTTTAGATTTATCACTATTGTTTTTATTCTCATGTTGTTGCCATCTCTGAGCAATCTCTGGCAAAAGAATTTAAGTTCTATCTTATTTTATCTTATTGTATCGTAGCTTATCTTGTCTTGTCTTATCTTGTCAAACTGTACCTTATCGCATCGCATTTTGTCTTGTCTTGTCTTATTGTATCATATATCGTATCTTGTCTTGTCTTGTCTTATCGCATCTTATTGGATCGCCTTGCATTGCATCTGGTCTTGTCTTGTATCATATCGTATCGTATTGTATCATAGTGTAGCGTAGCGTATCGTATCGTAGCGTAGCGTAGCGTGTCGTGTCGTGTCGTGTCGTGTCTTGTCTTGTCTTGTCTTTTCTTGTATCATATCATATTGCATCATATCGTATCATATTGTGTCTCGTCTCTTACGTTTCCATCCTATTCTTGTGATATCTCAAGAATATCTTGAGGTATTTTCTTCAAATTTGGTACTGTCACAGCTACATAATCACTGTTAATTTACTTGTGCGTCTCGTCGTCAGATGTGATATGGGGGACGATGTCTAATACTAGGAAAGCTAACTTTAGCTGGGTTTATCTGCCACACCCTCTGTTTGCTTGGCATACCTTGGTAGTTTGTGATTTGCTCACCTGGCTCTGGTGTTGACCTGCCGAGTCTGCACCGTCTGCTTCACTGCTGGGTGGCACTGGGGTTTGGACCATCCCAGTCTGGAGATCCTGATGTCGACCTCACGCTGGGAGGGCCCGTCACCTTCCTTGTGCTGCCTCTCATTCAGCGGTCCATTCAGTTTTGTTAGACAAAGACATAAAATCAAATACAAAGAACTCCTTGGGGAGATGAGCACTTCCACAGTCTTCTTCTGAGTGACTTTCCTTTCAAAAAGAGGAGCGAGGCGGTCTCACAGTTTACAACACCAGGTGGTGTCCTCTCACATGGTGGAGACAGCGGTTTCCCACAAGGACCCTGTATAAGCCCCTGTTCTGTCACTGTGACGTCAAACTTAAGTGCCACGGTTGCTAAGCAACCAGCCAAACAACACAACAGAGTGGCAATATGAATCATAAATCATTTCTGGAAAGTAACAGCAACGCTACATGTTATCTTGTTTGTCTTGTCTTATCTTGTCAAATTGTGTCTTATCGCATCGTATAGCATCTTGTTTTGTCTTGTCTTACTGTATTGTATCGCATTGTATCTTGTCTTACCTTGTCTTGTCTTAACTTGTCTTATCATATCTTATTGCATCGCATCTGGTCTCATATCGTATCGTATCGTATCGTATCGTATCGTATCGTATCGAATCGTATCGAGCAAGGGGGCATCCAAGAGGGTGCTGTTCCTGCCTTTTTGGTAATGAAGACTTGAATTATGTATTTACAATCGCAAAACAAAAACAATGCAGCAGTATAAATGATAAAATAAAATAATTTACCTTGTAATTTCATGATAGATATCATCATTGTCCAGTATGGTACTGAGACATTTTTATTGCAATATTGAAATATTCGATATATTGGTACAACTATAGTAAATGAGTTTTATACAGCATGTGCATGTATCTTGTAGCAATCAATACTACACCAGAGTTGGCCAAACCAAAAAAATTGGATAGATTGTTTGTTCCAGAGCAACAAGAAAATAACTCTGTCTCTATCTTTTGGTTTCTAAATGTAGAACTAGAAGCAGTTCAGCCAGGGACAGAGTGGGAATGAAAACTGTCCCTTTTTGACTCTGACTGCCCTATCAGAACCTGTCTTTTAACACACAAACATGAGGTTGATGTCAATCTTCTCATCTTACTCTCAGAGAAGAAAACTAATAGATTACTTTTACTGAAATGTGGAACCACTCCTTTAATGATAAATAAGGTTCGCTCACTGAAAAGAAAATATTTAAGGATTTAAGACTATAACATAAGATATTTTTTATTTTGCTCGATGAGAATACAAATTTGGAAACACTTTGATGTGTATTTGGAGTTTTGCTTATTTTTTTTTGGCATAAAAACAGTCCAGTTGAACAACATGTATTGACAGGAGCCACTAAATGAATCCAAAAATAGCAGATGGGTGAAAGAACTGAACACAAGTTTCAAACCCAAACAAACAGGCTGCAGGGAGCTGCTGTCTGTCTCTGTCTCTGTCAGACCAAGCTGACCCACTTCTGCAGTCGGGCTGCCTTGTTCCAGGGCGGCACGTGGTGCCGGCACCCGACACACACGCACACACATGTGCGCGCCACGCACACACACACACACACACAGGCCTGCTGCATCAAGGCTGAGATGTGCCCTCTGCTCATCCAAATCTGCATCTAAATCTGTCTCTGTGGCTCCACCCTCTGCCACTGAACATTTCAAATCAGATGTTCTGTTTCAAGATCAACATCGTGTCACGGTGCTGTTCATAAAAAATAATACTGGACTCATCACTGTATATTCTGCAACATCGTGATTCAAATTTCTCTCGTGTTGTTCAGCAAAACAATGATGATGTGTGAAAAACTGATCAACAAATACAAACAATTATATTTTGAAAAGAAGTGTTAATTTGACTTTCACTTCTTCAAAAGATCTGGAGGATTCAAAACTGAAAGACTCCAGAAATTAAACAATTTGAACATGCAAACACAAAGAAAACCTTAAAGGAACACTGACATGAATGCACGTGCTCTCTGTCTGACTCAGACGAGAAGATCAGTATCATTCTTATCTCAGTGCATCCAGAGAGATTCCAAAGACTGGAAACTGTTTGCTCCACTGACGGTGAAAAAATAAACAACTCTAAAACTAGCTTATTTAAATATTATCTCTGGTTTATTGAAGTTCTGTGAGCTTGTAAATACACATGAGGGCCCTTCTTCAAACATGGCAGATCTAATCCAGGAGAACATGAGCCAAATGTCAGGCTGAATGAAACAAGTGAAGTGAAACAAAATGGAAATGCACTTTACTGTTTATTTTGACTGTGATTTAGTTCAAACTCATAGCCAGACTTTAGACAGATGTCTGCTCAAAGTGGAGCATGGCCGCCATAAGGTTCGATTTGGCCCACGAGATGTTTCTAGCAGCAAACAAACCAAAAAAAAAAGAAATTAAAAAAATATAGAACCACAAATCATGCATGCAAAGAGAAAGACATACATCAACAACATCCAGAAACACTGCAGACTTCCCTGGGCCTGACGCAAAGTGGAAAAGTCTGCTGTGGTCTGACAAGTCCACATTTCAGATTGTTTCCACAACTCATGGACATCCTGTCCTCGGGGCTAAAGAGGAAAAGGACCATCCGGATTGTTACCAGCGCTAACTTCAAAGGACAGCATCTGTGATGGTATGGGGATGTGTTAGTGCCCACAGCATCATGGGTAACTGTCACGTCTGTGAAGGTCCCATTAATTCTGAAAGGCACATATTTTTCGGAGACACCCCTGCTTATTTCAGCAAGACAACACCAAGATATATCGTGCACATGTTCCAACTGACCTGCTTTGTAGTAAAAGAGTTCAGGTGCTAGACTGACCTGCCTGCAGTCCAGACCTGTCTCAAAAAATACGACAACAGAGACACTGGACTGCTGAGCACCTGAAGTCGTGTCTTGAAGTGAGAGGTCAATGGGCTTTTGAAAAAACATTGAAAATGCCAGTTTTTCCCTTGCCATAATTCAGACTAAATATGTAGCGTTTTTTTACCCCCTTCCTGATAGGCTAGCATGACATGGTTGGTACCAATGGATTAAGTCATCTAGTTTCATATACTACCAACGTCTTAAGTCTATATACTGCAGCCTGTGAAAGACAGACAGATGTGATGCTCACTCACGACCAAACGCACGATCCCCTCCAGGCTTACGTCTGTTAGAAATAATAAGACTGGCCTGACACTACAAGGCAGTCTAAAACATCTTGTAAAAGGTTTTTCCTTAATCTTTTGAGGGTCTTACAGGACAGGGGATGTTTCTCACTGTAAAGATTGCTGATTTGCTGATTTGTTATATTAAACAAAATTTGACTTGACTTGATCTCTGGGTTTAAGGATTTGTTGCTATGACACACTTCCAGATGACCTTAAAGCAACTTAAAGAGCTGCTTCGCTTGGACTGCTGGTGTGTCATCACCGCTGGTTCAACCCCATGTTTCACTGAGTTCCCAGCTGTCCTCTGACCCAGGTCGTTGCTTTATCTCCAGCACACTCCTCCTCACTTCCTGACCTCTCTTCTTCCCACTGTTATTAATGCTGGGAGTGTGTACAGGTATACATAGATCTGACTAATCCTAATCCACAGGTCTTTAATCTGCTGTGAGAACATGCTGCGGACACGCTGTGCCTCGACAGCCTGCCCTGACCTGTCCTGGTCTGGATGACGGTCCTCAATCCAATCTTTCCGCTGAGAATGACACGGCAGGAAAATGGAGTCAGCAGACACACAAAGACAGGACAGCTCAGATTATCTGCCAGCCACATGTTCTTGAGGCCTGCAAGGCTTCATTTCTATTGTGTTTTCATTAAACTGTCCTTTCTTTTCCATAATTTTTTATTCTCTCCTTGCTGCTTTTCACAACATCCTAATTCTACAAGTCACGTACATTTGGTTTCATTCATGCATTTCTGCATGTGTGTTCACTACTGCTTTGGCTCAATTTTTAACATCAACAAAATTCTTTCTAATTTTGATCTCAAAATCTCATACTGGATGTAAAATAAGAACAATTCTATCAAAATAGGCACTGCATCATGCATCAGATTATCAGGGCATCACATATTGTATATTTTCTTCATTGAATTTTGACCATTATTGCATTTTAAAATCAGTTGGTGATTATGCAATAATGCTGTCAAGCAGTAATTGATATATCATGGTAACTTCCTCCAGGAGCATACAAATAGCAAAAACAAAACTGCACCTTACTCAGAGGTTCATCTTAAAAAGTAATGTATAAGAAAAATGTGAATTTTATTTTTGAATTGGGACACATCATGTCTTGACAAAGAAAACCTCAAAGAAATATTAATAACAAAACTCTAATTCATTTTTTTTTTCATGGAAATATATTTTTAAAAGGATTTGTATGAAATATATGTAATTTATGAAATGTTTTGCTTTCATTTTTAAAAAAATTTCTAAACAGAAAACAACCTTGTCCCAGACAAGATTTCACAACTTCAAATAATTTAAATATGTGTTAAAAGCCTCAAAAATCTAAAATGAACAATACCTACTGATAATAACATTTCTTTATGAAAATATTGGCCCTTTAAAGTTGTCAACTCTGTAAGATTTTTATATAAACATGATTTAATCAGGCATAAAAAGGTTTAACTATACCCTTAAGGACCCCGTCTCACTTCCTGGTTTGGAAAGGGCAGGAATGCTGCTCAAGCACTGGTAAACTTTCTATTTTTCCACAAATAAATGAAATAAGATCACTATCAGATGTGTCTCACCCATAACATGTTAACTCTGTAGCCCTTCTAAATCAAAGCAAAATAAGAATTATTATTATTATTTATCAATTTTGTAAGATGGGAAATCTGACAGAGTTGACATCTACATTCAATAAAAAATGTAAGCACTAGGAGGTTGGCCCATTACAAAGTTTAATAGCCAAGAGTTTGATCTTTTAAAATATATTTTTAAAGAATAAAAATCAAAAACCATTGTCTTGAGTGTGATGAGTCTTGATGGTCCAACCGAACCCCAAGACCTGAGATCTGACCCAGGTCCCGTATGGGTTCGGATCCATGCTTTATACAGTCAGTCAGGTTCTATTATCACAGTCCTGGGTCGTGTATTTATGCGTAATACTCGAGTGGATCCAGAAGACCTGGCCATGGTCACACAGAGCCAATCGTCATGGAACGAAGTGCATCTGTGACCACAAGGTGGAACAAATGACCTGCACAAGCGAGTGTCCCTGCTCAGGAGGTGAAGGGTCAGAGAGCAGAGGTCAGTCACAGAGAGAACAGGTAATAACCAATTAGCAGCTTTGTTCTGACAACTTGTAGATTTAAGTTAACTTGTTAGCCAGCAATCAGCTGTTAAATCGGTGCTGATCAGGTCTGTGTGTCCCAGCTGTTCTGCATGGGTCTGGGTCTCAGCTTTCAGATGATAAATAGTTTCAGTTTGGGTTTGGATTTGAAATTTCTCATCTCTGCAAGGATCCACATCCCAGTTTTCAAGTAATAGACAGGTCCGGTCTGGTTCCAGGTGGTACATTTCTGGGATTTTTGGGTTCGGGCATGAATTTTTGGACCTGTGAAGACATGCAGCGATGCCTGTGCCGCGCCTCACACTCTGCAGTACAAACCAAACGCACCCTTCCAATCCGGCGGTCTATTTAAACTAATAAAACTTCCCATCTCTCCCTCTGCCTGTCAGTGCCATTGCTGCCCTGCATCAGCATCACTGCCTGCTCATTCAGTCCCACCACCACCACAGCATCCACCTGGTAACAAGACAAACCTAGTTTCTGACTGGACCGTGTGTGCTCACTGTACTAAATTGTCAGTTAACTTATCACTTATGGTGGCAATACACTGGACAGCTTTTGGGTTAATATGACAGGGCAATGAGCTTGACAGCAGGAATAAAATACACTGCATGCCTTTGTAAATTTTGCATAAAGAAGGTTTGGGTAAAACTCAGTACTTCCAAGGGAACAGAATTACATCAGTACCTATTTATGTTAAAAAAAATCATTACTTTGAGACTGGATTTAGTTGTGAATTCACATAAATATTAAGTCAATTCCTCACAAGCATATTGCAAACCTGAGACTTTAGCCTTTTCAACAGTAGAATTCACCATTTTACAATATGTATTACTACATAGCAAAGCTTTTCTGGAAGCTGGCTCGGATCGGAGTTAGTGTCCACCTGATGAATTTAAGTCCAAAATTCAATCTTTTTTTAGCTCTGTTTTTGGTCTCCACCACCTCCTGAGGGAAATATCAGGCTCTTTAGCTGCTAAATGCTGCACTATGTTCACCAGCTAGTCTCAAACTGTGTCTGTCTGTTGTTTGCTGCTGCGCAGGTTGTGTTCAGTGAGTGTTAGAGCTCTTTCACTGAAAACAGCTTCTGGCTGCGGCATTAAATGAGACCATGAGCCGAGGAAGCTGCAGATTCAGCTGGTAACTCTTTAAGTTCATCACAACCAGAGACCCCTCTGACATTGTTTTCACAGTTTTATTTGATACATTGTTATTATATAACAAAAATATCCATCATAGCTGCTTTAAAATGATCGATTTGGATATGTGATTTATTTACAGCCAAAATATTTGTATGTATCCAGTTCAATCCCATTTAATGTTCGAAGAGTAACATACCTTTCATACCAAATGACATGATTTGTGGAGAAAATTCTATCATTATTATTATTATTATTATTGTTATTATTATTATTATTGTTATTTAACGGAAAAAATGTACACATACTATAACTGTTTGCCTTACATCAACCATCCCAATCGCACAATTTGTGCATACTAAAAGCAGAAGAAAACTCTAACACTGGTTTTATACAAAAACTTAACAGAAAATACACAATGTGAAAAAAAATAAATGAGCAGGTAACTAAAATAAGCAAAATAACAAATATATTTCAAATGAAATATCAAGCATATTAAATTCTGTTTTGTGGAATGCCAGCACTTTTGGACATAGGCAAAAAGGGTGTCTCAGGACAGCGGTTCATGCTTTTGTCTGTCTGTGTGTGTGTCTTTTTAGCAGCAGCAGCAGCACACAACGTTCAGTACACGATGTCCCAGCACATTTACAGCTCTGTGTCCTCAGCCTGGAAACCGATGGCTTGTAGCGAAATGAAAAGCTCAGCTCATCCATGAAGCACAGCAGCTGCATGTAGGGAGCAGTGCTGCCCCCTGTCTGCCAGCACAGGAACAACCACAGCCTGCTGCTGCTGGTGGAGCAGCAGATGTGAAGAGGTACTGTGAGTGGTGTGGGTGGGACTGACTGGTATATGAGTGCTGTCATTATGAGTACTTGCCAACCATAAAACCTCAAAAATAGGGAGGATTTCCATACCCCAAAAAAAGATCTGAGTTTCAGACTTTGTTTCCTGCATTCTGATGATTTTAGAAGAATGAAAATAACCAAATAATAAGTTTACCACAACAGCATTCTTATGATAAATACTGCATATATATAAATAAAATATAAATAATTGAATATAAACTTATATTCATCAGTTTTCCTTTATTCATTTATTTCTGTCCTGCCCCTGAAAGAGAAGATTTGATGTCAGATGGCAGATTTTACAAACAAACAGGAAAGTTTTTACAAACTTTCCTTAAGAAACAGAACTTCTAGGAAGTCTGTTGTCCAGGTGGAAACAGTAGACTTTTAGATTCATACAGGGTTTATACACTCTGTGCAGTGCCAGAAACAGGTTGTAATTATAGCTGCTGCGCAACAATGGTCGGGGCCGGGCAATTTTAGGCAAAATTAGGCAATTCTGAGCAACAAGCAGAGTGTAGGAAGATGAAAAAAAGGTGGCATTCTAATGTGCATTTTACATCAGTTGAGGCTTGAACTCACAATTTCTGGCACAAGAGACTCTGCATATTGACTGATAGCTAAGCCAAATAAACAGGGCAAAGAGACAAGGGATAACAGGGAAACATGTTGATAAAGAGTATTTGTCTCTTCCCAAAACTCCCTGAATCATCATTATTTTAACCTTAGTAGTCTCTAATCCACATAGCATGATACCTGAACATAAGGCTTTCACAATTGAAATGTCTGTTCTGCTTTAGCTGAGGCTCGAACTCACGACTTCTGAGACTGAAGTCCGTCTTTTCACAACTTCACCATATTCCCCCTGACATTCCTGATATTTGTGTTAAGTGGCTGAATCAGAAGGGAACTTTGATTTATTGCTCATTGGAGATAAAGGTATTTGGGGAAAATGTGCTTAAATATTTATCACAGATGGTTACTTGGAATGTTCCCCAGGAGGTTTGTTAGAACAACAAAGCAAACTAAAATGACTGATTCTGGACTTCTTCATGCAAGAAGAATGATTATATTATGCTGGAAAAATGTAGAACCACCATCACTTAGGGTGGAGATATACTTGCTTTTAACTACGTGTTCACATACTGTATGCATGACATCTGCCTCAGGTATCCTGTGTCCATTTGGAGCGTTGGTTGTGCACGTCCTCAGAAAGTAACGTTACGCGTCCACAAGATGCCATACACACATGAACCATAGGGGGCAGTGTAGGGGCAGAATGCAGTGGCAGGGTCAGAGGTCAGGAGATACATCACCAGCAACAACAATGGCAGAAAGTTTTGAGAACAGACTTGTTGAACAAGTCTGCAACTACCCTCATCTTTACGATGTATCGTTGCTGCTACACAGCGACAAACATGTCTGTTACAACAGCTGCCGACAGATAAGTTCAGTTTTGGAAGTCGACGTTGAGACATGTTGAAGTAAATCGAAACAGGCTTGAGACTGCTATGCACGTGCACGGTGGAAAACCTGGAACTCCTTTTCTTTTTTTCTTTTGTTTTTATGGGTGGTTTATGGTCTGGGTTCTCTGTTGTGCCCTCTAGTGGTGTTTTGCAGTAACATGTGTGGACAAGCGGCCACAACAGGAACAGTTCACTTCACTACGCAGCCGATTGTCTAAGTGAACACATGGTCAAACGGCAAGCATTTCTCCGGCTTAAAGGATAAGTTCGGTTTTCTGACACCTGGACCTTATTGTTATGATTAAATACGCTCGTAGACTCACCCAGACAATTTTGATGGAGCTCGGAGCCGTTTTCGAGCAATTTAGATCCAGCCGACGGCGTTTATTCTCATGCCATAGTAGCGGACGGGGCCAGAAATCGAAGCCCCTAAATTAGACTTTATCTGCTGCGAAACTCGCTCATTTCACCTACATGTTATAAATGAATGGCCAGTGTTATCACCATGTCAGCTCAACTTCGTTGTTATGGTCATCCGGGACTTTACAAGGATGGGTAACTTTTGGTGGCGTCATAGACGTGCGCCGCAGGACCCCAGCTGAGTAGAGACGCTGTTGTTGCTAGGCTACACGGCAACACGGCTATTTCTGTGCAGCATGGCGGAATATTTATCCGATGTAGAAGTGTCTGACGACGACTTTGAGTATAATGGATGCCCGTATCGTTTTGAACCAGAATACGCCGACGAGGAGCTATTTGAAAGGAGGATGCAGAGGGAAAGAGCCGAACAGCTGGCCAGAGAACAAGCAACCACTGCACGTCCACAAATGGGGGCTAACTGGTGGTGTTGTTGTGGACATTGCATGAGTTTCGCAGCAGATAATGTCTAATTTAGGGGCTTCGATTTCTGGCCCCGTCCGCTACTATGGCATGAGAAAAAACGCCGTCGGATGGATCTAAATTGCTCGAAAACGGCTCCGAGCTCCACCAAAATTGTCTGGGTGAGTCTACGAGCGTATTTAATCCTAACAATAAGGTCCAGGTGTCAAAAAACCGAACTTATCCTTTAATGCTGTGGAAAGGGGAGTAGCTGACATGTTTTTTTGGCTGGAGAGGTTAACATATATTGTTAAAGGTAAACAGAAAGACTTTGTATGTATTTGAAGAACACAAAAGTATAGATCCTGTTATTTTATTTACTATTTTGAATATTTATCCATTAAAATTTATTTACAACCATTTATTTTTCATTTATTAACATTATTTTATTTTATTTTATTCTACTTCCTTCATCTGTGTGAATGTGTGACTGTATGAGGGGACATATACTATATGTTTGCAAAAAATATATTTTGCTGTGTTCAGAAGGTTCTGAGCTTCAGCCTGTTAGACAGTGGTGTGTAGCCCCCAGCTAATGCAGCACACACTTTTTGAGGTCAGGACACAGTTACATCAGGCCACCAGAAAAATGTGCATGTTTTGAGTAACTTAAAATTTTGTTATGGACATGATGTCTGTCATGTCACTTCCATAACCCAAACCAGGACCTTTTCTTCAGCCTAACCAGGCTTTTGTCCACTTCAAGACAATCTCTTTCTCAACATAATGATGAAACCTGACAATAATGGGTCTCTGGTCTCGTTTGTGGTTGCAGGCTGCGGTGAGCACGATCCAACTCAGGCGGGTAGAGAACAGCTTGGCTATAATGTCTCTGGCATCCTTCCCCTCCATATTTTCTGGCAGTCCCGACACTCCAACACTTTGGCATTTCGAGAATACAAATCTTCCACTTCAGCTTTGAGTGCTGTATTCTCCTCCGTCACTGAATCTAAGTTAGACTGGAGTCCACTCACGTCACTTTCCAGCTGTGTTATCCTGTCGCTATGGTCAGACAAGCTGGTCTCCATCTCTTTGATAATGGAAGCTTGAGTTGCCAAAGTCAGCTGAAACAATACAACTGAGGACTGGATTTGTTCTAAGGAACTTTTCAGTCAAGCTGTGAGTTTGCCGGTCATACTTTTTCTCAGCTTTTCAAGCTCTTGCACAAGCGTCTCATTGTCAGTGGTAATGCGAGATCCTCTGCCATGTTGCTGCAAACTTTATGGGGACAATGTGTGACGGTAAATGGTATTCAATATATTTCGCTGAAACAATACAGAGCTTGCACATGTCTTAACACCACATTGTGTAACCAGAAGTCCTTTATTGTCTAACCCTAACCAAGTACTTTTTGTGCCTAAACCTAACCGAACTGCAACCGTTTTACTTTATAAATGATGTGTCCAATGTCATGTGAGTTATGTCGTAAACACAAGTGACATCACTTCTGTCACGTGACATACATAACAATTATTTTAACCCAAACCACAATCTTTTCCTAAACCTACCCAAGTAGTTTTTGTGCCTAACACTAACAAAACTGCAACCGTTTTACAACATGAACCAGATGTGTAATGTCACATGAGTTCTGCCACCTGACTTCCGTAACACAAGGTCTGGTCAGCCTGTCGCTGCTAGTGTTCTCCGACAAATATATATGTTGTTTTGAGAGTAATTGACAATAAACCTTTTCCGTTGTTTAGCTATGAGGATGTGCTGGTTACATGGTTTTCTCTGTCTCTTTCCTCTGCTCTCTGTCTGTGAGAGCTGCAGAGAGAGATACACACACATACACACACACACACAGGCAGAGCAGACTGAGGATTGCTTCGGCTGCACTTACACAAAATGCAGCATGTGTGGAGGTATTAGCACGTTTATTCATGCTTATGAACGTAACTGAAACAATAAGGGAGTAATGCTGTATTACTGTGATTAACAGTGTTGTTCTCCCTCCCAGCTCCCCCTCACTTCATTCACTCTCAAGCTCTCTTGTTTGTCATGCTCATTGAACATAAGTTGCTTTAAACTAGCTTTAAGTGCTTTTTAAACTTCTTGAAGGAGTGTGCAAGAGCATCTTGTGAAGTGCCATGATTCTGTCACTTTGTGTTTGTTCAAAGAAGTCTGTGACAGGACACAATTCAGACTGTTCACAGCTTTTTCAACAAAGTAAGCACCCATTTTTCTGAATCATCGAGGGTGGAACGCTTTTGCAACAAACAGAAACAAGACTTTGGGGATGTTGGTCCTGAGGTGGTATTGAGCCCAACATTTTTTTAAATGTTTAATTTCAGGAAAAGAGAAGCAGCTGCCTCTCTTGTGTTCAAAGACTCCTGACGACCAAACTATGTCACCCACATGTCATTATGGGCAAGAATACAGAGATGCTTCAGAGAGAGATCCCATTATTTTTTGTATTTTGGCTTCACAGTTCCATATTCAAATCCGAATATTCAAATGTTGGTCGAAGTACATGTTTTACCCTCAAGATGTTATTTTTCCAAGTCCTTCTAAAGACGTTTTCCCTTGTGACCTGACGAAGGTTTCTGCGTGATGATGTTTCTAGGTTGAGGAAAGGAAGTGGAGGGCATCACTGTAACCAACATCACCACTTTTTGCTAACGGCTGAGTGAGAGCCGCCCTTTCATAACCCCTGACGAAACACCAAGTGACTTTTAATAACAGGACTTCAATTAAACTTTGACACTTTTAGAGTGTAGAGAGGGATCTTGTAATGACAGTGCATGTAAATGATGCAGCTGGTCCATCAAATTCCTGCCTGCAGAGAGACGCCTGCTACAACACTCTTAGCAAAATTGTTCTGGCCTGGTGATGGTCCCATTCACACTTGGCCATAATACAGCAATGAGTAATGTTCCACAGGTGGTCCAGATCTGGTAGTGTCAAAGCCCTCTTGACTTCCTGGCTGTGCCGTCTTTCCTTCACTTTGGCCCAATTCTGATCTGGCAAGTTTTGGGACACCCTCGATTTTCTCTGACAGAAACGGGAACATTCAACATGATGGACATTGTAATTAAACAAATATTAAAACAATGATCTCATAAACAGCACCGACAAAGATGAAAGTGGCAATGACATGGCTCACTCATTACAGTTAGGGTACAGTAAGCGTGTGAAAGAAAAAAACGATAAATAAATTAAAACTCATGCCCATGCGTCTTTGGTCACGTCATGTGCGCATGAGAAGTGTATCAAAGTCAGTTTGAGGTAAGATAACTTATCACTTATCTTCAGGAAATAACCACACCTCGCACAGAACTAACTTTCACTTAACATTTCCTCCATCCCGGACACAAAACAGGTGCTGCACCAGCAGGGCGTGTGGTTTGTGAGCCTGCAGCATGCAGACTCGATATTGGAGGGCTTTATAACGCACTTACCCATCAGGCTGACTGGTCTGGGATGACGCTCAATGTGGCGGACCCTCCACGTGAACGCACAAAGGGAATGAAGAGGGGTAGGGACCGGACTGGAATTGGGCCATCCTTTGAGGGAAGCAGGAAGTGCGTCACCTGTGCACGGCATGTTAAATGATGTGTAAACAAATAGTATAGAACAGTTCAGAAACTTGTCTGGTCTAACAAAGGGCCAGAATAGAGCGCTGTGGCTGAGAAATGGTTCTGTCATGGGGAACAGATCTGGACCACCTGAGGACCATAATGCATTGCAATATTTGGGCTGAGGGAAAGTGGTTTGTATGGACCTTCACCAGACCATTTTGTCATATCGATAGTTTCTACTCCTTACATTTTTTTTTCAATAACAATGCGAAACAGAGAGGAAGACTTTTTACTTTTATACTTTGAGTACATTTTTTAAACTATTTTTCAACAAGTATACACACTTTTACTTGAGTAAAGAATGTGTTCTTTTTCCATCTCTGGAAAAAACAGACATAATGTCTCAACAAACATGTTTGTGCAAACTGCATTTTGTAAACTGCAGCCTTATGTTCTGGCATTAGGTATAAATTATATTCCGCAAATGGATATAGCTTCATATTTTACAGTGGATGTGTCTTAAAGTGGTTATTAGCAGTATGTTCACGATAACGTATCTGTACCAGAGGTGGACTCACACACAGGACACTGCAGAGCAGTTGAAAGCAAAAATTGGTTTGGTGACAGGTAATCAGCTGAAGGCAACCTAATCAGGCGAGGAGGCAGCATGGTGGCACCAGGACCAGGCTGTGGTCAGGAGGGGCTGGCAGCAGACACACATGTTAACGCACCAGTGAGGAAACCTTTTGTCAAACCTGAACATGAGGAGTCTCATCACAGTTGTAGACTGCCCCCTGGCGGTGAATGATCATCAGTCACCAAACAAACAGCACGCCACACATTCACCAGTGTCTGAAGGATCAATAAGTGATTATAAGAAAGTTCTTGCCCTCTGATTGGGGTCATATTCAGTCTCAGACATTTGTCCTCCAACATTTCTTTAACTGACGGCACACCAACACAACAGTTCTAAGTAATCAATTTGATGCCGACATTTAAATGACTCGTGTGAATTACAATCCAATCATTAATAGAGGTTAGGAAGGGGTCGGTGAAGCAGGTTATTTATGCAAATCTTTTCTTGACAAGTGTCCAGATATTTATCCTTCTCTACCAACACTCCAGAAGGTATGACAGTAAATGGGCTGGAGATAGTCGGGCAGCAGGACAGAGCTCACAACTGCTGCAGAGGACTCATGCCCTCAGTACATAGGACATAGGCTCTACGAACTGAGCTACCAGGACACCCAAATAGGCATAAATATCAAAATATTTCTATACAGTTGATCCCGGGGTGAGGGGCAGGCTGGGGCCAGTTGGAGCCTGCCAAGATATCATCAAAAATAAAACAGGAAATGACTTCACAAAAAACCCCCAAACTGTGACACTTATGTGAGGGTATCTACATTAAAATATTTATTAATGCAGCTTTAAGTGGTTATCCAAAACATCATAAATAGTATAAAACATCATAACAGCAACAGGTGCTATGTTTTGATAAACAGCCTTTTATCATCTATTGCATCCAATAGTCATACTTTCATGAAGGCATTCATAAATGAGATTAAAATTTTAGAGGTGGTGCAAACTAAGCAGGAACTGCCTGTATAGAAGCAGTATACATAAACAGACCTTTATGGACATTGTTTATAGAGTGCAGATCAGGAAGGTGAATTGGACAGCGTAATTTACAGGCCTGTTTAAATTGGACAGAGCCGTGTCTTCCTGCTCTAATCCTGCTTGTATTGGCCTTTATCTCCAAAGCTAATAAAAATGATGCTGGAGATTCAGCTGGAGAGACCGTGAGCCTGTTTGATTTAGGACGGGGCTAATCTCTGCAGGACTCTTAACAGCTCCCAGCGCTGGATCTGCTTCAGCCACGAGCCAAGAGATGGAAGACAGCGAATCTCAGACTGTTTTGATTGAATTTACTGTAAGTTGGTGTTCCGTTCAGTGAAGCTGAGCTATTGATTTCAGGTATTTCTTAACAACCCTGTGTAAAATTTTGACTGTGGTACATCTTGTTATGTCACCTGTTTAAACAGCGTGGTTTTCACTGTGACTCATACGCTCGCGGACAGTGATGGTGGCAGCCGTTCTTAACCTCCCTCGTGGGATACTATACTGTCAGGCTCCAGCTGCACCACTTGGAACCACTCTGACACAGTCTGTTTAACATGTGACATCCTGCATTTCCTCTGCAGCACTGAGGTGTTCAGCAGGATTAAGTCCAAACAGATCGATGCAGCGTCCCCACAAACCAAAAGGAGCGACACTCCTGCAAGTGCAAGTGAGAGGCAGGTTGCAGAAAGATAACAAGATCAATAGACCGAAGGTGTCAGTGTGCTTCAAAAGTGTTTGTTGGATCATCTGAAACATCCTCTCCTCTCACATTTCCCTAGTGGGAAATTGGGACACTGCGTCCAAGAAGTTTGTGAAAAAGACAATCCAACATTCACACCCACTTTACACGGTGAGGCCGGGTGTCTGTGAAAGTAGGCAGCATGTGAACTTCTTTCTCAAGCTCTCTTTTTTTTTTTATTTGTCACCCAACAGCTGCTGTCGCTTTGTATGTGCAAACAAGTGCAACACCATTAAAGTGTGTGTCATCACTTATGTACCAGGTGCTTTTCTTGATTTCTTTCCCCACTGCAGCTGGGAGTTTATGACAGTTTTCATTATCTGCAGATGGAATTATCAGTAAATCAACTTAAGTCAGCTAAAATAACATACCTGCTGTCGTAAAATCCTGTGGTCGGTTTGCTAGCTGTCAGACCACAAACAAACTGTGTCAGAGTTCGCTTGGTAGAGAACCTAGACCTGCTTTTTTTTAGCTGTCTCGGTGCGATTGTTTGGTCTGGTGAGTCTGAAAAATTAAACATGGACATTCAGTCTCACAAGAAGTCCAAGCTGAATACGGTCTTAAGGCAGTTTTATGGCTCTACTGTGAATGAATAAACACAAAGAAATCATAATTTGTTGCTGCTTATTACTGTTAACTAATAAATGGTGCTCGTAAAACTGTTGTATATAAGCAATATCACATTTGAGGTTGTGCTGTTGTACTGAATAATCAGCATGACTGATTATCTTGAGTATTCGGCCTGCGGCCTTGTGCCTGCAACCAAATCACAGCCGTGCGGATATTCAGTGCAACAGCACTCCCTATCATGTAATATTGCTTTAAAGGTACTGTAAAGCATCAATAAAGGTGTGGTCTGAATTTGTCACACCATAGAAACATGCATTCTTAACCACCCAGCCAAATTTGAATGATTAAAAAAATTGCTTCGTATATAAAATTGGGTCTCAAAGTCATGAAAAAAATGAGCAGCTTTCTCTGCTCTGAAACGCTGAGGGCGTGTCTGCTCCACTGTCTCAGTGTCAAACACCACTGTGACCTGAAAACAACCTGAAACATGGATGCTCTCTCTAGCAGCTTTATTGGACATGTCCAGACATGTTTGAACCACCAGAGCCAGAGGACGGTGACAGGATGGTATTTTTTCTACAGTGTCGGGTTGTTGGAACTGAAGTGAGTTAATTGAATTGCTGGGCTGACCAGGTCAAGAGGGATTTTGTATTGTATGGCAATAAGGTTTGCTCTTTGTTTGCCCCTCCTTGATGTCACCCTCTCCCTGAATGAACTCACATACTCTAAAACACTGTGTGTGGGCTGGGCTTGTCCGGCAGCCACCTTTCCTGCAACCTTTGCAAAGGGCCATGCACAGTATGGCCAACAACTAGCTAGGCTGGGCTCAACATGAGAAACACCTGTGTGGTTTCACAAATAGCGTACATTAACAATGGTAAACCCTCATCCCATTCTCTGTCAGACACAATATTTGCGAAGCATGGATTTTAGCGTCTGATGAAACCTCTGCAGCGCACCTTGACTCTTTGGGTAGTACACACTGGAGACCTGATGCCTGACAGACAACTCTGCCATCACCTGTGCAAAAACCTTGGACATAAAATTGGACCGTTGAACAGTTTGGATGCGTTTTGGCAACCCAAAGGTAGAAAAAAACTTAACAAGGCGTTCTTCACCACTGCTCTAGCCTTTAGCCTGTGCAACAATACAGCCTCAGGAAGACACATGACCACACACATCATGGTTCATTATGTGCGCTCAGGAGGGGGAGGCAGTGACATTTCTGTGTCAGTTCATGGGACTTATACAGGGTTGGGCGACCATGGCTCTGGCACATCACCGAACCATTTTTCAGGTCCACCCAAAAAATCCTCATCACAGAAATCATGAATAGCAGTTTAACAGTCAAACTCCACAATAGTTCTCAGTCTTTTCACATGTTTTCAGCAACTATTTTCTAACAATGTTTCCAACTCTAACAGCCACAGGAATAGCCAGTGTTATCTGGATTCATCACACATGGTGAAATCACCCTTGTGCCATATTAGTGACAGTTGTTCTGCCAGTCTATCAGATCCTGACACGCTGGACTCGACAGGGATGAAGAACAATCCCAAAGTCTTCTTAACACATCCGACATGTGTGTCTGTCTGCAGCTTTCAGCACGACCAACAACAGGACACACATCCCTGCTGCTAATTAGTTTCTTACATCTCACAGATGAGGTCACCTTCACTGATTAAAGCAAAAGTCTTCTGTCCTTGTCAGTGCATCCAGAGAGCACTGAACTGTTGAGTCACCACCGTCCTTGCTGTTGGCAGGACCACAGTCTCATCAGACGCTCTGCTCTGGACATGAGAGGGACATTTAAATGGCCTGATAAAAACACACCACTAGAACAAAAGCATGCTGGGAGCGAGAGATTGAGGCTCAGAGGACAAAAAGAGATGTTCAAGGCTGATGGATCATCTCCCAATGCTGCTATCCATTCACTGATGTTGTTATTGAAGTGGGCAAGTATAATTTGGATTAGTGAGATAGTGTTCATAGAGGAGTACGGGGTGAAATAAGTCACAATTTGCATGGTTTATAGAGGAGGCTGCTCAATAAAGGCAGGGAAGAGTGGTCTACTAGGACTGAGAAATTATGACTGATATACTTGTTGAATTTCTGAAAAAGAAAATGACTCAACACAATAGCTCCCACAAAATACACGAGGGAAAAGGTCCAGTAATGCCAGATTTGCCTTCAGTGTAACATATTCTATCCCACCAATAAAACAGAATATAATATTGATGTTTGTAATTTGTGAAACTCCCACAATGTCTTACAAAAATTTTATTGAACACTGTTGCTCGTTCTTCATACTCGATGAACAGACATTTTAACAAAAAGAACATAAATCATCTAATACTAAACCTAAATCTGTCCACCCAACAGCTATTCTGGATGTCACTGCAGTCCTGAGAGAAAATATGTTCAACATAAAAGAGTGCACTCAGTAAAGTGCAGATCCCAGCCAGGAAACAGATGGTGAAGCACCTACTGCAATGCCACCAAAAATTAAAGATGCAACCAAAGGATATTTGTAAAGTTCCACCAACAGTAACATGCGTTGTGCCAAGGTAAAACAAGATTTCAAACTGAAGAATGAAAATGGGATGGACATGAAGTCACAGTAACCTTGACTGTTGCCCTTTGACCACCAGAATGTGATCAGTTCATTCTTGAGTTCAAGTGAACATTTGTGTCAAGTTTGAAGAAATTCCCTCAATGTGTTCTTGGGATATTGCCTTCAAAGGAATGGGGATGACCTGGAAACATAATGCCTGTGGCCATTAAACATAAAGACACAGAAGTCATGAAAAAAGATTCTCAAGATTTTTCAAAAATTGTTTTCTTTTCCCGCTATTGCAGGAAATCAGGGGCCACAATGGTTTATGGGACAAGTTGTTCCTGCATTCATAAGACAATTCTGTTCATAGTCTACTTTTGCTTTTTTTTAAATTCATTTTACAATCTTTTTATTTTGCTCAGAATCATAATATTTTATGGTGATTATGATTCATGTCATAGTTGGTTGACTTGGTCCCAGGGTTAAAACTCTTTATATAAGGATTTTCTGGCACTTCTGAAGCCAGAGCTGAACTGAAAAAGTTGGCAGAAGTAGGCTCATTAGTTAGGCTAGCAGCAGTTACACTTTGTTTACACTTGAAGAGGTTTTTCTGACTTATAGCTGCGTCGACCTGATTCAGGCTTGTTGCCACTTTTGTGGCCATTTTTAGGTCTTTATAGGTAGCTAGCTATATAAAGATTTATTAAGATTATGACCCCATTTTTAATTCCAGCTACAATGCCCTGATTGGTTAATTGTTACTCTTCTTGGGCTAAGCAGCCTAAATGCTAACAAATGAGGTTTAGAACCAGGTTGTAGATTACTACTGACAATTTGTCTTTCTTTTCAGTGTTACTTCCAAATAATGTGCTTTTTTTTTTTGGCTAAAGGGAATTAAGTCCAGTTTTGGTGGTCAGAACCTGCTCTATGAGCTATTCGCCTACTAGCACAAGGGAAGTCTAAGTGGTCATTTCTCCTGCAGTGCCACAGGGAATCTATTCTGTCCATTTACGGGGATTTTAATGTATAGGCTCGATGTGGAGCGCTCATTAGTTGGCATGTGTATTATCACCATGAGAGACTGGTGAATAATTATCTTATTACCTCGGGACCACTGGAACCTAATGGAGGTATGCAAAGGAACTGCAATAATGGGAAGAGATGGTTCATCTAAAGACAGAAAAGTCAAGAAATATTAATGCAAGTTTTTATTTTTGGGTTTAATTTATCAGGGTTGACAGGAAATTACAGAACAGAGAAGATATCTTATGGAGGGCTGCTTTGTTTTTTCTCCCATCTATGTAGTTTTTGACTCAGTGTTCTACTGTTGTGGTTCCCTGATATGCTCAGTTTCTTGTTTATTAGGTACAGCTAACTAAAACTAATGCAGTCTAATACAACTGCCCTTACAGATGTATTGATAAAGTTTGATGGTCATTTTGTAGGCCATAGTTTGTCAGGTTATTGAAATGTATCACAGAGGATTTTAAATATTTTCATCATCGTATTTATATGACACAGCAGAGCTAAAAAATACGATTATTTAACAGCCTTCTGTCATGCTGTCATGTCAATCATACAACTGTGGTCATCGAATCATGTCAACAGAATAACAACTAACTGCTGCTAACTGTAGCTGTCGTTAGCTACCTATCTCAGACTACAGAGGGCTACAGAGTTTAAATGTTATGGCTGAGACATATCTGATAGCAATATTCCCACCTTTTTTAAACCAGGAAGTGAGACAGGGGAGCTTAGCTAACCCTTTTAATGCCTAATTAAATCGTGTTTTTGTAAAAATCTGACGGACTTGACAAAAGTCTAGGACATAACTTTAAAATGCCAAAATTTTATAAAATAAATAAATAAATAAAGATTTTGAAAGAATCATGATAAAAGCACATTGTATTAGAAGTTATTGTTAGTTTTTTTTTTTTTTAAAGCTTTTAATATATTTTTAAATTGTTTGAAGTTGGGAATTCTTGTTTGGGACAGGGGTGTTTTCTCACACAGAGCAAGTTTAGAAATTTAAAAAAAGACAGCAAACCAAAATATTCTATAAATTACATATATCTAATATATATAATTCCTTAAAGAATACATTTCACCATAAAGTGAATTCACCAAAAAGTTGCAATGGGAATGTTGGTATTTATTTTTTATTTATTTATTTATTTATTTATTTATTTATTGCAGGACATGATGTGTCACATTACTCAAGAATGGGCATATATTTTTTTTGTTATCTCATACAGTTCTTTCCAAATGTTTGAACAAATGTCATCTCTTGAAAAATGTCCATTCATCACAAGAAAACACTTGAAGCAGGGATGGTTGTTCAAGCTGCTTTATATAAATTTGTACCGCAGACTTTTTCATTTCACGGCATGCGGCTCAAATACCACTGATCACGTAACTGTGCTGTAATACCTCAGATTCATCTGAGAATGTCTCAGAAACATACGGCTGTCATCTTTTGTTTAATACCCAACATTTATCGCACAGGCACCATCACAAAGTCTGCAGATGCTCCTTCTGTAAGACTGATATGGTCTTTATAATCAATTACACTTCAATAGAAATCATCTTTAAAATTGCATGATCATTTATTTTATCCTACTTAGGGTCAGAACTCAAACACAAGCTAAAAATCACACATAGCTGACATATTATCACCTCATATATTTGATATGGCAAACAAATAGTTACACTCTAAGAAATAGGGGTTCCAAAAGGATTCTTCCTGAAGGGCTGAGGTTCTACCCAGAACCATTTGCTTCTGAAGGACCCATTTTTGAGGAAAGGGGCTGTCAAGGGTTGCATTTAAGAAACATTTTCATCTAAAGAACCCTTTTTTGAAAAGAGCTCTTCAAGGATTGAACTTTTCTGTCAAGGGTTCTCTGTACCATAATCTAAAAGGTTTCTCAGTATAGGACCCCTTGGGTCCTAGATAAAACCCTTGTAATATAAAAAGGTTCTCAGTAGAACTCCCTGGGTGGGTTCCACATAAAGCCTTGAAATATAAAAGATTTCTCAGTAGAACCCCGTGGGTGGGTTCTGGATAAAAACCCTTGGAATATTAAAAGGTTCTTGGCAGAACCCCCACATTTGTTCTAGATAAAACCCTTTCTCAGTAGAACCTATTGGGTGAGTTCTTGTTAGCACCCTTAGAAGGGGTAACTGTTTTGGATAGAACCCCTGGAGTGCATTCTGGGTGGAACCATTACAGCATAGAAAGGTTCTCTGGAGAACTCCTCATAGGGCATTCTGGGTGAAACCTTTCACAGATGGGGTAAAACCCTTTATGTTGGGTTAAAAGTCTTTGAAAGGGAAACCTTTATAAGTAGAACCTTTATAAAAGGTTCAACCACGAACCAAAAAGAGTTCTTCTACAAGGACAAACTGAAGAACCCTCTGTGGTTCCAGTCAGCATTTTTATTTCTAAGACTGTACATGTATTTACAGCATAAGAGGTGGAGGAGAGGAGGACGTGTGATGATCAGGGGTTTCTAAACACACAATCTACATAACTATATCAACAATTTGACCAGTAAAGACAAGTGAGCAGGATTTAACAGCCTAAAGCACAATTCCTGCGGTCACAGTTTGACCCCATCTAAACCTGAAGACGACCCCACTGACCTCACACCGGCTCCAATCCATACAGCACCGATCCATCCACGCCCTGCAGGACCACCAGCTAATAAAACACACCAGCTGTGTGTGCATATCAGAGAGCGGAGGAATGATGTCCCCGCTGGGATCAATAAAAGATGGAAAAAGAAGAAGCTTTTAATTAAACTGCCGGGGAAAATTTAACTTGACCCAGCTCTGCAGGTATGAGCAAGCACATGAGAGTCCATCATTTAAATTTATGATGAGCCACAGAGACTTCATCTGAATTCATGTCTAACAGGAGAGAGGAGGAATGCAAACTCACACCTCTGTTTACTCAGGCTCTATAAAAATGTGACTTACAGTCTGTTCAAAGGTGTCTCACCTCATCAACAGCTGAATGAAATCAACAACAATAAAAATTAAGAGTCGACATTCAGCAGAGTTAATACCTCAGCATGAGGCGAATTTTGATTTTCAGCCATGCTGGCAGTTCGGATCTACGGATGGGGATACCAGCTGGTCAGTCCATCCATCACTTTGGTCCGGACTGAAATATCTCAACTATTGGACTGATTGCTGTGAAATTTTGTACATTCATGTTTCTCAAAGGATGAATCCTTCTGACGTTGATGATCCACTAACCACTCATTACGCTGCTGCCAGTTTGACATTTTATGGTTCACAGTAAAATATCTCAACAACTATAGCCAGAGTTATACTTTCCATGTCTGTGTGGGGTCCATTAGGGTAGACTTCGTCATCAGAGGGTGTCTGTGCAGGCATCTGCACACCTCCAATTTATTAAGACTATGCAGACTTGTCCATGGCTTGTGTGCAAGGCCACTACACTACAACAAGCTGCAGAATACAGTCTGTGCATCCGTGGAATGCGAAAGTAGCATAAACATAACAACTACGTGTCCATGATGTCTGCAGCTATTCATTTATGCATCCTTTTAGGCGTATATTCTGGTGTTATATGGTCATCAAATAAGGTACAGATGATCATGATCCCCTGAGCATAAATTGTAATTATAGCTGCTGCGCAGCAATGGTCGGGGCCAGGCAAAATTAGGCAATTCTTGATCAACAAGCAGAGTGTAGGAAGATGAAAAAAATGTGGCATTCTAATGTGCATTTTACATCAGTTGAGGCTTGAACTCACAATTTCTGGCACAAGAGACTCTGCATATTGACTGATAGCTAAGCCAAATAAACAGGGAAAAGAGACAAGGGATAACAGGGAAATGTGTTGATAAAGAGTATTTGTCTCTCCGTGAAACTGCCTGGATCATAATTATTTTAACCTTAGCAGTCTCTAATCCACATAGCATGATGCCTGAACGTAAGACTTTCACATTAGAATTTCCATTCTGCTTTAGCTGAGGCATGAACTCACAATTTCTGAGACTAAGGTCCATCTTCTATCTCACTGAGCTAATTGGCAAGTGACAGTTCATGTGTGGCTTCACAAATTGACTAAGCCAAGGATCAGGGTGCCAGGCAGCAGCCATCCATGCCATGGAAAAGCAAATTTCAAAGTGAAAGTTCCAAATCTGTAGCACATATGGTTGATTTGTTATGAATTTTCAAAGTTTTGAAATTTAGAGGCTTGCTGTAGCGCCACCATCAGGACTATTGTCTTGTGTTTCCAGTTGAGGACATCTGGCATGGGACTGGACCTTTGTGAAAAGTTTGGGTAGATTTCTCATATGGAAATGTTGTACAAGCTGAGGCTTGAACTCACAACCTTCAACACCAAGAACCATCCTCTATCTCACTGAGCTAATTGGCAAATGGAAACACCACTTGTATCTTCACAAATTGACTAAGTCAGTCACCTGTGTGCAAGACAGCAGCTGTTAGCATGTAAAGGCAGATTTCAAATGGCTGTCAAAAATTCAGTTATTGAGACAAAAATCCCAAAATACACAAATTGCATCTAGACAGCATGGAGATGTTGGTCATTAGTTTTTAACAATGATTTATTGGCTCCAAAAGTGAAAAACTGATGTTTAAAAATGCCATTTTTGCATTGACTCCAATTGTTCGCATGAGAGTGAAATTCAAAATGCTGTAAAAAAATTCAGTTTTTGAGATAAAATTCTGATATTTTCCAAACATCATCTACCATGACTCCAAATTTTGTCTTTTTTTTCATGAACATTGAAAATGTATTTAGCAAGAATTTGCAAGTATATGTTTATAATACCGTTTACAGTCAAACATTTTGATGCACTGTAGGCTCAATTTTCCATAAATCAAAAATCTGTGTGGATCGTTTGTGTAGGACAGTCTGAAGATGCTCTGTAGCAAGTGGTGTCAATTGAGCAAAAATTGTGGGAGGAGATAGGTTTAATAAGTTTTACAGTTTTTGAAAAAAACAGAGTGATGGACTTAATAATTTGAAATAGGTTTAAATGTACAAAAGTTTCTTCAGTATTATAGCACATATGGTTGATTTGTTGTGAATTTTCAAAATTTTGAACTTTAGAGGCTTGCTGTAGTGCCACCATCAGGACTATTGGCCTGTTTTTGCAGCTGAGGCAATCTAGCATGGGACTGGACCTTTGTGCAAAGTTTGGTCATTTTTCGCACATGGGAAATAGGAGTAGAAGAAAGAAGAAGAAGAAGAAGAAAGAAGAACATTGAGGATAACAATAGGGTCCTGGCAGCTTAGGCTGCCTGGCCCCTAATAACTTTGACGATCCTCCACCACTATCACCAGGGGCCCATATTTCAATCTTTTTAAATCCAGATAGGATCATTCTGATCCAGATACCACAAGATCAGGATTACGGAATCTAGATTTGCAGTCTTTGGACGGGCCTCTATCTGTAGGTCAATGTAACTTACTAAAAACAACTGTAAAACACATAGACCTAGCTGTTTTGTCAGCATTAGAGCCTCAGTAAAATAGTGGATCACTACAGCATCTCTCATTGACCGTCCAGCTGGGTCATCTGGTTGCAGAGCTGCCAGTGGTAGGTCAGGCTCATCTGCTTGGGGCTTCAACTGCAGTGAGGAACTTTTTTTTAGCATCAAAACTATCTGAATTTCTATCTTAGAGTTTTGAAATACCTAAAAAAAATTTTATCTAGAATCTGGGTAGGACTGGATTACCAAATCCATATCCCACTTTCGTAGCACTGAGAGCACTGAGATCCCACAAACCTTGAACAGAACAGGTTCAAGAACCAGAGTTAATTTGGTGGAAAAGGGGTAACAGTGGGTGAGCTAAATTTCAAGCACAGAAAAGAGAAAATAAGAGCACACGGTCCTGTTCTACTAGTTAGCAACATAATATTTTGAAGGACTGTATAATCACTTAAAAATGCGTCAAGCAATAATAAGAAGTTTTGCTGAAATACAGCACCGACATCTGATGAATCTAGTTGATATAGCTAACATCATAGCAAATTTAAGTCCAATGTTCATTCTCTTATAGCGCTATTTTGGTCTACTCCACTATGTTCACCAACTAGTTCCTTACTCTGTCTGTCTCTTGTTTGGAGCACAGCAGGTAGTGGACAGTAGCGCTGTAATCGTGCCTGAAAAGTTGAGCCCACTGAGACCCAATGCTGACAAAATTCTGTCCGAAACTGACCCGAACCCGACCCTCATTAGAATATTTCAGCCCTAACCCAATTACAGCCCAAAATTCTTCGCTTTAAGTACCAAACAGTAGGAGTTTTCAGTGACAGGGACAATACATACAGGGAACTGGAATTGGCAACAACTAAATTGGGGAGAAAAATGCAATAAATAAATATAGTACAGCCCAAACCCGAACCTGTTGGGTCCGGTTGGGCCCCATCGGGTTCGGGCACAGATCTCAAGCTCTAGTGGACAGTGGGTTTGCTGACGACATTTGAATGCTGCTGTAAATCAGGTTGACGAAAGCGCAGAGATACTGACCCAAACTCTAATTTTATGGACCAAAGATAGTGAGCTAAAACAGTCTGAAAACTGCAGAGGTGATTATAATTTTCTGTGAGTCGTCACTACGAGTGGCACGGTCACCTTATATGCAATATAACATATAATTAATTGATTGATTAATGATTATTTACCTCACATCTCTTCATATGAATTCATAGCAGACCTTACAGTATCACAAGCAGCATCAGACTGGGGAAAGACACATGAGGACAGGTTGTTGTGATGATGGAAGAAAGGATTGGTTCTTAAAGCCTCATTTTTACTACCACTGCATCACTGCTTAGACAGCAGCAGTATTAAATAAGTGATGTAGCCATCTGCAGTGTGAGGGCTAGTGTCTGTCAGCGTGAGTGGAAACGGTCAGTGGGCTGAAACCCAGCATCTGCGGCCATGACGACAGTAAATCAACTGACCCACAGCGTCCGCCGCTAAGCCACACTCGTTTGTGAGGTTTGTGTGTCAAAGGGAGAGATGTGTGTATTCATGAGCTCCTGTTCTCCTCCTACCAATCATATTGTTTATTCCAGACACATCAGATGTGACTTTTTGGACTAATGTTACCATGTGGAAAAAGAGGCTGTAAGCGTTTATATGAGCTGATGTTCAATAGTTTGTCATGAATGACATGATGATGATACCATGCACAAACAATGAGACCAGATGATTACGTTAATTAAAGTGTGTCCTTGACATTTCCATGAATGAATGGGGGAATGAATGCTCTATATCATGAAAGAATCAGTGTTTCTTTAGACTGTATTTCTGTAATTACATGTCTGGTCTTAGAAAGGAGAAATAGGATGAGTGACAGTCCTCATCAGCTCAGGTCCATCCAGCCCCCTATGCAGCATGAAGCAAACCACAGACCTCTAACACTCAACTCTGTCTGTTTTAAGATCATTTTCTGCTATTTAACAATAAGAGAAAACAATATGTCCAACACTTTGAGATATTGAGATTCTTTATAGTTGTTTTTGTCTCTTTGGGGTCATTTTGTGTTTCTTTGTAGTTACTTTGCACCTCTCTGAAGTGGTTTTGTGTGTCTTTGAAGTAGTTTTGTGTCATTTTGTAGTTATTTTGGTCCCTGTTTGTAATCATTTTTGTCTCTTTGAAGTCTTTATGCTCTCTTTGAGGATGTTTTGTGTCTTGTAGCTGTTTATGTTTCTTTGAAGTTGTTTTGTGTCTCTTTGAAGTTGTTTTTTGTTCTTTTTGTTGGTTTGTGATTCTTTTCTGCTATTTAATAGTAAGAGAAAACAGTATGTCCAACACTCTGAGTTCTTTGTGATCTTTTTAAATAGTCTTTGTTGTCATTTTGTGTCTCTTTGTAATTGCTTTGTGTCACTTTGAAGTTGTTTTGTGTCTCTTTGCAGTTGTTGGGTCACTTTGTAGTTATTTTGTCTTTTTTGGTAGCCATTTTTTTCTCTTTTGGGTCATTTTGCATCCCTTTGTGATTTTTTTGTGTCTCTTTGTAGTTGGTTTGGTTCTTTGAAGTTGCTTTGTGTCTCTTTGAAGTTGTTTTTTTTGTCTTTTTGTAGTTATTTTAGTCTCTTTTTGTAGTGTTTTTTGTCTCTGAGATCATTTTGCATTTCTTTGTAGTTGTTTTGTGCCACTTTGTAGTTATTTTCACATCTTTTTGTAGTTAATTTAGCCTCTTTGGGGTCATTTTGCATCTCTTTGCAGTTGGCTTGTGGTTCTTGTTTGATATTCAGAGAGAAAGAGATAATAGTATGTCCAACAGTTTGAGATATTTTCTTTCTAGTCTTTGTAGTAGTCTTGCACCTTTTTGTTGTCATTTGTCTTTTTGTGTTTCTTTGTAGTTTTTTTTTTAATATCCACGTACATCCAAAAAGCAACTTGGATGTGAAATGACCCTGGTCCTGTTCCACAGGCAGAGAGAATCAAACTGGGCATGTGCAGAGTAAGTGCCAACACTTACTCTGCCAACAACTTCTTTCTGATTGGAGGAATTTTGTTACAACTGCCCCTCGTTACAACTGCCCACAGTCTCCCCTACTGGGCAAATGTAGCTGTAGTTGTAAAAGAAAAAAATAAAAATAATAAATAAATAAACAAAATACTATATATCAGTGGTGAGATGTACATTTACCCAAGTAATGTACTGAGATACTTGCACTTTGAGTACTTTATTTTCATGCTACTTTAAAGTTCTTCTCAAGAGGGAAACATTGTACTTTTTACTTCACTACAATGTTCTGACATCATTAGTTGGTAGGTATGTTACAAAATAAGATTTTTGCACATAAAAAATATAAAATATGATGTTTCATTATAAATTAAGCTACCCCACAGAGTATACAGCCAAAACAATTACTCAATAAATCGATTAGTCAACTGACAGAATATTAATTAACTATTTTTAAACAAATACAATCCAATACAATCAATAATTCAAAATGACATACAGTGACCAAGAATTACATCTTGACTGGATTTAATAACCATTCACACTGAAACATGTGTTCTACTACTGCTGCTGTTTGGAAGCTGAGTGGAGGAGAGGACACCCAGCACCATTGTAAGGCTAACAGCACCACCTACTGGAATTAAAGCATTCTTTTAGTAGACATTTATTAAAAGATATTTATTTACACAATCCCTCAAAAAGTCTGATGTTGAGGGTGAAGAGGTGCCTTACGCGGTCTTTGTGACCTCATGAAATAAAAAAAATCATATGTGTGGGGTTATTGGTCACCCTTTTCTCTTTGCATATACCAAAGGTTTTGGACTGGTTGGTTCATTCTATAATATAACCAGCAGTTTACTTTTAATTTATACAAAATGACATCACATTTGCTGTAAAGATTTTTTTTAAAGAAAGAAATGGAATGGAATGACTAAGCTAAATTTTAAAACACTCTGAAGGTCTTTGTATAAAAAAAGAAGAAAGTTGTGACAACCGTGGGTGGATTATGAGACAATGGGCCCCTGTGTGCAGACATAAATTGCCCCAACATCTCTCCTAGAAGCAATATACACAGACTTTGTGGGTGTTTTTTTGTGTCTCCTTGAAGTTGCTTTGTGTCTTTTTGTTGTTATTTTGGTCTCCTTTTGTCTTTGTGGTCATTTTTTGTCTTTTTGTAGTCATTTTGCACTTGTTTGTTGTCATTTTGTGTCTCTGTGGTTGTTTTGTGTCTCTTTGTAGTTGCCATGTGTTACTTTCTAGTTATATTTGCCTCTTTTTGTAGTTGTTTTTGTCTCTTTGTGGTCATTGTATGCTGTAGTTGTTTTTACTTTTTACTTGTTTTACTTTTTTTTCCTGTCATTTTTTGTCAAATTTTCACTTTGTGGTTGTTTTGCACATTTTTGTTGTCATTTTGTGTCTCTTTTATGTTGTTTTGTGTGTCGCTGTAGTTTTTGTCTCTTTTGGAGTCGTTTTGTATCTCTTTGTGGTTGTTTTACTCTTTGTAGTTGGTTTGTGTTTCTTTGGGTGACATTTTGCAGGTGAGGTTACATTTGAAAAGTGTGTAATTAGATTGTAGTTACATTGTCAACAATAACAATTTTGGTTTTGATTTTTTTTTTTTACACTTTTCTTTCATGTTAAATGGGACTCTATTCACTCATGAGCAAATTTTTGAGGCTGCAAGCAGTTATTTTTAGAAGATGGTGTGATATTTTCAATGTTTGATTTTGAGGTAATCCGAATGCAATCAGATTAGATGACATTTTTTGTAATCCAGTAGATTACGTTACTTATTACAAAAATTGCTGTGTAATTTGTATTCAGTAACTGACTACATTTCAAAGTGGCCTGATAACATTTATGTGGCTTTATATGTTTATTTTCTGTTTTGTGAACGCGTCTCTGATGTAATCCATCTACTCTGTGAGTCACTGAATTACTGTCCAGAATTTCCCAGAAAATGGAACCGTAACATCTTGTCACCTTGACATGCCAGCAGTCTACGTGAGATAAAGAAAAAAAAAACACGCGCTCATGTGATGGATCCCGCCCATGTGTTGTGGTTCCGCTGTCACGTGACAGGTGCTATTTTTAGCCACACTAAGTTGTGACACCTCGTAAAACGCCGTGTGCTCTCGCTCTGTCTAATAATTGTATATCTATGTATTACAACTGTATTTTAAACAGAAGACAGGCCCCCTAATCGCCTCTGAAGCAGAGAATCTTATTTTGAAAGTTGAGAGCGGAAGTAGCTTGTGTAGTCTCGCGGCTTGACGCTGACCGGTGATGAACCGTCTGCCTCCCTCTCGGTGATTAAAGATGGATTCAGCAGAGAACCTGTCCGGGCAGGTGGTCGGTGTGGAGCAGGATGCTGCACCGACCCCCGTGGACGTGGACACCGCGGTGCTGCTTCTGGGAGCGGGAGTAACAGCCCTCGCACACCCGCTGCTCTATGTCAAGCTGCTGATACAGGTAGCTAATGTAGCTAATAGCTAACAGCAACCACAGTGATGGTGTCAAAACACCGCCGCTGCTGCTGTAGTGTTGTTGTTGTTGTTTTTTCCTTCAAATGCTCGTGTTCCCGTGTAGCTGCCCGCTCAGCTAGCTTAACGACACCGGTAACGGGACTTCCTGATCGTTACACCCATGTTCATTATCCAGACAGAGGACTCCTACTGTAGATGCTGCTGGGGTTTCAAAATGTTGGTGCTTAATCGTCATTTATCAAACATTTTCTCTTCTTCAGATAAGGTCACATAACTGCTAATATATTAAACATTTTCACAGTTTCCATGGAAACATGTGTCCCCACAGCGGTGGAAAAAGTATTCCTAAAAGAATGATTCCTTTACTTAAGTAAACCTATTCATACCACTGTGAAAATACTGCATAACAACTTTAAGTCCTCCATTCAAAACCTCACTCAAGCAAAAATATGTTAAGTATTATCAGGAAAATAGTTGACAGTAAAAGTACTTAATGGACCCTGTCAGTGTTTTTATTCTAACTGATGTTGTAATAATATTACTGCTGCATTCATGTGTATGTTGCACTTCACTATTGTAGCCCTAAAAGATCATCATATGTTTGTAGTGTCACTGTCCTGAGAACCCACGTATCTTTGAAAAGTCAACTTTTCATGGTTTCAGAAAAACATCCCTGTTTTCGCTTTTGTGGTGATGCATTTTCCAGCTGATCCAAGAGGATTTTTAAAGAGTTTAGAGGGCACTGGTATTTTGAGGTCTAAAACATTACATTAGCATGAACTGAGGCCATAACTCGGGTAAAAAATGCATTTCTGAATTTAATTGGCTTACTGTGGACATAGTCCAGGTGCTATGGTGTTGTTGGTCATTACAGTAGTTTAGGGCTGCGACTTATGATTATTTTCATTAACTATTAATCTGTCAATTATTTTCTCGATTAATCAGTTAGTTGTTTGGTCTATGAAATGCCAGAAAAAAGGTGAAAAAATATACATCCGTGATTCCCAAAGCCCAAGATGACGTCCTCAAATGTCTCGTTTTATCCACAACCCAAAGATATTCAGTTTACTGTCAGAGAGGAGTAAAGAAAAAAGGAAATATTCACATTTAAGAAGCTGACATCTGAGAATTTGGACATTTTTTTAAATGACTCAAAATGATTAACTGATTATCAAAAAAAATTGCAGATTAATTTGATAATTTATTAATAATCAATTAATCAATTTATTGTTGCATACACAATTGCCAGTGTGGATATATGCACATATTTGTTTCCACCTATTTGCAGAGAACAACAAGTCTCTCTTGTATTGGAATTTACATGGTCATACTCTTTTCGAGATGACCCACTGGCAGATGCAGACATAAAATACAATTCTTTTCAAAATGTTCACATTCACTGGGCAAAATAAGAAAACTTCTGCTGACAGTTTTTTGTTTGTTTGTTTGTTTGTTTCTCTTTGTTTATCACAAATTGCTTGTAATAATTGTAATGGTGTTAATGTGATTTGGCTCCTCGTCACATGACCGATACTGAGCAGTCATTGCAAACAGAAACTTTGTGACCAGTTTCAGACACAAAAAAAACCTCCACACTGCAGACATACTCACATCACACGCACATAATTAAAATTGTCTTATCAGCCTGTCATATAATCAGAAATTAATTTGTGGACAATGCCCATATTTCATTTTAAAGGCTTTATCAGCTGATTCAGTGATGTGCCGATCATCATCATACATCCCTAGTTTGTAGTTATAGTGTTGTCATCATTTCCAGGAAGCAGAGTGTTTAATCTCAGTCACTGTTGTTTCCAGGTGGGTCATGAACCTCTTCCCCCAACTGTGGGCACAACTATGTTTGGAAGAAGAGTCTTATACCTGCCTGGCTTCTTCTCCTATGGTGAGTGAGCTGTGATTAATATGATTAGTCTTATTGTTTTACTGCAGACACTGTAAGTAAGTTAACAGCAGCTAAATATAAATGTTTTTTTTAATTTTTAGCACAGTACATTGTGAAAGTGGATGGAAAGAGAGGACTCTTCCGTGGCCTCTCACCTCGTATCGTGTCGAATGCCATCTCCACTGTGGTCAGGAGCAAAGTTAAAAAGGTAAGCAAGGATTGAGACTTTATAATTACAAATTATTTGCTAATATGAAGGCTGATGCCAGTGTTCAACAACACATTTCACTGGAAGAAAATTCATTTAATGTTTAGTTATAATCCCCGAGTCAGAGCACAATACAAATCTTTGTAAAAGCTATTCAACAGTCTTCTCAAAGCTCAGTACTCTACCACCCCAAGAGTCGGCCATAAATGTCTGTAAACGCCCTTAAAGGGACAGTTCAGTCCAAAATCGCTATTTATCCATCTAGATTGCAGTAGAATCTATGGGAACTATTTTTGAATCTACTGGAACAACTTTCTCTCCTCTTGAAATAAAGTAGTTCCTTCATCAAACTGTTCACAACAAGGTTTATGGAGCTGTCGTCTGAACACTTCTCACAAAACTCTGATCAAACTGTCAAACTAGGAAGCGCTGATCAAATATTGTTAAGATTCTGTTACTACTTTGCCTATTTCCTGCTTAAAATGTTTTCAGAAACACATTTTAGTGACTGTTTAGTTGCACAATAAGAAAGATTGCAACCAGGCGGCCGCCATTCTGGGTCTTGCGTCTAGAAGGGAACCCCAGACCCGTGAAAGGTGAATGTTGCCAGAGTGATTATTTTAACTCAAACTATGATCTTTACCAATCCCTAACCAAATGTTTTCTATCCCTAAACCTACCAAGAGAAACAAAGCATTGCTCAGTATAAAACATAATCAGTTTTAGGCTTGGGCGGTATCCATTTTTTCAGACCTTCATACTTTTCGTGGCATTTTATTTGTGAGTAAAACTTGTGTAAAACAGCTCAACTACACTGTACTCCACTGTACTTGATACTCCCACAACGTAGGCAGAACTGATCATCATAGTGGTGCTATTCCCACCTGCTGGGAAACAATGCACACACACACAGGAGCTCCACTCTGGTCTTAAGAAGCTGCAGCCTTTATTTACTGACAAAGTCAAATCTAAACTGTAAATTTACAGTGCGGTTTCTGTACATATTCTGCCAGAATTTGAGCTTCACTGCTCACCTGTCTGCTCACTTCATCGTACCACTGTCACCAGTAATTAGTCTGCCCCTCACCCTCTGTAATGCTCGCGAAAGTTACACCCTCATGATGAAATGCTACTCTGAGCAGTCAGCTTTCTGCAGTGGTTGTTAGCTTACCTTTATCATCTGGACTGAATCCAAAATAATCCACAACAGGGGCAGATGCGTTTTTCTTCTTTTAAATTAGTTAGTGCTGTAAATTTACTCTCAAAACGCCATGTTTCTTGTTCTCATGAAAGCTATGTTTGTCTGCTCAGCTGTTGTGCAGAGACTGACCCCTGGTGGTGTAAACTGCACACTACAATACAGAATCTCAGTATCAGTTTAATAGGAGGAGGAGCATCTGTGTTTATGACGGGATTGAAATTTCTGAATACCCTGGTATACCATAATACCTTTATACCGTCTAAGCCTAATCAGTTTGTACTATGTGCATAATGAATACACAGCGCATACAAATCTCACAAGAGTTAAACAAATCTTGGGTTTCTTCTAGACCGTTTCTAATGGAGACTCCTGAAACACAGATCAAACTGTCAAACTAAGCTGTGTTTATCAGAAATGGATCAAGATTCTGTTACTACATTACCTGTTTCTCACCTACAGTGTTTTCAGAAACATATTTAGTTAACTGTCTAAGAGTAATGTGAGAAAGTACTCACCATCTGCCATGTGAAATGGATGCAGGTAAGGCTGAGACACTACTCATTCTCTGCTCAGGAAGGCAGTACTCACAACCTAGTATTGGCTGGACAATGTATGGTCAGTGTGCCATATTGTGGACAGACGGTGGTGGTGTCTAGCTACGTGCAGTTGCAAGAACAATACTTTATATTCAATAATAGTAAATGGTACAGTTTATGAATTAGTTGGTATATTGCACAGTTTACACAAGCTGAAAGGTGTGAGCGTGACATACAATGTGTAAAGTTGAAAGTTGGATTTTTCAGCATATGTATTCAAGGAATAAAGGTGAAGGTGTCATGCAGGCTCTTCAAAGTCATTTCAGGTCTGTACTCAGCAGGTGGAGCTTCTGTCCAAGAAAGATGACCAGCAGACGTCACTCAGGAAAGTGGTCCAAGAGGTGAGAGGTGCTCCCAGAGTATATCATTAAAATGTCTTGTTGTATTTAATGCCTACTTTTTGTTGGACATATTGGTATTGAAATGTGTCACTATGAAATCAATCTGTAGTTCTTAAACATGTGCCACATAACTGTCAAGTACTCTTTGGTTAGATTTGTACTCTTCTTTACTCATTCTCTGAGCAGGCAGTTTCAGATTAAAATATTTAGCTGATATTAGAATTATTTAGGGAAAATTTTCTGTACAGTTCATTTGCTCCTATTTATGTTTCTTGGAAAAAGTTTTGTTGAAAAAAGATGTTCCTCAAAATAAGCTACCAAAAAGTGTTGTTTCAGTATCAGTACTGAAACAGAGCTATTATATCAGCATTGGTATTAGAAATATTTTTCTTTTAAATATCGTGACCTACTGAAGACACATTTAGGGCCATTGTTTAAAAAATATATTCCAAGAATTTATGAGAGAAAACTTGTATATTCTCTGAGGTGAAAGTTGTTAATTTGCGAGAAAAAGCAACATGGTTCCTCACAAAAAAACACTTCAACTTTCCCCCTAAATTGGTTTTTGTTTTTTTTGTGCTAATTTAGGACTTTTTTCTTGTAAATTTACAACTTACATCTCAGAAGTTCTAATCCTTTATCATAATTAAAAGAATATATAGATACCTTATTGCTTTACTTTGGAACAAATCTTTTCAGCTTCCTACCAGGTTGTTCTCTTCAAATTGTTTCCTCTCTCCAGACCTCACATGAGATGATCATCCAGTGTCTGTCCAGAGTAGCCACTCATCCTTTTCATGGTATGTCCTCATTAAAACTGTCAAAGTGTCATTAATCACGTTGGTAGATTCAGGAAGCTGCCATTTCATCTACTAACAAAAATGCTAAAAATATAGAGAAAAATCAGAAAATTCTTGAAGGTGACACCTACAAATATCTTGTTTTGTCCAACCAACTAAAGCGAAATATTGTTCAGTTTAACATTGGCATAGAACCAAGAGAAACAGAAAATCTTTTCATTGGAGAAACTGAACTCAGTAAATGTTTTACTTTTTTTTTTAATCATTCTTAAATAATTAGACCATCCATCCGTTTGTGTTGCCTTCAGTATGTGCCATGTCTTGTCTTGTGTTACCCTTAAAGCTGGTATTACAAGTGTCATACACTGGCTGAATGGAATAGTACTGTCTTATATCCATGAGGTACACTGCTTGTTTCACTGTTCACCTGTCTTGTTTTTCTTTGACAGTCATGTCGTTGCGGTGTATGGCCCAGTTTGTTGGCAGAGAGGCCACGTACAAGTAAGCCTTTATGTAATGATGCAGATATGCCACAATATTTGAGAGATATTTTGGATGAAAAGTAAGATGAAATTACTGTTCAAAAATGCCAATAAATATTTGAAGGCAATCAGAAACCGTTTATCTTGGTCACTATTTCTCTTATAAACAAATTGAAGGGATCCTTTTCTCCATTTCTTCAGTCCAGACAGACAGTAGAATATGGCAGAAATGGAGTATCATATTCATAAGTATGTTTTCATTAATGTATAATAACATGAAAATAAGAATTGTTTTGTTTTCTTTACTTTAGAATGAGCCCTGTAAATTTACAAGGCCACCATGTTGCATCGTCATGTTTCTACAATAGCTCAGAATGGACAAACCAAACACTGGCTGTGCAGAAGGCCTTTGGTGTTTTGTGCGAGTTCGATGCCACTGGCCCTTTAAAAATGAATACTGACCAATATTTCATTCTTAGATTTTGTACCAATACTGTCAATATTGGTGCATTTATGTGGCATCTTTGGTCTTGTGAAATTGCCACAATATTTTGTTCATGTAGGACGTATTCACTCCAAGTATGAAGCTGTACTGCCAATTTTCAGAACTTTTAAAATCTGGATAAGAGCTACATGTAAGATTTTTTAGATTCTGACATTGTAGACTTTGTTCATGTTAATGGAGTTTGTGTCACATTTGCAGTGGGATTTTCAGTTCATTTGTCAAGATTCTGAAGGAGGAAGGAGTCGCTGGATTCTATGTGTGAGTCACACTAATAGTTTCACGGCTCATAAGTGAAACACTCGACATACTCACTCGACCTCTGCCCTCCATCAGTCTGAGCAGTGTGTTGTGTGTTTGCAGTGGTATCGTGCCCTATGTGGTGGGAGAGGTTCTCTTCCTGTGGTGTTGTAACCTCCTGGCTCACTTCATTAACACCTACGCTGTCGACGAGAGTGTAAGTCATTCACCTTTTTGGATGCTAGAAGATAGAGCAATACAAGAAATCACTCATTCTTGAGAATTGGGACAAAACCATTTTTGGGGTAATTTTTGCTCTTTAATTATGCTGGGACATTTATTTTTGTTAAAGATCAAATCTTGGCTATTAAACCCTGTAATGGGCAGGCTTCTATTGATTTAATTGTTTATTAAATAGCATGTTTCGCAGCTGAGGACTTGATCATTTTCTTCTGTTTAATGTTTTTTTTTTTTGCATTAAATACGGATTGTTTAATTAGCTGTATAAACAAAAAGTTTGATGCATTTATTTATATTCAAGAAATAAATACCATTATGATGTGCCCACTTACAGTTTCTGTTGATAATGTCACTTGTCTTTGTGATAAACAACATATAAAATAATCAGAACACAATGAACACATATAGGTGTTTTTGTTGAAATAAGCTAATTTTATAAATCATTATGAATATATATTTAATGACTATAACAAAAAAAGAACTTCTCTATGAGACAGTTGACAGCCAACTGACAGAGCTTTTTACACTGGGTGGCCCAAGTGGGGCACTAACTTTTTTATTATACTGATTTCTAATACATTTGTTAGTTATTAAAAAGAACTGAGTTACGTCACTCCTGTCAGCATAAATGTCAACTCTGTCAGATGGAAAATCTGACAGAGTTTTTTTTTTCATTCCACAGCATAGACGTAGTGAGCAGCCATATTATGCTTTAATGTTACACAGAGTTCTCTTATTATTAATCAGAAATACACATTTTTAAACCAAAGTTCTTATTTAGCTTTGATTTAGAAGGGTTACAGAGTTAACATGTTATGGCTGAGACACATTTGATGGCAATATTATTTAATGAATTTGTCTAAAAATAAAAAGTTTACCAGTGATTGAGCAGCGTTCCTGCCTTTTTTAAACCAGGAAGTGAGACAGGGGTCCTATAGTTATAGCTAACCCTTTATATGCCTGATTAAATGCTTTTGAAAAAATCTGGTGGAGTTGATGGAAATCTGGAACACAACTTTAAAGGGCCAACAATTTCATAAAAGCTATTTTTAAAATTGGTTTTAAAAGGTGTGAATTCTTGTCTGGGACAAGGCTGTTTTCTGGCTAAGATCACTTTAGAAATTAAAAAAATTAAAGCAACTAAAACATTTAATAGATTACGTATATTTCGTATATATAAATCCTTAAAGAATTAATTTTCTTCCCAAAATAGAATTTTAGTATTGTGTTGTAAAAGCAGTGGAATTACACTGTGACCTCTTTCCTTGTGTTTGTGCTGCAGTTCAGTCAGGCCTCGGCAGTGAGAAGCTACACCAAGTTTGTGATGGGCGTAAGTACAACACTCAGACTGTTATTTGAGATGCCTCTCATATGAAGCATTACATAACATATTAATGGAGTGTGTTGTTCTCTAGATTGCAGTGAGTGTTCTGACATATCCGTTCATGCTGGTGGCTGATCTGATGGTAGTCAACAACTGTGGGTGAGTCACTCTGTCTAACATTAGTACATTTACCAATTTACAATACAAGGTGATTTTATAATTAATTCATCATCATGAGCACTTTAACAGGGATGAACAATTGACTGTTCCAATAAATGACTGATTTAACTGAGGCAGCTTGTACCAAAGAAAAACAGGGGAGGAGGTTAGTGATATAAAGGAAATTATGTTCTGCAGTTGCACTTGGTGGAGCGTTATAGGAGTGATTCAAGTGTATCTGGAATAAATCTATTTAAATTTGACCACTTTTAAGCTCCCAAGAAAATAACAAAATAAAATAAAAAAAAAAACAATTCACGTTTTGACACCAGAATTTGATTCCTGGCAGCATGTGGAAGGGTTTGATCTGTGGAGGACTAGGAAATATATAAATGACTAAATTAATTAATTAATATGCTCTGAAATTCACCAAAAATACATTAAAAATAAATGTAGGAATTAATTAATTTATAAAATGTGGAACGAACTTGATATTTCTGTTTTAATTTGTTTCTTTATTTATTTAACTTTGTATAAATTCCTGTGTATTTACTTGAAAAATTGACCCCATAACACACAAATAAAATGAATAAAATGCAAAGGGAAAATAAAACAAAATTAACAAAACAATAAATAAACGTTAAATGATAAAATAAATGGAAAAAAAAGGGGAATATAAAGCTTAATAAATAAGATTCATGACACCTTTTATAAATTAATTAATGCCTGTGTTTACACACATTATTTTTGGTGCATTTAATGGCATATTAATTAATTTATTCAGTCATTAATTTATTCGGTTTTCCATATTGAACCAGCATTTAGACCTTCATGTTTTGAAATGAAATTGTCAGAAACAATTTTTAACACATCTGACCATATGAAATATGTTAAATCCGAACACTTGAACCATTTCCTTTTGGGGCTTGTACTCTCTGTATCTCTAAAATAAAAAATAAAAAAAATAAAAGTCCTGATTCTTCAGTCTGATTGGTTGCTTGTGTTTTGTGTTGTCAGCCTGGCTGCAGGTCTTCCTCCTAACTCTCCCATCTTTAAGTCCTGGCTGCACTGCTGGAACCACCTGAGCCAAAAGGTAAAGTAACTTTACAACTCTACAATTCTGTTCATTCTGTTGAAATACAAAACACACCTCACCTCCGACTTCTGACTTGAGCAAATGTAGGGACACCACATGACACAAAGAAAGAGAACTATTTGAGAATCTACTGAATGTTATTTTACAGAAAATGTGTATATTGAGATATGTGTTGTATATCGCTGCATTGCCTGAAAATATTGAGATATTATTTATAAGCCATATCGTCCAGCCCTGAAAGTATTTCAAGAGGTCTGAGAGAAAACTAAAAATTCAACAATCAACAAGCTTTTTCAACTGCCTACCCCAGCTTTAACTGTTAAAATAATTAATCTGTCACACCCTTTATGATTTTATTTTCTTTAAATCTTTATGCTTTATCTTGTAGTTGTCAATGATAATTTACAGTAGTTCAGTCCTGTTTATATTATTGAGTATTAGGGTCAAGGGGAGGGTCCAAAGAAAATCTGCTCTAGGTAATACACCAACTATGGATAAGTACCTCAAATAATCCAAACTATCCTTCAATAATTGTTTTTTTTTGTAACAAGTGAAACATGTGGTTCAGAACCAGCCGCCATCCTCATCCCATCATTTTCAGTCCCTTAGTTGGCCAGGTTAGTTTTAAGGCTGATGCTCATACTTTAGATGGAGGTTGTCAGTTTTTAATATTCCAAAGCATTTAAAGTGAGTGTGTGTCCTCCTGTCAGGGCCACCTCTTCAGAGGATCCAGCTTCTTCTTCCGCCGGGTGCCTGTGATGTCCCCGCCCTCCATCGAGGACTGACATCATCATCATCATCATCACCTCCTAGGAGGTTCTCCCTCCTCCTGCTCACAAACATTTTTCTAAGGACATGGCCTCCACCCGCCTGTCAGACTGCTGCTGTCATCCACATGTAGCAGGAGCAGCAGAGTTCACGGAGTGCCAACAAACTTTTCTTTCCAGAGGTTTCAGTTCAGTTCAGCGTGGGGAGGACGGAGGTGGTTCTCCTCACAGCTGCTGGGATACATTCAACAGTTTGAATCAGTTCACAGACTCTGGTGTGGTGGGTTGTTCTCGCCTGCGATGACCAAACATTGTGAGTCCGCTGCAGCTCTGATTTCATGGCTTCTTCTCCGCAGCAACAGCTGCTGAGGCTCAAACAAATCAAACTGAGAGAAATATCCTGATCTCAGTGGAAGTGTAGCATGGGCCAAGAAGAAGCCATTAGATTTCGGAGCAGGTCTGAAACACGGGGCGGATACACAAATTATTTTTAACTTTTGATGACATTGTGACATAGGTCAGTTGTATTGTTTGTGTTTATAGCAAGATGAGCTAAATCCGTCATGCATGTGTGAACCCGTCGTGAATGGTGGACGGGACGAAACATATAACCAAAATAAACTTATTTAAATATATCCAGACATAAACAGCAACATACTGCTGCCCCGCCAGAAAATGAAAAATGGATCAGAATCATAAAAATGAAAGATTTGTTATAACAAGATATTTTCACATTATTACCACATACAGACATAATGTTTACAACCATTCTTGAGAAGCGAGACAAAAAAATTTAAAAATATTCATATCAACACTCTAATTCCAATTATGTTGGTAAGAATATTCTTTAATGATTTCTATATATGAAATATGTCATTTCTAAAATGTTTTGGTTTGATTTCTTTTTTGTTTTTTTTTATTTCAAAACTTCTGTGCCAGAAAACACCCCTGTCCCAGACCAGAATTCACAACTTCAGACAAGTAAAACGTATTAAAATTCTCAAAATCTTATTTATATGAAAATGTCGGCCCTTTAAAGCTGTGTCCCAGATATTCTTAATTCAAATCTTTTAAAAAACAAATTAATTAATCACTACGATTATGCTGTGAAATGAAGAATTTTAACATTTTGTCAACTCTGACTACATTTAATTTAAAATAAATAATCTGTAGGACGTTGGCCTGTTACAAGGTTTAATAGCCAACAGTTTGATCTTTTAAAGTACATTTTCCAGCATAATTGAAGAGTGAATCAAAAGAATAAATCAAAATACAGTTTGTCCCAGTTCTCAAGAATGAGAGTATAACAACAAACCTTTCTTGTTTAACAGTATACTATTTAAAGCTGCAGTAGGTAGAAAGCCTGAAAACGGTTGGTTTTTGAGTCTCATCTGAGTTAGGTTTGGTTTTCTGCATCCTTAGCCCCTCCCACTAGATGAGCAGCACGCCCTTCATGAGTGCAAGCAACAGTTAATGGAGGCTTGTGAGCGAGCACAGACCGACAGATATCAACTGTGTGTAATAAAACAGACACCTGACAGTAAAAAACACCGACAGAGGAGAGAAACTACATTTAAAAACATGAAGATTCAGTGTGAAGATATAAAAGTACAGAGAGCTGAACATGAAGAGACTTTTAAAAACGTCTTTCTCTCTGCTCTCCTGCACACACAAGCTCAGTATCACAACACTTGCTTGTTGGAGGGGGACAGAAAGGAGTCTCACCACCGCTGGGCCGCGGTCAGCGCCACATGACTGCAGCCTGCTTGGAGAGGAGTCGGGCTTGCAGTTCATGTCGGGCGCGGCTCTCCGCGATATAAGCGGTCATGAAAATGCAACTCAGCGGCAACACAGTTTGACTCGCGCAGCCAAAAATGTCAGTACAAAAGCACAGTGTCATTTACTCACCCTGTAAACAGCGCGGTGGGCCCCTCCATGGTGCTGCTGCACACAGGTTTACAAGCAAACGTGAGGATAAATCCACTTTTTAATCCCAAAAGTTTAAGAAACAGACTCTGAGCTCTCATCTGGCTGGTCAGAATATCCGCAATTGTTTCGTGAACTGCTGCTGCAGAGGGCTGAGAGGCAGGAGTAAAAATAAATCCACTTTTTCATCTTCAAAGTTTCAAAAACAAATGCTGAGCTCTTGTCTGGCCGGTCCGCGGCTCCATGATTTCTTCTCGTTGCTGCAGAAGGTTGAAGCAGGAGTGAAGATAAATCCTCTTTTTAATCCCAAAAGTTTGAAATATACACTCTGAGCTCCTCTCCTGACAGTAAAGTAACTGGCATCACAGTAACTCCTGTGGTTTTTTCCTCCAGAAGTGCCAGTCTGCTGCAGACCCTCCTCTGAAGAGCTCCCCGGCTCTGAGCAGTTGTCTGTCGGCTCTGTGTCTCAGCTCCGCCCGGTCCTCTCGGCACTCGGCAAAGCTCTGCGATACAAGTGAATGAACACAACTGAAGGTGAACTCAAAAGTAACTGAGTTAGCTGACAAACTCCTGGGTTTAGCATGTTGCTAATTAGGCTCTTTTCTCTTTATTTTAATGCCGTTTTATAGCGACTTTTCCTGCAGGAGTTTCCGTCATTGATTCAGGGTCTGACCGAAGTAACATGAACGCGCAGCTGCACTTGTAGGGGAGTCCCCCAGGTCCTAAAGACCTGTAATTGGTTCAAGTATACCATCACAGCACAGATTCTCGAAATGCTGAAAACAGTCAAGAGGAGGTGCAGAAGTGTAGCTCTCTCTCAGAACACCTGATTTACAATATGCTGAAAGGTTTTTATGACATTATTTCTCAATTATACTAAAACAATGTTGCCTACTGTAGCTTTAAATTGTTATAATGTGAAACGTGAAATGGTTCATGTTGTAACTAGTGAGGCAAAGATCCACTTATTTTCACTTGAGATTATTATCATCATTGGTATTAAGTGTCTGATTCCATGAGGCTGGAACTGAACTTCAGTTTAGTGGTGAAACGCTCTGTGTTAGTTGATGTTGATGGACTGTGTTTGTGTTCACAAGTTTTCTCCATCTGGAAATCTTGTTTAAATTCATGCTTCAAACCTTGGACTTGTGTGATGGCATCCTCCATCCCCACTATGGGGCGCTGTAGGATTGTGGCTTGTGACATTCATGTGTGCTGCAGATAATGCTGAGCATAGACCATAGCTGGTTTATTGTTCCACCATGAGTGAGGTGACTGCTATGTTTCTTCACCACAGATGTGGGATGTAGTTCACTTATATTTAATTCCAAGGTGGGGGGTGCTGCATAGCTGTATTTATTTTATTTTATTTATAAGAGGATGACACGTGTGTGTAGATTTAGACTGGAACACTGATTGATGACGTTGGTCTGATATCTAACAAGTGAAATAGTTCATATTGGCTCCCAGTACAAGGACTGGATCACATCTGTTCCATCCCTAGTGTTGAATGAATGAATGAATGAATGAATGAACTTTATTTATATAGCACTTTTCATTAGCATATTTCAGCCCAAACCCGATTACAGACTGACCCGTTGGGTCCGTCGGGTTTGGGCACAGATCTCAAGCTTTAGTACATAGACAAAGAGGAGCATATATAAAAGATCTAGTCTATAGCTGGTTATAAGCCATATTAAAAAGAGTTTTGAGTTGTTGTTTGAAACCGTCTACTGAGTCAGCAAGTCTGATGTTTAAAGGAAAGCGTTCCAAATGTTTGGAGTGTAATGGCTTAAAGCGGCAGATTGAAAATGGTCCAGAAGGCCGTTCTTAGAAAGGTGTTTGTTTAACCACTTTAACACTACTTTCTCCAGAACCTTGCTGAGGGAAGATAAGTTTAAGATTGGGTGGTAATTATTAAGAGAAGTGGGGTTTAAGTTTGGTTTTTGAGTGAAGGTTTTACAGTTGCGTGTATTTGAAGGCAGTTTATCATAAGTTCTCTTGAAAAGGTCAGCAGAGAACAGGTAGATGGGTCCATACAAGAGACAGTTTTGAATAGTTTATCTCTGTGATTATGTCAATGTTATGCTAGTCATGATAGTCAGTAAGGGAGGGGTGGTTTGAATGTATGAATGTTAATTGTTTCTTTAAAGGAAACAATTCTTCACAGTTTGCTGAGGAGGCTTGGTCTACTTGGTCTACAGATGAACATGGATTTAAGATTCTCTTTATGGCTGAGAATAGTGTTCTGGCGTTGTTCAAGTTGGCAGTAATAATGTTGGAGAAGTAGGTTGGCCTTGTATCTCACACTGCTTTATTGTATTTAATAATAGGTTCTTTTGCATATGTCATGGTGGACACTATTTTTTTCTCCATTTGCACTCAGCTCTTTTGCATTCACTTTGCAATTACATATAGCTCTGGTTTGCCAAGGTGTGGGTCTTCTCATTGGACGTTTCTTCTCCTGTAGATGAGCAGCAGTGTCAAGTGCACCCAGAAGTTGGTTATTAAAATGTACTACCAGGTCATGTATGGTGAGACATGGAGGTTTGACTCATGATTTCAGATCATTTTGCTGCTGCAGAGACATCTATATAGACGAATCCAGTGACTGCTTTGTGTTCTGTCATCTTGCGGCGCAGTCATTGCCGTGGTGGCACCTTGTGTCCGTCACTCTCTGTGTCTCATTGTCTGCTGGTTGGATCTAGAAGGGAGCCCCAAATTTGCGAGACTCTCAGGAGATTTTTTCACAGTTTGGGTCAAAACGTTCACTCTCGCGAGATCTTGTGGATCTGGGGTTCCCCTCTAGACACTGTGTCTGCGGTTGCTTGCTAACAGTGACTTACCTTGTGGGGCTGCAGCGTCATCTGTGGAGTGGGGAACGTTGGAGTCCATCTGTCCAGCAGTGGTGGTGGTGTTCTGTGTGGCTCAAAGATTATGATGGTGTCCATGATCTTTTCTGCTTCCTGGATCTGGCAGAGGGTGGAAATATAATTTATTTTAAAATATAAATAATCATATTAGAATGTGAATAGTTTCTTGCTATGACAGTAAGTTGTCATTGTGATGTTTTGTTCTGTAAAGGATAACGCACAGTGAGTGGATCATTATGGTAAAATAAAACCTTACAGGGTGACGCAGGACGCCGGCGCTCACTGTACAATAAGACTGCAACTAACCATTATTTTAATCACAGATTAATCTGTTGATTATTAATCGACTAGTGGTTTGGACTGTAAAATGTCAGAAAATGGTGAAAAATGCTGATCAGTGTTTTCCAAAGCCCAAGCTGACGTCCTCAAATGTCTTGTTTTGCCTAAAACACAAAGATATTACATTTACTCTCATAAGGAGTAAAGAAACCACTATTAAAATTACTATTAAAAAAATGTCTCACAATGATTAATTGATCATCAAAATAGTTGGTGATTAATTTAATAACCGATTAGTCATTGCAGCTGTACTGTACAGTATCCTGCTGCACTGCATTTCATGGCTGCTTACTAAAAAAAAAAAACAATAATTTGACACAAAATGCTGATTTAAAATGTCTGTGATTCTTAGCAACAGTTTGCTATTAGAAATAACAGACCGTAGACTGCCATAATTGACCAATCAGCAGCGAGTATTTAACAAAGTTATGTAATAAAACAAATGATTATGTTATAACAAGACAAATAGTCAGGGGTGGAAGTAACTAATTACAAATAACTCAAATTACTGTAATTAAGTAGTTTTTTGGGTGCTTGTACTTTTTATGAGTAGATTTTCAAGTCTGTACTTCTCTTTGTACTTAAGTATGCATTGCAAAATGTAATCTGCTTAGTTACTTTTAAAATCATAGCTGAGTTCAGAGTACAATTTAAATTCATGTCAAACTGCCAGGTGATCAGATCACAGACGGACCAAAGAAAACAAAGACACACAAACAAAAAACAAAATTAAAAAGCTGCAGCAGCACACGTGTGGATGTTAATGATTAATCGTTAATCGATTGCTTGGAAATTTCCCCACTGTGGGACTAATAAAGGAATATCTTAATTGCCGTTAAGAATTTAACTAATTAAAAATGTGTTCATGGATATTTAATCAGTAGACACGGCAGTAATTGCAAATCATGACTTAGTTTTTTTCTGGCAGGGCCATTTGAAGCCATTTGTAAACTTAAAATGATAAAAAATGACCCCAAAAAATATGTTTAGTATCTTATAAATTATTACTGATTGATTACTAGTGTTTTCAACTATCGTTGAAGGAAAATGCACTAAATTTGCAACCCTAGTTTGGAGGTGACAGTGACATCAGCAGTTAAAAGTAACCCATACTTTGAGTAGTTTTTGCACTAAATACTTTGTACTTTTACTTAAGTATATTTCTTTACTTGCACTTGAGTAATATTTTAGTAATGTAACAGTACTTGTACTTGAGTACAGATTTGTAGTACTCTTCCCACCACTGTGAGCACTACATTGTTACAACAAGAAAAGTATCATAAGTTCGTATGTGGTAATAACATGATAATATACTGATAATACTGATCCATTTCTCTTTTTCTGTTGTGGCAGCAGGACGCTGTGACATGTAGTGTTTGTGCTGGAAGATTTGCATATCACAGAAGATGAAGGTGGAGGTCTGTGCTGTCTGAGTCTCCTGGTTGCTGATAAACGTAACTGATAATTTAATTAACTGATAATTTAATTTCCAGTGTACTGTTGTGTTATTATATCCTGTCATAAAGGTCACACAGTCTGGCTTTAAACTCTCCTTTAAAAGTGGGGAAAGAGTTCCCCAACCAGCAGCTCCACCCACTGCTCAGATAAACCCAAAACAAGTATTAAAAACATAAGTCATCATCTTTCATGTGTTTGTGATAAATACAGTGATCCTCCTCTCAGCCTGTTATTCCCACTAAAGAACCTGTCCTGCATTAAAGGGTTAGTTCACCCAAAAATGAAGATTCAGTCATTATCTACTCACCCTCATGCTGATTGAAGGTCAGGTTCATTTTGTTCGTCCACAAAACACTGCTGGAGTTTCACAGGAAAATTATCATTTGCAAAAAACATAAATGCCTCCATACCTCTTGTCTGGTGTAATCCAAGTCTCCTGACATGCTGTTTGCACACTGTCACATCACACACACCCAGTTCAGACAGTGTGCATGTGAACGAGGCTCCAAGTTAAGGATCTGCAGTGAAGATTCAGGCTAAAAACATGCTGTAAATGATGTTTTTTTTAGTCAACTTGGTATGTCGGGGCTTTAGGAGACTTGGATTACACCAGACGAGCAGTATGGAGGCATTTTATGATTTTATTCCAGCTGTTTTTTATGTTTGAAAACTGGTCATCATTCACTTCCATTGTTTGGGAGATTCTGGGACACTGTTTTCCTGTGAAACTCCAGCAGTGTTTTGTGGACTAAAAACCTAAACACAACCTTCAATTGGCATGAAGGTGAGTAGATAATGACTGAATTTTCATTTTTGGGTGAACTAACCCTTTAAGCAGTATTTGTCCCTCATATGAAGCCATGTTTGAAGCTGCATGAGGCTGAGTGGACTGTACAGGACACGTTGCTCTTTCTTCACTACTCAAAACGGTTTCTGTTTCTGGAAACAATCTGTGTGTCTGGTTTTGCTGAGACTAACAAAGTTATTTTTTTAAATATATATATAAATATAAAAATGCATGGAAGATCCCATGGTTACGATGTCAAATCTTACATATAGGAAACGTGTAGTTGTATGTATGTGGATGTACAGTACAGTAGTATAGAATAAATGTTCTACATTCCATCATAAATAATCTATGTTGCGTTTAAAGTCTCTCTTCAGAGGGCTGTTTAAAAGCCATACATACATGTGTCCTTGTTGGATGAAGTGTCTGTCACATGACCCGCGCTCGCTCATGTGACCAATGAATGAATGATTTTCATGTTCTGACTCCCAGGCTGCTGTTTGCTGTTTGTGTTTTTTTTATTCATGTTGCTGTGTTGTGATTGGTTCTCTCATCTGTTCTCTTTCAGTTGTTGCGGCAGTAAAATCTTTGCGAGCCACCAGTTTTCACTTCATGTTCAGAATCTGTGCTCTGCTGTCTGATGAGGCACCATTTGTAAGGGCTGTATTTATGTTCATAAATCGTTTAATAATCAAGTTCTGTGCAGCTTCACAAGGGTTGTAATGGTATGAGATTTTCACGGTACGATCAGTCTTTTCAAGGTGATTTCAGACATTTTCTCTGCTGCATGTGTGTAACTACAGTTAAACTCACACTGCAAGCCTTCAAGTTCAATTCATGTTTTTTGCTCAGATTTTTTTTTTTTTTTTTTTTTGCTGTGTTTCCCCCATCTGCAGCTTTCCAGTCAATAAAAGGCTAAAAAAAGCTTCCCCCAAAAGTCTTTCTGAGTTGATGTGCAGTAAATTTGTGCAGGATGATGAGATGATGGCATTTTGTTGAACAACGGCTACTTCTTCATGGAGGTGTGGTGTGTGTGTGTGTGTGTTGTGTGTGTGTGTGTGTGTGTGTGTGGTGTGTGTGTGTGTGTGTGTGTGTGTATTGGAGCCAGCAGGCATCTGTCAGCGTCTCTACACAAGAGTCTCGCTGTGAACACTCGTGTGATACACTCAGGTATTTGAGTGACAGAAAATTTTCATACATTGATATGACTGTTCCCCAGGAGTAGAAGGAACTAATTACAAACACTCAAATTACTGTAATTAAGTCGTTTTTTGGGGTACTTATACTTTTATGAGTAGATTTTCAAGTCTGTACTACTTACTTTACTAAGTATGCATTACAAGATGTAATCTACTTGGTTAAATTTAAAATCACAGTTGAGTCCTGAGAACAATTTGAATTAATGTCCACATCTTTCATCTGCATTTTAGGAGCCAATCAGGTGATCAATCTGATCACAAACGGACCAATGAAAACAAGGACATATTGATGGGAAACCAAACAAAATGCTGCAGCAGCAAACGTTTGGAGCGAGGATGTTAATGATTAAGCATTAATCAATTCATTGCCGTTAAGAATTTAACCAATTTAAAATGTAATCATGGATATTTAATCAATAGACAGTAACTGCACCTCATTTGACGTCGTTTTGTCTGAAGGATCCATTTGCAGCCATTCTTGGACTTAAAATGAGGAAAAAATGACCAAAAAACAGAAAAAAAACTTAAAATGAGGTAAAAAAAAAAAATGTGTTAAGTATCTTATTAATTATTAATGATTAACCGATTATTAGTGTTTTCAACTATTGAAAACTATTGGAAAATGCTCAAAATTTGCAACCCTAGTTTGGAGAGGTGACTGTGTCATCAACAGTTAAAAGTAACTGATACTCTGAGTAGTTTTTGCGACAAATACTTTGTACTTTTGCTTTAGTTTCTAACACCAGAGCTTTTACTTGTAACTGAGGTCACAGTGCTAAACATCAGACCTGATCTGAGAGGACCACATGTCCAAAAAAATCTGACAGGCCTCTGTGACCTGCAGTGTGAACGCTGCCAAATTATTGCAAGTTGATGAGTCTGACAGACAGTTGATGAGGACAGGAGCTGCCAACGACACACACACACACACACACACACACACACACACACACCACGGAGATTCTCCAGCTGCTTTGTTTTGTTTTTTGTTTTAGTTTTAATGGTGCTAATACAGCAGATTTAAAGATATAAATAAATAAATTACATCAATGTGGTAGAGTTCAGTGTTTTTTATTATAAAAAAATTATTAATACAGGAGAATTTTTTTTTTTAAATAACTAACAGCAGAATTATTTAAAATTTAAAAAATAACTAATATGGTAGAATTAAATTTTTGTAATAGCATTAATTCAGTATAATCTTTTGTTTTTTAATTAACACCAACGTGGTAGCATTCAATATTTTTAAAGAACACTAATATGGTTAAGTTATTTAAAAAAAAAAAAGCACTAATATGGTATATTTCAGTTTTTATATCATTTGTACCATAAAATCTGTACACTGCTGCAACCCCACAGTACATCACAGTCAACGACGCTGGAAATGATCTTCAATCCTCCAACAATGCTCATAAAAAATGTGTAAAAAGAAAATCAAGTATGTAAAAAAAAAATTCTAAAACATAAGAAACATATGATATAAAATAGTGCTATTTAAAATAACATTTAATAATGACCTCATTAATGACGCTGTTAATGTCTGGTCACTAAACCACCAGACTCATTAAGGCCGTCAGTGGTAGTAATGGTACTCTGTACTAAGAGTTTTGGTCAGTAGTACTTGTCAGTCAATATCAGTCATACATCAGCACCACTAACTACTACTACATGAGCCATTAAAGAACTTTTGTGTGGTTCTGTCAGTGTGTTTCACCACCTGATGCTCAGACTGAATCACCTCTCTGCTTCTCTTTATTCAGAATAAATACAGTCTGCCTGTGAACAAAGAACTGCACTGAAATATATGAATTCTAACCAACAATTAGACTTAATAAACAATATTTTCTTTAAAAGCTGACAAGTGTTCTTACCGACATCTGAGTCATTTCAAAGGTCGACCTGTCACTGGCTATTGTTTCTTGTCCCAGGACTTGGACAGGTGGTCGAAACTTGAGACTTGAACATTTTTGTTTTGAAGTTTTAGAGATTCACATCTGGAGGCCTCGACTTTTACTCAGTGAAACGTTGTGAAGGAGGACACGACACAGTAAGTGCAGAGTAATTCATTGTCAAATAGCAGAAAACAATACAACAGCCACACGCTACAAAGAGAACAGTGGTTTAAATAATGTACACCCACCTTCCCAGAAACCCTCACTTCTTCCTCTCAGATCACATGGTACAGGACGACACGAGCAGAGCGCACACACACCACACACGCCACACACACATCTGAGTGTAGAAAACATACAGGTCATCAAACAGTTCAACGTTGCACCGTGATCGCATCCTCACCAACAGTCTGAAACATCCCTCCCTTACACACTTTCTCACCACACACACACAAAGTGGCATCATCAACAAGTCATCATGTGCTCTATTGCTTTAAGCTGCAGTTTGGTAAAAGCATGCAGAGCAGAAGCATTCCAATAACAGACAGGTGGTTTAAAATAGTGACCCTCGCCGTAGAAAAAAGCTCCACCACGTGCTTTTTCTAAAAAGTGTTAACTTCATCTACACACTACCTGAATGCACTAAGTTTTATATTACACACAAGAAGAAAAACCTTCAGACTCAACTGGTCCATATGGAAGCCCACTCCTGCCAGGGAAAGAAACGAAAGAGGAAATGTTGGGAGTGAAAAAAGTTAGAATAGTTATCACAATTATAAAATACTTAGTATATTAAAGTTAAAATTGTTTGTCAGATTTTGACCTTGTAAATCTTGAAATGTGGTCCAGGTGGATCTGCATTTCAAGAGTATCTAGCTTCTGTATTGTGGGGTTTTTCCAACTGAAACAGGACATTGGGAGGAAAAGTGGGCGTGTCATAACTCAAATTACCATGCTGTCGCTAGCTACCTAACTAATGAATCTTGGCTCTGTATCTTAAAAACTGAAGATTGATTGATGGGTGGAAGTCATGATATTATTGGTTGGAACTGGTTGGTTAAAGCCTACGCAAGCACATCAACTATTTGGATTTTGACATAAAAGTACAAAGAAATTGCTTCTATTGTTAACGATCGTGTAAAGCAACAATAATTGTGTGTTCTGAGTTTGTCACACCATAGAAAAAATGTGTTATTAATCATCCAGCCACATTTGAATGATTTAAAAAAATCCCTAAGAATATTAAGTTAGGTCTCAAAATCATGAAAAAATGAGCAGTTTTCTCTGCTCTGAAACACTGGGGACGTGTCCACTCCACTGTCTCAGTGTCAAACACTACTATGACCTGACAACAACCTGAAACATGGATGCTTCATTGGACATGTCCAGACATGTTTGAGCCACCAGAGCCAGAGGACGGTGACAGGATGGGTTTTGTTTTCTTCTGTGTCGGGTTGTTGGAACTGAAGTGAGCTGAAGTGAACTGCTGGGCTGATTTGGACTGAGAGTTGCTGAAGGTAGGTTTGCAAGGGACTGTTTGGGAGGGGGAGGCGGTGTCATTGGTGGGGTTTATATAGTTTTGTCCACCCAAAAAATCCTGAACACAGAAATCATGAACAACAGTCAAACTCCACAAGTCAGTGCTACATAGTTCTCAATGTTTTCACATGTTTTCAGCAACTATTTTCTAACACGCAGAATCTGGTTAGAGGAAAAAAACTAACCCTTTTTCCTTTACACAAACTTGAAATGCATGCACATGAGAAAGTTTGAGCCATCTGGTCGAAGTTAATGTCATACTGAAATGTTTTGACATACAACAAAACTGTACATCAGAATTACGAGATTTACTAAGTCAAAGTTATGACAAACTACATACAATTTGATTTTTTTAAAAGTAAAAACTACTTGATAAATCTGAATTCTGAGTCAAGATTGTAATGAAAATTGAGAGTCCAAATTTTGAAGTCAAACTGAGGACACAATCTGAGTCAAAACTTTGACTGTAATTCTATGACAAAATTATACATTTCTGATTGAATCTGAAATAATTAATTATTTTAATATTTTAATAGTAAGCTGTAATTTAACTTAATTGATTTTTTAACATTCCCAACATCTTTTCTTGTTTCTGGGGGGAAATGGGCTTCCACAGGTACACCTCGCGTGCCAGGACAACCATTTAAAAAAAACACAAAGAATAAAACTTGAATGGTCCAGGCTACATTCACACACACAGCATTTTGGAATTATTGTGGCAAAAAATTATTTTCTCCATGACTCCATAAAACATTTACATTCATTTTAAATGACAGCATTTTGGATCTTGTGTTCAGTGGAAAATGTTTAGCCCTGTGCTTCAGAATTTAAAAAGTACTCTACACTGACCCTTGTATGGAGGACAAGTGCTGCTGCATTGTGGAGTTACTCTTTAAGATGTTGTGTGTCTCTAAGAAAAAAAATAAATAAAAAACACACACTTACAGGGTGATATCCTGACAAAAGCCATGCTGAGCTGAGCTTCCCTCCACGCTGATACTAACTTGAAACATCACAACCTCAGTAATCAACCATCACGCTCTCACACGTCAAAAATATTTCATAAAAATAAGCAGAAATGACTTTAAAGAGGCCGAGAACGACTGTGCTTGCTCATTATTTTTATGCTATTACTCAAAAATGACAACCTAATTATTTTGTTATCAAAATAAAGCTCATTTTTGGTCATAACGTGCTATGATAAAAAAAAAAAAGAAGATCATAATGGGTAAATTATTTTGTTATTTTGAAAAAAAAAAAAGCATTTTTACATGATTTTGATGTCTCGAGATAAAAGCTTTTTGTGATGGCGGTACAATTATTGCATTATCACATGATAAAGATCATTTTTCATTATCTTGAGATACCAAAAGCTATTTTCATGTGATAGTGGCAGAATTATTTGGCTATCTCGAGATAACAAGGCTTATTTTTGCTTCGGGTTAATTCTTTATCTTGAGATAAGTTTTTTGTGATGGCGGTATATCTCTAGATAATTTTTTGTATTAACGTGGTAATTATTTCACAATCTTGAGATTAAGTTTTTTTCGTGATAGCAGTATAATTATTTCATTATCTCGAGATGACAAAGCTTATTTTTTTCAATAAAACGGGTTAATTTATCTTATTTAAAGAAAACAGAAGTCTGATTTAACTTAATGAAAGCTGAGAACAGCCCTGCTCGCAATTCTTTAAAAAGTATTGATATAGAGATCACAAGTTAATTATTTAGTTCTTGAGATCACAAAGCTCATTTTTTGTTATTATGAATTTATTATTTCATTAGATTTAAAAAGCTTTTTTTCTTCATGATAACGGCACAATTATTTTGTTATCTTGAAATAAAAATCGCTTTCTTCATGACAGTGGCATAATTATCTTGTTATCCCAAAATATCAAAGCTCATTTTTTCATTACAGGTTTATTATCTTGCTATCTTAAGAAAACAGAAGGCTGACTTCTCCAGATAACAAGATATCTCTAGAAGATATCTCTAAAAAATGACTTGTTTTCTTGAGATCGCAGGATAATTACGGAGAACTAAAGAACCAGTGTTTGAATCATTTGAGTTCCATCATTAAAGGTCTCATTTTAAAGATGAGAAGTGATAAATATTAGAAGTCATAAGAGGACAAAACCTTTTGCTTTCTCATGACGACAGGTTACCTTTTTATCAAAAAACAAAGCTTGTTTTTTCTCGAGATGACATAATAACTTGACTTTGAGATTATAAAAAAGCATTTAAAAAAAATAGCTGCAAGCACAGTTGTTCTTGGCTGCCGTATGAATTCCCAAAAGTTCATCAACCTAAAACAAACTTGTGTAATACAGTAACCAAAGCAGAGGCAGTGATTTAAACAAGAACCTGCAACAGAGTTGTAACAAAGGCCTGTGGGCGGAGCATCAGCGGCGGTACATTTCCACACCATTTACAGCCACAGTTTGATCTCCGTGTCCAGGATCATGTTGTTATGAAAACATTAATTATTCTCACAAGGCTGCGGCACTTTATTAGGAGCCATTTTCGCCTCGGGGGTTTTTCTTCTGTGTTTCTGCTGCATTAAAATACAATAAGCTTAATCAGGCCAGTGAGATACTGAAAGACAGTGAGGTGCAGAGGCTGCAGTGAGTTTCTGCAGAACATGCCTGCACTACAGTAACACTCCCTCTCTGTGTACCCATTACACAGGTAGAGGGGGTCCTTCCTGCTTTCAACAGCTGCACAGTCTACAAGAATTGCATCAGCTGAAGTTAGAATGGAAAGATGGACTGTTCCATGATCATCGTGGGGGTGGCTGTGGATCAGGAGGTAGAGCGGCTCGTCCACCGATCACAGGGTTGGTGGTCTACATGTCCAGGTATTCTTAGGCAAGACAATGGACTCAAAATTGCTCCCGTTGGTCAGGCTAGCACCCTGCGTGGTAACTCACTGCCATCGGTATGTGAGTGTGTACGTGTGTGTGTGTTAGGGGTGTAACAATCCAGCAATCTGGATCGATGTATCGATTCAATGATCAACAATCCAATATGATCAGTGCAAAGCAAAAACATCGATCCATATCAGCATCTTTGAGATGCAGCTTTATTTTGAAATTCCCATGGCATGTTTGTGTCAGCGTTTCTTTCAAAGCACGTCCTTCTTAAACTCTGGAACTAAGAAACATGTTAAGTTGAAATACTTGCTTCACTTGACATGAACACTACGGCTGTGGTGTTCCTATTTAAAACTTCATTCCAGTCCAGAATAAGTGTTTTGTATGTCCATTTCAGATTAATTAGAGTTCAAATTAATGCAGAATTTTGTTGAACAGTTAAGTGTCTGTTTATGAGTTGCAAGAAATCATTAATAATCTTGTAGAAGGCGTAGATGTTTATAACTGTTAAATTGAGTAAAATGTTAATGGAGTTTGGCAGCAGTGAGACAGGCAGCCACTTAACTCATCGTCAATAATAGGTACTTTCAGAGCAGTGGACTTTTGTTTTCAGGATAACGGACTCAACTTACATTGACAGACAACTGACAGTTATAAACAGCTGATCAACCTACAGTGGAGGACTCGTCCTCACTTGTTATTGTCAATTTACAAGTCAGGGGAGGGACACAACTCACTACAACCATAGATCGTATATTAAACAGCATTTCAACCTATTTAATATAAAGTTTATGGCTTCAACTTGCTATTTGCTCTGCTGTACTCATTTTACCATGCGCAACACAGCTCTTTAAAGCCATTTTATGTGTTGTGGAGTCAATTTAAAGCCAACTTAACTGTTTACAATTATTTATGTGTTGTTTTTTTCATTTTATGGCCCAAAGCAGAAAAGAAGGGGGTGGCAGCTCCTTATCTTAAATAGTTGTATCAATCAGTCGCAGGCCCCTGAACTGAATTGACACTGTATCGTGGCAGACTTCAGATATCATCAAATATTGTACTGTTGTCCAAAAAAATCAATATATTGTATGACGATGGATTTGATTTACACCCCTAACGTGTGTGTCAAAGTGTGAATGTGTGGGAAAAACCTCGTAAAGCGCTTTATACATGTAGCTATTTACCATTTATATTTAGACTTTACCACCGTGGAGACTCACTAAAAGTCTGTTTGCAACACGATCAGGCATTAAAATAATAAAATGCGGATATTTGTGGGGAAATAGTAACTTCAGTTCTGAGACACTGCCGTACTTTTCCAGTCCAATAAAAAGGCCTGACTGTACTGGAGTGGGATCAAGCATCATATAAGGTGCTAAAGGTTATTAGAACAGAAGCGGGTCATCGTGAAAATGTAACAAGACTCAACAAAATGCACCATTCTCATATAGTCACGCTTTTCAACAAGCAAATCTTGCAAATATTACTCTATAAAACTACAATTCTAAGTGACAAGACAAAGAGATCAAGCAGACAAACATCATTCAGCTCAGTCTTTGGTTAGGTCGTCTTAAGAAGCCAGCAGCACTTTAGAGAAGCCTCATAGTGAGCTCTTGTAGGAAATTATGAGAAACGTTAGGACAGGATCCCTGAAGAACACCTGATTCACTTCAAGTGGCCAGTTAATGCAACGTTTGAGCTGAGTAGTCAACGTTTAAAAAAAAAAAAAAAAAAAGGTGAATGGAGTGGAGGTCCTGGTTTGGAAGGAGAAGAGCCCTTGGTCCAACAGACTGGTGCTGGTTTGTAGAGAGGGAATGTAGATGATGCTGGTGTCAGGAGGAAAAGACATCCCACTGCATCCACTGGTGAAGAAGGCAAGTGGACAGAATCACAATCACTTTAATCCCAGTTTGGAAGCGTCAGAGAAAGTAAAGACCTGCAGAAATGAAGGCAGCGGTTCCTATGGTTGGAAAGCGACGGACGAAATTGAGCCCCTTTGTTATTTGCAGAGTCCGAGAAGCCTCGTCGCTCAGGTAACAGAGAACAGACGCAACAGTTCTCCTGTCGGGGCTGGAGTTCCTCAGACAAACGGGGGGTTTGGACGACTCGTTCAGGTTTAATGGTGGAGCTGGTTGTCTGAAGGTTCATCTCTTCCCTGTCTTCATGTAGGACGGGATGGCTCCTCGAGCCGTCAGGCCCTCGAAACGCTTGTATGTGTAGTTGATGAAGACCCAGTCCTTGTTCTTCAGGTCGGCCTCCGTCTGGTTAGACACCGTGGTGGCTGCATGAGGAAGAGGAGGAGGAGATGAAAGGACAAGAAAGAAGTAGTAAAAGAAAAAGAAAATGAAGAACAAGATGAAGGAGGAGGTGAAGGAGAAAGAAGAAGAAGGAGAAAAAGAAAATAAACAACAATAAGATGGAGAAGAAGCAAGAGAGGAACATGAAGAAGAAGGATGTGAAAAAAGTGAAGAACAAGGAGGAAGAGAAGAAGAAGGATAAGGATACAAATAAAATGAAAATGGGGAACAAGAAGGAGAAGAAGCAGGAGAGGGACATGAACAAAAAGGATGAGAAAATTAAAGTGATAAGGAGGAGATTAAGGAGATGGACAAGAAGCAGCAGCAGGAGGACATGAAGAAGGAGGGGGAAAAGAAAGTGAACAAGAAGGGGAAAATGAAGAAAACGAAAAGGGGAGAAGAAGATAGAGAAGAAAAAATAAAGGAGGAGGAGAAGAAGATGGAGAAGCAAAAGAAGAAGGGTTTGAATCATTTCAAGATATAACAACACAGGCAGAGTCTGAAGTGTGTTCAGCAGAAGCAGGTAACCTACTTGTTGGTGTGAGGATGTCTGAATCAGGGAACTCATCGAAGTTTGAGGTGTCGTCAATGCTTTTGATCTCAATGGGAATGGCAGCAGGTCTCTCTCTGCAGGACACAACAGTGACGTTAGAGAAAGGAGCTGGACAAATGACATTTGAGAACTTGGATTAATCAGCTGGTCATCTGTGCTGTACGCCTGGCTTTTATGCATCAGGTGCAAAGAAGGAGTCATTTGGAGTGGCAGCTGAGCTAAAAGTGGTCCACAGCTGCAGCTCAGGTAAATGGCATAGAATAGTAGCTTCTTTTGAGATTAGCTTGTATAGTCCGTTATCAACATCTTTCCTTATCTGATTCTTACTGTTACTTAACATCAGTTCACCTCTGATGACAGAAAGAATAAAAACTAAAACTCATTTGATGAGGGTTTGTACAATCACCAAAAGAAGCACAGGATTTGCACCACGGTACATCAAGTGTGCTCCATGCAGATGCTCTGTTAACACCCTGTTAACACCTGGTATAAACATGCATACTGGATGATTCAATCACAAATTAACATCTCTGAGTACAGGTGTGAACGTCCTCTGTGCAAATGGAAGTATGTGCTCGTTCTTGCACAGATGACATCATATTACAGTGCAAAACAAGAAGAAGAAGCAGCCACAACAACAGACGAAATAGATACTTGTGGATGAAGCACACACGAAACACTGTGTGATTATCCTGCTGCTTTGCCTCAACTGTCAGTGTGTTTTACAGGGTTTCCTGATGGACAGACAGCTTTACTTCCTGTTAAAGTGACCACTAACCAGCAGGGGATGAGGTTAAATAAAGCTAATAATGCTTTAAAGCTCATAAGACATCTAGCTGTATGGCTAACTGCGCTAACTAGCTGACGGCAGCTATAGTTAGCAGTTACTTTAGCAACACAAAAAGCTATCCGAGAGTTGATGCTGAGCAGCTGGAGAAAATATTTTCTCCAGAAGTTTCACCAAAATCAGTTAATTAAGTTATAAGGTTTGTTTCTGTGCAGTAATCAGTGAGGCTCTACCACAGGAAACACACAGCAGCATTTGTGGCTCATCAAATTCAAGTTAACAACAACAACCTATCTGGTCTTACCAAACTGAAATGTACATAATGTACATGTTTATGTGCTTATGGAGCAGAGAAGTGAGGACAAAGTACTGAAAGCTAATGTACAAAATGGTTAACTTGCAGCATCATGTTAAACAACTTTGAAGCATCAGTGTTAAAGTAAGATTATTTGCATTTCTAAGTGCTACTTCTCTGTCTGCTGGATTGTGGCTCTCAGTGACACAGCAGCCTCTGTGCAGTGGCAGTATGCTTTAAAAATACCACACTGCTTGTCTGTCCCTCCTTTTAATACAACTATTTTGGGTGTTGGTTTGGTTTCCAGGCAGATGCTAATTTCAATACTGGAAACTAGCCTGGTCTGCTGGGATATGTTTCTATGGTAACTACAGTCAGTTTTTTGGTAAACTTCCTTTATGAATGAAGCTGCTCTGTACAACCACAGTCTGATCTGTTTGCCACTGGAGCAGTTGGGAATCGACAGCATGGCTTAAGTACACTTTATTATGATTCAATGCATTTTCAGTGTTTTCTTACTCTTTTGAGTGCATTCAGTAACAAATGCCAGAGACACAAAACTCTGTGCTTGAAATTAAATGTAATGGATTACCTTTACAAACATTTGGAAATCCACTAACTAGGGTTGCAAATGTGCATTTTTCTTAAATGATAGTTGAAAATGATCAATAAGCTATAAAGTGCATGTTTTTTTCCCCTCATTTTCATTTTTTCTAGTTGTTTTTTTTCCCCCCCTCTCTTTTTTTCTCATTTGAAGTTTAGAGGAATAGTTCTCCCCAACATCAAAAATACAATTTTTTCTCCTGGCTTGTATTTTTGTTTATCCATCTAGATAGTTTTGGTGTGCGTTGCAGAGTTATGTCTGCCTTCTCTCAAATAAAATGGAACTAAATGGCACTCGGCTTGTGGTGCTCAAAGCATAAAAAAAAAATACATTTGAAAAATTTCCAACCAGTGTCAGTGTCAAAAATCATGACCCAGTTACTCAAGATAATCCACAGACCCTGTTGTGAGCAGTTTCATGTAGGAACTATTTTCCTTCTAGTAGAAAACAAAGTAGTTCTGGTAGATTCTGCTGCAGAAAGAAAGTAGTTCCTACATGAAACTTGTCACAGCAAGGAAAGAGACACTGGTTTTTAAATTTTCAAAGGTATTTTTAGTGCTTTGAGTGCTATTATGTTCTATAATGTTGGAGAGAAGGCAGACATCTCTACGGCCGATATCTCCAAAAGTCTGCAACTCACATTAAAACAATCTATATGGATAAATAACACTACAGGCCAGGGGGTTAAGTGTCCCTTTAAGTTTACTTATTCAACAAATGCCTCTGCCAGACAAAACAATGTCAAATGAGGAGCAATTACTGCCATTTCTAATTATTTGATACATTTTTAATCTGTTAAATTCTTAAGGGTGATTAATCATGAACACCCCTGCCACTAACCTAAGGACACTGTCCCCGGTTACAGCTCAGCCAAGGCACAAAGCAAAAAAGACTATATGTACAAACAATTATAGTCTGTCAAATGTCATCAAAGCCAAGGAAAGATTTCAAACTCTCACTGTACCAAGTGTGCTTGAACATGAACATGTGAGATTAGCCCCTCACCTGATATGGTCGTAGTCCACCCCCTCAAAGAAAGGATTGGACTTGATCTCCTCCACTCCTGCAGCACCAATCCTGTGCTCCTCCTCACAGCAGAACCTGCTCACAACATGTCTTCACTTAACATCACAAACTTTCACCAACTCTATACAAACTACTGACGTGTTCCAAAGCAAAAAATGCAAAAACAAATACAATCAGTGATATTGGTTCTGGTACAAGTGAGAGAAAGGAGAGATGATCCTGCCTGAGGATGAGGTCTTTGGCCTTCTCTGATATAGGCACTTCTGGAGGGAAGATCAGCGTCTCTCGCCAGTTCATCACTTTCCTGTATGTCTCCTGAGGCGTCTCTGAGCAGAACGGAGGGTAACCTGCAGACAACAAGCACAGGAAAAACACCAATTATCTTTTAGACCACATCTGACCTGGTTTAAAACAGCTGATGGTTGAAAAATCATATCTCAGTCATTACCTATCAGCATCTCGTACATGATGACACCCAGACTCCACCAATCGCAGAGTTTGTTGTATCCGTTTTGCATGAAGACCTCTGGAGCGATGTAGTCTGGGGTTCCCACTGTGGAGAAAGCCTGACAGGGAGCAACAGAAAGCATGTTAGAGGCTGTTTGCATTGACCAAAATGCTATCAGAGAGTAATCACATCTCTGTTGAGACCTACCAGCTGCCTCCTGTTCCTCTTCCAGGTCTCTGCTTTCCTCTTGGAGTTCATGTTCTGGAAGGCTGTGGACACAGGACAGCTCAGTGTTAGGACAAGCTGTGACCCTTCTGATGCATCAAACACTTCAACTGGTGTTTGGATGAAGTGAGTCATGCAACATGAATAAACATGAGTGGCTGAGGTTGCATGCAGGGTAATGTATGAAATAAATGGAAGGGGTTGCCTGACTTTGCTTACTGAGGTCACTGGGCAGGCTGTGGTTCAGGTTCTTGTAGAACTCAGTACGGTGAGCCCTCTTCAGCCCCGTGCACAGACCGAAGTCAGACAGCTTCACATGACCCTGCAAACACAAACACACTATTATAATCACTGTAGCTTAACAATGAGTGTTAAGTCATTAGTAAGGCTACGCCACTTTGGCCTTTGATAGATACAAATTTATTGGAGCATGGCAGCAAAAATGTGGGGCACCAAGGCTCTTTAGTCCTTTTCATTAAAATGGACACAATCCTGATGGAAAAGGAGGTCAAGCGTGACTCACCCTGGAGTCCAGAAGCAGGTTGTCTGGTTTGATGTCTCTGTGAATGAAGCCCAGCTGGTGGATGGAGTCAATGGCCAGAACCGTCTCTGCTATGTAGAACTGAGTCGCCTCTTCTGTCAAAGTGTCCTTCTTCATCAAGAGGGTCATCATGTCTCCTGCACCACAACAGAACAAACATGTTGTAGAGGTGGACAAAAAACCTCTTCTAACCCCTAATTTACACCAGGCGCAGCTGTGCCGCGGTTTTGTTCCATCATAAGCGCAACTTCAATTCACACCAGCAGCGTTTCAGAAGCGGAGCGTCTCAGAAGCGGAGCAGTTGTTGACTTGTTGACTTAGTCGTTTTTGGTCATTTTTCCTTGATATTTGTGCTTCTACCATGGGTAAGTAGTCTATATAGTTATGTGGTTTCTTTTTTTGTATGTTTTAATTGTGTTTAATGTTGTTATTTCCTTCTTTATTGTGCTGTAGTCTTCAAAGTCATGGATCAAAGTTTTGGAGCTTTGTTTAATTAAAAAATACATCTCTATAATAAGACATAATGTTGAATTAATGAAGTGAAATACGATCTGTCATCGACACGAGATGTTTTATTTTGAAAATTGACCGGATTCATTATGCTTTTCGTGTCGGGACTTCCTGTCTGGTTCGATCTCCGAAGATTGCAGTTTTTTTTTTTAATGATTAATCGTGCAGCCCTACTGATGACTTGTGTTCATAGCATCATTAAGCAAACAATTAGCTCTCAAAAGATTACTTACTGCACTTCAAGTTAGCATGGTTCAAATTGCTATTAAATTATTATCAACAGGTAACAGATTCTTGTAAATAACATAAATACCCTATTTTAACCGTTTCTTTACCTGTTTTTAAACTAAACAAAATAATTTTATGTAATCACTTTACTCTTGGCTTCATGTAATAATCATAAATAATAATAATATAATTCACAACACTTGTTGGCCAACAGTATTGTGTTGTAGTGTTTGAGAGTCATACCTCCAGGCAGGAACTCCATGATGAGGTAGAGATTCATCTTATCCTGGAAGCTGTAGAACATTTTGACCACCCACAGGCTGTCCGCTCGACCAGAATGTCCCGCTCAGCACGGATATGACCAACCTAACACACGGACAGGGACACACACACACCAAAACAAAAGGGTCAAAGATGTCTGACGGATGTAACAGCGACGTTCCAGTGTATGTTTTTTTGCCGTCTCACCTGCTCTTTCTCCAGCATGTCAGCTTTGCGGAGGATCTTCATGGCATAGACATGACCAGTGTCTTTCTTCTGCACCAGACGGACCTGGACACAAACACAACAATGCTCATACCAACCTGATTAAGACTTCATTAGCAGGACAAATGAAACAACTCTACTGAAAAAAAAAGTCAGGTCAAATCTGTGTGTTTCAGCTGACACGTGATCCAAGACTTTGCAGATATCTAAAGGTGAGCTGATTATCAAGATGAAGCACTGTAATATTAGTTTGAAAAACTGTACTCTTGAGATGACAACGGCACCTGAATCATGTCCCGAGTATCAATGTAAAAGGTTTTTACCTCTCCAAAGGCTCCTCGGCCAATCACCTTCAGGGACTCAAAGTCCTCCAGGCCCAGTCGAGTGCGTTTCAGTCGCAGAAACTCTGTCTCCTTCCTTGCATGCTGAGAACGCCGCATACGTTTCTGCAGAGCACAGACACCACATTTAAAAACACATTTCTGTGTAATACACACTTGATTATTTACAACTGCACCTTTATAAATCTATAACTAAAATTCACTGTTTCTCCAGCAATTTAAAACCTTGTGACAGCAGTGCAGCAAGAGTTCTATCACATGTGTAAGTAACATTGGACTTCATTACAAATGTTTACTGTTCACTAAAAGGAGATAAACATTAAGCACTTTGCAGCACTGTTCCAGCTTATCTAAAACACTGTGAAACACTCACCTCTTCATCAGCCAAGCCTTCCTGATCCATCACTTTCTCCAGCTTCTGCTGCCTGAAATGACAATCCGACCATTAGCATTTGTTTTAGAGCAACAGAGTAGTGTAAGCACGTCCCGCCATTTCAGTTATGTTGGCAAGAAGACAAAAATAATAAAAAGAAAAGGCCGCTTGCATACTTTACATCACATTTTTGTGTATTTACAAAAGAAGGTTGCTCCAGTCTGAACATTAAATATCTTGTCTTTGTACTGTATTTGATTGTATATAGGCTGAAAAAGATTAGCAAATCATTGCATTCTGTTTTTATTTATGTTTTGCAGTGTCCCAATTTCTTTGGAATTGGGGTTGTATTCACAATAATGATATCATGAACCTCAAAGGAGGAAATCAAATGCTTCGAGTGCGTTCCATTTGAGTTCCCAGTAGGAAATTCCAACTGAAACTATCCCTGAAGTCCTCACCTCACCAACCATGACCTCAAAATTCAATATGGCTGCTACACAATCAACAGTAGTGACATTTGTTTATTAGCACTTGTGCCTCATTAAATCATTTATACACACAGTACTGTCTGTTGGCATGTTGCTTTGGTGTTTGTATGCACAGAATACAGTGGCATGTGTTGTTATCAAGCACAAAAATGTTATTTCCACCTTGCTGTGCTGGACCGAGGTCAGCTTAGGTGTGACGTCATACCCTGCTCTAATTTCTGACCTCCGAGGTTAATGGAATGTATCATTACTTTACTTGTACTACTTTCCCCTACACTTGGCCTTAGAGACTATAAATTCATTTGTACACATTTGCATGCACACTTTGAAGTATCATTGGAAAAGGTTGATGGGAACAGCAAAACTTGAAAAACGCCCAAATGGAAGCATGTTCCCGAATAAGTTCTGGCAGAGGAAACATATAACTCTCACTCTGACAGAAGAAGAAATAGAAGAAGCAGAAGAAGAAGATGCTGACATAGACTGTTCTATATAAGAATAATTACATTTTTTTTTTCAAATGACAAAATTTCTTGAAGTTACCTCATCTCTCTCTCTTCATGCTGGGCGATGAGGTTACTATAAAAGTTCTCCAGGGTCACTTTGGCCATGGTGACCCGCTCCTTGGTGTGGTTACTCATGGAGGAGCACGAGCTCTGGCCGGTCATCGCCATGCTTTACCTGGAGAGAGGCACAATCCATGAGGTGAGCAGAGAGCATGTCCACAGTACAGTACATCCTGTCAGTCCATGCTACGTCCAATCACAACCGCTGCCACATACAGCAGCTGAGAAAAAAAACACTGCACCAGTGAGGTGGAAGAGGTAGGACAGAATAATGGAGGGCTGAAGGAAGCAGATCTATTTAAACATACCTTGTTATGCTGAGGTCAGATGTTATAACACTGAGCTGAGCTCCTAAAAACTTCAACTATGAAAGATGGAGATGACTGTCATGCAGGATGGAAAATTAGCAGCAGCAACCAGCCAAATGCTGGTAAAATATGAACATGGGTGGCAGATTTCAGACAAAATAGTGATTTACTAGTTGAACTTCAATATTTATCTGTCAGTGGCTGGTAGATTTTCACATCTTAAAAAGTTAATTTCCCACCCTGCTGTTGTGCCACGAAAAGAGGAAGGAAAGCGGCTGCCTCTGCTGTCTGAGCAGAGCAATGTTGATAACATTGTGAAAGGGCAGTTATGAAGAAACGATGAGGAAATCTGATCTGTGCAAACAAACTCTCCTGTGAGATAAATGGGGTTCTGAGGCAAACTACGCTCCTATAGGTTTCCAGACTTTATGCTTACTTAATGAGGGGAAGTGAAACAATATATAATAGCTTAATCATAAATCACATAACTTCCCTCAGATAAATGCATGGTCTGCCTTAATGCATGTACACTGAAGTTGCAAAGGTGGACTTATGGTCATACCTGCAGTCTGTGCAGTTCGTGTGACATTGTGCTGGGAGAGTCATGTGCAGAGAGTCAGAACAGCTACAGTAGTAAATCGGTTACAGCTATGTGAATGACCAAGACATGAACTTCATTGTGGCATAATCTAAAGCATTACAACCAAAGTTGTTGTCAATCCTGAACCAATCTTTTTTTATTTTATGCTGTAAATTTTGGATAATGTAAAAACTGAAACAGCATAACTGGAAGAGACATAATGCAGGGAAGGCAGGGAAGGGAAGTGTCCTGACTGTCCCAAATTCTGCTTTCAACTGCCTCAAACTTAACAACCATTGTCCCTAACTGAAGTTCTTTTCTTCTATTATACACCATAAAAGGTATGTTACTTGTTCCCTGCCCATATATCTGAATTAAAAACTGAAATCACCCTGGTTGTTTGGTCAATGGCCCCAATTAGTTTCCATTATTCTTTTAGTCATTGGTTGAGTTACTGTTTCTTGTCTGGTCAATAAATGCATCACTGAAAACTGCAGCATCATATCAAACCTGTTTCTAAAATGCAGTAATTTTAATTGTAATGATAAGGGGTGTCATAATTTCAATATTACATTGAAAATCAATCAAAATGAGCTTTCAGTTTCAATAACTGAAATTAAAGGCATCTGGCACTTGTCAGAAGAAAAAAAAACACTCAAAAAACAACACAGTGTATCTTACTGACCGTTATATCACACCTGATGCTTTTGAAGAAGAATTTAAAAATCTAAATAATAGTTGTTAGGGCATAAAATCAAAGATCTATTGATCTTTAAAAATCAGGACTTAATAGTTTAGCAATGGCAATGTAAGAAAAAAAAGTTTAAATTGAAAAATCTGATTGAATCATGAGCTTATAATAAAGTCATACTGAATTGTGACACCCCCAGAAATGTTACGTTTCACTACTGAATTGTCCCAGACACTGTATCTTTGTGTCCCAGGTGCTATTTTTAATGTCCTCAGGACAACGAGACATCTTTAATTTGAGCACTGAATGCCGGCAAGCAATAAATGTAAGGGGAAACACGTAACACACTAGCATTCAAAAAGGGTACTGCAGTCTAAATTCAAAGTACTGAGTGAGTTGTTTCCCCTGCCTCATCCTCATGACTGAAGCTCGGGCAGGTTGCAGGGACAGACCTCCAAGCAGACTCCAGAAAGTAATATTAACAGAACTAATAGGCCTCCATGATGTCTGCATTTGCTTGGGAGTATAATCGAGCCCTGAACAACAAAACAAGCGCAAGACGAGCACAAAATTATACTTTGACAATGACAAGCAACAATGTAAAGCTATGCCCGTTAGCCTGAAAAACAAAAGTCCACTGCTCTGAAATTACACTCGGGAGTTGGAGCTCAGCCACTGCCAGCTTTACTATTTTACAGAGTCTGTTAACATATTGTACAATTCATTTGTTAAACATTTACACCCTCTGACAGATTATTAATGATTTCTTACAACTCATAAAGGAACGTTAACTTGCTTGATGTACATCTGGGATTAATTTTAGCTCCACATAAAATGAATGAATGTGACAATGGCAGTGTGGAACACACAGGCCAAAATGAAAATAGATGCTATGGAACAGAATGGAAATCTCAAAAGAGAACAAAAGAGAACTCACTGGCTGTAATACTGTTGTCTGAGAAGTCAGTATTTCAACTTTAAACTTAACTTCACTGGTTTTACTTTATTCCTAAAGACCAGAGCTGCAATGATTAATTGATTATTAAATTAATCTTCGACTATTTTAATGAGTTTTTTTTTTTTAAGAAAAACAGTCAAAATTATCTGATTTCAGCTTCTTAAATGTGAATATTTTGGGGAGGTTTTTATACCTCCTTGACAGTAAACTGAATATGGTTACTAATGAATAATGGGTTGTGAATAAAACAAGATATGAGGACATAATCTTGGACTTTGGGAAACACTGATTGACAATTTTCACCGTCTTCTGACATTTTAAAACAATTATTAATCAATTAATTGAGAAAATCATCAACCAATTAATCAACTATGAAAATAACCGTTAGTTGCAGCCCTACATATTTCCTTAATCTCTAATGATATATCATGGTCGTTTTATGATTTAGTATAGTGAATATCTTACATATTTCTCCTTTAAGTAATAGTTTTGTTCATGCACTTGGCATTGATGAAAATTGAAAATGCGAGGGAGACAGCTGCTCTGATGAGATTTCATTCATGCAGTTTGCGTTGTTTCCTGGTTCATTAAACTGCTTTCATTTGCTTTGTGTACAAGAGATGATAATTAGATTTACACAGACACTGACACAGTGCTCTTAAGAGGGTGGAATACAACTGTATTTAATCTCTGTGTATTTAAAGGTTAGGATCAGATTTGTTAAATTTCCCTTTAATGTAACACTCACATGTCTACACTGAAGCCACTGGTTGCTGGAATAATTTCATGGACCCGAACTAATGACGTGAACGTGTTCCGTGTTACGTGTAATTTGGTTACATTTGAACGTTACACAAATCAAATAAGATATAATCGTGGCGTCCTGCATAAAAACACAAGCAGAGCAGGCGGTTATGTTGGCTATTCACAAGCTGAATGATCAATCATTTAGGTGTTTTGCTCAGCTCTTGTCAAAAACACACTGACCCGGCCAGTGTCAACAACACGTCGGTTGTTAGTTTCGGTTGCAACGCAGTCATACGTGTCATAAACTACCCAAAGTGTAAAGAATTGTGAACAGAGGGGATTTTAACTCAACACTTACCTGCTACAACGTAACCGTGTTTCAATTACAGTTCATACCTTTAAGTTGGCGTAGTTAACGTTAACCAAATGCTTTAACTTGCTAACATTAGTTAGCTAGCAAGTTAGCCATTAAAGTTCCTGGCTGCGTCAAGTCAGGCAGTGAAAGGACGGATAACACTGCATACGTCCTTCAAAATAAAAGTGTCACGCTTGCAGAAAGGCAGTTTCATCCCTTTCTCGTCACTGTGAATTTTATTTTGAGAGCCACTACCCGGAAACCTCGACTTCCATTTCCCCAAACTTGACAACTTGAAGTTACCCAAAGCGAATAGCTAAGAGAAAGTTAGCTAGTAAACGTTAGCTACTTAACCTATCTGCTGAAAGAGCTCGAGTCGTTTGTTTTGAAATAGGACATCGTAAGACAGGGGACGTTCACGGTTCACTTAGTGGGATACTTAAGTAAAGGAAACCTTCAGCATATTGCTTTCTACTTCTTTCATTCTGTATTTTTACAGTTGGTCTTTGTTCGCTTACCTTGGTCGAAGGTGCGGTATCTGCCGTCTCTTCCTCTGCTTCCCCGTGTGTTGCGTCACCATTAATTTAAACTCATCACGACACCTAGTGGCCACACAGGTAATAGCCACAGTGCCCAAGTAATAGAGCAATTCAGTTGATTGACCTGGAGACATGAGGATTTTTATATTTCCAGTTTGTATTGTTCCTATTTTATATTTTCCCTGTTCACAGTGTTCTTATTTTTATATTTTATTTTTTATATATATTTTTTTATTGAAAACTTTATATTTTTTCTATCCACACTGTAAATTTCCCACTGTGGGACAAATAAAGGAATATCTTATCATATTTTAGATCATATCTTATCTTATCTTAAATTATGCACTTAATTGGCCCATTACTTTGGTATATTTTGCACATCTTGCAGTTTCTGTGACTGTCATTGTCTAGTAGTTGGAAAATGCTGAGTGCAGCTTTAAGTTGGTTGGGTCAGCCTGTTTGCAATTTCTAGCCATTATTATGTTAGCAAAGAACAAACAAACAAACAAAAAAACGTTAAAAAATATTAATGCCATCACTTTAATTCCATTTTTTGTACACATCAAAGTATATGTAATTTATGAAAAGTTTTGGTTTGCTTAAATATCTAAACTTGCTCTGAGCAGGAAAACAGCCTTGGCCCAGACAAGATATCACAACTTCAAACAATTTAAAAATGTGTTAAAAGCCTCGAAAATCTAAACTAACAATACCTCCTGATAAAAAAATGTGCTATTGTAATCAATGTTTTCTAGTTAAACTGTTGGCTGCCAACCATGTCAGATTTTTACAAAAACATATTTAATCAGATTAATCAGTAGTTAGTTATACACCCTAAGGAACTCTGTCTCACTTCCTGGCTTGAAAAAGGCAGGAATACTGCTTAAGTACTGTAAACCTTTTATTTTTTAACAAATTCATTAAAGAATATTGCTATCAGATGAGTCAGAACCATAACATGTCCACTCTTAGCCCTTTTAAATCAAAGCTAAATAAGAAAAAAATGTGTACTTTGATTAGCATTAAGAGAACTGAAGCAACTTTATAAAATAAAAAGGCTGCTCACTATGACTATGCTGTGAAATGAAAAAAAATGGAGCATTTTGTTAACTCTGTAAGACAGAGTTTGATGTCTACATTTAATAAAAAATTTAATCACTAGGAGGCTGGATCATTACAAGGTTCAATAGCCAAGAGTTTGATCTTTTAAAATATATTTTCCAGCATAATTGAGAGTAAAAATCAAAACCCCCTCAATATTCAGTTTTGTCCATTTCAAGAATGAGTGGGAGTCTCTGATCACTTGAACCATTCACCCATAAATTAAAATGCATTATACCTTTGTTCTAAAGTGTGTGCACTCTTACACTTTCATGGGCATTTTACAAAATAGAGCACGTTTTTCAGGGTTACATGTGATAAAACACTTAACAGGAAAATGTTTATCTGCACCACTCTGTTGAGTAGATTGGGATCATTGAACTGCTGGGTTAGTGCTGGGTCAGAAGTCAACAGCTAATGTATGAGAATAGTGTTTATGTGGATATACACCTGAGATGATGGTGGTGATACGGAGACAGATTAATGCACATCTTTTTGTGGGAAAAATCGATACAGGATTTAGAATGCGCAATTTGGTAAACCTCATCAATACACTGTTCCCTCCCCGTATTTCTCATTTGTCTTTCTCATCTTCTTCCTCAAAATGCCTGACCCCAATTCACTGCTGCCAAAACGCTCCGATATGTGTTCATTAATTTCTGTCAGTACATGATTTCAAACAGTAAATAAGAGATGTTTTATACCAGATTTAGCAATAAGCATAGTACCCAGGCAGGTAGACACAACACAACAAAAAAGCAACAGTTCCTAAATGCCTTATATGTAAATCCCATATTCTTGTTGCAGTCATTCGGTCCAACCAAACCCACAAAATATAGACACCCGTGACACAACAATCGAGGTGCCCCACCTTAAACAAATACCTGCAAGCACACACACACGCAGCTTTATTTGCCAGGTTTTGAGATATCTGTCTGAGATTTCTGGCTTCACCTTTGCTGAGTATAGCACTGAAAAACATAAAAATCTTTATAGCAGCATGTCTTGCTGCAAATGGTCCCTAATTATTTCTATGGATCATCCATCCTTATACACGGTTGGGCTGCAATGACAGCAGGCTATGTAGCGTCATCTCTTTCCTCAGCATCATTTTCCAGCTGCTCCTGAGAAATCCAGAGGAATTCCCAGCCCCTATCCTTGGATCACCTTCCTGTTTGAAGCGCCACCTCACACACTTAATTACATGTTTATAATGGTTTTGATTGTCACGCTGAAAACTTCCCTCTACAACAGTCTATCATGCATACTAAATTTTGTCCATGTCCAGTTTAGAACAGGAAATGCAGTAGAGATGTCCCGATACGATATCTGAACCAGTGCATTAAGAAATAAATCTCAGAGTCCAATCCACTCCAAGACACAGAATCCATTTTGTTTTCCTAAAAACCCTAACCCCCAAACAATCCAGTCCAAGGCAACCCAGTTGACAATCACAAAGACAGACAATCACAAAGACAGACAATTGAAAAAGTCTTAAGATCCAAGATTTGCAAAATTATTGTGAGACTTGTACATCTGTTCATTGTACAAACTTAACCCCTGTGGTTAAGGTCTGGGTAGGTTTAGGGGCAAAAAAACACCAGGTTAGCATTAGGGATAGATTATGGTTTGGGTTAAAATAATCAGTCTTGCAAGGGTCTGGGGTTTCCTTCTAGACACAATCTTATAATAGCAGTTCAATAACAGAGATTACATACAATCTATACACTTAGTACTCATGGTACCGTTGATCAGTCAGTAAGTAACACCCCATTTACACCTAGTATTAAAATGCAGTCTGTATCTCAATATGTTATCCAGATAAGGGAAAACACATGTCAATACATGGTCTTTCTGACCACATCTGGAGGTAGTTTGGTTTGTATTGTGTGGGATCTGTTGCTGGGATCTGAGGTTACCATACAATCTGGATAATGTATCCAGATACAGATCACATTATAAATGTAAATGGAGTGAAACGTAGTCGGGTTTGCAGCATCGGCCTTTGCTCTGCTAAAACTACTGCGAAATACACAATCCACTAGATTTTTCCTCCTCCCGACAGACTCCAGAGACCTTCAGCTTACCTCCAGCTTGGCTACAACAACGCACTTTGCAACCTGATCTGATGCTGAGATAAAGCTAGAGTTTCACTTCTCCAGTGATCATAAAATTTGGTGTATGGGACAGTGGTGGGAAATGGCAAGGTCCTGTTTCACACTACCACATTACATGATATTGGATCAGTGCATACACTACATATGTACTCGCCAGTGACCAATGTTGCATTTTAGGCTGTATCTAGAGGCATTTTCAGATACTGGAATCATTATCGGAACAACCTTAGAACTCAGACAATTATTCTATATATTTTGGGAGAGGATTGGAGTGGATTGCTCTGTTAAAAATTACACTACCAGTACCCTTAAAATGATACTAATACCAATTGAGTACTTCATTAAATAGCTTTTTTCAAAGGTTCTTCTTTATAAAGTAATTTCTTTTTGATACCACTCAGTGCTGGGTTATTTTCATCAGTTCCTTAAAAGACATTGAGTACCGGTACCCAGCTATAGTGATTTTTATACATTTTTAGCAATTAATTTATTTATTTTTAGTAATTTTAGATACATTTTCTAGCAATGGCTGCGCATGTACTGTAACATCCAGCAGCCCATAGCTCCTTCAAACTTCCCTCCTTTTCTCTTTTGATCTGTCCTTTTTTTTTTTTTTTGGCTTTACAGCACATGTATCATCCATTGACAGAAATATGCTCATAAGCACTCGAAAAAAGAAGATGTGGGGTTTTGGATTAAAGAGTATCGGACCCTCAGACGATCAACAAATGCTGCCAATCAGTCAGATCTGCTGATCAGAATCCCAGATCAGGTCGCACTCCGAGCTGACTGGACCCAACAGCGAGGCTCCGTCTGGACTGACGGAAGAAGGACTGTGTTTTTACATCGATGATGCTTTGTGCTCAAACTCGGTCAAATTAGATTCCCAGATTTCCCAGATGCTGAACTTCTTATGTGAGGATGTCGACCATATTATCATCACTATATTACTGCTGCTGTTCAACCTGATGCAAATTTAAAAAATGCACTAAAGAATTATTTCTTGGTATATATGTGTGTGTGTATATATTTATTTTGTTTTATATATTTTCACCTTATTCCATTCTGAATTTAATTAAGAATTTGTGTTGTATTTTGTGTGTACAGTATGGTGAAGAAACTACACCTCTAATTTCATTACACAGCCTGTGTTGTATAATGATAATAAATGTTCTTGAATCATTGAATTTTTTTCATGTAAAGGAAGGAGGTTTTAGTTATTTATCAGTGACAAATAAAGAAAGAAAGAGAGCATCAGACAGATAACCAACAAACACAAAAGGCTTCAAGCCATTGGGACCCTGCTGTCTAAAAGAAAAAATCACTGCAGGTCAATGGAGTTAAAAAAGTAGTCTTTATTTGAAATGATTTCCTGCTCATCTGTGACAAACTGTGGCCACAGGGTGAGAACCAACACGTGGAACTGGAGTCTCTCTTTGTGCCAGTGTTTCACAGAGTAGCAGCAACATACAGCCATACAGTAATTCACACATTAGTACATAATTACTTAAAACCAAACTGACACAGGAAATAAAACACACAGTGCAACATTCACATCTTGTCCTATGTACTCCTCTATATACACCCAGGATCCCCCGATCAGAAGCTAGTGTTTCTTTGTCTTGTCCCTTTTCTTCTTCTCTTGGTATTCAAGGATCTTTTTGTGAAAAATTCCTGCAAGACAAAGGACAGGATACTGAATCAGTGTACTGTGAAAAAACAACAAAAACATCAAGTTGTTTCAACATGAGCTCAAGTTACAAGACTCTAACTATTCATTCATTCATTAATGAACTCTAATTAACTAATGACAATAAAATGACGTTAAAATATGAAATAGTTCTGCAATAACATTTTGTCAACTCTGTAAAACATCAATTCTGTCAGATGGAAAAATCTAATTTAATAAAAAATGTAATCACCAGGAGGGAGTCCCTTAAATAAGTTAAAGGGTTTAAGATCTTTTAAAACATATTTTCCCAGCATCATTTCAAAACTCAACCCTCGTCAAATACCGATTTAATCCCAGTTCTCAAGAATAAGTGATTTATTTTAAATATGTTTTCTTTTCAAAATACATGATTTACCAGGCTACCTATACTGCAAGGCAGGTGCAGGAAGGAAGTGGTCTGACTGTCGTAACCTCCCCCTCATCCAACCGTCAAGAGTTAAAAGTCATGTGAAATCAAAAGAGAAAGTGCAGATATTGAATCAAAAATACAAAAAAAAAAAAAAAATAGAGAAATGGAAGAGGGCAGAGAAACTTTCAGATTTCACAAAGACATGCCTCTGCTTTCACCACGGAGTGTATTTGCAGGTTATGACTGCATGATCCCAACAAAAGCGGCTGTAGATGTACATATAAACTGTGTGATACCATCAGTTTTTGGTACAACACTTGTTCAGGAGCAATGAACTGAGGTATAAAATGACGCACAAACGCCCCAAGGCACTTTCTCTCATGGTAACTAAGAGTGAACTGTCCAAAACATTTGTCTTTGACGATATTCTGGATAATTTTGAACAAAGTGGAGCCAGGAAGAAAATACACTGCATAATGAAAGACTATTTTATGATTAAATTAGGCTTATAAATTCTCCTGTGTTGCTATATGTGACACCATAGTTTGCCATCTGTAAATCTTGTTGAGACGCTGCTGTCTAGAAGCTCTCACTGTTGCTCTCTGGCTGGACAAAGCTAACATCTTTTTGTTTCAGAGCCGGAACTGTCACAGATGACTGTCGCAGGAAAGGACACAGTAAGTTGGTCTGACAGTGTGGTGTGAACGCTGTCAGGCGATGCTGACGTGACATTTGTGGTGTAGACAAGGGGTTAGAGATGAACTTGTGCAAAGCCTGTTTACTGAAGTCACACCCCATCTGACAGCAGTCCTGCAAGTAATCTGGGTCATACCTCTGAACTGTGACTCCAATAAAAACTCACCTTGCTGTGGTCCCCGCTGCTGCTGCTCCGCCTCCTGGATGAACAGGTCGAACATCTGCGTCTGGATGAACTTCTTGACAAAGTGTCGAGTGGTCTTGGACTCGATGGCCTTGTAGAAACTTCTCTTTTCAAACACCCCTTGCTCTCCAGCGCGACTGTGTTTCACATATGAGGAATAATGGCCGACCGTTCTCACAAAGAAATGCAGGAAAGCTTCCGACACCACCCTGTTCAGCTCCTCCGCAGCTGAAAGAAAGGACAGAGGACAATTGTCATGACAGTCCTTTATTTCTGTTCCTACCTGACACACCTGTGTTTTAGTTTGGTTACTCACATGGGGCTTTTTGTCTGTGACTTAGTGCCTCTAATATTTCAGTTTGGAGCTTCGGGGGCAGAATAGAGTCTTCATCACCAATCTAAAAAAGGAACAGTTTATAGTTTGTGTAAATCAAAATGATTTAACCTTAACAAAATGGTTATTTCAAACTGTTTTGATAATCAAATATTTTTGCTGATACAACACTTACTTTGACAATGAAGGTCTGCTCTTTATCCTCGGACAAGTCGACCACCAGCAGCTGTGTTACAGACAGAATAAAAAGAGCAGAGTGAGAATGTCACTCTAGCGTACTCTTCAACATGTTTTGTTGTGTTCTCCATGATAACTCACATCACTCTGGTCAGTGACCAGGTCCAGCAGGCGTTTCTGGACTCCAAGCAGGTAGGGCGTGGGTGCCATCACGACATCGATGAGGATCTCTGGAACGATGGAGATGAACGTGTGCTGCCAGGTGAAGGGGTAGAGGAGGGCTGCTACTGCATGAATGACCTGTGAGAGTGTCCTGTAGAGAGACCAGAGAGCTGACGTCACAACTGGTTCTACACAAACTGTCCAGGTTTAGTGAGTTACTGTCAGTTACAGTTTTCACATTAAAATTCTACTAGGAAGGGAAGGGATTATGCTTTTAGATTTGTGGAAGGATTTTAATGAGAATAAAGTTAAAATGTTGAGAATAAAGTTGAAATGTCACTCCTAAGTTTTAATGTTTTAATTACAAGATCCAATTTTCATGTCAAATTAAAAGAAGTATGTTCTGTCTTCATTGGTCTTTTAACAGTCAAAATCTTTCAGTTCAGTTTATTTCTTTTTGCTCACAGTATTTCTTTCTTTCTTTCTTTTTTTTTTTTACAAACCTTTATTTATTGTTATTTGACTGTTTTTATTTTAGTCAGTTTTATCATGTATTACTATAGGCAACTCCATATTATAAAAATTTAATTTAATTACACCAACAGATCATAGTGAGTTTACAATAAGCTGCTTATTTTCATGGAGACATGCTGGAGACGATCTGGTTTCGGACATGTGAGTGGAGCACTGTCTGTGCTCTGATATTTTTATATTCCCACCTTGTTTTTGTAGGATAAAATTTGGATGTGAATGTATACAAAATCCCTCTATTTTTGAACAAATGACATGGAAATAATACTTAATAATGCTTTATATTCTGTGACTTCTGACATGTCTGTAGAGACATTTAATATTGTGGAAATATAAATAAGTAATAGAGCGTGCATCTTATAGCGTGGATTATTATTAGAGAATGTTACCACATCCATCACAACAAGCTGCATCTTTTCAAATATCTTCACAAAAATGTCAGCAAAACAAACACACAACATTGGAAATGTGGCTGCTGAAGAACTAGAGCTGCAACTAACCATTACTTAAATTACTGATTAATCTGTTGATTAGTTTTGATAAATCATTCAATTGATTTCCGTCTCAAAAGGTCAAAAAACAGAGACACATCTAATTAACATTTTCATTTTTTTTTCCTTTTTTGTGACATTTGAAAAGTAAAAAAAGAAACATGGGTAAAGACAACAGTGACATAGACGTTAACCAGTGCACCTAGTAGTACACACTTGTACTTTTCACTGCTGTCTGCTTTTTTTGTACATATTGTGTAAATAATAATACACAGGTGAGCGCGTCATACCCCAGTTCATCAGCGATGAAAATGATCCGTCTCTCCAGGACAGCAGCGGCAAACACCAGTAGCACCTCCTCGTCTGTCAGGCAGCCGAAGAGCGTGGCGAAGTTCACGTGTTCCAGCCAGGAATCCAACGGCCGCGTCAGCCTGATGATCTGATGGAGAGTCACCATTGTCACACATTTGTCAACAGTGGAAGCAGCATGTCATCACTCAACTGACAAGTCACTGACTGTCAACTCTCACACACTGCTGTCTGACTCTGGGGGCGCTAAAGCCTTTTCTAAATATAAAGGAGGGAATGAGATACAGGTTCATTTTAGAGCTTTTCATGATTTGTTTCTAAGACAAATAGCTTGGTTATATGTTAAAAACAGATAACTCTATTCATTGCTTGTATTCATCAGAAATATCTCTGTTACAAAAACTGCAGTTTGGTTAGACAGAAGTGATAGTACCATATGTGTAAAGCTGCAACAATTAATAGGTTAACTGATTATTAATCAACTATTAAATTAATTGTCAACTATTATCATAATTGACTAATTGTTTTGGGTAATTTTTAAACAAAAAAAATGTCCAAATACTTTACAATAAGAATCCATTAATTAATATAAGTTAATGTTTAATAAGAAAGTTAAGTATGGCATTAATTCATACATTAGTTCATAGTTTATAAAGATGCTCCTAATATTAGTTACACCCATCATAAGTATTAATTACCAGTTAAATAATGCTAGAATAAATATTACATTCCGTTAACAAATGTCACTTGTTGTCATTTATTTAAGGTTTACATGTTAATTAGGGTACTAACTACTATTAGTATATGGTTGATAAAAAATGTTAATTAACATAATGTCACAGCTAAAAGAAAAACATTTTGAAAAATGTTTATTTAGGGAGTAATAATGGTCCACACACTTGTCCATCCTCCATCCTAATTTCAGCTTCTTAAATGTAAATATTTTCTGGTTTCTTCACTCATCTTCGACAGTAAACTGAATTTTTTTGGGTTGTGGACAAAACAAGATGTTTCGGGAAGTCATTTTGGGCTTTGGGAAACACTAATGAACTTTTTCTGACATTTTATAGACCATACAACTACGTGATCAATCGATAAAATAATAATAATGATAATAAAAGATTAATCAAAATTGAAAATTGTTTTTTTTAAATAATTAATCACAAATAATGGGGAGTTTTTTATGTTAGAATTACAAATATTTCATTAATTGAGTTATGTGGGTATGAATATAGTGTACTGATTGTCAGATCAGTGGTGGATACACTCTTCTATTAACCAAGTCACTGAATATCATCTATTGGACTTTGTATTGTCAGGAGCTTGTCTTGTCTGTGAATGTAGGTATGTAGTGTGTATTTTGTAATGTTATGTGTGATGATAGAAACTGTTGGTGCATCATCACAATGTAACGCTTTTGTGGAGCCCAGTAAGAATAGCTGCTGCAGTGCCATAGTTAATAGCTGATCATAATAAACTAAACATATTCAGAATACGTTCTGGCCACTGTCAGTCTTTACACAGCCAGGGGACCATGTCCTTGTCCTTCCTTCAGCCTGAGGGCTGGCCATAGTAACTGTAGCTCAAACTAAGGCCACCATCAGTGAAGTGCGCTGTTGAAACATGGTAAGTGGCCTGATGGGAGATACGTGCTAAAGGTTGGGTAATGTAGGACAGGTTCAGACACAACTCCACACGAACACACCCACCTGGAAGATCTCAACATATTAAGTCGTTGTGTTATGCTGTACTGTGCGTTGCTGTGTGTATCAGAGTGTAGGAGGAGTTTTTTTTCATTCTTTTTAGCCTCCTTACATTTTCACCGTTTTTCAGGGGAATAGAGTGCGAGTACTGACAACTGCCTCAGTATTCATGTTTGTCAGTTCAGAAGAACTCTTTTTATCTCCACAGTCCTTTGGAACTCCAACTGCCTACAATAATATCTCGTCCTCTGTGTCATATTTTCCTCTTGTGACTCTGAATGTAGCCACATTTCCTCAAGTTCCAGCTGACTGGCAGATGCTGGGAAATCCTCTAGATTACTGCAGAGGGAGATTCCACCTGTACTTATCTGACCTCTGATACAAGTACCTTATCTTGATTATAGTAAGATAAACTTTTGTGAGCTTTTTCAAATTTAAAAGGAAAATGGTTTGCTACAATCTGGGTTGTATTTTTATATCATGGGTTTCTGCGGGTTAAAATTTTTCAATGTGATTTTAAAGATTTTAGGGGGTTTTTTTACCTTAATTTGATAGGGACAGCTAAAGAGTGGACATGAAAGGGGGTAGAGAGAGGGGATAACATGCAGCACAGGGCCACAGGCAGGACTCGAACTGACAGCTGCTGCAGAGGACTAATAGCCTCAGTACACCTCCTGACCATACTCTGTATAAAGCCAGTTGTTCCCACTAAGAGCAAGCACTGTGAGGAAAAACTTCCTTATAAGAGGAACTATAAAAATGTAGGACTTTTTATGACCTTTATAATAGAGCATGCTGTTTCTAGAACTATATCAAATCTATTATTTTTTTTTTTTTTACATTCGAAGCCTCTACTAACGTTTTCAAATGAAGCTTCAAATGTCTGTCATCATTTTATGACATCATCACCCTGTAAAAAAATATTAGACACATTAAGCGATTATACTAAATGAGTCAGTCTTTATTAATTTGAGCTGAAATAGTTTTTTTTTCATCATGGTGGTTTCCCACTGGAAAAGGCTGCCTGACAGTAAGGTAAAGGGGTGAAAATATAAATATAGCAAGCATTTAGAGGGAAATTTCAGCACTGTTCATGTGGATGTTCAGTCAGTGCTGATGCTGTATGTAGTCATTTGAACCAATAAATTGCTGAGATCTCCTGTTGCAAAATTTGTTGTACTTCCTGAATTTCGTGGTGTCACAGTGATGTAGTTTTTTTCTGTAGTACAGTCTACCAAAACTAATTTCTCTCTACTAGAAAGACAGTAGGTCCTACATGTAAGTGCTCACAGCAAGGTCTGTGGATTACCTTGAGTTTCCAGGACAAGATTTCTGGAAAGAGACACTGGTTTTGAATTTCTTAACTGTTTTTTGGTGCAATCAGCACCACAAGCCAAGTGCCATTTAGTCCCATTTATACTGGAGAGAAGACAGACATCTCTATGGCTGATATCTCCAAAACTCTGTAACTCACACCGAAAAAATCTAGATGGGCAAATTGCACTACAGGTCAGATGGGAATATTGGGGGGTTGGTCTGACCTCAGTGCCCGACTCAGGAATGAAGCTCTTAATCTCCACAGTGTTTCCCGGAGCTGGGAATGAAGCCTCCCTCAGCTTCTGCATGAATGGGTAGATCATGGCCATGGAGATCTGCCGCCGCTTCTCCACCTCGTCAAATATCTGCACACACACAGGAAACACACGGTCATGACACAGTACTAGTGCACTGCCGGGAAGAACATTCTGGTAGGGAAATACTAAATCATTAATTTAAATGTATTGACCTTTAAGAAGTCAACTTTAAATATACTGGATCTAATTCCCAGAAAGTTCCAGAGGTCACAACTTCAGTGTCCTGATTCAAAAAATCATTTATTCACAGCAACATTTCACTCCAATTGCTTCTGCATTTAGAGCAAATGACACGCATCACTCAACAAACAGAAAACCACCTGACAGCAGGTGTGTCTCCCAGTTAATTATAAATAGATGTCACACACTTGACACATTTACTGTTCTGTTAGTTTTGTTAGCTCACCACAGAGCTCCTCTTACATACAGCACACAAACACAGATAAATCAATTAACATGTCAGTACTATTTAAAGTTCAAACTGATAAACTTAATTGCATTTTGTAAATATACACTCATTTTGAATTTGATGCCTCTAACAAGTTAAAAAAAGTGTGATACATCACCTTTTCTTTTACAACACCCAGCAAGCATGTTGGAATTGAGGACACTAATTGTTTAATTAATTAAAGTTCTGAAAGACACTCATGAAAAAAAGATTTCCTGAACTCACCTTGGAGAAGAGGCCGAAACAAGCCAAACTGCTGATGATACAGTAAGCCTCAGGTGGTCGAGCTCCTTTTCCTCCAGGCTGCAGATTGAAGAGTGAAAGGAGAGGATATTTAATGAACATTAGAAAATTAGTTCTAAATGATGACGCAGTGAAGACACCTTCAGTCACACTGACCAGTAACCTCCTGCAGTATCCATTTCTTCTGCTGCCGTCAATCTCAGTCAGAACAAAGGAGAAGGTCTCACTGGAAACAGACCAGAAACACTCAGAACAAAGGATGTACACTGATGTAAAATGAAGTGAACCATGAATACAGGAATAAAGGTTATCAGAGTCGTAAAACAGCCGACAGAGGAGCAGCTGTACCTGTGGTATTCTGTTAGAGGAGCCCAGTTGATGCCTTCTGGGAAACAAAACAGAGTGATTGCCTTGAGCGTCTTCTCCTCTTCCTCCTTCTGAAATCTGGCCATCCCATCTCTCTGAAAGTAAATACACGCACACATCTCTGTTCATAAAAAATCTGCACAGCATAAACATCTCTTGATTAGTTTTTTTCTGCTTCACAGAGGCTTCTCCTGTAAGAAACCTCAGTTCAAGTGGCTCTATCTGATTTAACACTCAATTAAATGTCTTGAAGAAAAAAAATACTTCAGATTAATAAGATGATAATTTAGTTATTTTTGCTCCAAGTTATTACGTAAGAAAAAGCAGACAATGTAAGGTGTGCTCCTGTGTGCAAAAGTGTAAATTCAACTGTTGAGCCTGTTTATATTGTTTCATTTTCTCTGGTATACATATAATTTCTTGCGTTTATTTCTATTTTATCCTGTTTGTACCTTTCTTGTTTACTTATGCATTAAATCTTGTTCTTTATTGATGTTTCTGTTATTGTGCTATCCCCTTTTGCTGCTGTAACATTACTCATTTTCCCATTGTCAGATTAATAAAGGATCATTCTTTTGTATCTTATCTTTAATTCTGTGTCTTGTAATACCTTTTCCAAGGGGAAGAATGTTCAGCTGTAATCTGTCTTACTCCAGGTTTATGTCTTCAGGCCGACCTACTGAATATACGTCTGCAGTCCACCATCAAACTGACCTTGGGAAACTGGTAGGTGATCTGAGGTTCGTAGGTGCTGCTGTCCTTGGCCTTCTTGAGGCTGACCACCACCAGATACTCAAAGAAGTACTGACCGCTGACGTAGCGGTGCTGCCTGGATTTCTCGTCTGCCTCCGGAGTGCCCGGCGTCTCTAAAGGCTCAGGGTCTTTAGATCCTACACAAAAACAGAGAAATACATGCAAAGTTACATCTGTGATCTAATAGAAAGGTTGACAGGCCTCATTAGATTGCACTGTCATGGCTCATATCACAGTAGTGCAATACCTTTCAATGTTGCCTCTCGAGCAAGAGAGAGATATCGGTCAGATGGTTCATCCAATCACCTGCAAAGCTTTTTTTTTGAAAGAGCCTGCCCTTTTCCAAACAGTTTCAAAGGATGACCCCTCACATGGCTCGGTGTAACAAAGCTACAAAATCTCAACTAGAGGAAAAGAAACCTAACTTTGAATGAGATGACTGGCATGATGTAAGATTCAAGACTAAAGACATGCAGCAAAGGGCCATAGGCTGGAATCAAACCCATGGCGCTGTTCAAGGGCCAGGTGCTCCACCAACTGAACTACTGGGGCGCCCATTGTGAGGCACCATTAAGGAATAGTGCAACACTTAGAGAACATTTACAGAGATTGAGACATTCAGATGGATCTGAGTCCCATGACTGTATGTTGTGTACAGAGATGGAGGGTAGATGAGGCTAGCCTAAGTTAGCGCAAGCTAAGCATTTCCCCAAATGTTAAAGTATTACTTTAAAATTACTTCTGGTTAGAAGTGTTGTTAACAGTTCCAGCTCAAGTCATTATACTAATTAAGAATAATCTAAATGAGAATGATGGGGAGTGACCTGATCAGAAGGCAAACAACTAGAATCAGTACAGGCACTGAATGATTTTATCTCCTGACTGTCAACAACAACTGGCTTGGACTGCAGTTGCTTAATAACACAGCACAGTTCAGCACAGTTTGTAGGTATGTGTGTTTGGTAAAATTAGATAGTTGTTGCAATGACATTAATATTATAATGAAGTAAGCTAATATTTTGTCACATTCCAACTTATGATTATGGTGTTTGTGGTGTTGAAAACTGGTGGGGAGATTCAAGTGACTGTTGAATATAATTAGATTTATCCTCTCTTTGGATGGAAAATGTAATTTTAGTGAACTATTTATTTATAGTGTCTGCAACAAATGTTTGCTCACAAATGCTGGCCCTGACACCTCTACACACCCATGTCTCCCGTTGACTGTCCTGCTCTGTCCAGAGTCCATTATTCAGCCCCACACAACAGAACAGCTTCGCTGTGTCTCCTTCACAGGCTGCCAGCCTGCTCATGTGTTCCCTGCTGCATTCTTCCCTTTTTGTCTCAAATAAAAGCACCCCAGCAAGGAGTTGTCAGTGTTCAGGTTGGCAGCCTTGTGTCTCTCTGTGTTAAAGGTCTGCTGGTGAAAACCCTGCAGTACCACACTTACATGCAGAAATATTTAAAGCTGGCCTAGTGTATATGGAATTTACACTAGACTAGATTTTCCTTACAACGGCTTTGGGATATGCAGAAAAAAACTGTTAATTTGGAATGAGTTGAATCATCTGTAAAGTTGAGACAATACTCAACTGAGTACAGTTTTAGTAGGTAAGCACAATATGGATTTTTTTTCAACGATATGACAGCTGATAATTACCTGCTTCTCATGATACGATACGATATCTATAAGAGAGCCAGTAATTACACATTTTTATATTTTCAAAATAAGATCATATAAGCTGTAGTTTATACAGACCCAAGGGCAAGAAAGACAAATATCTAGTGAGCAAAGACGGATGATTTAATGTTCCAGAGCTCTGATCAAATCTAATTGACATCACTATGACAACAAAACAAAGAACAGTTATGACTCTTCAAATTAGGGTTGCCACCTGTCCTGTAAAATACGGAATCGTCCTTTAATTGACAATTAAATGTTGCGTCCCGTATTGCACCAATACGGGACCGATTTGCTCCGTATTTTCATAAATGTCCAATACACATGTCTGTCACACACACATCAACACTAAATCGAACAATAATGAACAAAATAAAACAGGAAATACTAAGGCCAGCAAAATTGTCGTGGCGGGATCTATGCAGGACCCCCTTGCTCCAGTCCTCTGAGTGTCTGTGCCTGGCTGCCTGCGTGTGTTGCTGTCACGGTTGCCAAGAGACAGACACCACACACCGGCGCTGCTCACAACACCCGCGCCTTTTAAAAATGTCCACTACACCCGATACTCTACCACGTCCTCAAAAGCGAAAACGCTTGCAAAAGTACAGACGTGAGTTACTCAGTGCTGCAAGGAGTAACAAGAAGTACACTTGGAAAAAGAAGTAATTCAGTGAGGAAGAGAGGGACATCTGTTGACTGTTTAAATCTGGTCTACTCCACAGACAAGAGAAACACTACAGTTTCTGATGAACCCAAGACTGTTGAGGGGAGGAGTAATGTTTTGCACTCTCTTTTTTTGTATTTGAATAAGCAGATAAACAAGTTTACAAGTGTTTTTGTTGTTTTTTTTTTGTTTTTTCCTCTTTAAGTAAAAATGTCCCCAGGGTTCACAAAGAGAGTCCCTACAGCAAGAACAGTTATGCACTTTAAAAGTTACATTAAGTTCTCATATTTATTTAGTTTATATTTTAAAAGTTCATTGTTGCACACTCCATACAAACAGATCTCCTTTAGGTGCTAGTGCTACTGCCATGTGGTAGATCATACAGTATCTCATTAACTAGGTTAATTGATTGTGCAATAACTAAGTTGTGTGCATATGGCACTTTGTTATATATTTTCCTCATTGTATGTTAAATAGGGATGCATGTAATTATGGCTTTATGTAGCCTAATTAACAGCACTTTATATGCAACAATGTTGCACAATAAAGAATGTGTTCATTGGTAATAAAGTATTTCAAGCTTTAAGTATGACTAATTGCTTTCTTGATCACCCCTTTACTAAAAACACTGGCACAAAATAAAACATACCACTGCTGCGGGCGCCCCACCCGACGGGAGTCGGGCCCGTGATGGTCATGGCCCCGAGGAGCTGTGGTGGGCGTCCCTTATTTTCATTTCTGAAAGGTGGCAACCCTACTTCAAATGTTAATTTCTCAAATTAAGTTCATCAAAAAACTTCACAAATATACATTGGCTTTAAGAGAGCATTTTGCAAAAGAATATAAATGAAATGCTTTGACATAATCTGTCAAATCAGATATTAGTATAGCTGATATTTATTAGTTAATATACACTGATACAGACCGGTCCAGCTGTATAGGCCAATATCTGATATTTACTGTGCATCCCTAAGTATTGGTAAAAACACTACAGTAAACAGACTGTTTTGCTATGAACTCATCTGTGCTGATATTATTTTGGAGATTGTTGCCACACACTGACACAGCTGTTTGTGTACTCTTATCAACAACACATGTTACTGGTATTTCTGTGTAGTAAATTACATCTGTCACAATCCATATGTGGAAGAGTTGCTTAAACATTGCATTACCAGACAAACAGAAAGCACTGCACAATGTATTTAAATGCAATAAAGTAGCTCAGTAAGAAATACTGTATGAAACTTATGCTGTTCTGTCACCATCGTCCTATGCAGTTATCTATAATGGCTGTTTCGGGCATCTGCTTTCTGTGTTTGTTTTAGAGACAATAGTTTGAAATGATTTATGTAAAATCTAAATTTGAATCTCTACAACAGAGGTGGAGAGTGAAAAGTTAGCGCCAACCATAGAGCCACGATAACCACATTTATGAGCACTATGTCAGTTTGAAATTCGGGCTGTCCCGAATACCATTTTTGGGTCTTCTAAGCTTCAGTGAGAATCACCCACGAATATTTGAAGCTTTGGCGAGGGGGTGGGAGTGGCAACACAAGCTATCATACTTATATACTTCGCTATTATTGTAATTATGAGTCTAATGATGAGATAGGAGGGGAGACATCGGATACAGTGAGTACGGTGGGTGGAACTAAGAGCAGAAATGCTCCCTCGCATGGATGTTTTTCTTTGTATCTGATGCATGTGCCTGGTTTTTATGTTTGGGTTTTGAGGCTAATTAAACACCATAGAGGGGCTTGAGTTCTAGCTCTTTTTCAGTCGTTTGTGATGTCTCCTTCCTCTCCACAAAAAAAAAACAAAGAATGTGAATACTGATTTCGACATTGATTACCATGGCAATGGTAGACGCTTCAAAGCTCTGAAACTATAGCTATATTTAATATAAACCAGAATTTTCTCTTTCACCAAGGTTTTTCAAAGTGTGACTCTTGGGCCTTTTCCACTGACACAGAACCAGCCCCGTTCTGGTTCACGCACCTAATTTTGTAACAGTTTAGAGCATGTCTACCAAAAACAAATTGGTTCAGAACCCAAAAAGTTGGTTCCCAAAAAAATCACAGGTTTTCCCTGGGAAACAAAGTGGTTGTGTCATATTCTGCAGGTTGTTGTACATTGTGCAGCGCCCACTGTTGATGCAAGGTTTCTACACCTTTACTGATGTAAATCTCAAGCACTTTTAAAGCATTTTCAAGGTGCCTTTAAGCTTTCCCAGTACCTTACAGCTGTCATAGTTTAAGTATTTTTACAGACAACATATGTGTTTAAAATGATATGCCCTATTTAATTTCTTCATCACATTAAATCTGATGTTACTGGCTATAAACAACCATAATTATATTTCTTAACAGAATTCTACAGATTCAAGAAAAAATAAAACAACAAAGTTTCATGGCATCCTATATAACATGGCTGAGCCAATATACAACAATCATTCAAACAATTAATAGACAAATAACTTCAATTTAAACAAAGAGTGACAGATCATACTATGTGTAGCCACACTCACACAGTGGCAAGTGAGGATCAAGCAGATACATCTTCATTTTGTGTGAAAGGCCTTTATCTAAAAAGCAAACTACTCAGTTAGATAAAGGTTATTATGAAAGTCATGCAATTAAAATTTCTAGCAGTTTAAAACACTTAATCAAAAATTTGTAAACTTTATTTCTTCATTGTGCATGCTGTACAAAGTTATGTTTTAAAAAGTGACAAACCTGTGGTTAATTTCAGTGTGCTTTGTGGAGGAAAAAGGAAGTAAACAGGAAGTATCATTTTTGAGGTTTTTTGCCTTTATTTGCTTACACCATCAGATACCTTCCTGTTGTTTTCAGAACCTAAGCAAAAACCTCTGCACTGGATGTAATAAAAACTGATTTAAGCCATATCTCCTGTGCTATGAGAGCAAAGAAGAGACACAACTGAGGGAAACCAGGAGCCTTGTTAGCCAAATGGAAGGACGCAGTGTCTGCAGCAGTGCTCTGATCACTCCCTATAGCAGCTCAAAAACCGTTTGTGAAGTCTGCTCACAGCAATTCTACACCACCATTGCAAGTAGAAAATATCAGAAGTCATGTAACCCCAAATCGCAATGTGACCAAATATCTAGCGCAACTTTTTTCACAAGGATGATGAAATGAATTTCAGTAGGCAATTTTCTGGTCTGATTGGGCACTGAGGTAACAGTAAATAAGAAAAAGGAAGTATTGGTAATACAAAAAAGTGTTTCATTTTTCCGTGATATGGTTATGTTATGTAATACTCACTATCTCTTTTGCCTTTGCGAAATGACGACCACATGGCACTGAACCTCTTGAGGGCCCCCTGTCGTCCACCTTCATCTTCACCTGATGGGATGGCTGAGGACACAAAAGCAGCAGCTGATCAGTACTGAAACCTTCACATATCAACTTCCCCTGCACATCCACACAAGAGTTAGTGTAGTATTCTGGCTGATCAGGCCTCTGCTGACACGCAGAATTATGTCACTGACATCCACACTGAGCATGCAGATCAAATATGGAGAGGCAGATTATGCTGCAGGAATGAAGTGTCTACGAATGTTTTGATATGTTCCGATGCATTTTTTTGTGACTGTAATCTATTTGAACAGCTGCTCCTCTGCAAAGGAGAAAGCCATAAACTTTAGAGCTACGTTGCAAGCTGACAGGCAGAGGTTATTAATAGTCAAAGTAATAGTCCACTGAAACTCAGACTATCTAAGAAAATCTTATCTTTACAGTCTAAAGAAAAGTGGAGAAAACAGTCCTTCCCACTACAGCTCCTGTACTTACTGTGTTTTCCAGCGGCATCAGAGATGAGGTTACCTTTGGGCTGCTCACCTAGAAAACACAGAGAAAAGTAGGCTGAATAAACAGATCTGAGATGACCTCTGTTCATTAGAAACCACATTTGCCAAATATGTTATCTTCATCACATATAAAATACCACATTTTCATTTTCATTGCATCCACTTGTTATTTCAGTCAAAGCTGAAACTTCGGCTCTGAGAGCAGGGCTGATTTTGAAAGGCCAGGGTTGAAGGAGCCTGATGGGGCTGGGTATTAATTAAAAGATTCCAATACCAGGAACAATAATTGTAGCTGAAGACAAGGTTGCACCAACAAAGATGAATTTAATTTAAGATTAATTCTAATCAGAGTTGAGCAAAACTAGGTTTAAAATGAGTATAGATAAGGTATAAGTTCACTGATGTAAATCAAAATGTTACACAGTTTGCTAGTTAGCTATTAAGTTTTTTTTTTATTCTAATGTTTGCTAGTAAACAATATAAGATTAGAGAGACAGAAAAAAAGAAAAAATTAAGAAGGGAATGTAATGCCAGTGTAAGACAGGTGGGGGAGGGTTGGGGTAAAGAGTGTGCAAAGTAAAATTTATGATCAAAATGGAGGTTAGAATTTTATTTCATTATATTTTTGTTGTTCTTCTTTGGATTTTAAATGTGTTTAAATGCGCTGACACACCACTGTTCTGAGTCTTATCCTGAGTATAGGGCTATATGTACTATTTATTTGTACTTATTTATTTATTTTTTGCTATTTTTCTTTATTTAACAACAATATGTGAATAGAAATCACTGTATAGAAGCTTTATGGGATTACTCAATTGAATAGATGAGCAATGTGAAGCTAAAAGCTACAAAGCTAAAAAAGTAACTACAAAGTCAGTCATGGGTCGGCAGCGGAGCTCTAATTTCTCCCCCTTTGAGAAAAACTTGTTGGCCGATTTGTCATCTGGAGTGAAAGAAACAAGAGACGCTTCATAAAAGTGAACTGGGTTGAGTCTGGCCCTTAACTTCTTTGAGGAACTTATTTTTTTCAAAATTTCTCAAGTCTGGATCACAGTTTAAGTTTAAAGATTTAATTTAATCTAAGTTAGATTCAACCAAAGCCAAACTGATGTTTAAAGAGAGGTTTAAATTTAATCTTTCTGAATTTTAAGATAATTTTAAAGTTTGGTGCAAGATCATTTAAAGTCAGGTTTAAAAATGAATCCTTGCTGGTGAAACCTGCCTTGAAGTGATACCAAAACCAAAAAAGTTTTTCATTTCACCTTTTTACACAGTGCAGCTGTCCACCCTGAAGTTTTCTCTATGCTTGTTGAGAAGCTTTATCACATTACCACATTTTTCCTTTTTTTTCTGAAATAATACGTCCATATTTTATGCATTTATTTTGTTAGACGTCAGACAGCATGCAGTATAGCCATACATTTAAATGTTTTGGTGGCATCTCAGCGTGCTTAACTGCCAACTCCATCAAATACACCTTGTTGAACTTCACCACTACAGACTTGTAATAGTTGCAGTAAAGTGCAAAACACATCACATTGAATTGAAAAACATTTGTGGTGATTAGCTGTGAGCAAAACCATACATATAGTTATTTTTGTCTCAATACGGGTACAAAAAGAATCGTTTGACTGAAGAAGTTTCAATATTACCTGGTACTGGATTATTTCAATCAAAAGATATTGAGTGCTCATGACACCCAGCCCTAGAGCCTAATGAGCTGAACCAGGACTAAATTGTTTCATAATGAATACTCACAGCTGAGGACATCCAATCAGGTCATGTGGTTTAGGAACTGCTAAGATGCGAGTTTCCTTTCTATCATAAATGCAGAGAATGAATGTACAAGACGTATAAGATGCAACATGACAATGACAAACCTAGTTAGAACGTGCTAAATGTCACATGTGCTCTGCAGGACTGCTTAACAGGAAGTTTTGTTTGAATGCTATAGATTGTAACGCTGGTTAAGTCTGAGGTGAAGCTATGCCGTACAACCAGGTGGACCAGGACCAGGTCTAGAAAGGTCACATTTACACAGTCACTTAGGTCAGGCTTATTTAAACCTGCTTTATAAAACAGTATTTCTAACCCCTCAGGTACACAAATACTTGATTCTTACTGATCCACTTCAACCAAGTAACTAAGACCAATCAACAACTAACACAAAAGCAGAAACAAGTATGCTGCCTTTGAACAGTGATAGGTGACGCTGTTAGGTGACAACTTAAAATAAACATCCACATGGACTTTACTGGTCTTATACATACCGTAGATTTGGATGCATGACTTCTCTGCATACATCTGGTTGTTGGTATGGGACAGAACCAGCACCAGAGCACATTTAATCATAAACTGGGTTGAGCCTGTCCCTTAACTTCTTCAAGGAACTTGATTATTTTTTTCAAAATTTCTTAAGACTGGATCACAGTTTAAGTTGGAGCTTTGAGTTGGAGCATAACATCTCATCTGGATGAGCATGGAACCCATGAAACCGAGCCCGGCATGGGATCTGTGCAAATCACAGGTGCATTCTTATTTACTTTGATTGAAAAATGACTGTTAACATCTCCATGTTGCCTAACAACAATGATTTTGTAACACAAGTTGGCTGTCTTAGTAATCCTCTGTATATGTTGCAGCACTAACAGTCGCACAGCTGAATCATTTGTTTACTTCAGACTCTGACGAAACAAGTTTCATCCTTGTGCTGCATTCAGGGCATGTGGGAAAAACAGCTTTGTACAGGAAAAGACTGTTGACCTCATCATTCAGATGGTAAGTGAACAGCTTCAGGAAAAAGATGGTTAATACTTTTCAAAATGTACAATTCTTATCAGTCTTCAGAATGTGACAACTTTAAGAAAATATTCTTCATCTTAACTTTAAGGACAGTTAACTTTACTTGGTTTGGTGATGGACTGATTTCTCAGATCAATCAAATTCTGGTATTACAAATAAGGAAATATCATCAAAAAAGTAAATCTGTTAAACAAAAGAAACAAATCACAACTCTTAAAAGTGGCGGAAAGAGAAAGAAAAAGAGTGAGAAAGAGAAGGAAACCTTCTTGGAGACTGGCCAAAGTAAAAGTGAAAGTCACACATTCCAGTGTTGCTTGGAAGATGGGGGAAATTCAGGGGGTGTAAGGTCTGTCATCTTAAGAGGACTCAATATCTAAAGTAAAAGTTGGTTGGAATTATTAAATACAAAAGCTCTGACACACATTTTCTGTCACACTAAAGGTACTGATGAATCCTAAAGGCATAGTTTGGATTTTCCGAAGTTGGGTTTTATGCATTTTAGACACCTAAAACTGTCTGACAGCAAGGTAAAACAGTAAAAATACTAAATACAGTGTACACTTAAACTGTTATTGAATTATTTAGGTGTCTAAAATACATTTGCTGCTGACCCTGTCCACAGCAGTGCATTACTTTGCTTCCTACACCAGTTCTCCTGCTGCTTCTCCAAACCTCATACAACCATAAAACTATCCTTTCAAAATGGACATAAAATACAAATTGTTTGGAGATGGAAAATGAAGAGCAAACAATCATTGTTTACAACTTGAAACTATCTACAGGCCTGCATTTTCCAGTTCATTTTGTAGCAAGGAATGACAGTAGCAGGAGTGACTGACTGTTTTACTTTCATACAGTGAAATAAAAATGAATGTAGTGAGAAAAATTACTAATTGTGTGATTCATGACAAAAAATGCTTGAGTGCAGTAACAAAAATGTATCTCACATCACCACATTACACACCAGTGGCTGCAGCATAAAGACTGGAGAGATGGGGGAAAGGCTAGCCTGGCTCTGTCCAAAGGTAACAAAATCCCCCAGAGGCAAAAGAGAAAATTGTAAATGCGACAAGTTCTCTTGAAATCACTTGTAGTTCCACTTTAGAATGGTCTGAACAATCTCATGTCTGAGGTTCAATGTTTCCAAAAGACACCTCGCTGTTAAATGTTTCAGATATGATTTTTCACTTCGAGGATAGAGGTATAAGAAAATATTGATACACTTGAGTATTGTCATATTATATTTTGTGATATTGTATTGATTCTTAAAAACAGTGTTATGATGTAGTCATACATGCAGAGTTTCGTGGCAGTGGTTCATCAACCCGCATCCACTTAACTGCAGCGTTGTTGTGTATCACTAAATATTGATAGGGAATATTTAAAATGCTTTCAATGCTCATTTTTTGCAGTTGACACACACCACTGCAGTGCCCATACGTCCTGCCTCCTCTCACTGTCTCACAGTGCTGTCTTCTTCTCATCACTTGTCTCACTGGCTCTAGCTGTTGTCATGTTATAGCCCTGTAATATTTATCTTTTAATAAAATCAAAAATTTTGTGCATCAATGTTGAGTGTCGAAAATGCCATTAATATTGATATTTTTTAAGGTATTGTATTGAAATTAGAAATTCTAGTATTGTGACAACACTATTAGGGACATAACAATACCAGAAATATAGTCAATACCAATACCAGTGAGTTTCCATGATTCTCAATACCCAATTCAATACCACTGCAAAAAACAAAAATAAAATTCAGTCATTGTTTTTCTTTGCCACAAAACTCTTTTGAGCCTCTAAGACAAAAGACTGAGGGGGAGAGTTATTCTGCCTGGCACACTGTCAGGGGAGCATGTCGTCACATCTGGAAAGTGACGCTGAAGAGCAGTGAATTCTGCTGCTGAACTCTGAATATAAGCTGGACTCAGAGAGCAGCAGTAGTTTAAAATTTTCTCACATGGAGAGAGACAAAATGTTAACGTTATATTTTGTAATTTTGAGGACAGATGACAGGACGTTAGCCTACGTGGTGGAACATAACTAACAAAACTAAAGCTGATGTGTATTTCAAGATAAGAAGAACACTGATACTGACACATTGGTAGGAGTGAAACTCACTCACCCTCTAGACGACTGCCTGTGAGCTACTTCAGTAAGTTAGTAAGTTGGTAGTGTTTCCTTCTTTCGTCTGAAAAGTTTCCATAGTGGTTACTGCAAATTTAGTATTAATCCCTGGTGATGCACATCAAAGAAGTAGTCGCCTACTTCCATAACTGACTCTGTTTACCGTTTATCTTTTCAACAAGTTGAGGCGGAGCTGTGACTTGCAGCGGTGTGTCACTATCTTTCACGTGTAATTCTTACTGCTCCACCACGTTCTTCTTCCGCTGGCATTTAACAGCAGACTACAGCACTTGGTGGTGTATATGTAGTGCCTGGCAGGTCAGGAAGAATTGCATCTCCAGTACCTTCAGTACTGTAAAAGAACAAGTACTGTCACTTTTTCTAGATTTTGGCATCGGTCCTCATAACACCCCTAGTTCTGATTGTATAAACAAGTAAACTTTTTTAACTCAGATTTTTATGCATGTGACTGTGTGTTCTTTATACTATGACAAGATTCCTAAAATTGGATTAAAACGGAATTAGGGTTGTATGATGGGTGAAAAAGTCATATTGTGATTCTTTGCCTAAAATGATGAAACGCACACTTTCTGCTTTTTCAAAAAAAATTTGCCTCTGGTTCTGCAATTTGGATATTGCATTTGGCCATATTGCAATTCCGATAACTTTGTGATTAATTGTGCAGCCCTAATCACCTTGCTTACAGTGTCATAATATATTGAATTGTAACATCTGTATTGTGATGTGTATTGTATGGCCAGATTATTGCCAATAAACAGCTCTCTTAAAGAGGACAAAGAATATACCCAACCACCTTGTACTGACATGGAGGCAGAATTTTCGTTGGTGGATATCAAAACCACTTTAAATATAGTTATTTGGATGAACTGAATCTTTCATACTGCAAGTGTGTAAAGCAAGACAAGATACTGAATCACTGTGTGCCTGTTAAAGAAAGGTCACCGCACAGAAACTGGAGCTCCCAGCAAGTCAGTCTCTTTAAGACAAAACTGGTAACACTTGACCACAGACTGCATTCTTGCTGGTCTGTGGTTGTCACTGCAATCTTTGGTTTGCTGCCAGACAAGATATGACATTCATCATCCACTTAGATGTACTATGTGTTAAGTTAATGAGCTAAGTGAGCACATACAGTACATGAAGAATGGGTTTGACTGAGTCTTACAGCTGGAGCATCCAACTAGACATTATCCAGGTTTCAGTCTGGCTCACCTCCAATGTTCCTGATAACAAACCTCAAGTCTCCAATACACAGCCTCTGTTGACAGGACAAGGTGAGTTTATACTGTGTCAATAGCAATGGCAGTGTTTCCCCACCCAACGCCTTGCAGTCACACAACTCTCCTTTCAATTAGCCACAGAGAAACATAAAATGTATAGCCAAAAATCATCTTCCTCTGTAGCATCATTTATTTACTCTTGACGTAGTCATCAGAGCAAGTTTTTCTTAAGTCGACACACTTTTCCTGGTTGTGCTACTGCTGTTCATTTATGATGTGGGTGTAAATAACAGCTCTGCTTAACAGCCTCATACCCCGAGGCTCCTGAACATGTTTCAACACCATGCTGTCAATTCTGCAAGAAAAGGAATGGTGCAGTCACAAAGAGCCAGTGAAAACTGCCTGAATCCTGTTCTGTTCCTTTTCACCCAGAAAACCTACAACCTATAGATTTCAAATTAAACTTGTGCACTTATTCATTTGTCTTTGTCCAGTTACATCCAAAATATAGCAGCTTTTAGCTGCATTCTATTTCATCAGTGATCAACAGTCACATTCTTGGCTTAAAATGTGCAGCCAGCCAAGAACCTCACCTGAGGTTTGATATGGTAAAGGTGTTGGTATCACTGATAATACTATCACTGACAGTATTTCAAATTGACTGCAACCAAAGCCATTTCTGACTGTAATATCAGCTACTTGCAACTAACTATTATTTTCACTGTCAATTAATCTGTTGATCATTTTCTCAATTAATCAAACAGTTTATTGGTCCATAACACGTAAGAAAATGTTGAAAAATGTTGTTGTTTCCTAAAGCACCAGTTGATGTCCTCAGATGTCTTGTTTTGACTAGAACTACAACAATTAAAAGATTTATTGATTATTAAGTCAACCAACAACTATTTTAATGATTGATTAATGGGTCTGAGTACTTTTTTCAGGAGAAAAGTCAAAATTCTATAATTCTGCCATCAGGAATATGATTTTTTTTTTTTTTTTTTTTTTGTTTCTTTACTTTTCTCCGATAATAAACTGAATATCTTATGATTGTGGACAAAACAGGACTTGAGGACATCATCTTAGACTTTGGGAAACACTGATCAATGTTTTCCACCATTTTCTGACATTTTACAGATCAAGCAACTATTAATCAATAATATAAAAGATAATTCGTCGATTAATTGACTATGAAAACAATCATTAGTTACAGCCCTAGTTTTGTCCACAACTCAAGGATATTCCATGTAATGTCACTGAGGATGAAATAAAGCAGAAAATATTTACATTTGAGAAGCCAAAATTAGAAAATTTGGACATTTTATCTAAAGAAATGACTCAAAGTGATTAATCAGTTATCAAAATAATTGGTGGTTAATTTTACAGTTGAAAATTACTTGATTCCTTGAATATTTGCTGCAGCTCTACTGCAAAGTAATTGAAATTCTACAATGAAATCAATTAAATAAGAGCTGATCTATCATCTAAGGAAAGGTTTATAGCTATTAGATTAGGCAGCATCCTGTACTATTATATAGTATAGTATAGTATAGTATAGTACAGTATAGCACAATATAGTATAGTAAAGTACAGTATAGTATAGTATAGTACAGTACACTATAGTATAGTATAGTATAGTATAGTACGTCTATGTATGTGCACTTGCCAGAGGCAAAACTCTTTTGGATTGAGTGAACACTGTTGAATCCTTGTTTTATTGAGGTATCATACCAAACTTCATTTAGTAATACGTGAATTTTATGTTGCCGTCCAAGTTGTTTCAGGTAAATATCTCGCAGCTCCACAACTTAAAACACTGGAGTCCATTATTCAGTTCGGCATGTTTGTATTCCACAGTGAACTTTATTTATGTCCGCAGTATTCAAGAACCAAAACATATAGAGAAGGGTCGTATGTTAACTGACTGTGCAAACTAATGTAGAAGTCTAGCTTGCTGTTTACATGGAGCGGTGGATACTTGATACCCGGATATACAAACAGGCACAACCTGTTTGAGACAGGTCAGCACCGCACGTCCTAACAGGTATGCCACAGTACTTGTTGTATATGAAACACCGTTAACGCAACGTTTTTCGCGGTATTTAAATCTAGAATAACACGTAATTACCCCAAAACAACGTTGACTCAGTCAGTCAAGTAAACGATAGTGAACAAGCTGGGCTGTGCCAGCGCTCCAATACTCACTCCATCTGCTCTTAAAGTTCGTCAGTCCGCCGGGCCCTTTTCTTCTCCTCGTCACTGTTTCACTCATGTCTGTTTAACTCCAAGAACCTCTGTAAGTTACTCTCAGCTGTTTTCATCAGCAGACTCAGTATCCCAGCAGCGGCACTGTATCGTCTCCATTCCCGCACACACATAGCATCCTGGCTCGCGCTCCCCACCACCGCTCCGCGTGCTTCACTTCACACTCTGAACAGCTCTGCTGGGAGCGCGTGCCCAACTGAGCGGTCCTCTCCTGTGCTGCGTTCAAGTCGTGTGCGAAAAAACGGCTTCCTGCTGCCGGTGAACTGAAGCAGGTCAGTCACACATCGAGTTAAAAACAACTAGACAGGCGCAACCAACATAAAAACCACAAACAGGAAAATGTGTCGGAGTATGTCAGTGACATCCCCACCACAACAGACTCACTCTCGCTCTGTTACTTAACTCAAGTTCAACCAAACGATGTCAGAGAAGCTCATCAGGCCAACAACAACAAACTGCTTGAGCAAGTGCAGGCCAGAATAGCTTTTACCTTCCAGGAACCTGTTAAATGTCAGAGACCTGAATCAGACCTACTTTAATGACTTTTATTTCACTCTGACAAGATTGTTTAGACAGGTTGAGATTTCTGGAATATGCTGTTTACTAGTATTCTGATAAATACAGAAACCTACCAGAGCCTTCATGGGGCTAAAACGACTACAAAATAAAGTTCACATCTGTCAAGTAACCTTTGAAAACTTGATCTCAGCAATTTTTAGAGAGTAGAAGCCCAATAACTCTCTTGGGAAAATTACTTATTATCTCTAAATAATTGCTTAGCATTGCAAAATAACACACACCATCTCAAAATAATGACTTAGTGTGCCAAAATAATGTTTTGGTTTTACGAAGTGATGAGTATCACAAAATAATGAGAAACTTTCTTAAAATAATGATTTAGTATCTCAAAGTAAGATACTATGTCACTATTTTGAGATATTAAGTAATTACTTTTATACTAAGTTATTATTTTGTGATGCAAAGTCATTATCTTGAACTGCTAAGTAGTTATTTTGCGATACAGTTATTGCCCTGAGATACTAAGTCATTATATTGTGATGCAAAGTCATTATTTTGAGATGCTAAGTCATTATATAGAGATAATAAGTAATTATTTTGCTACTAAGTTATTATTTTGAGACGCTAAAAGACCTTTTTACATCACACAGGCACTAATGGCTTACTTTCAGCTGTTCGCCATATTGCCAGAATCAATGTGACCTGCATTAATCAGGGCGTTGCAGTCATTTAGCAATGCACTTTCATAATACTGGCAGACTTAGTATGAGTCTGACTAGTATGACTAGTACTTGACTAGTATGAGTCAAGCTTCAAAACAGCTGGATCTTACACTTCCCATGATGCAACACAATAAAAATGTACCATGTGTTATACAACAGACTTTAGAAAACTCCCCCAGAGGCACAGAAGACATTACACAAATCTATACACAAGTTGTCATGACTACTACATAGACTTTGACATGTAGAAATGGTGGAAGGCCTCTCTATTAATCATTTATGATTTTGTCTGAGTGCTATTTTTGTATTGGGGGAAAATGGAGATTGCTTATGAGTCTCTGAGTATTATGCTATAATATATAGACAGATAATATCACTCTTCAGATTAGGTAAAGGGAATTATGTCACCATTTGCAATACTGCATGGTATGTAGAAAACCTGCATTTGATCAGAGAGCTGTAAAAAAAAAGATTCATACCCTTCATCTCAGAGCTCAAATACTACTGTTATTTTTTGTTGTTGTTGTCCTATCAAATGAATCTTACAATTCATCCTGTGTCTAGTTGCTTTAATTTAGGTTTTGTGGAGATTTTATGGAGAAGACAAAATGTAAATTTACCTCCAGAGTCAGTGCCACAGAAAACAGGCTGGAAATGTGTGATACAGCCTCTGTTTGCACCTGTATTCAAGTGTAAGAAAATATTGTGTCTATTTATTTTGAGGTAAAACATGTCAAACTGTTTTTACAATCCAGTCTCAAAGAAATTACATCTATGTACTATGAAATGGTTTTGAGTAATAATACATAAGGTATACTATATAATAATATTATAAGGAATTGCTGCCTGGATTATGTTCACTGGCATTGTGTTTTTCAGTCTGGAGGTGTTTGATATCCACTATCCACCGAGGTGAAGGACTTTGACACTGAGACATGAGTTTGCGTCCCACAAGTGGTTAAAATTAGACTGCTTAAACATTTGGTTAAAGAAAGATCTTGGCTCTGATTAAATATTGATGATGAAAGCAAGTCCTGTCTCATACTTCTAGTCACTGAGGACTATTTCAATGTTTAACTAAGAACACCATCTTTCCATATCATACATCATGGTTTAGTTGCCACAAGCAACATTGCGGGGAAAACAATTAAAATATGTTGTCAGCAAACATTTTTTGCACATATGAACATTCAAAATGTTTCCTCAAATTTTAATACAGGCAGCATTATCCTTCTTTTAAAATGTATTGGCTGTTGCAAATTAGTAGTACATCAATGTAATTTTTAGGAGACTGGGTCAGTTTTTACCGCATAAGCTTTTTTGGAATTCTTGCAGGGGCAAAGCTGGACAGACTGAGCTGGACTTCTAAGGAACAAGCTAGTCAGCAACACAGTGCGGACAAGTACAGTATGGGGCATTTTTCTGATACATTGGACTTCCATTATGTAAAGGAATTGTTGTCTTTATAGGAAATGGTAACATGTTCTCACTCCTAACTTGTCAAATACAGCAGTTTGATCAGTGCCCTATAATCCTCAATCTATGATGCTTTACGCCTCTAGCCTCAGTTCTGCACATGCAGGGCTCTGTGGTGAAGCAACATCCGGGTAGACTTTCAAAATAAAGTCATGAAAACACTTTGTTATATTCAAGCAAGAAAACTGCTTGGTTTGGTCAGGAATACATGGTTTGGGTTAAAATAGCACAGTTATAATAAGTACATTAGTCGTTTAAGTTAAAGTACATAACATAACTTACACCACTAATGCACTTATTTTAGCCCAACATATCTTAAATAATTTACATAATGTTAGTTATGTATGTTATGTAACTTAACTTATGTACGTTACATAAGTTCAACAACACTGACTTTTGGTTTCATATGGGACATGGACCCTGGTCTCCTGGGTGGACGTCCTGTTTGTTTGACCCATCCATCCACCCAACCTCCTCCTTATGTCAGAGATATACTTGCTTTTTAATATGTATCCTTAATTTCACACATTCAAACGAGTTGTTTAAAGCAAGTATATTTTTGGCCATGTGCTGACATTCTCTGTGACTTCAACCGGTTTATTCCACTGGGCATGGCACGTCTGCATCACGGTTTTGATCCGTCCTCCACACAGTTGCATGTCCCACCAGCAGCGTTTCGGCAGCGGAGCGTTTCGCTCACCTGATCATGTTTACTTGCTTACATTTTGTTGATTTGATCCTCTTTCCTTGCTTTTTGTGGTTCTACCAGGTTACATAGTTAAATGGTTTCTTTTCTTTCTGTCTTATGATCACAAGTCTTCACAGGGTCTTTTATTTTGAAAATTGACTGGATTCTCACTGCTGTTTTATGTCTACCTGTTTGATCTGCTCTATGCTGATCGATGGCATCTGTCAAAAATAGACTTGGCACATATTTGAAGTGGAGCGAAACAGAGAGCTGAGGTGCTGCTGGTGGAATTACAAGAACTGCATAGAATCCGGCTGTTGTGGCGCAGTTGTAACGCAACACAGCCATGCCTGATGGAATCTAGCTGTAACGCCACATCAAAACATAATGCTGGAGGGGCATTTCCAGAAATAATGCTAGAAGGGTACAGTGTCTTTTTGAAGTATGGGTCACTGATCAAGCTTCTGTATTTGACAAGTTGGGAGTGAGAACAGGCTGGAAATGTTGATGCGGTTAGATTTGGCAAAAAAGGCCCAGCTCTTTGAGGGAGGTCAAATGATCAAAGCAGCAACAAGGATCCTGCTAGAGCACATAAGGGTGGGGTGGTGGAGGGAGCTGCAGCAGAAAGTGACACCTGGCATGAGTGTGTGAGGTGTGTTTAACAAAACGTGACCTTCCACTGACTTTGTATGCAGTCACGCCATGTCTAAAGTTCCCTTTGCATCCTGTCTGAGCACACCTTAACAGTCAGGTTATAAAAGCCACATTCTGTGTCTGTATGAATATGATTGGATGCTGCTAGCCAGCTGGTAGCCAAGCAGCTGATGACTGTGCCAGAGATGAAACAGCTGAGGCTGATCAGGTAATGCAAGCGTGACTTCAGTCCTCTGCCTGAAAGTATGCAGAGCTCAGTTAGCATTTAGCCACGCTTTGCCATGTTACCTTCATACATACCTGTCTTCTTCAGCTGGTCCTGAGTACTGTTTAAAGGTGTGGCACCATCTTCATCCGGGACGCACTCTAGAATTAAATATGAAAAAGAACCCAAGATCTACAAGGTATTCTTCATGAGGGAAAGAAATGATTTGTCCTGTCATTGCATGAAGAGAGATGTGATGAAGAGAATGTGTGTTATCACTTTGGTAGATTTAAGATAGTGAGAGAAGTTGACTGACTGGAAGTGATGTAAGTATATTTTTTACCCCTTCTTGATGTCTCTCGTACTGATGAAAACGACAGCAACCCTCTCCGCCGTGTGAATCCAGGCCCTTCATAACTGTGACTTTCTGTGGAAATTTCACATCGACATAATGAAGTGAGTTATCAATAAATAACCGGCTAATTGAGATGATATGGAAGTGTATTGCTGCCACTCCAGAAAAAGAAAAACAGACCAGTATAGCGTTATAACAGGTCAATTCCAAGTCATTACAATATACAAAGGTATCCTATTACAACAAGAACATTTCTTGTTATAGTCTATTTACTTTGTATAACATGAAATTTATATAATCTTTATTTTATTTTATTTTATTGAGGATTAGGAGTAAACTGTATTTTTAGAAGGTTTTGATTTTTACTCCTCAATTATGATGGAAAATATATTTTGAAAGATCAAACATTCGGGCTACAGAGTTGACATGTTATGGTTGAGACACATCTGGTAGCAACGTTATTTAAAGAATTTATCTGAAAGTATTTTACCAGTGCTTGAGCAGTACCTTTTTAAACCAGGAAGTGAGACAAGGGCCCTTAGGATATAGCTAAACCTGTTTCTGCCTGATTAAATTTTGTAAAAATCTGACGGAGTTGATGGAAATCTGGGACACAAATTTAAAGGGCCAACATTTTCATAAAAAAATGATTTTAAAACAAAGAAGATTATAATAGCACATTTTAATGTTATCCGTAGGTATTAGTTGTTTTAAATTGTTTGAAGTTGAGAATTCTTGTCTTGGACAAGGGTGTTTTCAGGCACAGAGCAAGTTTAGAAATTAAAATAAAAATAATAAATAAATAAATAAAAATATATTTATATATTTAATCCTTTAAAAAAATATTATTGTGTTATAATGTGATAACTTATATAACAATTAAAATTTTCATGGTAAAATGTAAAATGTTTTATAACATGAAAAATAGTGACATGATAGTTCAAATGATGTAATAACTGAAAATATCCTGTTATAATATTGAAACAATCCTTGTAGTAACAATACTAAAAACTGATCCTTTTTTTCTGTTGAGGCAGCAATGCACTTTACAGTTATTAAATTAAGACATTTGACATCAGCATGAATGTGTACTGTATGATCCACTGTCTTACTTTTAATACGGAGAGATGAGAAGCTGAAACTCCTCCTTTGGTTTGGAGACAGTGGCTCCGTTGGACTCTGAGACAGAAGGGAATAAATAAAATTAAAATGAAATATAAAAACTCAGAAGCAAATTATACAAATAAATTGGTTGGGCTGAAAGAACGATTCGTCTAATTTTCTGCCTAGCTAGCAAAAGAAATTATAGCTGCTGCGCAGCAATGGTCGGGGCCGGGCAATTTTAGGCAAGGGATAACAGGGAAAAGTGTTGTTTGTGTAAAGTGTATTTTAACCTTCATAGTCTCTAATCCACATAGTATGATGCCTGAACATAGGCCTTTCACATTAGAAAGTCCGTCCTGCCTTAGCTGAGGCTCGAGCTCACGACTTCTGAGACTGAGGTCTGTCTTTTATCTCACTGAGCTAATTGGCAAGTGACAGTTCATGTGGGTTTTGACTAAGCCAGGATCAGGTGCCAGGCAGCAGCCATCCATGCCATGGAAAAGCAAATTTCAAAGTGAAAGTTCCAAATCCGTAGCACATATGGTTGATTTGTTATGAATTTTCAAAGTTTTGAAATTTAGAGGCTTGCTGTAGCGCCACCATCAGGACTATTGTCTTGTGTTTCCAGTTGAGGACATCTGGCATGGGACTGGACCTTTGTGAAAAGTTTGGGTAGATTTCTCATATGGAAATGTTGTACAAGCCGAGGCTTGAGCTCACAACCTTCAACACCAAGACCATCCTCTATCTCACTGAGCTAATTGGCAAATGGAAACACCACTTGTAGCTTCACAAATTGACTAAGTCAGTCACCTGTGTGCAAGACAGCAGCTGTTAGCATATAAAGGCAGATTTCAAATGGCTGTCAAAAATTCAGTTATTGAGACAAAAATCCCAAAATACACAAATTGCATCTAGACAGCATGGAGATGTTGGTCATTAGTTTTTAACAATGATTTATTGGCTCCAAAAGTGAAAAACTGATGTTTAAAAAATGCCATTTTTGCATTGACTCCAATTGTTCGCATGAGAGTGAAATTCAAAATGCTGTAAAAAATTCAGTTTTTGAGATAAAATTCTGATATTTTCCAAACATCATCTACCATGACTCCAAAATTTTGTCATTTTTTTCATGAACATTGAAAATGTATTAAGCAAGAATTTGCAAGTATATGTTTACAATACCATTTACAGTCAAACATTTTGATGCACTGTAGGCTCAATTTTCCATAAATCAAAAATCTGTGTGGATGGTTTGTGTAGGACAGTCTGAAGATGCTCTGTTGCAAGTTTGGTGTCAATTAAGCAAAAATTGTGGGAGGAGATAGGTTTAATAAGTTTTACAGTTTTTGAAAAAAACAGAGTGATGGACTTCATAATTTGCAATAGGTTTAAATGTACAAAAGTTTCTTCAATATTGGGGCTACATTTTGGCGAAAGTTGCAAATCTGTAGCACATATGGTTGATTTATTATGAATTTTCAAAATTTTGAACTTTAGAGGCTTGCTGTAGTGCCACCATCAGGACTATTGGCCTGTTTTTGCAGCTGAGGCAATCTGGCATGGGACTGGACCTTTGTGCAAAGTTTGGTCATTTTTCGCGCATGGGAAGTAGGATTTCCTCGGAAGAAGAAGAGAAAGAAGAACATGCAGGATTACAATAGTGTCCTGGCAGCTTAGGCTGCCCGGCCCCTAATAAGGATGATAGTCAGTCAGCAATCAACCAGTGTTTCGGGGCTTGTCATCAGACATCAGCCGATGAGTTCCAATATTACATTTCGCCCAATGCATTCTAACTCTTTTGTTTTCCACACAGACTGTCAGACGCAATAGGTCAATAGTACTCAGACTACAAACAGAAACTAGAACACTTCCGGTACCAAAACCTTGTAGAGTGCAGATCCCCACCAGGTAATGGTGAAGATGGTGACGCGCCTACTGCAATGTTACCACAACTGTCAGATGCAAAAGTGCCACCAACATTAACATGACCCTTACATATATTGTCCCAAACTGAAATAAGATTTCAAACTGAAGCAGTTGTTGATCACTTGTGGTCCCTAGTGGCCAGTTAAGAAGAGCGAGAAGTCAGCTGTCAATGGTCATATAAAACAGAGCAGGCAAATAATAGAATTACTGCCTCACAGTTGTTTGTCTCCACCAACCAGTCAAGTTACAGTTTACATTCATGTCTGTCCAGACTCATATCTGTAGTGAAGGAATTTAATATGACATTTACCACTATATTGACCTGTATATATGACAGAATTTAATAAAAGTCATAAAGAGTATGCTGTCATCACTTAGAGACTTGCATGGATGCATGAGTAGTCAACACACCTGAAGCTTTTCCGCAGTTAATCTCAAATACTGCTGGACTGATTACCTTTTTTTTTTGTGCACATTCATGACTGTATGCTAGACCTCTGTGATTCAGAAATATTGAAAAAGCTTAAAAAATCTTTTGTATGGGTCCATGCAGTGACAGCCATGACCAGAAACACTGTCTTTTCATTCCATTCTTGTGAACACTTTGAGGAAATTTCTTCAAACTTGGCACATGACCACAAGCACTCAAAGATGAACTGATTAGATTTTGGTGGTCAAAGTTCAAAGGTTCCTGCCAGGCAAGAGATGGTTAAGCACCTACTGCAATGCCATGCCAGGCTAAATTGGTGCAGCTTTAAACTCATTTACAATGCAATACTTATTTTGTATTTTTTGTGGTAGTTCTTGGTCTGAGCCTACTAAACTTTGATGTTCACTGTCTATCTTTACTGAGCTCTAATACTGTAGTTTGTTTGCTCTGCTGTGACTTTAAAAAGTCAAGTCAAAATCAATCCCAAGTCACTGACACTGGCTACCATCATACTACCATACAATTATTATACTTCTCTTTGGTTTGTTGCTGCGGCTTTTATAGTTAGTCGACCTACTGACCCTCGTTTGAACACTCAGCTTGAAACTCATACTACATGTGCTGTATATGAGCATTATTGGTTCTGCATGGGAAGACATGGTGACTATTTATAGCCAACCAAAAATGACAGGACATGATGATGCCCTATGGGAAAACTCCTCAGCTACACAGACCACCAGTGCACAAGTGGAATGCATCAAAGTAGGGTTAGTGGAGCATGACATAAAGAATTTGTAGTATTAGTCTGTTAAAGTAAAGAGACATTGTTTAACTCTACTTTTGTCAGTAGTGGAATTTCCATATTTGAGTTTCTGCATGCCTCAACATTTGCTTTTAGTCAGTAATTGATCTTTCATGGGAAAACAAAATGCTCTGGTGCAGGAAGTGATGAGTTTTATGTTTCTTGTTTGTTTTGAATGAATGAAAGAGCAATCCGGGTGGTGAGCGTGAGCAAAGCCAAGAGCTCCACCTACATTCAGTCAAACCTATTTACAGGAAAGTCCAACAAAGAAAAGAGGCCACAGTGCACTGAGTGAGACTGATTGTCAAACCACCAGACAGACACAGGACATGCAGGGTGCAGGGTAAAGAATCACCACAGTTACTGATCGCTATACTGTATATGGAGATAAAATATATATATATATATATATATATATATATATTATATAACAGTCAGAACTAAAAGTAAAAGCAAAAATTTTTCCATCTTCGAAGTAAGCAAAGAGCTTCTGAATCAGATTTATGAACAGACGGCTGAAATCTCAGTCCCCATTAGTTAATATAAAGAATGTACACACTGTAAACCCAAATAAGTCAGCAATACTTAATAAAATTGAGGCAGTCGGTTTCCACAACTTTTTTGAGCTTAAATATAGTTAGTATTTCATGTACTCTTTGATTACAGTTAAATTAAAATATTTGATTAAGCCAACTTAAATATTTTCAGTACATCAAATTCAGAATTTTCATTCATTCATTCCTCTCATTGCAACAAGTAAACACACTGGAAAAACAGAAAAGTTGAGAAAACATAACATTTCAAGGCAACTTAATACAATAGATTTGAGTTTTGAGCCCAGCTCAAGTTTTAAAAAAGTTTTACCAACTAATAATGTTTTGTTGAGATAATTTTTTATTTAATTTTCAAGCATCCAAATAAAGACAAATCAGGTTCATAGGTCTTAAAATAAAATTTTTGGGGTGGTTTCTAAAACTAGATTCAATTTTATCTCAAGAAGAAAAGTAATTGTCTCAACAAAATATTTGGTAAAACTTTGCTTAGTTTATTTCAAAACTTTCAAAGTTTCAAAACTTTCTCAAACTTTTGAGAGTTTCAGTTTGATTCAAAACTTGAAAATCTAGTGAAGGCAATTGCCTTGAAATTATGACTTTTTTAACAGGACAGAACTGATTAATTTTATGAATAAAAGAGATTATTTCATGTTCAGTAAAACTTAAAAGTTTAAGTTTGAAGTTTTCGCTACTTATTATAATTGAATTAATGTGAGCATTTTGTTTTCAGAACTTACAGGCATGACGTTGATTTGCTACATACTTTTTTTAAACTGCTAAACAACTCTTCTTTCGTTTTATTACTTTACCTGGTGGTGTGTAAGGGAATGGTGGCCCCCTGCTGTCCAAAGTTCAAAATAACCTCTACCAAACCATACCAACACTTCAAAACTCACTAATTAACCAGCCCAGTATCACAACAGTCAAACAGTCATGAAATGTAGGCCTAATATATAGATTTGTGCACATGGACATGAATTGTCAATATTTTTCATGACAGTCAGCATGACTTTTAACATAATATGGCTTAATATAGTATAAAGAGCATCAGAGTCTGTATATGGAGGAGGAAGGGGTAGATGGGTGGGCACACAGGTGCCAGACACAGGACTGTTAGTGTTGGCTGTTTTAAGGAAGTAGTTATTTTAACCCAAACCACAATCTTTTCTTAAACTGATCCATGTGGTTTTTGTAACTAAACCTGCAAAAGAGCTTAATTTTTAAAGTGTAAGTGGATGTTGCATGCGTTGTTTTAAGGGCAGCACATCCAGCATACTGGACCTCAAAGAAAAGTTCCCCCAAAAATGAAAATTCAGTCATTATGTACTCACCCTCATGCCGATTGAGGGTCGGGTTTATTTTGTTGCAGAATCTCCCAAACAATGGAAGTGAATGGTGACCAGTTTTCAAATGTAAAAAACAACTGAAAAAACAAACAAACAAACAAACAAAAACATATGCCTCCATACATTTTGTCTGGTGTAATCCAAGTCCTAAAGCCCCAGCATGCCATTTGCTCACCATCACAACACACACACCCAGTTTAGACAGTGTGCATGTGCACGTGAATGTAGCTCAAAGCTCAGGATCTACAGTGAAGATTCAGGCTAAAAACATGATGTAATTAACTTTTTTTTAGTCAGCTTGGCATGTTGGAGCTTTAGGAGACTTGGATTACACCGGACGTGCAGTATGGAGGCATTTTATGTTTTTGTTGTTCGTTTGAAAACTGCTCACCATTCACTTCCATTGTTTGGGAGATTCTGCAAAACTGTTTTCCTGTGAAACTTCAGTAGTGTTTTGTGGACTAACAAAACAAACTCAACTCTCAATCAGCATGAGGGTGAGCAACTAATAACTGAATTTTCATCTTTGGGTGAACTATCCCTTTAAGTCACGTGGCATTAAACACATGATGAATGTTGTGAAACAGCAGCAGTTTGGTTTGGTTTAGGTACCAAAATTGCTTGGTTAGGTTTTTAAGATTGCGGTTTTAGGTTAGTATGTCATGTATGACACAAGACAGAAGTCATTAACGAACCGAAACAAAATGAAAGGAAAGTTTTTGGTTTCACATTAGACTCGAACCCTGGTCTCCTGCGTTTCTTTGACCTATCCATCTGCCCCAGCCACTTCCATAGGTCTTAATACCACCTCACCTGACTTCCTCCTTTGCTCCTGTCATAATTACTATGGACACTAGAGGTCCCAATAAATTAAATACGGTTTGTAATAAGCTGCTTCTATAGACAAGTTCCCATTTTTCTGGTGAGAATGTGCTGTTAAAGAAGTAGTGAAATCACTCAAACCACAATCTTTTCCTAAACTTATCCAAGTAGTTTTTACTCCTAACCCTACCAAAGACCTTTATTATGAAAGAGTGACCTGATGCCGCATTTACTGTTTTAAGGACAGCACATCCACATAGCTAAACTAGGAGACTTGTGTGAGGTTAAACTGCATTGAAATAAATTAACTAAATGTTCAGCCTGTTAGCATTTAACAGGCAGCTCACTGTGTGCCCCAAAAATATATATTTAAATAATTAAATTTAAATCATAAATGTGCAGGGACTAGTCAGCTATTGGCTTGAATTGACGACTGCTGGGTAGCCCTAGTATTCATCCACCCGGCACCACCTTTAACCAAGCAGTTTAGCATTTAATATCAGCTCCTAAGCAGTGCTCACAGTTAAGTTCCAGGAATTTGTACCTAATGGGGCAGTGAACAGAGCAAATAGACAAACATCAGGTTCAGTTAAGGTTTTGCTTTTGGTCTCTGGTATCAAACCTGACAACCTCACTGTGATGACACGACTTCAGGAACCTGTTCACAATTACAGCGACCAACTGTTGTCTGTCGAGCCATTGTGCCATCATGTTCAGCAGCTCCACCTAAAACCACAAGCTGTTATTTTGTGTGAACAAATGTGATACCAATGCTTTAAGTGTGTTGGTGGACTGAACTTTGGACAGAGCCAGGTGAGCTGTTTCCCTCCCCCCTCCAGTCTTTAAACGAGAATCACATACAGACTCCACACATGGAGGATTTAAATGAAACCAAATCCTGCTGCAGCCCCGATAAAACACATCAGGCCACCAAAATGCAAATATTAGGCTATTTTAGGCCTCTGGCTGCGGGGGAGGTTTTCTACCTGTGCACACGTCTCTGTCCTCTGGCTTATCATTCACTTCAAAGGACAGATGGCTTCAGGCGGCTATAGTGACCACGCCTGTAAGTTCACAATCCATGATGTTCACAAACACACACATTTATGACACAATTGCAGTGTGTTTCTTTGCCTTATCTCTTCACCTTCAATAAAGCAGGTCATTGTACCATCCACGTCTCTTTAGCTGTATTCAAGACTGCATACTAGACTAGCATTTGCTAAGTAAATGTTGTATGTAGTATGCATTATGCAAACAAGGCAAACTCTCCGGTATGCAAAAAATACCCAGATGTCATACTGATTTGGAAAAAATCTCTCAGTATGCACAGTCAGAGCCTAAATCAGTGTTTCCCAAACTTTTTTACACTTTTTAACAATGACAAACAATTGCGACCCAAATCACAATATGCCATATCAATACATTTCAAGGAAGAGTTCATTCATGCTTAAATGAATGTTCCTGACCATTTCAACTGCCTTTGATATTATCATGATGCTTAATTGAAAATATATCAACATGTTAAAGTTTTAGAAATGAGAAATAAATTCATTTAGGCTGACTAAACATTCATGAGTCATTTTATTGTTTTTATTTCCTCTTACCAGGAAAACAACATAGGACATTTTAGCCTACTTCATAAATGAGACAAAATAAGTGTTTTAAATGGAATTAACAGGTTCTTGTTTTTTCCTCTCATCAGTAAAACAATTAACACATTTTAAAGGTTTTATAAAAGGTGTACTGCACATATAAATCTCAAATTTGTAGAATTTCCTCCTTAGTCTTTTATTTATTTGGGGACCCAAATAAAATCTCCTGCGACCCACCTGTGGGTCCCGACGCGGTCTTTGGGAATGACTGGTATAAATCATTAAACTCACTTCTCACTTTTGACAATTTTTGAAGCAAGAAATCGACTTTTTTTTATTTGGTAGGTGTAGGTGTAGTTGGTAGGTGTATTTTTTTATTTTTTATTTCAAATATTGGCAGTTTGCAGAAGTGGCAAAAGTACGCATGCTCACTACTCAAGTAAATGTGCAGAGACTGGTAAAAGTGGAAGTACTGATTCAACTTCTTTATTGCAATGAAAGTGAAAAAGTACAGGCTCTGAAATGTACTCGAAGTATAGAAGTAAACAGTTGTCCCCTGAAGGACATTTCTAACAGCTGTTTCTGTGTAAAGCTAACTGATCCTCACCTTTTGTCTGCAGTCAAGTCTCCCTCTGTCTGCTTCATCTTATTACATCGCTTTTGTCTTGTTACGTTTTTTTATGTAATTTTCGTCTTGTTGTGTCCTAGTACATCTTTTACTTGCATTTGTCTTCTTACATCTTGTTACATTGTTTTCGTATTGTTACACCATGTTTCGTTATTTGTGTTTTGTTACATCTTTTACGTCATTTTCTGCTTGTTATGTATTGTTAGGACGTTTTCGTCCTGTTATGTAATTTTTTGTCTTGTTACGGTATATATTGGTCTTGTTACATCTTTTTCATCTTGTTATGTCCTTTACGTCATTTCCGTCTTGTTATGTCTTGTTACCTCATTTTCGTGTTGTTACATCGTATTTGTCTTATTACACCTTTTACATGGTTTTCTTGTTACATCTTTTAGTCATTTTTGTCCTGTTACTGTACGTCTTTTATGCAGTTTTTTACGTTTAGGACACCTAAACATGAAAGTAACGAGCCTATTTTGAAAATGTAGGCAGTAGAGAGTACAGATATTTGTGTTCAAATGTGGGGAGTAAAAGTAAAAAGTTGCCAGAAAAAGAAAAACTCAAGTAAAGTACAGATATTGCTGTTTTTCTGTCATAAATTTACATTTTTTGACATATTTTATTGAAATTGCAGCTATTACCTATGGGACAGTGCTCACAATGACCATACCAGCATGGACATTAACTTAAAAATATAATAGTCAGCAAGTTTTTTTTGAAAAGGCGCCTAATTTGATTGAAGCTAAGATAAAAGGGTTAATGTCACTTTTCCAAATCAACAGAAATACTGTACACTGTTAGTATGTTAGCTCCAACAACAAGTTAAATTTGCAGTGAAATAATGCAACAAAATGCTGGTGAATCTGATTTCTATTGATCAGCCTGTGTTACCGATCCCTTAGGTTCGTCTTTGGGAAAATCATGAAAATCCATATTTATAACTTCTGCTTTTTTAGAGTATAAGGGGATGCTAAACAGTCGTGATGATTTGCCATAGGCCGGGCTATTTTTTACTTCAGTTTTACAAAACTGGCTAATCCTGGCCGAGCACTCTGCAGAACAAATCAAACTGTTTCATACTGCATGCTGCTATCAAAAGTAGTATGTACTGTGTACTACATGCTACATACCGTGTTTGTCAGTACAGGAGCGCAACTACCTACTTTCTGAGGGGTATGCAGGCACATACCCCCCCCCCCCCCAATTCTTTCTGATTAGGCGCGGAGGGGCGCCTAATCAGTGACTTGCCTCTGTTATTGATCATATCATTTACACATACACAAACAGCTGTTAAATACAGAAAATGTGACTTGAAATAATTTTCCCCCCATCGCTTTGGCGCCCCCTCTAGCGCAGCGCCCCTATGCGCCGCATATAGTGCATACCCACTTTTTGTGCCACTGTGTCAGTAGCATGTACTAGACGGTTCTAAACACAGCTTCCAGCCACATTCCCTCATCCTTAAACCACAGCAAGTCTTCTTCCACCCCCCAGACGCCCCTGGACTTTTCCTTTGTTCCTCGTCACGTGACCGCCCCACTCATCTGCACACCTGTTCTTTTTTTCCTCATCTGCTTTGCATTTGCCCGAGCGTCTCCTCCCATCTCCCCACCTAATTTCTTTATCAGCCTGCAGCATTTACAGTATATCAGCTCCTTTTCCCCAGTCAGTTGTCAGATTGTTGGAGGTTCGAGCCACCTGTGCCTGCCAGCGTGTCTGGCTGTTTTTGATTAATTGGACAACTAAAATCCCTAGAGGTATAAGAAGAATGCAGATCATTTATTTAAAAGCAACGAAAAATGCACAGTTACAAGCAGAAGAAGTCCTGTATTGAAAATCTTACTTGGTTTAAAGTACATATGTTTTGGTGGCCAAATGTACCAACAAAGCATTAATTACGGCTGCCCCCTAATAGTCTACCAAGCTGAGTCTTTATTAGAGTTATTTAGCTGAGTTATTTCTTAGAAGCAGAAAAAAAAAATAACACCTGCTGTGTCCAAAACCACTCACTACTAAGTATATAATCCACTATACAATGAGTGTGAGAGTTATGGACTCAAAGTATCCTAGTATGCATTGTAAAAAATAATGTACAACCAATAGTCACTAACCAAGCACTATAACCCATAATGCACTGTGCTGAAAGAAAAACAATGGCAATGATGTACAGTAATAAATGGCACAGAGAGTAGTGTCCAAAAGTGTTGCTTCTTCAAAAATAATTAACCCAAAATCCTTGACTGTATATATTTTAATTACATGTACACTTTCCATGTAATTTTATTACATAATTTGAATGTAAGTAGTTGAATTAAATACAGTGTGTTCTATCATGTTGAGTCCGCGTGAATAAATTAAATATCTTAAGTCAGATTTGATTAAATTAATGCACATCTCTTTATGTGATCTAGTAAATAAAGGTAACTTGATTTGTTTACATTCAGTTTATACTAAGCATGTTCACATTATGTTGACTTTTTTTGGACAGATAAACTTTTGATTTTATATATTTCAGTTACATTTTACTTACAATTATTGCTTCATGTTCACTGGAGCCAAGAATCATTTTTGAGTGTATAGCGTGCTCACTATATAGTCTTCTACATTGAAATGCCTACATAGTGAAAAAGGGAGCAGTGAATGAGCAAATGATTTTGGACACAACCACAGCCTCTGAGATTGATAGAGGCCAGTATGACTCCAGAGACAATGACAACATGGCAGGTTCAGACTGGGATAGGCACAACTGGAGAAGCAAGTTGAAGAGCGAGTTTGTAACTAAACTAACCGAGCATACATCATCCAGCCATCCAAAACAAGGTTTTTGTATATTGAAATGAGTAAACAACAGTCAGAATTAACCAACAAAAACACTGAAGACAAAAATGCCGTAAGAGACATAACAGGACAAAACAGAGGGGGACTTGACTGGTGAGAAAAGGTGAATTTTAGTTAGCAACAGAATCAGAAGTTGTCCGTCCTGACTTGGAACTTGAGCTGAGACTTGAGCGCAAAGACTTGAGACTTACTTGTGACTTGCCAAACAATGACTTGGTCCTGCCACTGACACAAATTGCCCTCACATGGTACCTTTAAGTGCAGTACTTTTTTTACTTTCCATCACTGAAAAACACATCTGCCCATCAAAATTATAGATTATAGGACCTGAGTCAAGATCTAGTTTGCTTGAACAAGTTACCACAAAGTCATTACCTACTAACTAATACACACACGATGTCTAGAAAGTGAGAGATGTGAGGGTTGATCAGCACTTCAGGCTGCACCTACACCAAGCAAGATATCAAATTGTGGAAACATAAAAACCCTAATGTGATAAAGTAATCGAACACTGTGTTTTTGTTTTACTCATATAGTCATTGCAGAATGCAAAATAGCCCGCCCCCTATCCCCGCCCTAAGAATCAGCATCAAAATGGTGTGCACTTATACTCTAATTTATACACAGGAAGTAAAAGTGAAGGTGATGTTAAGATCAAAGTTCTCTATTCTTGCTGCCATGTGATATTTACAGGAAATGTCAGTGCCACAGATGTCTAACGTCTGAAATTTTACTGTGCAATGCTTTGTCCTGGTTTCCCAATTGCCATCAACTGCTCAGAATATTGCACCTTCATTTCCCCTTACAGGCCTACTTCAGATACTGATATCAACGAATCATATGAAAATGGCAGGTTGATCACGGTTGTGAGTCTATTTTTACAAGTGCTGCAGTCTGGAAGTGAAAACACAAAGAACATGGCTCATGGAAGGAGCACACTCACCACCTGTGCTTGCTGTGATGTCTTGTCCATTGGTCTTGGCTGAGCAGATGAAAGAGATGTATTTATCCTCTAGATCCAGTGCTAGGGTTATGACCGTGTCATAACTTTCTATTTCTTCATCAATAAATACCGGCTTAAAATATTCCGCTTACGCAGCCAGCGTGTCTAACTGTTAATAGTAACAATGAAGTTGCAAGCGCACATGTATGAGGAAGTGCACTGTCGAAGTGTGTAGTTGACGGACTTCAGTCTCAGGCTGGGATTTCCTCTTTCAATGTTAAACCAGCACAATCTAGCAGATGACACCCTGTGGGCGTGTGACTTATGTAGTGAAACCTGTTTAGCAACTTTTGATTCCATTATTCCATGTACTCCTTGATAATGGATATTCAGTTTTTCAATGCAGTTCAATAGGCTTTATTGGCATAATATCTGACATGTTCCCAAAGCACAATAGACCTTTTTCACAGCAGCCATTCTGACATGAAACTGTAGAGTAAACACAGGTGTTCTGCTCCATTCAGAGTCAGGGTGCAACTACTGTGCATGTTGTCAGTTGACTGTAATAGAGATTGATGACATGACAGCCCCACCAAACAGAAGACAAATCATCTTGATCTCCCCCTAGTGGCTGGCTGCAGTTTCAGTCATAAACCCCACCCCCTCCATTTTTAGCAGATTGGACATGGGACAAACTAAAAGTCAAAGTACACGTCAAATAACGTTTTCTCAAAGATTGTTTCAGTGACTATTTATATTAGTAAATAGGTAATAAGCCCCTTATAAGATGTTTATTAACATTAATATATGTTAATAAAACTTTGCAGCATAATATACATGTCCATTGTGAGATTATTAGACATTCATAAGCACTTAAAGGAAACTTGTTCAGACTGTCTAAGAATGTTAATTAAAGCCTTATGAAATTCTTATTGTTTATAATAGCATTACAAACACATTTGTTGAGGTTAACTAACTTACCTATTATGTCATTGTTAAACCTTCACTAACCTTTTGTTGTATGTAGATTTCTACATACATTATTACGCAATGCTTATTAAGGGTAATTAATCCTTTATTACGCACTTATTAACAGTTAACAATGTGCTTATTAACAGTTAACTATGTGCTTATTAACAGTTAACTATATGCATTTTGTGGGTACAGGATCTTAAGTGTGAACAGTGGTTATTAAAGTTAATTAATCCTTTCTTATCAATCAATCAATCAATCAATCAATCAATTTATTTATAAAACACATTTAAAAACAACCAAGGTTGACCAAAGTGCTGTACAAGAATGAGGAGATAATCATAACAAAACAGAAACAACAACCAACAACAAATCGAAGCAATAAACAATCAATGAAGAAGAAGGAAAATAATCATGCAGACTTAAAAGCTAAGGTAAAAAAGTACGTTTTGAGCCTTGATTTAAAAGATTCAATGGAGGGGGAAAGTCTGATAGAGGGAGGGATGCTGTTCCACAGTCTGGGGGCAGCAACCGTGAAGGCACGGTCACCCCTGAGTTTATGGAGAGAGCATGGGACTGTTAAAAGCCCTTGGTCAGCCAACCTGAGGGGCCTGGAGGGGAAGTAAGGGGTTAAAAGTTCAGACAGGTAGGAGGGGGCTGCTCCATTCAGGGCCTTATAAACAAATAAAAGAAGCTTAAAATCAATACGAAATTTAACTGGCAGCCAGTGGAGGGAGGCAAGGACAGGGGTGATGTGGTCCCTCTTTCGAGTACTTGTCAGCAGTCTGGCTGCGGCGTTTTGAATTAATTGAAGACGGGAGAGAGATGATTGGTTGATTCCAGTGTAGAGAGAGTTGCAGTAGTCCAGGCGAGTGGTAAGGAATGCATGGATGACTTTTTCTAGATCTGAGAAGGTGAGGAATGGTTTGATTTTTGAAATGGTGCGAAGTTGGAAGAAGCTGGCTTTAACAACTGAGTTAACCTGTTTATCAAATTTGAGTTCAGAAATCGAAGATGACACCAAGGTTCTTAACATGGGATTTGATGAGGGTGGATAGGTTGCTGAGACTGTTGGATATTTGATTGATGTTGTCAGGGGAACCAAAGAGGATGATTTTGGATTTGGTTTCATTGAGTTGAAGGAAGTTTTCTGCCATCCAGGACTTTATTTCATTGATGCAGTTAAAGATGGTGAATTTGGATTGGTCGTTAGGATTGAGGGGGAGGTAGAGCTGGGTGTCGTCAGCGTAGCAGTGGAAGGAGATATCGTATTTTTGAATAATTTGGCCAAGGGGAAGCATGTAAATAGAGAAGATGATGGGACCTAGGATTGAACCTTGTGGAACCCCGCAGGAGAGGGTAGCTGGGGGTGAGGAGTGTGTGCCGATGTTCACAGAGAATGTTCTATTGTTGAGGTAGGATGTGAACCAGTTCAGTGCAATACCAATTATTCCGGTGGTATGTTGGAGACGGTCTATAAGGATGTTATGGTCCACTGTATCGAAGGCAGCACTGAGGTCGAGAAGGATGAGAATGGCACAGTTACCGGAGTCAGTGGAGAGGAGCAGGTCATTTTGGATTTTTAACAGAGCGGATTCTGTGCTGTGATTGGTCTTAAAGCCAGATTGGAATTTTTCCAGGATGTCTTATGCACTTGTTAACAGTTAACGATGCACTAATTAACAGTTAACTGTGCATTCTGGGGATACTGGATCTAAAGTGTCAACAATACTTATTAAGGTTAACTAATCCTGTATTATGTACTTATTAATAGTTAACTATGAATTTTTGGGGTACCAGATCTAAAGTGTGGACCTTACTTTTTAAGGTAAATTAATCTTATATTGTGTACTTATTAACAGTTAACCGTGACTTTAAAAAAACAGGTGAGCTATGGAGGAATAATTTTAAAAAATATCGTGTTTAACTGTTAACAAGTACATAATAAAGGATTAATTGACCTTAAAAAGTACAGTCCACACTTCAGATCAAGCACCCCCAAAATGTTAACAGTTCATAAGTGCATACTTAACTGCTAATAATATAATAAAGTATGTAGAAATCTTAATAAAACAAAAGCAAAAGCTTTGTAAAGGTTTAATAAGGACATAAGTTACTTAAACTCAATGAGACTGTCTCACTAGAGAGTGGCAGAGGGAAATTGTAGCTGGTGAATTTCTATCAGAAAGTAGTTCTGGTTGCTTCTGTTGCAGAAAGAAAGTAGTCCCTATAGATTCTGCCATAGAAGTAAAGTAGTTCCTACATGAAACTGCTCACATCAAGGCCTGTGATTTATCTTGAGTGACCAGGTGATGATTTCTGGAGAGGGACATCGCTGCTACACTTTTCAAATGTATTTTTGGTGCCATTTAGGCCTATTATGTTTGAGAGAAGGCAGACATCTCTATAGCTGATAATTCCAAAACTGTGCAGCCACCAAAACTATCTAGATGGATAAAGAGCACTACAAGCCAGGGGAAAAATATCTATTTTTGATTTTAGGGAGAGTTTTTCTGATCTGAATCGAGGATCTAAAGACAGAGTGTAAAGCCTCTTCAGCATTTGTGATACTGGGCTGTATGAATAAAAGTGACTTGATAATTTTGCTCATCTACAGGAAGTCACTCATACCACTCCCTTACCCACACAGAACACAGAAAGGTTGCACTGATCAAGGATCAGATAAACGCTACAACATGACGTTACTAGTTCAAGTGTGATGTTGTCTCAGTATAAACCAGGTTGGGCCTAGAAACACTGGGTTGTATTAGACGTTGAGCACCATCCAGGCCACAAGAGTGCAGAGCACACTCACTGGATGTGATGGGTAAGTGTTCAGCTGAAGGCTTCATGAAACTGATCTCACTCTGCTGCAGTTCAGTCAAAAGTGGACACAACAGACAGCTGACATCACACACAACTAACTGTATACTGTAAATGCTGAGGCACAAACAGCAAGGGAACATAGACTTATAAGGTGTGTCATGAAGACAGCCAAAAGAAGGAACTTACATTGTTCGATATGGGTGGAGGCTCCTTTTCTCACATCACTTAAAATAATACACACATCAACTTTTTGTGTGTTAATGCTACAGGACAAAAGCATTGTATTGTCTTCCAAATCCTTCAGCTATATGCAATAGCATGTATGGCTTTTTGATATTTTGAAATGCAGATGTTTACCCTACCACCACTGTTGACAGCCTAAGTCTGCTGCTACTGTTGATGTACTCTTCATCAATAAATTAAAACTGTAATATTCACAGAAAAACCTTGTAACTATTATTCAGATTTGAAGCAGTTTTTTTCTTATGTACTGATTTAGACTGTAACTTCGTTCTATCACATCTAAATCTGCAGTCTGAACAGTAAGTCTGTCATTTACTCTCCATGTCCTTTCTGATAAACCTCACAAACTGGAGTAGGTCATGTCAGCCATATCATCTTTAATGTACAGGATGTTACATAATGGCCAGCCTCATATCAATTTCCTGTCTGATAATTTTTATTTTCTTATCTGACAGATACAGACAGAACTTCAATATTTAGGAAACACAGCTCACATTTAACATTGAGAGTGCTCCCCCTAGTGGTGAGGTGCAGGTATTCACCTTAAGTTACTGTACTGTTGTGTTCAATCAGTTCCCTCTAATATGAGAGGATGCAGACTGGGGGGTTTCTAGAAAGGGGGGCACACATACACAATCATACATGCACATTTTTAACAGATCTCCCCTAATACACCTGATTACTACACTATTTTAAATCACAGTAACTGAATTATGTTATTAGTAGTAGTACTATTTTTGTTTCACCCATTTGCTTTGTGTCATCATTTTTCCTCTGTCCTTGGATATTTTATCCTTGTGTCTTTCAGTGTTAAATCTGTCACCATGGAAGCCCTGAGAGGCAAGTGAGGGTAAAAAAAATGTAGGCGATTGATTTTCAGAGACTGTTCTAAATAGCTTTCTCTTCTGTGTCTAAGATGGGTTAAAAAAATAAAAGTTTTGCCAGGATAGGAAGTTCCTTGAATTCTTATTCTTCTAGTAAAGGCTTCAGTGCATGAGTGAAACAAAAACACAAAAATGCACATCCCCTTTTATTATATTAGTATTTTTATTTTTATTTTTTTTTCATTTAATGTGCCTTGGATTGTTCCTGGGGAAGATTTTTTGATTGCATTTTTGATTTTTCCTGTAGAAGTATCCAAAGGGCACCTATATGTGATCAAAAAGGAAGATTCAGCAGCACCTCTACCTTTATTCCATCTGTGAAACAGGTGAAAAAAAAGAAGTTTTATTGTTGTAATACTCATCTCAGCCACAAGAGGCTGAAGTTCTTCACTACTACATGTTCTAAGTAGAACTAAAATCATTAATGTTTTCTTCCAGCTGAGTTTTAATTTCCCCATACAATATAAACACAACATACATATAATCTATGTCAGCAAGTTAGATAAAATTACTGCCATTTGAGTACCATAAACCGAGTGCAATTTAGTCCCATTGTACTGAAGAGAAGGCAGACATCTCTACGGCTGTTATCTCCAAAACTCTGCAACTGAAAACTATCTAAACACACACTACAGGTCAGTGGGAAAATATGTATTTTTGATTTTGGAGTGAAATGGTCCTTTAAAATACATTTCCAGCCAGAAGAAAGACATGACAGGAGTCCTGACTTATTGAGACAAAACACGCAAAATCAAACTACACACAACTAGCAGTGCTTTAGTTTAGACGTTTGGTATTATTTACATTTCAGTACAGTATGTTCATATCTCCTGAACCTCTGCTAGAGGAGATGATTATGTCAGTGTCATATCTCTTCAGTGATGTATTCCTGCCTGTCACTCAGGCTGATAACACACAGACTGGACGAGGACGTCACTCAGAGCCACACAGTCTGGACATGTTAGAGAAGGACTAATCACAAAGTCCTTGTCCCACATGTTAGTGTTTCATCAGGTCTCTTGTCCAAAAGCATGTCAAAGATAAATTACACAATGCTTGTTAAAGTTCAAACATCAGATCCATCCATCTGTATGAGAAGAGTGGGTTTTGTTGTTGTTGTTGTTGTTTTAACATGACTGCAGATTGGTTTTGCCACTTTATGTGATATTTTCTATGTCTTATTATCTTAATGATCTGTTATCTGTTCTTGGTACAAGTCATTAAAGTTTAACACATTTTTTATCCGATGCCCCTATCAGCAGGACATTAGGCATTTGGTTCTATAGGGCAGTTACAAATGTTGTATTTTGTCACTTAATCAATTGTGGCATTCTCACTAAATTGCCTGTACATTGATTTCTTTGTTAACATCATCACTGTCTCCAAGTGTCTGGCACTCAAAGTAAACAGACTCATCCTGGACTTATCTCACCCCTGACAGCAACTATAACCTCATTATTTATTCTCTAATTATACTTCAGCTGTGCACTACTGACTGTTATACAATAATCCATGTGTGCAATACATAGAGCATTGTTATTACACAGTTATATATGATTGTAGCTTGCTGCACATCTTGTACATATTTCTTACATTCATTTTCATATTTCTATTCATCTCAATTTTTCCATATATTGCTGTTTTATTTAGATAAGGCGCATGTACCTTTACACACTTTTTATTGTATATATTTATTATCTCTTTTATATATAAATACTTATATACTTATTATTTTACATTCTTTTTCTTAATGCTTATGTGTATATATATATATAATATATATATATATATATATATATATTCTGACATACATGCAACTAATAACTTGACTAATTCCTGATTTGAAATGATTTGTAAGTGTTACTGGCTGTTGTTCCTCTCCACCCACACTCACACAATGTGAATGTGGGACACTGGAGAAGAAGCTGTGGCTGTCTGAGAGGAGATGTCAGCCAGATCTTCTCCTTAAACCACAAAAACTTCCGCTTAACCATGTCAAACTTTAATGTGTATTTAGAAATTTAGCGTTAAGGAAAGTAAGCTAAGTGAAAGTGACGGCAGCAAAGCTAGCTAGTAAATGTTAGTAGTCTGCCTCTGTTCCAAAACTCTGCAGAAATCTCTTCGATGCTCACCCAAAGAGATTTAGTGAAAGCTATACGTGTTAGCTACCTATGATATACATGTTTCAGAGTGCTAGTTTGAGTTGCGTGCCAGTTAGGCCTATTTGCTACCTGGCGAGGTACGCAATATCTGTCCCTTCAGTGTTAAGACTGAGGGGACAGGGCAAGTAATGACAAATTGTTCCTAGATTAAGTTTCTGCTTCCAAGAAACAATGAAGAGACAGCTCACATAAAGTTATGTAGCTAACGTATAAAGTTATATTACATCAGTGTTAACTGTACATCAATTCTGCAGAAGAATAAAGAGATTGCTAACATTAGCAATCTGCCTCTGTAACTCTTCAAAAAAATCTCATCTCCACTCCCCAAAAGATTTAGCAAATATTAGCTAGACATATTAGCTACTTACTGTATATACCATATGTTTTAGGGTGCTAGTTTCAGTTGCTTCACAGCTATTTGCCCCTTGGTCAGGTGGGCAATGTAGTGTTAACGGTTGAGCGACAGGGCAAGTGGTGACATATTATTGTTCTTTGGTTATGCTTCTGCTTCTGATAAACAATTATGAGACAGGCCACATAAAGCTATATAGCTGCTGTATGAAGTCACATCATGTCATCTACTAACATCAGTGTTAGCAGTTTATAAATTCTGCAATGCAATGCTTTCCGAGACAGCTGGACAACGTCAAACTTTTATCCACACTTAGAATGGAGCATACAGAAACATAAGCTAAGTCTAACATTAGCAATCTGCCTCTGTAGCAAAATCTCATCAACACTCACACAAAGAGATTTAGCAAATATTAGCTATATGTATCAGTTACCTACTTACATGCTTCAAGGTACCAGTTCCAGTTGCTTTCTAGCTATTTTCCACCTGTCTAAGTGAACAATGCAGTGTTAACTCTCTGAGCGATTGAGGGAACAGGGCAAGCGGTGACATGTTGGCTATGTTTCTGCTTTTGATAAACAATTACAAGACAGGCCACATAAAGCTATGTTGGTAATGAATAAGTTACGTTACATCAACATTAGTTAATGTCATAAGTGCTAAATGCTCCCTCAGTTGGGTGAGAGATCTAGAGATATGACAGGTTCTTGGTCTTGACTGGTCTCAACCCTCTATTTGGTCTTGGTCAGCTTGTCTGGTTTAAGTCGATCACACCTTACAATTAAAAGACATTTGTCAAAAAACAAAAAGAACAAAAAAAAAAAACAACAACTGTTAAATTTTCTTTTGGCATCCACAGCTACTCAAGGGAGACACAAGATTACCACTGTCATAATTTAGAGGAAAATGCCAAGCTGTAGGTCTGTGACGCACATTTTAGTTGACAAAATAATCAAAAGTTTTTTAAAATTTGTCTATAGGATACATATTTCTATAATTACACTGCAAAAAATATTTGAGATGACTTAAATTTTCAAGGCAACACACTGCTATACATTTTTGAGTTTTTAGCCCAACTCAGACTTTTAAGTTTTGAGATAAATTTTAAAAAGTTTTGCTGACCTACAATCTTTAGTTGAGATAATTTACTTTTACTTGTTTAGATGAACTTGAATCTTTGAGTTTTAGAAACAAAACAACAACAAAAAATCTGTCACAGTGAGCTGCAAATCTGATTTGTCTTTTTTGTGCATGAAAAATTAATTAATTTAGTTTTAACATTTACTGTCACTTCAATGAATTTACTGAATATTTCTTAGATACAATGTTTTGAGAGTTTCTAAAATTCAAAGCTTTAAGTTTATCTTAAGAAGACGAGTAAATTATTTCATAAAAAGATCAGTAATTGGTAAAACTTAAGAATTTGAGTTGGGCTCAAAACTCAAATCTTTTGTAGTCTGTTGCCTTGAAATTTGTAGTTTTCTCAACTTTTTGATTACAGTGTAGAGAATGTAAGAATCACTTAGGGCCTACAACAATGGCAAAGTATTTAATAATTATAAGTAATAAATAAGAACTGTTATTCATTTCCATTTAATTTTTTTCTGGCAAAGACCAGAGCCCCTGGAGAGGGGCAAAAGAGCTGCATGTGGCCCCTGACTATAAGTGTCAAGTAACATTCTTCAGGCTTAAACACTTACAGTTACAAGTGACACAGAAAAAAAGAGATATTTAGGAAGAATAAAAAAATGTTATTGCATGAGCATGAAACTTTGATGAACATTTTATTTTACAGAGTCTGTCAGTGTCCAAAGCTGTGAAAGCAACAAATTGATAAAAAGGTCAAAAGGACAAACTGTTTAAAAAAAATGTTTAGGAAGACAAAACACTTTTTTCTGGTCACTCTCGGTAATCTGTGTGTTTACATAGTAATCTTAACAGTGTACCCAAACACTTATCACAATCTACTGTATGTTTGTTTCATTGTCATATTCACTGCAACACTGCACCACACAACTACAGGAGATCAAGAGACAATGAACAGATTGATAAGTAAAGCTTCTGCTTGGGTTGGCCAGGACATATCAACACCATCCATAAAAAAAAAAAAGGTCTTTATAAAAAAAGGGCAAGCTTTCACAGCCAAATGATATAAATTCAGAAATAAAAATGTGTGTTACAACTTGGCTCTGAGGGCCGTAAAAAAGTAGAGGAAAAGAGGATTTCAAAGACTAAATCAAGTAAATTATTCAACAAAATCACTATGACCAGCCCTTAAACAGCCGGCTGAATTATAGGAGCACTGCTAAACAGGTAACAGCAGGGGTCACCATACAAGGAAAAAACACTTAGCACCATGTTAACCACAAGCAAATGAGTCAAAGAAAAATGGCAGCAGGTGAGGTCAGAATTACCTGACAGTATTATTCAGTGAGCACTTGGACTGCTTTTTTTTATTTTCATTGATTTAATTTGACTTCATGAGGAGTATCAACATCTTCCAGTTAATAAAAATCCTGCTGTTGCTTTCCATTATCTCTGCTGAGTATTTTGTCACTAACAATGCAGCAATGGGGCTTCAGTGGTACCTCATACACCAGAGAGGGGAAATAAATAGCATTGAGCAATAAGGCTTGAAAATAATATCTTGATGCTTTTAAGCTATTCCCTGATATACAGTGTATATCTTAATCTACACATTAATATACACACTCGTATAGAAGATGGTGCATTGCTGTAGATTAAGTACTTAAAATGAGCTCAACCTTAAACAACAGCAGGAAAATATACAGATACATCTGAAAAGTAATATTAATCCAAAAACATCAGTTATAATAGTATAGTGCTGACAGAGACCATTTTACTGCACGACTAATGCCACAATTATGTCTATAATACTTATATGTTTACTTTAGTAAAGTTTAGAACTTTAACTTGTAATGGAGTATTTTCAGCGTGGGGTATTTGTACTTTTGTAGAAGTCAGTGGTTCCCAAATGTTTTCTGGCATGCCAATTTTTATCAATCATTAACAATAATCGGGGAAGCAACTGAGAAAAATGGATTTGATCGTTGAATTTTCGAGAAATAAAGGTCAGCTGACAGCACCAGCAAACCTTTGTTTATTTCCCCTTTCTAAATCATTTACATTCAACCTAGTTTCACTCTATATTTCTTCCCTGTACTCCCCATAATGGAATTTGAATTACACGCCCACTGCGCCTGTGTGTGTGCATAAATTCATCTATGTATTCTAACCTTGTGCAATAGTAGTGCACATAGCACTTCAACTCCTATGGTCTCCTTTTCTCCTTGTTTGTCTCGAGAAACATCTCATAATCATTTATTGTTGTTGCTAATTTTCTGTTTCTTGTTTGACTTATTTTCTGTTGTTGTGAAGTTTATGTACAATTGTAATTTGTGAAGTTTGTTATGCAACATCAACCTGCTAAGGGACTGCAGATGGAAATTAGCTTCTGGCTATGATCTTGCACAGTGGTTCTCAACCTTTTTTTTTTAATCTAAGGAAAGCTGAGGAAGGAAAGCTGTTGTGTATTTGGTAGGGTCCGACCAATGCTGGATTTTCAGGCTGATACGAATATTAGGGAGTAAATAATTCCCAATGATCAAAAAGGACATTGAAGATCCAGTGCAGGCAGCCAGACAAACACTGGCCCGTGTTAAATGAGAAGGCCACAAAGCTGAGCAGGTGGTTGGTGGTTGAAGGCCAGTTTTTCCCACTAGCTGAATCCAACGTGAACACTGCAGATAAGGAAACTCAGTCCGACACCACAGACATGACACAGGGACTGGGTACACTGTAGTCTCACTGTCAGGTACAAAATGTGAAATAATAGCAGGCTGGCTTATTTATTTTGTTTAAACTGTTCTCACTGTGCAGCATTGTCACAAACCGGCTCAGGAACTAGAGGTTCATGCGAGAGATTTAACTTAAAAGTAACGTAATTTATTAAAACACAAAAATAGTGCGTGGATGTGTGTTGTGTTACTGTAGGGGTGTTAAAGGTGCAAAACCAAAATACACAATGCAGGGTGGATGTCAACTGTGGAAGATCTTTAATAACCCAAAAGGCCCAGTTTAATTAGATTTGGTGACAACCTTTCCATGTCAGCCAACAAGTTAGCTACGACTTGAATCATTTGTCTTGATGTGTTGTTTTTGTCTTGTTACATCTTTTACTTCATTTTAGTCAGTTATGTCTTTTGTGTTTTCATCTTGTGCATTGTTTTCACCTTGTTACTGTAACAGGTAGTGGTTGGCCCCAAACTTGAGGTCTTGCTGTGGCTTGAGGCAGACCTGGAGGCTCAGGAGGAGTGAGCTGAACACACTCAAACACAACAGGTAGGCAGGAGTCGTTGTCAAGGAGGCGGTGGGTCAAACACCAGGTCAGTACACAGTCCAAGCAAACTAACCAGCAGGGAGCAGACAGAAGGTAAGTCAAGGCCAGAAAGAGAGTCAAGGATCCAGTGGAGAGGTGAGTGGAGTCACTCCACAGGAAAACAGGCAGAGAAACAAGAAAACTCACATCGTAATGTTCGGAAGGAAACGCCAAACAACCACGGGGACAGGCAGACCAGAACCAGGATGCATATCTGGTCCGGGACAGAACGCAGTGGTGATTTTCCGGGATTGGGACGAGACAGGTGGGTCAGGAACAGACATGGTAGGCAATAGGGAATCAGTCCAGGAATAAATGCTGGAAAGTTTTGCTGGAAAGTCTTTTTGTCTTGTTTCATCTGTGGTGCATGATATGCACTGATGGCTACACTGAGGAATCGTCTTTTCTACGTTTTATTGTCCCATCCATTTAAGTATGCAAAATAAAAAATAATCAATAATTCCCCTCAAATGCATTAAAACTAAAGTCTCAAGCCTGTTTTGAAAATGCAAGGAGTAGAAAGTACAGATATTTGTCTTAAAATGCAGGGAGTAAAAGTAAATACCAGAAAAGTCTACTTAAGTACAGTAACAAAGTATTTGTACTTAGTTACTTTCCATCTCTGTGTGTTATTGGTCCAGGCAGAGGGCTGGTTGTTAGCTGGGCAGCTTGTCATTGTGTGTGCAGCTGCTCTGCTGCAGGTACAGAACAAGCCTGCCGATACGGCAGCAGAGCAAAGAGAGCATCCTTCAGCAGAGAGATAAGACACAACAACAGTGAACTGCAGGCACAGGGAGGCGGACCTGTTGACGGGCTTTGCACACAAAAAAGGACAGCATTTTGTGCATGCACAGCAAAAATGTTGCGAGCATTTCTAAGAGTTTATAATAGCTAGTAGCAAAATTTAACTGTCAAATATCTGTTTGTATGTATGATGATGAATGAGCTTTATGGTCCACCAAACAGGTATCACCTAAATATTAACACTTTATATTTCATAAGGTACTTACATTAGTAAGTAACATCAAAATACACAGTACAAATGTTACATTAGCATGATGGGGCTCACTGAGTTTGGTCCCAATAGCCACCCACCCTCTATCATGCAACACGTTCTCACTGTGTCAAATACAGCAGCTTTCAAACTATGATGCTGTAGGTCATGTGATATTATGAGGGTGTGTTAGTGCCCATGGCATCATGGGTAACCGTCACACCTGTGAAGGCCCCATTAATGCTGAAAGGTACATACAAGTTTTGGAGCAACATACACCGCCATCCAGACGATGTCTTTTTCAGAGACGTCCCTGCTTTTTTTATACATATTCTGCATATGTTCCAACAGTGTGCCTTTGTTATAAAAGAGCCTGGGTACTAGACTGGCCTGTAGTCCAGTGCAAATCATTGCATTCTCTCTCTATTTGCTTTTTACACAACGTCCCAAGTTCTTTGGATTTGGGGTTGTACATTTTTGTATGAGACTTGTGGGAAACATTGAATCAGGACCCAAAGGGATGATAAAAGGCTGCTGATTGCAAAAGATTACACTAAATGTTGCTGCACATACTGTAAATCACTGAAGATGCCTTAGAAGAAAGTAACATATTCCTTCATCTCAGATTTGTCTGTGCATGCGGCATAACCTGTGCAAAATGTTACCATTCTATCATTTGTCCTTTCGATCTGACAGCAACAGCTCAGTCACGGCCATGAAAGACATGAGTGGGGGCTTTATTATAGCTCTGCATGGGAAGAGACGGGAGTGCATAACACTATCTGACTGTGACGCAGGCAGCTGCAAAGAGAAGGCTCTCCCTTCCTGCCTTATCAAGCTCACCGTGAACAGCTGTTACTATGTTGTGGAGTCAAAAGGCCAGAAAACACCTTCCTGCCTGAGAAAAGACCTTTCAGTGAGCTTGTCAGGTTTGAACCAGATTATACCAGAGATGTGAGTTAGATTCAGTAGGGGGACAAAGTAAAGTCAGGTGGTTCAACTAGATTTCTGTCTACCCATTTAAACACCAGTGAGTTCTGCATGGGCACAGTTTTGCAAACCTGTCCCTGCACCCACAAAGCTCTGAACCAGAACTGACCCATTACCCACAATTATCTCTGAATCAAATCCGCACCCACCCGGAACCGCTAATATAAGCCCTGCGCCAAAACACACATACACAACCATTAACTTGTCACCATCATTTCTCAACTGCGCAGCACTGTCTTTGCAGCTGTTTGATGTTTTCCATTGTGACGAAGAACCTAGCTTGCGGCTATCAAAAGCTAATACTTATTGAAACTTTTTACAAGCAGCAAAAGCCACTGACAGCATCCAACTTTGCCTTCAACAGTATTGTCCACAATATTGTATCCTACACTGGTATCCCCCACATACTGCCAAACAAGAGGGCATCACTGTTTGATCTGACAGTGATGTAGGCTAGCTGCTGGCTAAAACTGATGACATAAAGGCAAAAATAGCCAGTGGAGGATAGCAAGCTGTGGACAATACATCGTTGAAGGTGAAGTCCAACATTTGGGAGCATTTGGTGCGCTCAAAGACTGAGAATAATGTTGTCAGTGACTTTGCTGCTTGCAAAAATTTTCAGAAAGTATTAGCTTTTGATAGCCGCAAGCTAGGCTCATCGTCACTATGAAAATACTGCAGGAGCACAGTGACTGTACGTGTGTTAAATCAAGGGTGCAGGTTGGGTCGTGGGGCTTATTTTCACAGTTCTGGGCGGGTGCAGATTTGACTTAGAGATAATTGCGGGTAACGGGTCGGGTGTGGTTCTAAGCTTGCGGGTGTGGTTGGGGGTGGCTTTGCAAAACTGGACCCGTGTAGAACAGATGTGGAATCTCTGGCATTGTTGTGTGAGCTCCTCAGCTGAAACTATTGCGTTTCTGGAAAAACAAAATACTTGCAGACCATCCATCCATCATGGAAACAGCGGCACGTCTCTCTTTTTCTGCAGCCGCGGCCACAAAAGCCGAGTTTTTCCAGGAAAGTGACGTCTTGCAGTGCAGTTTTGGAGGTAGTGGTAGGTATATGTTTGAGCGTTGGACACAGCCAGGCTAACCACCCCCCCCCCCCACTTCCGGTCTTTATGCTAAGCTAGGGTAATCACATCATGATTCAGCTTCGTACCTAAACACACACACTTTAGGTTGATATCATCTGAGCGTCTCTATCTCAGAAAAACATATTTCCCAAAATATTAGACTATTCTTTTAAGGCTTGCATCCCAATATCTCTGGGACATGTTTATGAGCCATGAGCCAGCTATGCCCCTCGGGTCATTTAGAACAGGCCGTCTGGTTATTCCCCAGGTCTCCACAAAAATTGGTGAATCTGCATTTTGCTTTTACGCTCCAAGCCTTTGGAACATCCTACCTGATCATGTTAGGTGTACCGCAACTCTATCGTCTTTTAAAACTAGACTTAAAGCATTCCTTTTTAGCTGCGCCAATTGAACCAATGCAAGAATGATGTACTGTTTCAATTTTCCAACTGGTCCAGTTTGCATTCACACCCAGTTGATTTCTAGTAGAAAACTGGGGTCTGAACCGTGTCTCCTGAAATCCAACCAATATCCTGTCCTAAATCTGCTCTGCACCAGCATGGCTGTGGGCAGGCTTCAGCCGGCTGGTTGGCAATGCTGTTACATTCCAGCTGAGAATATGAGTTAACTGCTCACATCAGACAACAACACAAAGTACCTCTGAACTCAGGGAGCCCTCTCAAAACACTCAATACCTCTGCCCAAAATGAGCTACAAAATTAGTACTGATGTAACATCTCTCATCTGAATCAGTCATCTTTCAATATTAGATTTGTTTACAGTACAAAAGCATTACACAGCAGCAGTGGATTGTTGTTTCTGAACTACTTCTGCATTTTCTCAAAAACATATTGAGTTGTAGAGATTCAAATAGTGCTGGTGCTTTCCTCATTAGACCGCTGAAGGGGTGCACAGATTGATCTTTTATTGAAAAGTACAAAAGGTTTGGGATCCCGAAGAAGAATCTTCAGTGAAAAACTTTGAAATCAGAGGGTGCAAAGATTCTTCCTTGCAGCGTGCAGTTGATGTAAAAGTGCTCATTCACTCGTATTGCAGAGACATAGATGAGAGGATTGATGCCGCTCTTGTGTTTGTACTGCAAATAGGAAGCTACTGCCTGCAGCCACTTTGCATAGCTGAACTAACAAAACTTGTTGCCCCTTTGGGACTCCACAATAAAACTTGGCACTTCCTCCTGCATGGTGATTTGGTTTATAGACAGGAAATAGTGCCGAAATGAAACTGCTTACAACAAAGTCTGAGGACTATGTTGAGTAACCAAGTCATGGTTTCTACAAAGATACAATCCTGTTGTGTTTCAAATATAGTTTTTTTGGCCACTTTGAGCAGCACATGCTGAGCGCCATCTACACAGTTCCATTATATTGGAGAAAAGGCAGACACCTCTGTGGCTGATATCTCAAAAACTCTGCAACTCACACCAAAACTATCTAGATGGATAAATAGGTGAGTGGAAAATTACGTATTTTTGATTTTGGGGTAAACTGTCCCCGTCAGTGTGCTCCCGCTCCCTAAACCAGCAGTCATGTGACCTCCACTTTTCAAACATATCCTTTATTTTAATGGTATTTCATGAATATATTTTCAGGTATTTAAAGGATCTGCTGTGGAAAGACGAGCCAGGAGGTTTTTTTGGGAGTTTGATTTGGTTTCTGTCAAGTTTTATGAGAGTGATAAAATGTTGCATTGGTGCTATACTGAGGGACTAGCTAACATTGCTAACAGTTATCTAAGACACTTAGATAACTGCTCAAATGCTCAAACACTATATATAAAACTAACTTTAAATTCTATTCATAGGGTTGCATGATAAATATTGGAGCCAATCTGTGGCCCGATATTGCCCTATCCAACTATATGGGACTATACTGGTATCAGTATATATTAGCCAATACATATTTGTTGTATTAGTATCTGATTTGACAGATTATGTCAAAGCCAAATCAAGTTTTTTGTTTAACTTTGCTCGAAAAACTAAATGTTAAATCATCCATCTTTGCTATATATTATTATCTGAGCCTTTCTTACCCTCAGCTGTGCATAAACTACAGGTTATAGGAACTTCTTTTCAAGATACAAAAATGCAAAATAATTGATTATCTCATTGGTATCGGCATGGGAAGCAGCAAATTATCTGCTATCTGATCGGTTGATAGGCGAAGTAACATTAGTGTAGTGTTGACAGGAAGTATAAAGAGACATGCAGCTTGTAAAATGGATACATCACACTACATTGTGCAGAGAATTGTCTTTGGCACCAACTCATTGAACTGTACACATGAAGACTGCACATGGTCACAACTACTTCCTGTAGAGCATTGTACTCTTTTCCCCACAATGAAAACAAACACTCTTTTTTAATGCACTCACTAATCACAGAATAATGCGTATTAAGCATAGAAGAGACATTTGTTTTATCAGGCTGCCCTGGGCTGAGATGGCCTTCAGAACTCCTGGAAAGAGACGATAACTTCAGTTATGTCAAAGTCAAATGAGTCACTGAAGCTGATCGTCAAAATAAAAGGTCAGGTTGTGTTAAATGTTATAGTTATGAATCCTTCAATTTAAAACAACTCTGTGAGCAACAAGGTGAGTGAAAATCACCAGAGGAAGAGCGGCATGGTCAAACCTCATTTTCTTTTCTCCGGCAGTGGCTTCAGATCAACTCATAACAACATGAAAATCACACAGAATTGTAAAGTTCTGGTATTTATTATATTTATAATATTTTGTCATAGTGAAATAAATAATGAATGCATTTAAACATGTCATATGCAAAATTCCAAATAATAAACACCATTCTTGATCGCAAAACAACTGTAGTAGATAGAACTTGTTACATCAGACTCAGTCAATAATAAGCGCACAGTTGTTCAGTACATTCTGTGTTGATAATGTCTGTGTAACATCTGTGTCAAAAGTGCTATGAAAAGTATCAAAAATGCACATGAACAGATGCAATGTACTTTATTCTACACTGCATAGACTTGCAGGTGTGTCACAAGTTAATCATACAGATGTGATGTTTTGATGTTAGCTATAGTGGCTAACCAGCTAATATCTCAGTGACATCAGATTAGCTCTCTGTCAAAGTTAGCAAATAAATTGAGCATGCATTATCCCATGTAGCTTTTTTACAGTGCAGGTACGTAACATGTAAAAAGCCACTGCACACTACCTGCCCAGCACCAAACAGCAGACAGGCAACATTAGCAACTAGCTGGTGAACATAGTGGAGCATTTAGCAGCTAAAGAGTGGAAGCTTTACTAATTCTCTAAAATTGGTAAAGTCCAAAGAACAGATAATAGAGTGAAAGTAAGTTTCAAAAAGAATTCTTGAGCTTGTGGTTACAACATGGGAAGTACTGTACATGACATGCTTGCCGTTTAAGTGGTTTAGTTGTAAGAATGCTGCTACCTAGCAACAGCAACATGGATGCCAAAACTGTCAGCATCTGAAAGCCACCAAGGTTCACAATTTTAGCAAGCTAGTGAGTGTAATGTAGGAGATGCAAAGGCATATTAAAATTACTAAGAGAAACTCAACACAAAAAAAACTTTTAAAATATATTTTTCAGCATAATTAAAGATTAAAAATCAAAAACCCCTCAAAATACGGTTTTGGTCCAATTCTCAAAAAAAAAAAGTGAATAATAAGATGCTACAGTGGAACAGGGCCTGAGTGAAACCAGCACTACCAGATTCTGCTCCAGATGTAAGAAAACCTTGTTCGAGGTCACGCTGGCATTTGTAATTAAAAGAATACGTCTTATGGTACACTCCATTTGTTCGGATAGGGATGAGAATGAATAATGTTAAATATGTTTTGTTAAACTGTAGCAGCCTTTAACCAACAGCGCAACAACATTTCCACAAGCCCAAGATTAGACTAGCGTCACCAGAGTCCAGTCTCGTAGTGAGCTATTTGAATGGATTTGACAACCTTTCTAGTCCAGACGTGGCTGTAACGGAAGTGCCTAAAAACACGAGAAAGATGCCATTAGAAAAGAGAGTGTGGATACTGTGTTGAACAGTTACAAGAGACACACAATGACACTTCCAGAAAGATTGTTGAGAGAAAGGCTCAGTCAGTTCTGAAGGCTTGTGTAACAGCGGCTAGCCCAGACGTGATGTTGTCAGCTCCTCCAATATGGCCGCCAGTGGGCGTTATGTCACCCGGCAACTCAGTTTCCCTCCAGTTCTGCGTATGATTTTTGACCACTGTGATCCCAGTAAGCATCAGTCTTTCAAACTTGCTGGGTCCAATCCAGTTACTTTAAATATTCAGTTTTTCACACGTGCAAAGGTCATGACTCAGATCTTATCGGTCCTTGAAGGGGACTCCTCGAGGCCGACAGAGGCCTGCTGGTTGAATTCTGTGCGTTAATCCTCCTGCGTGATGATGAAGCTTTGCTTTTCCGTCGAGGTGATGCCTGCGTTTTCTTTCTGTAAGCTTCCCTCTTTGGACTGTTAGGAGCCCCCAGGTGCTCCAAAAGTCTCTTCTGGTATACTGCCTGGAACTGCTGTGCCTGCAAGACAAAGATAAGAATGAGGAGTTGATCCAAGAACATGGAGCTTGGCTGAAGCAGGTAACCTTGGCCCTGTGTGGGGCCTGCACTGATCGGCTAGGATTTATCACGGGTATGAACTTTATTATGGTGAACTTTTGGTTCTATGTCAGGTATTGAAGTTCTCACATTGTGATTTGTTTCTGCCTTATATTTGTCTGTCAAATTGTGTGCAGATTTCTCTTTTAGTGGAACCAATGTATTACTTCTTTCAAACTATACCAGATTTTTGCTTCTTGTGGTGATTGTCACCAGATGTTAACTGGAGAACAAAGAGAAGGTCATCTCTAGGCACAATCCTAGATTTACAAAACTCTTGCAAGATTTCTAAGTGTTGTTTCTTCATCTTGCACATTGTACAAACTAATTATGTTTGTGACAACACAGTGATTAAGATCTGCTCAGGTTCTGGGACAAAAAATACTTGGTTACAATGACGGAAATGTCATGGTTTGGGTTAAATGATCACTCCATCTTGACACATCCCAAGAGGAAGTCTACGTCATACGTATTTCACATCAGACAGGAGTAGAGTTTGACAAAATATCCTTAACTCAAGAGTTTTCTTTAGTTGTCATTATGTGGTAATGTGATAACAGGTGGTTGTAATTTAGCAAAGACTGTAACTCCTGTCTTGGTTCAAGGGTGGCCTTTTTCTCATTCTTTGAGACATTACCGGGCTAGGCCCAAATTATATGAGTAATTTGGAGTAGGGTCCCATCTTGCCTGTCATTGGGCTTCTTTTTGTTTGAAAATTAATTCATGCATGTCGGGTCTGGCTAGTATTTCAATAACCTGGGGACCAGACGAATCTGGTAACTGGAGGACAAAGTGAACACTGTTTCTAAATGCAATCCTAGATTTGCAAAACTCTTGCAAGAGTTGTCTTGGTTATGATGAAGGAAAGATCTTGTTTAAGTCCAAGTTCAGTGGTCTACGCCCATTGATAATGCCCCCTGGAAATCCAAGAGAGACTACAGATGTAAAATCTTCTTTATCCATGTGCTAGACTAATTGACATTTTTGCAAATCTTAAATCATGTCCAGAATGACTTCTGTCTCCTTCTACTGGCCATCCCACCTACCTATTTACAACTGCTGGTTATCATGCGACCAAAGTTCTATACTAAGGTCCTGTGATCACAATTGAGCCAAGTCCAATGACCTATAGATGCATTTGACAGCTCTGGAAAAGGGTAGGAAGTGAACTTTGAGTTAAGACCATCTTGTCCAACAAAAAGGTGAAGAATAAACTGTTAGCAGTAGAGGTCATACCACGTATAGCTGTGTATTGTTGTGCGATGCTGTGGTTGTGGCTGGGTAAGCTGTGGTGTGCTGCTGGCTCTTTGGTTTGGCACAGTACATCTCCAGATGCTGAAGTTCACAGCCAGACGGCCGACAGCACTGGTCCACTATCCCCTTCCCTCTGGGCCGAGCACCGTAACCAGACCACGTACCTTTACCTGCAGAGAGAGTGGTGATAAACATGAGATACTTCATCTTTTGAGCCTCAGTACCTTCCTTAGTTTAAAAAAGAAAAATGAGCCAGCTTCAATGTCCCAAGGAGGTCACTTAAGTCAAACATGCATGGTGGCAACAGATACACGCCTGACCAAATCTATCTCTAACTGTTGCAGTAGTGATTACAGCCCACAATCCTCAACAAATTTAATGACAGTGCAGCCATCAAATTTCAAGACATTTATTGTCAATGTCCAGTGAAAAATGTCTTCCTGATGACGGCAGTAAAGGACAGTTCAAAAGGTTATCAAAACTGTTAGGACTCATCCTCTGGAATCCATGAATATGGGCCAACATGCTCCTAAACCTGGGCGTCTAAGTATATTTTTGGTGGCCCAAGTGTAAACTTTTGCAAAAACAATACAGAACAGGCATCATAATGCAACTTAACATGAATTGTGATGATGATGATTGATGTTTCCCAAGCGGATTGTTTCCATTTAAAATAAGCTTGACTCTCTGCTAGTTGAGGAGTCAGATGTGTCAGATTCCAGCCACTTAAACTCCTGCTTCCACTCACACCTAGATTTTCCTCGCTTTTTCATTTTTTCATTGTATACCTTTTGTGTTTCTGGTTCTTATGTAAGGTTTAGGGTTAGGGGTAAGGTTTCTGGGAATATAAAATGAAAACTTGCAATACTTACTGGGATAAAACCTGGTGACCAGAGTTGGCCACCTACATGGAATATTTAGTGGCCACAGAGTAACTTTTTGTGGCCACAGGCCATGGTTAATGTCAAACCCTAGGTATCCTCCTCTGGACAAAAGTGTCAGGTAGACAGATGTTGCCATTGTTAGGTGCCACATGTGAAAACCTGTTTGAATATGCTGATTTTGTCTTCATGTTTACACAAGATTTTACCTATACCATAGGTTTTTCATATTGTGGGTTGTATTTTTAGTCATGCTAGTAGAGCTCTATGGATTACAATTTTGATCACTTGGTTGATCCACCACTTTGCTCCAGACTGAAATATCTGGACAAATGTTGTACACATTGAAATGAAATTTGGATATCCCAAACATCCTCAAGATTTTATAATCCCTTGATTTTTCCTGTAGTGCCACCATTTAAGTTTAGTGTGAAATACATCCACAACTATGAACCACAAATGGACTACCATGAAATACAGCACGGACATTCATATTCCTCTCTGGATGAATTGTGATAACTTTGAAGAGGTGTCCAATACTTTGGATATTGACCAAATACCCGCTAAACTAATATTCCCATCAGCCTAAGCTCCATGAATTCAGCGTTAATTCGCAAACATTAGCATGCAAACACACCAAACTAAGATGAATATGGTAATATTATACCTGCTAAATATCAACATGTTAATGTAAGCCTGTTAGCATACAGATGATTTTAGGATTTAGCTAAAAGCAATAACCTACTATATATTAAAGGACCAGTGTGTAGGATGTACTGTCATTTAGCAGTGACCTTGCAGATTGCAAATGCCTCGCCTCTCCCTCCCCTTCCAATGTCTACAGAACCTATGGTGGCTGCAAAACTTGCATGAAAGGCCATATCTAAAGTCAGTGCTTGGTTTGTCCATTCTGGGCTACTGTAGAAACATGGTGGTTCAACATGGGGGTCTGTATAGAAGATGACCTGCACCCTCCTCTGCAGACATCCCCAGAAATCTTACACACTAGACTTAAACTTAATATTGTTTGAAATCTGTAATAAATGGGCCATAATAATGCAGGACACCAACATATGAAAAGTATATATTGTCTATTTTGTTCACGGCGTCTTGTGAAAGATTTCGTTCTGACAGGCTCTCTGCTGTTTCTCCCTGTCTGCACCTTTCTTTGCCTTCAGTGTGAAAGCTGCGCCGGTGTCAGATAACAAGTGTTTTAACAATAAAGCTATCACACACCGAGGCACAGTGTCCTGGTGAGTACGCTGCCATTTTGGAGGACTGCCACCACCCTGATAGCAGATGGAGGTGGCCTTGGTCACAGCAAGGGGAAAGGTAATCAAGTGAAAGGGCCTGTGGGTAATTCTCTGTGTGGATTTGGAAAGATTATATCCTAATAATAATAAACTTTTCTAATTAAATGCTGCACCAATCAGCTTTGTATCTTATGATAAACCATTCTTATATGTATTTAATTAAATATGCCATAAAATGTTAATCATAAGATAACATTTTGCTTTTAAAAAGAGTCTCATTTGCTGATTTTGCAGGGGCAGTGTTGTGGCTAGTCTTCATGTAAATACATGAACAGTTTTGTTGTTATGGAGCTGATAACTTGCTGAAGTGTTTTCATGTGGACACAATGACCATGAGTATACAGTATCTGTGTTTTCCACCTCTGCTATTGTAAGAGTTAACCTAACCTTGATAGCATTTGGTCCTATCAGCATTTTGTATTTAACAATCTGAAGAAAAAAATAATAAATTGGCATTTCTGTCATAACAAGAGCCCTTCCATCCATGGACAGGTCACCAGTCAGTCACAGGCTGACACAAAGCCGAACCATCATGAACACTCACATTTAAACTCAACAGTTAAAGGGATAGTTCACCCAAAAATGAAAATTCAGTCATTATCTACTCACCCTCATACCGATTGAGAGTCAAGTTTATTTTGTTGGTCCACAAAGCACTCCTGGAGTTTCACAGGAAAACAGTGATACAGAATCTTCCAGACAGTGGAAGTGAATGGTGACTGGTTGAGGGTGAGTAGATAATGACTGAATTTTCATTTTTGGGTGAACTTTCCCTTTAATCTAACCTGCAGTGGTAACCCATGCAGGCAAGGGGCAAACATGCAAACTTGTGCCATAACAGCTACATAACTTATTGGACCAGATTGCATTAAAAAAAACAAAGTTGTGCATGCAGTAGGATAAAGGTAGAATTGAAGTTGTCTGAAGTGCATATGACAAAAAAAAAAGAAAAGAAAAATCTATTGACTAAAAGCTGAGAAGTTTTCTTAGCTATTTTGCCTGCACTTGAAAGACGGTCCCTTAATTCAGCTTGTTATTGTGCAAAGTGCCAGGTTTGATTTCTAGAATTGTGTTGTTGCGTTGTATTTGGGAACTGCAAGAAGAATTTCTGAGAAAAAAGCATTTCAAGAATAAAGTTAAATTGTCGAGAAAGTTTAGGGTATAGCGCCAGGCATAAAAATTGAAAATCGAATCAGTCGAAATGTCATGAATAAAGTTGAATTTCAGTATTCGTGAGGATTTTTTACATTTGCATTATCTTTTTCTTGGGGGGGGGGGGCATTGGACATTGGTATTGGAGAGAAGGCAGACATTTCTATGGGTGATATGTCCAAACCTCTGCAACTCACACCCAACCTATCTAGATGGATAAGTAGCACAAGCAAGATGAAAAATATGTATTTTTGACTTTGGGGTGTACTGTCCCTTTAAAGCCCCTGTCCCTTAGCATTACTGCTTCAATAAGACCACAGTTTCCACCCTATCTGATATTAGCAGCTTCTTAGGTGATCTAACGTGAATACAAACTTACCTAAATAGATTCCACGATCACCGCACACAAACATGAGGTCACTGAGGAGATCAGAGCCACAGCGGAGTCGGGCTGCCTCTGAGGTGAGCGGCCAGCCTGCCAGACACATGGCCGAGCACAACACACACACCCGAACACACAACACCTGGAGACAAGGAGAAAGAAACTGTCAATACACAACCTGAACACAGAAGACCTGTAACATACAGAAGGGTTGATGGTCTTTCTCTCCAAAACTGGTGATTAAATGACAATTAAATTAAAGTGTTCGGGGTGCGCTGGTGGCTGGGCTTCAAAGGGACAGTTCACCTCTAAATCAAAAATACATATTTTTGACTTTTTTTTGTTTTTTAGTATTGTTTTTTTTTATGTTTGAGTTGCAGAGTTTTGGAGATATCAGCCATAGAGATGTCTGCCTTCTCTCCCCTATAATGGAACTGAATGGCTCAGCTTGTGGTGCTTAAGGCACTACACAAAAATATTTAAAAAATTTAAGACTAGTGTCTCTTTCCAGAAATCATGACTCAGTTACTCAGAATAATGCACAGACCTTGTTGTGAGCAGTTTCATGTAGGAACTAGTTTTTTTCTATCATGGAAAAAAACTCACACTGAAACTGAAACTGAATCTAAATGGAGAAATCAGGAAAAATATGTATTTCACTCATTCTTGAGAACTCTTGAGAAATCTTTGAGGGCATTTTGTTTCTACTCTTCAGTGATGTTGGTAAAATATATTTTAAAAGATCAAACTCTTGGCTTTTCAACCTTGTAACAGGCCAACTTCTTGGTGATTAATCTTTTTTTTTTTTTTAAAGATCTTTTTAATGAGATTTTCAACAAAATTTCCCAGGATTGGGAAAATATATGCCACATTATTATGAAATATAAATCAGTGTAATATTCTGTAAAAAATAATGACATTGATGACGTTAAGAAAAACCAAAAACACAACATCTCTAACCCTCACCATCCCACCCCACGGTTAACGAAGACAGCTATAAGATACAACGACATAGAAAGGAAATGAAGAAAGTATATCTATGTCTCCTAAATCAAATGTTCCTTTCCATGTTGCCATTTATTTTTTAGTGTCTCAGAGTTCTGCTAATGAAAATACACATTTTTAAACCATAATTCTTATTTAGCTTTGATTTAGAAGGACTACAGAGTTGACATGTTATGGTTGAGACACATCTGATAGCAACACTGTTTAATGAATTTTTTGAAAAATATAAAGTTTACCAGTGCCTGAGCAGTATTCCTGCCTTTTTTTTATAACAAGAAGTGAGACAGGGGTCCTTGGGGTATAGCTAACCCTTTTAATGCCTGATTAAAATATGTTTTTGTAAAAATCTGACAGAGTTGATACAACTTTAAAGCAGCAACATTTTCATAAAAAGTATATTTTAAAACAATGATAATTCTAATAGCACATTTTTATTATCAGTAGGCATCGTTAGTTTTAAATTTTGAAGGCTTTCAACACATTTTCAAATTGTTTGAAGCTGTTTTATGGCACAGAGCAAGTTTAGAAATTTAAAAAATGAAGCAAACTAAAGCATTTAATTAATTACATATAATTCATATATATAAATCCTTAAAGAATGAATTTGCACCAAATATTGTAATCAGAGTGTTGGCATTAACAATTTTAAAGATTTTTTTTATCTTTTGGTAGGACATGACATGACATTTGGCGCAATTCTCAAGAACAGGTGACTTGTACAATTAAGCAGAAACCAACAGGTTCAATAAGTCATTTTAACTCTACGATGAGACGAAGTTTCCTGCACTACAACGTCGGATCAGCGGCTGACTGTCAGTCCCGGTTCAGAGGGATCATCAGAGTGAAACCAGGTCTTACCTTCAGTGTCAGTGGTCTGGCAGAGGAGTGCATCCTGTCTGTTCGTCTGTGTGTGGACCGACTTGAGGGGAGCTGCAGTCTTATAGTGAGGCAGCAGGAGGGGGGGAGGAGGAGGAGGAGGAGGAGGGGGAAGAGGACCACAGCACAGAGGTTTCCTCCCTCTGCTCCTCACGCTGCCTCCAAGTCACATCTCATCCGGAAAACTCATATCAGATGATTTAACGCACCGTCACTGTGGATGAACTTGTTCTGCTGTGTTCCTAACATGTTTGTAACAGGATATTTATCACAGTCACAAACATGATATCCAGTTTAGAAGACGGAACCAACTTTTCACAAGAACATACACCAGTTCATGAGGTCCACCTAAACCTGATACAACAGTTGTACAATAGATGTGAACACTTTATATTAAGGTGCTTGTAATAAGTGTTAAACAGTAATAATGTTCTTATAAGATGCTTATTAACATTATGTGTTATATAGCCTAAGTGTTAATAATAGCATAATAAACATGTTTATCGTGAGATTAGAAGACATTCCTAAGCACTTACATGAAACTTGTTAACAGTTTATGCTTTGTGAGAATGGTAATAAAAGCCTTATTAGATGCTTACAATTCTTTATAACAGATAACAAACACATTATTGACTTTAACTAACTTACCTATTATGTTGTTGTTAAACCTTCACTGAGCTTTTGTTTTTGCTTTATTAAGACTTCTACATCTTAATTATGCATTTATAAGCACCTAACTATGCACTTATTAAAGCTTAGTAAAGGTTTAAATATGACATAATAGGGAAGTGAATGTGTTTGTAATGCTGTTATAAACAACTATAAGAATATCAGAGGCTTTTATTTACATTTTGAAGCAGTTTATAAGTGATAACACGTTTCTTGTGCTTGTAAATGTCTTGTAATCTCACAATAAACATGTTTATTATGCTATTATTAACACTATATAGTCTTATTAACACATATTAACGTTAATAAGCATCCTATAAGGGCCATATTGCCTATTAACTAATGCTTAGTACACGCACCTTAATATAAAGTGTATACAAGTGAATTGCAGCGGAAACACAAACCAAAAACTGCAGTTTGCACAACAGAAATAGTTACAAAAAAGTTAAAATCGCTTAATAGAAATGAGGGATTGACATGTTTTTTCAGTTTTAAAATTCTGATTGTATGATTTATTATGTACCATTATTTGAATCATTAATCCGTTAAAGGCTGATGCTACGTTAACACCAAATATTGGCAATATCTGAATCATGCAATCAGAATGTTGACACATGTATACAAAAGCTATACTTTTGTTAGCAATTTTACCTACACCATTGATGTACAGTCACCTTCAGTAACTTCATGAACAACAAACCATCACAACAGAATCTGTGTTCCAGGTGTGTCTGGGAAACATCTTTTTTCTAAATCATTTTTTGTTGTGTTCTCTGCAGCTTTCTGTATTCGGTCGTTGCATTTGGTTGTTTCTCTACATGCTGCATGTGCTGTCGAACTGATCGAGATGTTTCCTTCATTTGAACCTTTTTATCTTTATAAGAGGTCACTCAGTAGAGTGCAGATCCCCGCCAGGCAACAGATGGTGAAGCACCTACTGCAATGCCATCACAACTGTTACATGCATCTAGCAAAGATATGCAAAATTCAAACCCCATTAACATGACCTCCACATACGTTGTCCTGAGCTGAAACAAGTTTTCAAACTGGAGCAGTTGTTGTCACTTGCGGCCCCTAGAGGTCAGTTAAGAAGAGTGAGAAGTCAGCTGTCAATGGTCGTATAAATCAGAGTATCAAAAAATAGAATTACTGCCTCACAGTTGTTTGTCTCCACCAACCAGTCAAGTTACAGTTTACATCCATGTCTGTCCACACTCATATAATGTCTGTAGTGAAAACTTTGAAGAAATATGTAACTTAACAATATATTGCCCTGTGACTCAGGAATTTAATAAAAGGTACAAAGTGTATTTTCAGGCAAAATGAAAGTTCTCACTCAATTTCCAGGTAGAAACATGCTGTCTTCACTTAGAGACTTGCCCTTTAAGATATTTGTACATAATTTTGTCATAATTAGCTAATTAATTCTTGAGTTATGGCCAAAAATGTGTTTAGTGAGGTCACCGTTACCTTTGACCACTAAAATCTAATCAGTTCATCTTTGAGTCCAAGGGGACATTTGTGTCAAGTTTGAACAAATTCCCTCACGGCGTTCTCGAGTCTGTCGCCAGCGTGGAATCATAAAAAGAGTTTTTCAAGAACCACTGGTCACTGCAGAAGTATTTGAGATTAGCTTTATTTGGTGTAATGCAACTGATAAAACAATTAAGAGGTGCAGAGTTTCGGAACAAATTTGCATCGAATTACCAAAAACCAAAAGACAAACAGTGACCCTCAGCTGGCTCGTTGGTCATCCACCTCTGCTTTAACCTCATTCAAAAAGACATGTGACTTTAGATTCCCTACAGCATAAATAAAATATATTTAAAAGAGAACAAACCCTGCACACACGCTCATTTCTTCATCGCAAACACAGATATTTGGATCAACAGAAATAAACCCTATTAAATAATTTGAAAACTTCAAACATGAGCTGAATTTGAGCAGTTAACTGAAACAAACTCACCAACAGGTTGGATATACAGAAGTCAGGAGGAGCTACTTCAGGCATCCACGCTTTCATTTTTTCAAACATCGGAAGAGGTTTGGATGGACATGAAGGCTCCTGGTTGAGGCACCAATACAGGAGATAAGCAACTCTTTTCAGGCTCTTTGATAAAAAGTAAGCTTGGTACAAAACAAAAGGAGAGAAGGTAACCAACAAGGGGAAGAAACAGGCCTGAGAGAAACAGCCCTCCACCAACATCACAGCAAAAATGTTGCATTGATCCACAATGTTCCAATGACAACCATTTCTCAAGACAGTCAGATAATAGCAATCATCCTAAAAATGATGGTTTGATAGCTCTGTTTTCAAAAGACAACCAAAATAACACAATCAGAACCTGTGCTGTCTCCAGAGGGAGCTGTGTGACGTCTGATAAATGTCCTCAGGTGATGTCACTTGTCACAAGTCCATTGGAGCTGAAGACTACAGGTCTGAACATGATAAAATATGAGGATGTGAACTAGGAGCTTTCAATAATAATCAAAATCAGAAGCAGGATCAGGATTCTCCCTGCACTTTGTTTCTTTCCGTCCCCACCTACTTGCATGTGTCCGGAAAAAAAAAAAAAAAATCAAAACACAACATGTCAAATACGACGCAGCGTAGTTTAACAGTAACCTGCAACTGCGTTTTTCACTGCTGACATGTATCAAACTCTTCGACTGATCCTCGCCGTCCATCATCACTTCAGTCATTATCAAGCAGCTAGCTCAGTGTTTCTGCTGGTTACATTTATCCGTAGTAAGAAGCTTCACACGACTGCAGGAGGATGTAAAACACTGCATGAACACTAACTTTTTATTTCTCTTCTGACATGCTTATCTAACTGCGTTATGGCTGACTAAAGTAACTTCACTACCCCCTGATAGCCCGAAGCACTTTTCTGTGACTGTGGCGACGTCCTGGCACTGGGAATTTGAAAATGTAAAAGAGAGCTGCCAGGGCAGAAAACCAACGGTCCTCCAATCTTTACAAATCAAATCAAAAATTGAATCAAACTGAATCGTGATCTTAAAATCGAAGGCCAAATTGAATCATGACACCCCGTGTGAGGAGTTAGAAAGAAGAGAGTCAGACCAGATCTCTGTAGCTGCTCTTCATCTCTGCTGCAGACAGGACTGGACCGAGTGTCTTTTTTTTAAGACACTCAAACCTTCTATTGAGGCTTTTGAATGAAGCTTTGAATGTCTGTTGTCATATTTTATGAAAATGAAAAAAAAAGTCCTCAAAGAAAATCCTCAGTTTTTTTCAATTAAATCAATGTTCTGTAATGAACGAAGCTCGTTCAACACAAATGTCATTTACGATGCAGTTACGTTGCTGTTGACCGCCCCTTTATTACAGCTGCGTGCCTTCCTTTGTGTGTGGCACGTGGGAGAGCAAACTGTTCTTTCACCACAGTGAAGATGCTGTTTTTGAAGGATAAACACCAACATATATGGACCAGAGCAGAATGTTTGGTCTGATAAAATCATGTTGGCAATTTTGGAAATGATTACATCTTTTTTAAGTGAATTTTGACTTTTGGACCTTTCAGCGCTCTGGAGTTATTGAAAATGTTGAGATGACATTAGTCTGAAACAATTCCACGCAGCCACCACTGGAATCTGATTCTACAAATAGTATAATACCAATAATAGTTAGAGCTGCAATGATTAATCGATCATTAATCCTCATTATTCCTGTTAAATTAATCGCCAACTATTCTGATAATCAATTGAAATGTTTTGAGTCATTTCTTAATTTAAATTTTTTTTAAATTCTCTACTTTCAGCTTCTTAAATGAAATGATTTTCTTGCTGCTCTCTGACAATAAACTGGAAATCTTTCAGTTTTGGACAAAAATGATATTTGAGAACGCCACCTTGGGTTTCCGGAAACAATGATCAACATTTTTCATCATTTTCTGACATTTTATGGACCAAACAAGTAATCGATTAATTGAGAAAATAATGAAAATAATCATTATTTGCATCCTAATAATATTAGGAAACTGAGCAGAAATATCAGGTTCAAACAGAATGAACAGAAAAAAAAAAAAGCTGTGCAGCATTCGAATGTTGTTGAATGTTGTTGTCTGAACTATCTGGTACAGCCCCAGCTGCAGGCTAGACACCCTACGAGCACAACACACCCAAATCTGTGGCTGAATTGTCAGCAGTTGAGTTACATTGTGGGTAATGTAGGCCCCCAGGTTTTAAAAGGAAGAAGGTGTGGAAATCTGAAGGGTTCAGTATAACCAAACCCAACTACTTTGTACAAAACATCATCGTACCTGCATTCAAAGGCAGGGTGAAAGACACTTTTTGAAGTGAGAAATGTTTGAAGGGGCAGTTCACCCCAAAATCAAAAATAAACATGTTTACCCTGGGCTGTAGCGCTACTATTTATCTGTCTAAATTTTTCTGGTGTGAGTTGCAGAGTTTTGGAGATATCAGCTGTAGAGATGTCTGCCTTCTCTACAATATAATGGGACTTAATGGCAATTGGCCAGTGGTACTCAAAGTACAAAAAAACATTTGAAAACTCAACAGCAGTGTCTCTTTTCAGAAACCATGACTTGATGACTCGAGATAATCCACAGACTTTGCTGTGAGCAGTTTCACGTAGGGACTACTTTGTCTCTATTAGAAGACATAGTTCCGGTAGATTCTACAGCAGAAAGAAAGCAGGTCTGTGGATTATTTTGAACAACTGGGTCATGATTTCTGGAAATCTGTTGAGTTTTTCAAATGTCTTTTTGGAGCTTTGAGCACCGCAGGATTAGAACCATTTAGAGATATCAGCTGTAGAGAAGGCAGACATCTCTACAGCTGATATCTCCAAAACTCTGCGACTCACACCACAACAGTATAGATGGATAAACAGCACTGTAGGCCAGAGGAAAAGTATGTATTTATGATTTTGTGTAGAACTGAACCTCATCTTAAACACTTACTAATGAAACTTAACAGGACTGTAATTTGTGAGGAATTAAAGCATCATCAGTGCTGTTCATATTATTAAGAGTGCAGGTTGGTGAGAGCTGCTTCTTTCCGTTTGAGTTTGTCTTTCATGAGTTTGATCTTCTCTTCTTGTGCCAGCTGCTTATAGTCACAATCCTGCTGTAGAGACGTGGAAGCACCCTGAGACTCTCTCCTGCTCCAGCTCTGGTTGCTACTTTGCTCTACAAAACCGGCTACACTGTCAGCGTCACCACTGTCAATTTTCATATTACCGTCCACATCATTGTTTTGATTGGTGCTCTCGGCTTCCTCAGCGCCCAGCTCCTGTGTATCACCGTCATGGTTGACCACTTCCTCCTCGTGCTCCCCCTGGGGCTGAATCCAAACAGCCTGCTCTTCTCTAGTAGCTTTATGACAGTGGCCGTGCACACTGATCACACTGTCAGTGGACTGAGAGACGGACCGTGCGGTCTTGGATGAGGACACGTTCCTTCCCTTGTGTGCAACATCCTTTCTGTTCTCACTGTGTTGTACTTTACATGTGGCCTGTTTCTTCTTGGCTCTGCTGTCAATGAGCAGCTCCTGGAGGACATAAAGAGACGTATCACGTAAGACTCATGTTCATTTGTTGGGATCAGAGGTGGGACGTAAATAAAAATAAATACTTTGTTACTGTACTTAAGCAGAGTTTTCATGTATCTGGACTGTATCTGTATTTTCTACTCCTTACATTTTCAAAACAGCCACGTTTGGCTTTGGCTGTATTGATTAATTCTATTTTGGGCTACTGCGCACCATCTTCCCAACATCAAGACTGATTTCAACCTAAATGGATGGAACAATAACACAGAAAAGACGATTCCTTTATGTGCCCATCAGTATATATCACACACGACAGACATAAAATGAAAATGACGTAACAAGACAAGAAAGACATAATAACAAAAAAGACGTACCGATGACAAACAATGTCAAAGACATAAAGCGAGAACTTTGTAACAAGACAGACACAACTTTGAACACGACCTAAATGACGTGACAAGACAAGAAAGATGTTATGTTGAAAAAGACATAAAAGACATAACAAGACACAAACAACATAACAATATGAAAAGCATTAAAGACATAAGATATAAAAGATGTGAAGGTGTAACAAGACGTAAAAGACATGATGAAAAAGACCTAAATGACATAACAAGAAAAAAAAAAACAATGTAAAGGACATAAGGCAAAAACAACATAAAAACATTAAAAAGAAGTAAAAGATGAAAAAGACATAAAAAAAGACTTTACTTTCTTTTCTTTCAGACAGACTGAGATTCATTTCATCAGAACTATTTACAACAGTTTTAGTGCTATTTGTTGTTTTGTCTTGGTCTAAAAAGCTACAAATGTCATATATTTGGTTTCAAATTGAAGAGGAAATTAGGTTTTTCAAATGACAACAGCTTGTGATTGTCAGTTTCTTTCTGTTTTTGAGATAGAGCTGTTAGTTTGGATTGAGCAGGAAAATGATCATTGAAATCAGGAGTCTCAGTAAAGTGCAGCAACATTCTTGGATCCTGCTGGGGTCTAGTAGGGTTAAGAAAAGTGATGTACAAATAAAGCTGTCATTATTATTGTTACAATACTCACCTGATCTGTGGTGGAGTGACTGTCTGTTTTTGTGAGAAGATCCTTTGGCTGTTTCGGGGAGATTTTGGGCAGAGCGATCTGTGATCTTTTCCTTTGTACCTCTGCAGGTTCCACAGAAGCCTGAGGGGACGGGCGCTGCAGGAGGATAAGTAAGTCACAGAAAAATGTTACTCCGCCCAAAAATCATTCTGCATCAGAAAACAAAAATGAAGCTAAAACATCCTGGATATGAGCGCTGCCATCTTGGGCTCAGCTGTCAATCGTGAACCACCTTTTTAAAGCATCAATTAACTAATTAAAACCAAACTGATCAGAAAAATGAACACTTGAACAAACATAGGCATGATCAGTCATGAATTTTGGGGCAATCACAGATAAATGGAGGCAGCATCGACTGATACCGATCACTGGGTCTATGTGAAGTCATCTAATTATGTGTAGCATTCTATATTTCCTTATTAAATCTGCCTGTGTTGAAATAATTGGGATATTATGATCAGCATCTAATCCTGAAAAATATTGTAGTAATGGAACAAGAAGTGATGACAGATGGAAGTCTATGTACTTCAACAAAGGAAAGTAAGAAAAACAGAAACTGCCTGTTTTAAACAACCTTTGTGGCCATTCCAGTATAGATTTCTGGGTTTACCAGGTGCACCTGAATGCACCATGCAGTCCCTGTCAGCTCCCATGCTCTTTGCCATGCAAAGCAATGTAGATTTCCGAGTTTGTGAGGTCCACACAAATGCATCCCTGTTCCTGTGTCAAACTCCGACACAGCAATGATCGAAAGCCAACCGACTGGATGTTAAAGAGCCTTTAAAAGAACAACCTGAGAAATTGATCAGGCTGCTGTGGGCCAGACACAAATGCTATAAGGTCCATTAGCCCAAAATTCATGTCAAGAATTGTGGGCTATTATTTTGTTGGTAATGTCAAAACTTGTTGTTTTACAGTGTACCATGCATGCTGCATACAGGTTGCAATGATAGTAGCAGCAAAAGTAAAACAACATAAACGACATGGATGTACAGGACTGAGCTAATAAAGTTACAGTTTAATATAAGATATACAGTTCATTATCAACGCTGACCACCTTTCAAAATAAAGGTCTGTTTGAGGGTAAGAAAAACAGTTTAAGGGTAAGAAAAATGCTATTGAGTGTCTTAGCTACATTTTTAATTTTTGATATTTCCATGATGGCCTTGTGGGCCACATGAAATGTTTCGGTGGGTGACATCCGACCCCCAGGCCGCACCTGGTCTGTAATATACAATCTATGGTTGAAGGGAGCTGTTTCCCCCTGCCCCCTCCTCCCCAGACTCGGGGAAGCTCAGGCTGGCTGCAGGAGCACTGCAGGAGGTCTGCAGGAGTGCAGAACACACACACCATTGTAAATTGACAGTAACAAGCAGCGACGAGTCCTCCACTGCAAGTTGATCAACTGTTTGTAACTGTCAATTGTCTGTGAATGTAAAGTTAAGCCTGTTATCCTGAAAACAAAAACTGCCATTTACACCATGTTTTTAGCCGAAATGTCAACTGTAGCCTCTCAGACTCGAGCCAGATGCACAAGAGATCTTGCGATATTTTCACACGTGCCTCCATTAAGAGATATACGAAGTCTCGCGATACATCAATGCCATGTTTACATGCTACCTGGGAGGCTACAGTTGACATTTCGGCTAAAAACATGGTGTAAATGGTGTCTTCTGTGGTTAAATTTTAATGTCGCGGCTCACGGACACTTGGATTACACCACACGAGCAGGATGGAGACATTCTGTGTTTGTTTTGTCTTATTTTGTTTTTTTTTTCACATTTTATCCGTGGTCACCATTCACTGCCATTGTACTGGATTTGGCTGCAACCCTGTTTTCTGCTGAAACTCCAGGATTGTTTTGTGAACTGAAGATCTTCACCCATCCTCACATCAGCATAGGGGTGAGTACATACTGAGTGGATTATCGTTCTAGGGAGGAATATCGCTTTAACAAGTTTCATTGATCTCTGATGGTCTATCGTGGTCATTTTGATTTATTGCAGCAAATATATTACAGATTTCTCCTTTAATGTAATCACCAACAAAAACATAACATTACCTTCAACTGGCTCTTAGATGACACGCCTGATGTTGAAGGAATGGGAGACTTGGCAGCTGGCTGTGGTTCCTGTGTCTCTGGCTGTCTCTGGCTTCCACTGGACTTCCTGATGGACAGGTAAATGCGTCCGTGGTAGATGACGACAGCGTCATGAGAGGTCTGAGCTGCCGAACCAAGAGGTAATGAGTACGTGTGAGATGTGTGTGCGGAGACACTGCCGTCAGGCATGGTCTCCTTGAGCACCCTGTAAGCTGCACGGTTGGAGGAGACAAAAGACATTCTTAAGGGACCCGTAGCAGACCGCAATTCTCTGCCCATCACTGAGGACATGTTTTCTTGTTTCCGTTTGTGGCCTTTCCTCCTCAGGACTGCCGGACAGATCCATATGCCCTCTGGAGACTCTGCGAGCGTCCTGGAGCCCTTGGTGTCAGACCGGGGGACGCCCATTCGTCTGAGCACTGAGTTTGGTAAACTCCACATAGGGATGTTTTTCACGTCAGCCTCCACCGGGATGTAGATTTCCAGACTTTCAAGATCCATGTTCTGTGTATTTCCCTGTGAACACATTAAAGATTGTGAAAAGCAACAACAAATGTGTCTTCTGAGTTTGTCACACCATAGAAACATGTTATTGACCCCGAGATGATGAAGCCCAAGATGAAGTCCTCTTGTTTTGTCCCCAACCTTAAGATATTCAGTTTACTGTCAGAGAGGAGTAAAGAAACCAGAAAAATCACATTTAAAAAGCTAGAATCAGAGACTTTTGACTTTATTTCTTAAAGCCGCTTAATAGGTTATCAAAATAGTCGGCAGTTCATTTAATCAATATTCAATGATGTCCGCAAATGTCTTGTTTTGCCCATAACCCAAAGATATTCAGTCTATTAGAGCAGTGTTCCCCAACCCTGGTCCTCAGGGACCACTGTCCAGCAGTTTTAGATGTTTCCCTGCTCCAACACACCTGATTCAAATGAACAGGTTATTATCAGGCTTCTGCAGAGGCTTGATGACGACCTGATTATTTTAATCAGGTGTGTTGGAGCAGGGAAACATCTAAAACATGCAGGGCAGTGGTCCCTGAGGACCAGGGTTGGGGAACACTGTATTAGAGGACATAGGGGACCCAGAAAGAAGGACCAGAAAGAACCAGAAAAGAAAGAAGCTGAAATCAGATCATTTTTACATTTTTTCTTTAAAAAAAATGACTCAAACCAAATAAACAATTACCGAAATCATTGGTGATTTATTTAATAGTTGCCAAATCATCAATTAATTTTTTAGTTAATGTTTTTTTTTTTTTTTTTAATGGATTGCTTTAAAAAGTCAGTCGGTAATAAAATTACAGAGCTGGAGCAGGGTCATTAGCACTTGTCAGTGATGTCAGTGAAATTGTGAAATAAAATGAAATAAATAAAAAAGTCCTTTGAAATATGCCCCTTTTAAAATAACAAACACGTATTTATTGATTGAACTATACTGATTCATTGATATATTTATATTTACATTAATTTATATTTGTATTTCCTTATTAATTAATTTCATTATTTATTTCAAAGCCATATTTATTACTTCATTTATTATTCATCGTTGACTTAAATGGCATTCCATATAGTCGAAGCTTACTTCTGCTCTTATTTTGGTGAAAGTAACGCATAACTAATATTATTAGTGATTAATTACTCTACACATTGTAATTCTGTAAAGTAACGCGTTACTTTCAAACGAAAGTAACTGGTAATACTTCACACTTTTAAAGTAACTTTCCCAGCTGTGATGTTTGTAAGTAAAACAATGAATGATGAAGGTGAAGACAGCCTCTCTCCTTCTTTACAGCTACTGGTGACTTTTAAACAAACCACAAAAGAAGAGTAGTTCACATTAGCTAACGTTAACATCCGCAGGGCAGTCTGGGTAACTCAGCTAACGCCTTATCGTGGACACCTGGGTCCTGTGTCATATTAAAGGCTTGAATCCATTCGACAGGAACTAGAAACTAATGTCACATAAAATGATCATCGAACCGTTCAAGCGTTCCTACGAACGGCAGCCATTGTTAAATATAAAAAAGGAACTGAGCTGTTGCACAAACCGTGATCAAACAGTTGCAGGTCCCGGCTGTATTTTGTTGCATTTTCATTTCGTCACGAACTAAGAGTACTTCCGGTCCGTACTTTTCAGAATAAAAGCATCACCCACACCACAAATCAAAAGTCGAAATCTTAAATCGTGCACAATCCACAAACGCGGCATATTCTGCGCTTTATCCACACAGTGATTTAGTCAGTAGCATCTGAATTCAATCAGACATTCACATTTGCCAGTGTAGTGCAATAGTGACACATATCGATTGTATTTGTTCTTAAAGGAGGAGTTTACTCACAAATAAAAATTCTGTCATTATCTGCTCACCCTCATGCGATTAAAGGTCTGGGTTTAGTCTTTGTTTTCCTGTGAAACTCCAGCTGTGTTTTGTGGACTGAAAAACTAAAGCAATCGGCATGAGGGTGAGTAGATCATGACAGATTCTATCCTTTTAAAGAACACGCGTTGTAATCACCCTAGTTCCTCCTTGCACTGTGCCTGTACAAGGATGACACTTTTAAAGGTCCGGCATGTGGTATTAGGAGGATTTATCAGCAGAATATGTCAGAAATTGAATATAATATTCATAAGCATGTTTTCATTAGTGTACTGTATAATATATAGTTTGGGTCCTTTTCCATGGATCTGCCATGTTTCTCTGACAGCCCAGAACAGACAAACCAAACACTAGCTCCAGATATGGCCCTTAGCATTTTGCACGACTTTCACAGCCAGCATAAGTTCTCCTACACACTTGGAAGGAAAGAGTAAGGTGAGGTGTTTGCAGTCTGCAAGCTCACTGCTTGATGCCACTAAATCCTACACACTGGTCCTTGAAAATATAGATTATATGTTAAAATATACATCTTGTCCTGTATGTTTTAGTCTCAAAATGTAAGTGTTGAACAGTAGATGTTTGACTCTTTTTTATTCCTTAAACTACCACCACAGATTATTTATTAATATTATGAGTGGCACACCAGGAGGTGTATACTGACATCTAGGTTGTTCATTAACAATCAGAAGAATTATACAGTTATTAATGTATGCCTTTAACTATTTCCTGTAACCACTTACTAACCTTCATGATCATTTAGTGGGCATGACAGATAAATACCAAATTGTGTCCTTGTACTTGTTAATAGCTCACTTTAATAGTCACTCTGTGTGAAGAGTAGTGGTATGTAGAATTCCATACTTTTATTCTGAAGGCCTGACGCACCCACTGGCAGCTCACGTCTTGCAGTTGTTGGACATTGGTTAAGTTTCGATTTGGAAAAACTGTTACTCATATTAGAAGTCATATCATCATAATATTATAATCTGCAGAGATAAATTATGTTTTCTCTTAATTCTCTGTCAAAGAAGTCTCCACCATGTTGTCATCAAACTTTAATCTTTATGTCTCTATATCTAAGGGATATTTTGTTTTGCTTGATATGCTTTTATTGAGGAATAAACTGCCTTTTGTCGCCACCATCTGGACTGGAGTCGGTTAGGGCAGTAAATAATAAATTAATAATTTCCATAAGAAAAAAACTGCTTCATGGAGGCATAGAGATAAAAACTTAAAGGTCCAGCGTGAAAGATTCAGGAGTGTGAAACATATGGCCCGCAGGCCAGAACTGGGCCACCAAAGAGTCCAATCCGGCCCATTTGAACACTTTGCATAGTGTTGAATTGCAGATAAGTGATAAATTGCAGATAAATTACAATTTTTCTATATATGCACTGCTTTTCCTGATTTGTCCAGTGGGGGTTATGGTGTCCTAATAAGTGTAGCAGCCACAGCTGGATATGCTGTTACACATCCCATATGTAGGCTTCATGACACAACACTGTCAAGCGTAGGCTACTGTTCATGCAGGAGCTCGCGGCAGAAAATGTTTTGGTCAAAAAGAGCTATCGATGCCGCTGTGAAAGCTAGCTACCTTACAGAGTGCTGCAGGGATGATGTATTTTCATAAGCTAACCGTGAAGTCAGCATTGTTCAGGTTCCCTCCACAAAAACACAATGGGATTTTTTTCATTGGATTTTGGATTAGTGCAGAAAATATGATTGGTGGAGACCAAAAATTTATGATACTTACATATTTTTTTCAGCAAGATAATCTTGACAAATTATCGCCACTTTTATGATTTAAGCATTCACACAATAGAGATAACACACACTTTGTTGTGAGCTGTTTCATATAGGAACTACTTTCTTTCTGCAGCAGAATCTACACAAACTACTTTAGAATCTACTGAACTACTTTCTTTCTAATAGAAAGAAATAGTCTACATGAAACTTCTCACAACAGGTCTGTGGATTATCTTGAGTAACAGGGTCATGGTTTTTGGAAAGAGACGCTGGTTTTGAATTTTTCAAATGTTCTTTTGGTGCTTTGAGCACCACAAGCCAAGTGCCATTACTTCCATCATACTGGAGCGAAGGCAGACATCTCCATGGCTGATATCTCCAAAATTCTGCAAGTCACACCAACACTATCTAGCGGAAAAATATGTATTTTTGATTTTGGGGTGAACTGTCCCTTTAAGGGGAAATTAAAAAAAGTAGGATCCATCCTGTTCCAAGATGAACATCCACAACCTGCAAATCTCATGGAAATCTGTCCAGAAAAATGTTCATTTCAACCAGTGAATTTATTTGCATAAGTGTCCAAATAATTAGTTTTTAATAAACACAACTGGCATTACATTTAATAACACCTTACGAATGTCATAACATGTTCACCAAGATAAAATACAAAATCATTTTTAGTGACAAACTGTAAATCCACACTGACAGTCATTCAGCAGTGTCTCAGATTAGATGCTTTTACAGCTTTTCCACTGTAATAACATTAACAGTGTGGTACTTTTCCAAAAACAATGTTTACGAAGTGCTGTACATATAGTAACCCACAAAAACATCCCCCAGAAGAATAACATTTTTAAAAATGATAATGTATGGTAAACAGATACAACTAAAAACACACTAACAGAGATACTATTAAGAACAGAACAAAAATTTACACACAAATATGACCCGAAAAATTGTCAAAAATTTTGAATAATGGGTCATAAAAAAGAAACACGGAAAATAGACACTGCAGTGAATCCAGACGCCTGAACAGCAGCTCACAGGGAGTGGTTCTCATCAAAGCCTGTCTATACAAGTGCGATTTTAGAAAACATTTAATAGATGAAACAGATTTTCATAGCCACAGGCAGGTCGTTCCAAAATACAGGCGTCCTAATAAAGAAACTGCAGTCAACTTTAGCTCTGAGCCTGGAACTGTGGAACAACCGAAAGGGAACTGCCAGTGGATTATGACTTAAAGCTCAGAACTCAAATCAATTTTCCACATGGTCTTTCTCAGAATTCGGACTTTAAACTCTGAATTTTGATTTTATTTTCAGGATTCTGATTTTAAACTCAATTCTGACTTTAGTCATAACTCATAAGTAATTTTAAACTAGTAATTCTGATTTTCGACTCAGAATTCTGACTTTAAACTCTGAAGTTTTACTTTATTCTCATAATTCTGACTTTAAACCCAGAATTTTGATTTTATTTTCAGAAATCTGATTTTTAACTCAGAAATCTGACTTCAGAAACGCAGAATTTTAATTTTAAACTCATTTGAGTTTAGTTTGAGGCTGATTTTTTTTTTCTTCAGAAAATGACTCCCTAGAGAGTTGCAATAGTCTAGACAAAACGAAATAAAAGCATGAATTATCTTCTCTAAAAAGAGATAAAAGACGTGATTTTGGTACATTTCTTGTTGAAGGAGGCAGGCTGGCACAGTTCTCTTTACCTGCTCCCCTGGAGTCAGGTCACCGCCAAAAATCACTCATCAATTTCTGGCCCTGGGCTTTATATTAGATGATAAGTCAGCAAAATCATGTCCTGATCCCACCTGACTCAGAGAGCGCAGGGCATGTCACGCCATGTTTAAGAACTTAGTCTTTAGTCTTAGAACTTCTCTTCACCTCTGCTTCGAACTGCAGCAGACGCAGCATTGTTCAAGACCACCAGTCTCCACTAAGATAAGCTTTTCAGAATCAGAATAAAGTTTATTGCAGTAGCTTTACACAAACAAGGAATCTGTCTTAGTGTTTTGTCGCATAATAACAATCACAGTCAGTGGAAAAGAAAGATAATTAGCAAGTCACACATTGTAACAGCCATCTTTAATTCTCAACCTCAGAATCAATGTGTAACATATTCATCTTAATTCAACGCCCACTTAATAGTTTTTTTTCTTAGCTTTTAACTGCATCTCATAGTATCTGAAAAGCGAGGACCTTAAATTGAGATGAATTTGTCACACAACACAGCTCTTGTTTCGGTGCCGTTAGGTGAAGGCAGTTTGGCTTGCCCCCGTCCTTTCAGCCCCTCGAGAGCCTGAGACAGAGGCGGGAGTCAGTGTGGACTGGACGGAGGATGCTTTCACAGCACCTTACAGTTCAACTAAGGCTGGGCGATATGGCTTAGAAACAATATCTGTGCATTTTTGGTACAGCCAGACAGCAATACTGGTCGTCCCATATTAGCCTAGCAGAGCTATATCAATACAGGGGTGTATGTTGTCTGATATTTTTTACAGAACATAAGGCAGATTTATTTATCAGTGTTATGAGCAGCATTTTATGTAAATTTAATCATTTTTATTTGTGTTTTCTATTCATAATTATTTTAAAAAAACAAAACAAACAGTGAAAGCTCACTCTTTCAGTGACCTTGCATTATTTTGGATTTTATAAATAAATTAGATGACATATTGTTATCAGATGTTTTTTTATTTACTCCTAATATCAGTATTGGCATAAAAAATCCAGTAGTGTTTATGCAGTTATATGCTATATGTATCTCTCTATACATTTTCACTACAATAACTCTCTATCATCATCATATAATAGCAAAAGGGATGATTTTACTGCACAATGACCACTTTCAGAACATTTTGCTGGGATACTTCCATACTTTTACCTTAGTAAAGTACTTCAGGTTTTAATGCAGAACTTGTACTTTAATGGAGTGTTTTCAAAGTGGAGTTGATATTAATACTTTTGCTTAGGTAACGGCACAGAATACCCACAGACTAACCTCACCATCTGTAGTTACCGGCCGAAGAGATCTGAATATATTCAAAACACTGAATATATTGCTTCAGTGTATTTTCAGTCAACATAACTTTAAGGCATAAGTCAATGGCCTTCTAGTTTCACGGCAGTAAATAGTGTATGTAATGTGCAGCAACGCTCAGCACCAAGTATAATGAATATTCTGCCTACTATCCCTCTCTTTACCTCTCAGGCTATGATATTATACCGACCCTGCCCTCTAATATAAGAGAAAAATATAACAAATTCACTGTTTGGACATTAGAGGCTGTAATTAGGGCTGTTCCAATACTGATACCAGTATCAGAAATGTCTTCAATACAAGATATTAGATCAATATCAGCGAGTATGCCAATCTTTGCACGATCCCATATCATGTAATTTATTAGACCTACAATAGGACCCTGCCACGACCCTACTACGCTAAGCTCTTTTACCAGAGGTGGCCGATATGCAAAGTTCAGGCACTGGGTAAGAAAAAATGGTATCTGAACGAGAGGCTGACATTTTTTCAAGGGATTCCTGTAGGATGGGGGTCAATTCCACTATTCTTCAAGGGACTGGGACGGGACAAAAGTCAACAGGTGTGAGAATCATAATAACAATAGCTCAGTTTTATATATAAATATGCACTTCTGATATTAATAAACACTATTTTCTACATTTTGAAAATAATTCTAGTCATTCTATTGTCTTTTCTTAAATTCTTTTTTAAGTCTCTCCTGGACTGGAACTGGCCAGGATTTTTTTTTTGTTTATGCCTCCAAGGAATCACAGACCTCGTGTTTCAACAATTACGCCCAATTCTGATATTAAATCTGCTGCTGTTATCAACGTAAACTCCTGGCAGGCTTAGCAACAGTAGCTAAGGAGGGCGGGGCTTAGCGAAGGGTCAACTGCGATATGCCTGGTGATGTTTGGAGGGAAAATTCAGTTTTACATCCTTATTTTCATTTTCATCGAAAACCCTTTAAAACAATAATGGTGTGATTTTTGCGAGGATCTTTAGCAAACAAAGATGTTTTCTTAAGCCTGCAGATTTCTCTGCAGCACAACAATATCTCATTTAAAGTAGTATCTTGACACACATTATGACTTATGCAAAATTGCAGCGAGCCGTACTGTGATCTGGATAAAATTTTGATTCATGTTCAGCCCTAATTCTAACACCTGGGTATGTACCGGACAATGCACTGACACAATACACTTGTGTTAGTCCATGTTAATTACAACAAAAATCAGCAGCAATAACAGTTTATATACTAAAATAAATCCATTAGCTTTATACAAAACTGACATGCTAGAATATTAGAGTGTGAAATGTTTGTGTCTCTCAGCTTGTCTGTGCTAAGGCCGTTTTTTTCTCTCTCTCAGAAGCTTCATGACTCTTTCGATCTCTTCCTGTGGTTGTGCTTCATCAGAGTCCATGGATGTGGTGGACGAGCCGTCACTGGCTGGAGCCTCAGACGTCTCACAGTCCTGCTTGTTCTTAGCTGCTGTTTTTACATCTTTTCTCGCAGCCTTTTTTCTTCCACCTCTTTTACCCGTCTGCTCTGTCGTCCACGCCCGCTTCTCGGGCTCCACTGGCTTCGCGCCGGACTTGGCAGCGGGAGCGCTAGGAACGCAACATGGACAAATAGTGCGCTTCCTCGTTCGTCCTATCCTCTTCGTGTCTGTGTTCAGAACCACAGAGATCTTACTCTGCGGCCGCCAATCCGCATCCTGCGAGTTGGGGTCATTCTTGTGCGTGCCGAAGAAATCCTCGTCATTTAAGGGCTCCACGTAGCCGATCGCTGGATCAGTCTCAACATCATGTGATGTTCTGCCGAGTGAACTTTGACCTGAGCGGCACTGAACCTTTGTGTTCACTGTGAAATGTGAACATTTGACAGGTCTGATGTGTGTGTGAGGACTTGGAGCGTCCAGGACGGACCCATCTGAGGCTTCGTCGATCCTCTGCAGGCAAATCTTCACGTCAGTTGTTATGCCAAACATCTGTCTCAGCATGTGGTCGGACATTTGACAGGAATCTGGTGATGGGGGAGGTGTCCAGTGTGTTGAAAGATTCACGGGGCTCTGCAAGTAGAAAAAGCAACACTCTTTAAAATACAAACAATATATACACACAAGAATAAGAGTCTGCAGCCACGCTAATGGTTCTGGTCGCTCATTTACGCTCTGTTAGATACACATACGTATATGGACGGAGCCATCTGTCCCTACTTTACACCCATTTCATCCGTACTTCTCTACGTTTGCTGAAAACTTACAGATATGGACCAAATGGAGCAGGACCTGTGGTAGTCGTGGGGACAGTGTAGCTGTACATATCTATTTTCATACACAAATGAAGCATAAATGAGCCTTAATATGGGCAAATAAATTTGTAGTGTTGAAGGCAGAGCCAGTCCCACATATCGGTGAGCCGATCAGCCCAATGTGGACTTATCACAGACATATCAGTTTGTATGTTTATGCCTATATGTTTACTAGGGGTGTCACCTTGACTTTTGATTTTTCAATTTAAACATTTTTTATTTTGCACTGACAGCTGTCATTGTCTGTCCACAGGGTTACCATCATCCACTGCGACAGATAACAGTCATCAACCACTGAGCCCTCTACTTTGTGTGTTCGACTTAGTCACAGAGTCGTTGCCTAAGTTCTTTTGACATGCGGGAGAGAAAATACAAAGAAGCTGTTGCTGCCGGTCATTGCACTATGTTCTTCTTCTTTTTCTTTTTTTAAACAACTAAGTTAACATGCTGAGACAAAGATCCTTTTAGACTCAGCAACAGTACCATCATCACTGTGATGTTTTACTGTGGACAACATCTTCTGCCAGTTTGCTTGACATCACCCAACCCTAACTACTGAGTCTTGATTCGTAGAGATCAACAGATCACTGGTTTTATGCTGTGACAGCTGGCATTTACAGTTTCAAATTCTTCTTAAAAAATGGTAATAAGTGTGATATAACTGCTCATAAACTAGGCTGTGTTGTCTTTAAAGAGTTGTTTTTTTTTCCTTCAGACACGCACTGAATTCTACAAGTAGACGGAGCTGGAGAGAAAAACAAATACTGGGAGAAGCTGCCTTTTGATTCGATTCTTGAAACAGAAAGCTCATTTCATTTGATTTTCAATAATATTAAAATAAAATGACACTCCTCATGTTTTTTTCATACAAAACATATAATGCAGATTTAAATGTAACTTAATGAGGAACATCTATGAAAACAAGAAGAGCTCAGTGACAGGTGCAAATGCAAAGAAGCTCTGCTTGTTGTTTTACAACCTGCTCCTAACAAGTGACATAACTAAATATTCAGCAGTTGACTGATACTGAACAGTACTTCTTATTTCATTTTTATTTAGTCTTTATTTCAGTGTTCATTTCTTATATAAGAAATAAAATCATATTGGTGCAACTTCTGTGCACAAACCACTCTGAAAAGGTCTATTTTCATTCCTGCTCAAAGATTCACTATACTGCCCACCGGATCAGTAATTAGGTGCATTTCTTCCATCTAAAGTCAGTATTGGTATCGCTCTCACAAGTTCCATATCAGTTGGGCTCTCCTCATTTGATAATGCTGAGCAATCACTGCAAACAGCAACAACAACAGTTTTGCTATCTGTTTCAGAAAACCTCCACGCCTCAGACATACTTGCACTGCATGTGCATAATTAAAGTATCATCTTATCTAAATATGATGAGTTGCGATGGATGGAACAATAACCATCTCAGAAAATATCATTGTTTCACAGTATATGCTATTACAAAATTATTATTAATATTATCAGTTACAATGACCCTTAAAGGAATGAAAACAATGTTTGTTTAGCAAACGCTTTATTATGATTTCTTAAAATATTATGTCTCAGACATGAAACTTGAAACCACTGTTTAAAGTGAGACAGTCTTCCTTTTATCAATAATAGCAACAAGAAAGCTGTTCATGTCGCATAACAGTAGCTGGGTAGCAGGGTTGCCAGGTCTATGTTTTACCTGCAGAATTACTACTACTGCTACTTTGGAAGTGTTGCTGTGGGATGATTTTTCTGTCTGCTGCTGGGATGGACCTATTTTGCATGCAAATTACATTAATAATATCTATAAACACATCTGTATTTTAAATGGAATGATGTTTTTTAACTTAAACCATACCAAACTAACTACAAATAAGCATGATACACACACAGATCTGGTTTTTATTCATCAAAATAAATCATGAACCACAGTGGGCCTCTAACAGACTATGAGCTCCTCCTGTTTCTTGTAGCTGCTTAAGTAGAATTTTTAGAATAATTAAATAAGTAAGTGATAATGTACAGTGAGCTGGTCATTACTGTGAAATAAATCCAGACAGGGGTTTATTTCACAATAATAATCTGCTCACTGTACATTATCCTGCTTCTTACATGGTTTTGTACCAAAGAAAATCAATAATTTGACACATATTATTTATATTAATTGTAAAATGTTTTTAGTGATTTGACAATGATTTTATTGTTCCTCCAGAGTCTGTGATCACAACTGTGTCTATAGCAACAATCTGTAACCTGTGGCTCCGCAGCCCGTCTCCAGTGGCTCCTGGTGACTTTGACAAAATTTTTTTTAGAAATGAATGATGTTTTTTTTTTTACCCCAACACTTTAATTTTCATTTATCATTGTTGTAGGTCTATGAAAAAGTTGAGACTGCTCAAAATTTTCTGACTTTTGAGCCCAAAGTTTTACCAACTACTAATCTGTTGTTGAGATAACTTAGTGTTCTTCTTTAGATAAACTTGAATCTTTTGAGTTTTAGAAACCCCCAAAAAATTGTATTTAGAAAAATTAGATTCACTCAAGTGAAAGTGAATGATGGTTAATATTTTAATATTTAAATAAAACCGTTTAGTTTGCAGGCACCAAACTGATGAAAAATGTTGACCAATTTTTGACATCTAAATTTTTTTTTTTTTGAGTTTCTAATCCTCAAATTTTCAAGTTTATCTGAAGAAAAAAAAAGTTATAGGACAGCAAAACTTTTCACAGTTTATTTCAAAATATATGAGCCTGAACTGGGCTCAAAACTCAAAAATCTATTGGAGTAATTTCCGTGAAATTTTGTGTCTCAACTATTTGTTTTACAGTGTAAAGTGATTCTTACATTTGGCAATTGTAAAAATATGTAGCCTATACACCAAATAAAAAAAAAAAAAGGTTTTAATATTTCGCTAACTAAAATCTGTGTCAAAAATCAGAGCCTTTTCTCCTAACACAGGTGTCAAGTGGCCAGTCTTCTGTAGTCTCCATATGCTAGCTATGGATGCCAAAAAAAAAAAAAAAAAGTTTTCAGGTAAAAGAGAGAATTTAATGGCTAAATTCCACCAGGCGAGGCTGCACCACGTCGGCCAGAGCTGATCGAGGCCTTTCTACATAAAGCTTTTGATTCTACGAGCAGCGCTTTGGTGCCTCCCAGAAGTCTATTTTTGACTGATGCTGCATCAGTTACCACAGAGCAGATTTAATGGCCAGGAAGTTGGACACAGAAAAGGAAGGGAGATTCTGGTTAATTTTCAAAATAAAAGACCCCGTGCAGACTCATGACAGACAGAAAAGAAACGATTTAACCTCGTAGCCTGCTTATCCATGGTAGAAGCACAAAGAGCAAGGAAAGAGGACCTAATCAACAAAATCTGAGCAAGTAAACTTAATCAGGTGGGCAAAAGTCTCCGCTGCTGAAATGCTTCTGCCGGAGGACGGATCAGAACTGTGGCGCAGATGTGCCGTGCTTGGAGGAATCAACCAGTAATAGTTGTAGCACTGGACAGATTTTCCTTTTCTTAATTTGATCCTAAAGGTTGCAGACCCCTGCTCTGGAGTTATTGGAAATGTTTGGATCTCACAGAAACTCTGTTCAGCATCCTCCATCAGCTGTGCCTGGTGAGTCTGTGACAGGTCCTAACAGCTTAAAAATGCATGTGAACTTTGCGGAAGTAGTGCAAAAAATTTGCAACCCTAGTATAAGTGTTATTTAAAAAAATATAGAATTTGTGAAAATATAAGGGTTTGCTCAACCAAAAACCTGTTTTCATTCCTTTAAAGGTAATATTGTATACCGAGACTACACCACTCTGAGACGGTTATTGGGTACCATAAAAATCAGTGCAGCTAAATGCATTAGAATATTTTGATATCATGTTGGAATCAAAAACACTGTACAGAATTCCAAAGCAGTGACAGAACAGAATTGCCCTCACCTCCATGTTTTGTGTGTGACTTTCTGTTTCTACAACAACTTCCACGGTGTCCAGCTGCTTGGTGGAGGTGCTCTGCCGACAGTCTTGCGCTGACCCAGAGTCAGTTTGGGGTGGAACATATGACACAAATATCACGTTGTCTTCATCCGGTTGAGCGTCTGCGGACACATCTGCTGAGATGCTGGTTGGGACGAGTCATCATCATCACAAAGGTCGATCACTTCATCCGGAATGGTAATATGGACGTTCCGCCTTGTTCCAGATGCGCCTGACTGAAGTGATCGCTGGGATGAAGGTGCCCTGGTTTTGTCGAGTGCAAAATTTTCTTTGCTGCTGTTGGCGATTTGCTGTCTCCCATTTTAGGTGGTGGGCCGTGCTTTTTGGCCAGCAGAAACACCTTCCCGTTGCACATGACCAAGGTGTTTTCCTGCGCTTGTTCGTTTTTGCCCTGATCCAACTGAGAACCCGGTTTCGTGACGACGTCATTGCGCTTGCTGGCAATTTCTCTCTGTGCCGTGGCGTGAAGAATCTCTGAAGTAACAGAAGGAGAAATAAGAGGCTCTTGCGCCTGAGGCGTTAGAGCTGTCCTCTTCAATCACCCACCTTATTGGGCTGCCGGGCCTTTTTGAAACCCTCGGGATCAGCTTTAACTGTGGTTTGGATGCTTTCAGCGGGGGTTCCTTTGAAGTTTTACTTGCTAAGTTGGAAAGCACCTTGAGCCACAGAGACGCATTGTCACCTTGTGGACTAGTGCTATGAATCATGGTGGTGATAGGCGCACTGACCGTGTTGTTTGAATTTGGAAACGATTTGGCCATGAATCAAAAAACTGTTTCTTGATAGCCGAGGGGAGCTGAGATGCTGATATTGTTTGGACTTTTGCATTAGGGGGAATCTGAAGGTACTGTCCGCTGGGGAGTGATGGAGATTTCACTGTTACTGTTACCGCCTTCTCACGGTTTGCAGCATGTGTTGCCGTCGAAGGTACTCTGGTCGGTAAATTTGCGGTCTGTTGCTGTAATGGTAGCTTGTTTGGTGAGTTTCCTGTTTGAAAACCTGTTTGATTAGGCAAGGCAGCCCCGAGGGAAACCTGCTGAGCAGCAGAAGGATTCCAAGATGTGTTTTTTACCAACTGGACAGGTCTCGGGGCAGTGTTAATGGGTACAGCTTTCTGTGGTGTAGGAGCCATTTTGGGTTGGCTTATTTGAGTCTGCACAAACTGTCCATTGACTATTTGTACAGGAATCAGTTTCATGATGTTCTTTCCATCAGCTCCAACAGCAGGCAGTGCCTGGTAGAAGACACCGGACCCACTGAGAGAAAAACAACAGAGCACAGAAACAGGTCAGTCAAAAGCAGTTTAAAAACGTAAAGACGTATTTAAATTTTACGCACATTCATTTGCAGACACTTTTATTCAGAGCAACAACATTTTGTCAGTTAATGTCTCAAATGGTAACATTCCCAAACAGTACAGGTTTCTATCTTTACCATGCTGCACTAGTACAGTTCTTGAAGGAATAGTTAAAAATATGGGGAAATTTGCTTCTTTGCTTTCTTTCTGACAGCAGGGATGGCTGCTAATATTTCTGAGCAATGATGGAAACCTCTCCAAAACTCAGCAACTCACACCAAAACTATCTAGATGAATAGGCTGCTGTACAGGGCAGAGGAAAAACATGTATTTTTGATTTGGGGGTGAACTATTCCTTTAATATTCCACAGCTCTGACTGGACCAAATCTAACTGACATCACTGTTACAACAAAAACAAAGAACAGTTGTGACTCTTCCGATGTTCTCATAAAGTACATCAAATAACTTCATAAATAGTCTGTTCTGGCTTTATTAGGTTTTGCCTAATGATTTGACATAATCTGTCAAGTCAGACATTATGGCCAAAATTTATCCACTATAATTTAATTATCAGAATAATAATTTATAGATGTTAATACGTTTCTCCCATCCTTAATGACAGTAAATCTAATCTAAAACTGCAAGGTAAATGTCCCTATTAAGCTCACGGAAAATATAAGCCCACTTGCAGCCTCTGAGTCAATAAATAAATAAATTAAATAAATAAATATACACCAGCATTTTTTTCGCTGTGTGGTGTTTCCTCCAATGAAGCTGTTGTTTAGTAAGAGACACTTTTCATTGTGAGCAAAATCAGTTTAAATATTGTACACGTAAATATTATTGAGTTATTGAAGCAAATGTGTGACATGCGCCTGCCTCTGTCTTTTAACCATAAAGTCATCGATGTTCCCTTTAAGCCCACCGGCTCCCATTAAGCCCTTTTGACTAAGTTACACACTTCTGCACCAAACCTGTGTGAGAGTGGCAAAATGGAAATGTAATGTGATGAGGTGCTACTTTTCACCTGTAGATAAAAATACAGCAAGACTGAAGAGTCGCACAGCAGCAACACCAGTAACCTCTTCAAACATTTAAAATCAACACAACTTGATGAACAAAAACAAGAAGATAATTATTAATTTTAGTATCATTTTATCACTATTAAAAGCGAGTATGTGTCATGTGGTTTTTTTAATACTGCAAATCCATTTAAAGGGACAGTTCATCCCAAAATTTTTCCCCTGGCCTGTAGTGCTGTTTATCCATTTAGATTATTTTCGTGCGAGACGCAGAGTCATGGAGATATCGGTCATAGAGATGTCTGCCTTCTCTCCAATATAATGGGACTAAACATTACTTGGTTTGTGGTGCTCAAAGCACCAAAAAAAAAAAAAAAAAAAAAAAAAACCAAACAAAAACAAAATACAATTAAAAAAAACAACAACAAAAAAACAGTGCATCTTTCCAGAAATCAGACCTGGTAACTCAAAATAATCCACACACCTTGTTGTGAGCAATTTAATGTAGGAACTACTTTCTTTCTAGTGGAAAAAAAAAAAGTAGAAAGAAGAAGAAAGCGGTTCTTGCATGAAACTGCTCACAAGGTTTGTGGAATATTTTGAGAGACCAGGTCATGATTTCTGGAAACAGATGCCAGTTTTGAATTTTTTCAAGTGTATCTTCTTGTTGTTTGGAGTCCCACAAGCTGAGTGCCATTTAGTCCCATTATATTGGAGAGAAGGCAGACATCTCTACAGCTGATATCTCCAAAACTCTGCAGCTCACACCAAAAAAATCTGGGTGGATAACTAGCACTACAAGTCAGGGGGAAAACATGTATTTTTGATTTTTGGGGTGAACTGTCCCTTTAAAACATATCAATTTCAGTAAAATGACAAAAATCTGTATTGGATTTAAAAACTTTGGTGTCGTTCATCCCTACGGCTAAAATAACTATGTATATTCAATAGTAATGTCTGTGAAATAATGGAATTAATTGTGACTTTTCTTTCCAATGATATCAGCATCAGCCACTGAAAAACCTACATCAGTCGACCACTATTTGTGATCATGCCGCAGATTTAGTTTGGCATCATGGTTTGTTACTAACTACTCTCTATTCATTATTTTGCCGTGACTCACAGTAAGTTTTGCATACAGAGATGATAACATTACAGAATCAGGACCAGGAGAAACACTATAAATCTCACAACAAAGGGGGCAGTGCAAGTTTCACAAGTTATTTCAATCCACAGGTTTCCTAACTGCTTCATTAAACTGTAGAGTATGACGTTTGTTACATGTATTAAACTTCAGCGTTACTGTACCTGGGAACCGCATCCATTCTTTGCATTGTGGGATACATCGCTCAGCAAAACACTGAAACTTGAGACGTCCACCAGCAGCCGTGCAGCGTAACAAAAACAGCAGCTTCAGTGAAGCACAGCAGAGTGAACCCTGGAACGTGCTAATGTTAACTGTTTACATGAGAGCCATGGCTGTGACGAGTTACTGCTGCGTGAAAGGACGTTTTTATTTCCGTCGCTGCTTCGGTCCTTAAAGTATAAAAGGAGGCAGTAATGCTGTGGCCATTCCTCGACTGCACGAACCACCGTTTTATTCACACTAAGCAAATTTTTTCCTCTAAACGTTTTTCTTCTGGCGTTTCACGTCTCGGCTTCCGTCCCTGCACACATCTGTTACATCAACCTTCCGGTCTGTTACACGGGTTGTGTTCAACGTAGCAAATTAGTGTCTAGTTTATTTTCATGTTAACTTCGCTCTTTTAAGCACAGAGTCGTTGTTTAGGTTGAATATAATCCCTTTGTGTTTTTGTCTGTTTCTGTTTCCTCTGAACGTCATATTATATGTGTAAGGTAGTGTTAAAAAATGTTCGCAACCTTTCTGGTCGCTTTTGAACGCTCCTTTCTGCTAACACCCGCTCAAACATTACCTCTTCCGGTTCAGCTCTGTGAAAAGGGGTCTTATCTCGAAGGGAGCCCCCGACCCGCGAAAAATCTCGCGAGAATGCATATTTTAACCCCAAACATGGTCTTTCCCGAACCCTAACGAACCCTTTTTTCCTGTCCCCAAACATATTCATATTTTAACCACCGCGTTAAAAAGATCGTAAAACGTAATTCGTTGATACAGAGGTGAAAAACGACGAAACAGTGCGTCTAAACCTCGCGAGAGTTTCGCAAAGAGTTCCCTTCGACTCTGTGGAATGTGGTTTAATCCCGTTGAACCACAAATACATGTTCTTGTTTACATTTTCGGTGTATACTTTGTATGTGCACCTGTCTGAAGTGCTACAGATAACCACCAGAGGTCTGAAAATATACATGCCACGAAGCAACGAGCGGACCGCGAGAGCGTGACCGTGATCACGATCACGGTCACGCGAGATTGGCCGTCTTTCTCTAGGCCTACCTTATTTGGAATGACATAAGCAGTAAGACGTGTTCAATGTAACCATCCCTAAAGCCTCCAAAAATTAGCCAAGCAGTGCGAGCTCAATTAGTTGCAAGTACCTATCATTTACTGACAACTAACATCATTCTGTCAGGATTCATTTCACAGTAATGACCTGCTCACTGTACATTATCCCGCTTATTACAAAAAATATTTAACACACATTTATGTGACACAAAATTTTTCTTTTAAAATTATTTTCTGACTTTATTACGCAATAGTGACCTGCTCAGTGTACATTATCCTGCTGGTATGTACCAGAAAATCAGTAATAATAACCAATATTAATTTTAAAATAATTTTAGTGATTTAACAATGATTTTATTGTTCCTTCACAGTCCATGAATAGAACTGTATCCATAGCAACGGTCTGCTCTATGTATAACAATGGTCTGTAGAGAATAAAGTTATACAGAAATAACAGACCTTGCAATGTTGTAATCTGACCAATCAGAATCAAGTATTTCACAAAGCCATGTAATAAACGGTTATATACACCATGTATTATTGTGCTTAACACCTAGCTAACAAAATTGGATTCCCAAAACATTTTTTGTTCTAGAAACATTGATCCTGCATAATGCATAATGTTCCCTGGATGTAAAACAAGTTTCTCTGACATAAAACCAACATTACTGCTACTGTTCCGCTTCCCAGAACATTCCGGGTTAGATGAATGTTTCAAGGTTATCTGAATGTCACCTGAATTAAAATTTCAAGTTTTTACAACTCAATATCAACGTTATTAATATATCTCTGTGTCTAGAGTGTTCTGGAAGATTAGCTGAATGTTCAGGAAAGGTAATTTGAACGTTCCCCCTAAATGTTCCCTGGATGTTAAAGGGAAAGTTCAGCCAAAAATGAAAAATTGGGGGTGAACATTGTGATTTTGTTCCCAGAATGCTCTGGGAAGGTTTGCTGAATGTACCTCTTAACATTCCTTTCATGTTATAGCAGCAATCTGTCTACTGTAAACCTTAATGTAGAGATTACAGTCCGGGGGTTAATTAGTTAAAAGGTTTTCAACAAGGAACCTCAGGAGAACGTTAATAAAATTACCCTCAAAAGACATTACTTCATAGGATTAATAGAAGATTTGAGAAAGTTAAATTGACCAAAAACATTTGCACAACTTTGTAGGAGGGTCACCAAACAGAAACCTGCAAGGAACGTTCTGGGAATGTTATGGGAGTGATATGTGTTAACTGGGTATCTGCATTTACACAATATCAGGGATGATGAATTCAACCACATTGTCTCCTTATGAAGAAATGTTACACTATACAGCCAGACTGACATATATCAGTCGGTCGCTGTTATTGGCCCGATATTGCCCTACCCCAGTTATATCTGCCTATATTGGTGCCAGCATAAAGTTGTCTATTTTTTTTCACAGAACACACTGCAAACTGTTTTTATTTTATTTATTTTTTTAGTTTTTTGGGGGCTGCATTTTACGCATATTCAATCCTTTTTATTAATGCAAGTTTTTCTATTTGTTTTTTATGTATAGTTATTTATGGTTATTAGAAGTACCAGTGAAACCTTACTGATACATACACTATATTATATTATACTGTTGGTTATTTTATTGCTATTTTATTTTATTTTATTTATTGTTTTGCTCTTATTTTCATAGCATCGAGTAAAGAAGTTGCAAACTGAATGTTATTGTACAGAAATTAATTCCCAGTGTTTTACTGGAAACTTGTGCATGGTTAGATATGAATACACTTTAGTCAGCCTATCTGATATTATATTTATGTACATACACTTAGGTATATTAAGAAAAATAACGCAGATTAAAATTTGTATAGTGGCCTTTCATCAAAGGCAAACAAGGAGAATTGATCAGACTTCTAATGCCTTTGCTTTAACTCTGTTATGTTTTGAAACCTGCTGCCATATAGGACAGGGCACTCCTGTAAAAAGAGATTTTTAACAGCAGTGAGGCCCTTTCCTGGTTAAGTAACTTAAAAAATAAAGCATTGGAACTAACAGCAACAACTGATATATGTGAGCACATCAATGACAATATTTTGTATGGTTCACTTTTCCAAATTGTATATGGACGATGGGACAATCGTCTCATGATTGCTGTTCTATTGTCTTTGAGACAAATGATTAAATAGGTAGAAGTACCCCTTGTGTTGTATTACAGGACAGTGCAGTAGTTATTAGTGATGCGTGGATGGGCTCTGAATTCATCCAAATCTGCATATATATGTATCAATCATCTGGCTGCAACTCACCTGTACATATTATTTTTTCTGGTGCAGACACCTGCATCCTGTATCGCTACGAGTTCCGGTTGCTCAAGATAATCCACGCACCTTGTTGTGTTCAGTTTTGTGTAGGAACTAGTTCTTGCTGCAGCAGAATATAACTGGAACTACTTACATATTTTAGACACCTAAAAATCAACATCACTTCAGAGTGCACTATATTTAGAATATTTTCGCCACTTTATTTTGTCATCAAACAGCTTTTCGTCAGGAATTGCTATATACACCAGATATCATGATCTTTTCCTCAACCAGACTCACTGGCGAAATCATTAATTTTACCTCGCAGAACAAAGGAGTTGCTCATCTATGGCTGCCTCAGTCGGTCAGTTTGTCTGTGCTAATGTGTGACTACAGTGTTTTGAAAGGTTAGTTTGAATGCACCAAAGTCACAAAATAATACAAACAAACTAACCAATCCAGGCAGTGGCAGCCCAGCAACTCCTGTGTTCTGTGAGGTGAAATGACTGATTTTGCCAATGGAGTCTGGTTGGTTTGGAGAGAGCGATGTTTGGCTTATATAACAGTGGTTTCCCATCAGAAAAGACTGTCTGACAGTGAGGTAAAGCTGTGAAAATATTATAAAATATAGCGTACACTTAAAATGATTCTTTTAGGTGGCTGCTGAGCCTGTTCACAGCAGTACATTGCTTAGCTTCCTACACTGGTACTCCTGCTGCTTCTCCAAACTGGGGGCACAACCACACTTTAAAAATCCAGACTGTCCTCTTGACTGTATAATTAGAAATGAATTCAATGACATAATTTCCATACATCATAATGCATATTTAATCATCAGTTGTAAAATCTCATTAACAATCATTCACTGGCCTGTAAGTCAGTCTGATGCTGAGCATGTCAAAGGGAATAATAACACTGTAGATTTAATTGCTCTCTAACATCCAAATGTTAGAAGAGCAACTGCTCTGCTTAAAAACAACCAACATGTAAGCAGTTTGTACATCAGCTGAATAAACTGGAATGGACAGGATGCAAAGATACAAGGTTTAAAACGTCTGGCTCAGAGCTTCACTGTGCATGTAGAAGGCACATGTTGATGTAAAACCTTAGTTTGTTGGCGTTAATACTTTATGATGAGGACAGTGCCCCAGTGGTTAATGGCTCAGGAAGGTCCTGGGTTGGAACTCGATCCAGCATGCTGAGTTGTTCCTGTGTGAAGGTTCTCCTCGTTTTGGCGTGGGGTTTCCTTTCTCCACACACAGACGTGCAGCCGGGTGATGTGGGAAATCTGAACTACCTGTAGACGTCAGAGTGAGTGTAAATGTCTGAGTGTTAGCCCTGATGCGGGACCGTCATATTAAGTATCCTGGATGGTTGTCTCCTGCAATTTGGAGTTTTTTGTCACTGAGCAGCTCATAAAATTCATTACAGGAAGATTGTTAAAGGGGCAGTTCCCCCAAAATCAAAAATACATATTTTTCCTCTGGCCTGTGGTGCTATTTATCCATCCAGATAGTTTTGGTGTGAGTTGCACAGCAGCTGTAAAGATGTCTGCCTTTCTCATCACTCTGCTTACATTTGAAAAACTAAACAGCAAATCATGACTAAATCATGACCCTGTCCCTCAAGATAATCCACAGTACTCATTCTTGTAGGAACTACTTTCTTTCTGCAGTAGAATCTACTGGAACTAGTTTAGAATCTTCCGGACTGACATTCTTTTCCGCTGGAGAGAAAGTAGTTCCAACATGGAACTGCTGACGACAAGGTGTTGGAGAGAAGGCCGATATCTCCAAAATTCTGCAGCTCACACCAAAAAAAATCTATCTGGATAAATAGCACTACAGGTAAGAAGAAAAATATGCATTTTTGATTTTGAGGTGAACTGTCCCTTTAAATGTCTTGTTTGGTCAGTCCAAAACCCAAAGCTCTTCAGTTTAATACAACATAAAACAGAGAAAAGCAGGAAATCTCCATATCTGAGAGGCTACAAATAGCATTTTCTGCCGTTTTTAAATGTCAATGATTAATCGAATATCAAAATAGTTGGTCATTATTTTATGATTGGCTAATCGATTTGATGACTTATCATTGCAGCTGCAATGCCTCTGGAAATGGCTGTCACTGCTGCAGAGGCATAAAAAAAGCAAAGGCAAATGCAAAGTATTAAAAACATGATTTAGCCATTATAGCACAAAGTGGCACTAGTGGTCAGAAGATGGATCTGTCTACATAAAGAACTATTGTTTTAAGCAGTAGTAACGCTGTAACATAGCTTCACAATAAGCGTTATGAGCTGCTCAGTGACTGGATGAATGTAATAAGATGACAGAAGGAACTTTACAGTGATGCATATATGAGAATTAGTGCAATCTCGCTTCATGACCTGATTATTGTGGTGTGATTTAGTGAACAGAATCAGATTCAATCTCATTATTGTGACATTCACGTCAGGACGCTCAGTCCTTGTTTGCCAGCAGGTCGTCCAGAATCCTCTCACACATGTACAGGCAGCGAGGAACATGGAAGAACCCTGAAAAAGAGAAGACAAACACAATTATCTTACCAAGCAGGCAAAGCAAGGAAACTGCCCCGGGGCCCTTTACCCTCAGGGGACCCAAAAGCTCCGGGTTCATTGTGAGGCAATTAGTTTTTGATAATCTGTTTGGTAATACTGTGTGCACCACTAAAGCACAGACTAAACTGAAATGATGAAGGTCTTACGAGGAATAGTTTGGGGTTTTTGAAATCCTCCACGCTGCTACGCTTGCTGCTTCTCCAAACTGGGAGCATGTTAGCCACCATCTACTGTAGGTAACACACTGACTATGGATAAGTACCTCATACAACCCCATTTTAAATAACTTGAACTATCCCTTTAAGGTAATTTGACAGTTTTTTCTGTTGCTTTAGCGTTCAGTCACTTCTGCATCTTAGTTATATTCTTACCTTTAAAGGGGCCTCCTTTAAAATCCAGAGCCACTTTCCCTTCCTGTGTCAAATAGCCAAACCACTCTCCACTCTTTGCATCAGGAAACTGCACAGAGTCAGGCACATGTACAGTGTTAGGCCTACAGTACACTGAAATATACAGGTATATGTATTTTGTATCTTTACTAAATCAACATTTAGCTGTTTATGGTTAAACAAAATGTTTCTTCCTCTTCAAAAAAGGTCACAATCGTAATCCTTTCCATAATGTTGTCAGACACTCAGAATAACAATTTGAGCCTGTTAGCAGTAAAAACAAGAAAACGCTCCGTTTCTATCACTCCTCTCTGTTTCCATCACAGTTAGTTTTGTGGTTTTGTGGTGATTTAGAGACTTGGTTTGTAAAGTTTACAACCTGTCATGCTGTTGCATTGCTCTGCAGATAAAAAACGAGCTCAAACTTGATTACCAACTACTCGTTTTCCCGTCTTTCATCAGTTAACCACCAGCTCATGTTGTCACAAAGATTTTTCTTTAATAAGTGCGCCAGTTAATATAAAAATATATTTGTGATTCCCCGAATTCCTCATTGAAATGTTCTCCCCAAGTTTTCAAATCTTCTAACAATTTTATCCTATAGCGAATGCTCAACTAGAAGAATCTCAGTCAACTATGGGGTCTGTGACTTATGATTCGAACATTCAACTATCCTAAAAGTCCTAAAAAAAACATTGGGCCTCACGCAAGAACCGCTCATACGATCAGATCTGTTCTTAAGTGGTGTGTACGTGATTTAAGAGAACTTTTCTCGTATTTTGAGTTTTCTTTCACATATGAACACAATATATGAGTGGTGCAGACCTGTTGTAGAGTCATGTGCGGTCAGTCTACTGGTATCCAAACCAAAGTTTTTCACTAATGACTGTATGTTTCATTAGTTTGAAGACATTTTGAGTTTAAAAAATAAATTACAAATTACTCCTCATAATTATGTTGACATTATCCTGTTTGACTACATTTCAAATTATTATATAATTATTATTACTGTATAGCCTCTCATCCTTCATTAAGTGATCTATTATTACCTGCTGTCAGGTGTATTGTCTGTATATCTGCACTTGCAGGTTTATAAAGTCTCTGTCCAGGTGAACATCCTCATTTATTCTGTCCTCTGTCTCCATGATGAAAACTTCCCCTTAACCCTTCACTTAAGTCATTTTCATCTTGAGACATTTCTTCTTTATTTTAGTGGCAGTCCGACCCTCTGGTAACACGGCATTAGCAGCACTCGTTTTCTTTTCTGTAGCAGGTCTTTTAATCATTTACACGGTTTTCTGAAGTTATGAACGCTTGTTGGATCTGATGTGGCGTGTTCATACGAGCCCTTTGTACAAAAAAAAGTAAGAGAAATTTAAGACAAGAATATGAAAATGTTCTTGCATGAGGCCCATTGTTTTAAAAATTGTTCCAACCTTATAGTTGTGGCTAGAACTATCTTTAAAACAACATTTTTATACTTAGAGTTCTTGGTGTCAGCAGCCCTTTAGTGTATTTACCAAAATGTTGAACTATATCTTAAAATAAACAATGAAAAATGTCCTCCTGTGCCTTGCTGGCACTGCTGTGTAAACTCACATGGCTGAAGGTGTATTCATAAACTTGAGAGAATCTCTCCAGCAGCTCGGGCCTCTTGGTTTGACTGTAGGCCATCAGGAAGGCAATGAGAGCCTCAGAGTGAGGCCACCACAGTTTCATGCTCCACTCCAACTGATCAAATACAAAAGCAGGGTCACACAGCCTGAGATGATGCATTTTTATCAAACTAAGTGATCAACCAAATGCAAACATTATCCACCATTACAAGCAAAATGCAGCATCCACTGTGACTGAGATGACTGGTTCACCTGTGTGGGGCAGTGACCGTCCACATCCAGGAAGTAGAAGAGCCCCCCATGCTCTTTATCCCAGCCGTACTGATAAGGCAGCTCCACAAACTTGTCGATGGCGGTCCTCTGGAGATCCTTGTTCCCCCGCTCCGCACTGAACTGAAGCAGGAACCAGCCTGCTTCCAGGGCATGGCCTGAGTCAGCGCAGAAAAGGAAGAAAATATGGAAAATGCTGAGTTCGGCAACAAAGAAAAGGGAAAAGAGCTGAACTCAAGCTTCCCCATGCACTGACTGTGCTGTGTGGTCAGCAGGCACACAGTGTTTACCTGGGTTCTGCAGTCGGCCCTGGCAACCCGGCAGCTCTGTGCCGTCTGCTGACACGTTCTCTAAGATGGCTGTGCCGTCTCTCTGGAATGAGTACAGGAGAAAAAACAGGCACTTTTAGATTCAGCATAATAAACAGTTTTGGCAAGCTTATAGTTCAGGACTCATTCTTGAGAACCAGGATTTTGATTTTTTCTCTTCAATTATGCTAAAAAATGTATTTAAGAGATCAAACTCTTGGCTATTAAACCTTGTAATGGATCAATCTCCTAATATTTTTTTTAAGTTCACCTCTTACAGAGTTAACAAAATTAACAAAAGATGAAAAACATTTTTTCATTTCACAGCATAGTCGTACTGAGCAGCCATTTTATTTTCTCTTAATGCTAATCAAAATACACATTTTTGAACTGTATTCTGTATATCTTATTTAGCTTTGATTTAGAAGGGCTACAGAGTTGCCCTGTTATGGTTGAGACACATCTGATAGCAATATTTCTTTACGAATTTGTGAAAAATAGAAAGTTTACCAGTGTTTGAGCAGTTTTCCTGCCTTTTTTCAATGTGAGACAGAGGTCCTTAGGGTATAGCTAACCCTTTTATGCCTGATTAAATCATGATTTTATGCAAATCGGATGGAATTTATGAAAACCTGGGACACAACTTTAAAGGGTCAATATTTTCAGAAAAATTCCATTTTAAAACAAAGATGATTATAATAGCATATTTGTATACCTATGTTATCTGCAGGTATTGTTAGTTTTAGATTTTGAGGCTTTTAACACATTATAAACTGTCTGAAGTTGTGAATTCTTGTCTGGGACAAGGCTGTTTTCTGGCACAGAGCAAGTTAAGAAATAAAAAAAATGAAAGCAAACCAAAACATTTCATAAATTACAGATATTTCACATATATATAAATCATTAAAGAATACATTTTCACCCAAAAATTTGAATTGCAGTGTTGAATTAATCATTTTAAAAGTTTTTTTTGGCAGGACATGATTTGTGCTAATTCTCAAGACTGGCTAAGTAGGAGGTGATGTCTACATTTAATAAAAAATTTAATCATAGGAGGCTGGCCTGTTACAAGGTTTAATATCAAAGAGTTTGAACCTTTAAAATATATTTTCCATCATAATTGAAGAGTAAAAATCAAAAACCCTTTTTTTCCCCAGTTTTCAATAATGAGTAAATGACAGAACTCTGCTAAGTCATGTTAAGTACAGAGCCTCAGTCCTGTTCTGTGAGTCTGTACCTGGATGTGCTGTAGGATCTGCTGTACACACCAGCTGCCCAGCTCTCTGTACTTCTGAGCTGCCTCCTGCCCCCGGCCTTCAGTCAGCTGTTGCACCAGACACAGCAGCATCATGGGAACCGCCATGCTGTTGGTGGGAACGTCTCCAGGGAGCTGGGGCCGGCCAAGGCCCGATGAGTCCTCCCGAACCCAGTAGATCAGCTGCTCCATCATCTGTTCAGCCTCCAGCTAACAACAGATGAGATGAGATGAGATGAGATGAGATGAGATGAGAGGAGAGGAGAGGAGAGGAGAGGAGAGGAGAGGAGTGTTCAGGCATGTTTACCCAGGAATGATTCCTTTCGTATTACTCAGCCTCATGTAAGCTAAACCACTGTGTACATACTGTGTATGTGTACAGAACACACAGCAAAATGCAACACATAAGTCTGTAATGCTCTGACAATTCACTCAGTGCTTCAAAGCCTTTTAAAGCATGTGTTTTTTAACAGTTTGGTGCTAACTCTGTATTGCAGGATGTTGCTTAGAGCAACATTATGTAACTATTATACTTAAAAACAGGGGTCTTCAACGTTTTCAGGCCACAGACCCCTTAGCTGATAGAGCAGTGGAGCAGGAGCCCCTTATTGCATACAGTGCGTTGAATATTTTTGGGCCTCTTCTTGTTTGCGCTTATCAGTAGCTGTAGCATGGCTAATGTTAGCTGTGTTAGCCTCACCCTCTGCACTTTATCCAGAGGTTTCTGAGGCAGAGAGTATGTCAGAGTCTCTTGCCCATGAAGTTACAAAGCAATTCTTGTGGCTCACGGGAGCGTGTATACACTTGGGGCCATTATGAAGAGGTGCTGCCATGGGGGCTGACTTGGGTTGAACACTGGGGGACAAAAAATATTGGCCTGTATAATGTTAGAAGTTAGGGATTAGGATTTTTCCCCAAAATGACACATTATCTATCCTGGGAACAGAAGCACACTATCCTGATGTATGCTGGCTCCAAACCTGACCACTTTAGTCTATCATCTGGTGGCATTAATCATATTTGAGGCAGAAGAACATCATTTCAACATTATGTTGTTATGTTGTTATAATGAACATAATATTAATGTGCAGGCTGCGTGCAGCTTGATCTCTGCTGAAGTTTACTGCCTGTGATCTGTCACTGTCTGACTAAACAGCCTCATGGAAGTGATATTTTTCAGTTCTTCATATTTTAAACGAATGACATTTGTTAAAACAAGTCATTTGGTGTTTTCAAAGTCATGATACCCAATGCCCCATCTGTAGATGGCGCCTGTGAATGCCGCACTTTCATTTGGTAAATTAGCTAGCTCACATTACGGCACAAGGATTCAAAGGTAGCCTTTTGTCAGTGTTGCGTAAATTAATTGCTTTTTGTTTTTTGCTTTTTTTAATCTTTTCTAATAATATGTTGGATTCAAACAATAATTTGGTGGACATGCTGCATTAAACCCCTAAGGGTCCCAGACCCCCTGTTGAAGACCCATCCCCTACAGAGAGAGACAATGATCAAAACTGTCAATAAGTAAAAAACTATTTATTCCTGACAGTCTATTATCATTATTACAACATAAATTATTGTACTGGCAGCTCCAGTTTGTTAGATAGTTCAAACATTTTTTTGTCTCATGATTTGTGAAGGAAAAGACATTAAAAATTACATTTAAAAATTAAAATTATAGATGTACTTTAAAGGACAAAACATTCAAAGTAAAATTAATATTATGACTTTGCTATTTATATAAATTTTGATACATCCTCAGATAAAGGTTGCCACAATGTGTAGATTAGACAGTGTAATTCCTAACAACAAGTAACAGATAAACAAGTGTCCTGGTTCAGATGATGTCAGCAGTTACATTATTATATGGAGTCTTCTCTTGTCTGTCACACCGTCACAACAATGTCAAAATGACATTTGGAACAATTTTTGGAAAGGTATGATCCAAATTTACAAAAAATAGGGAACTAGATTTACTATAACTCATTTCAACATCCTTTTCTGTTCATGCACCATCAGCATGAAAGTAGCTGAAATAAAGGACATGTATCATCTAAAGTATGTCACAACACAACTGTCACAGTTTGAACCTGCCTCTCAAAGACAGGACTATTGTGTCTTTCAGTCTCTTACTACAACAGAGAAGGTCTGTTAATGAAGCTAAAGAACCTAAGGTTCATTTTAAGTACAAGAAAATCGCTGAATGCCTCAAAATCTCTTCCATCACTCAAACAAGCCACTTCTGGTTTTACGACTGGTTTTTGCATGAGGCCAATTCACTTAAGCTCCATATGTGCTCATTAAATTTCATGGCATTTTACCCATTAGACTTAGATATTTCTTGTGTACAAGAGGACATTTTGGCCTGACAGCAAAGCTTAATGGAAAATAGCCACATTCATAAAGCACTTTTAATCAGCCTCTCACTCACACATTCTCACACACTGATGGCAATGAGCTGCTTGGCAAGGTGTTGCCCTGACCATCAAGAACAATTTGGGTTTGAGCATCTTGCCCAAGGCCTTTGTGGACATGAGGAATGACCCACAACTAAGGTTGTTCCAATACCAGTATCTGAAATGCCTCTCATACATCCTAAAATGCTGGATTAGAGAAACGCTGTCACCGAAAATTTGGCTTGATGTGCAAGGGGAAAGGCTGAGATTTGAAACTTCAAGGACCAGGAAAATTCTGACCATATAGTAATCTGATCAGCAGTCAGAATATCAGCCTCTGCAGTGTTTGACAGACACACCAACACATCATCCTAAAATCCCAAGATGAGCATGTGAAAAGCAGCAATTCCTATCCTATGTACAACATACAATCAGAGGTTATATTAGTGTCTTTGTACCTGCATGTCCTTGTCACCAGTGACCCTGCTCAGCTCATCCATGGCCATGATGTAGAAACACTCACTGAATATAGTCCTCTGAACTTTGACCGCTTTACCATCTCTTGTTAAACAGAAGGCACACTTCCACTTGCCGCCGCTGCCACTGGAGACACGAGCGAACTTCCTCAGGAACGCTCCTCCTAATGTGCAAACAGAACAATAGAACATTAGCTTATGATCAGACACGTCAAACGAGTCATGAGTATAAAGCTCTTTTCAGACATTAATACATAACACTGATGGCCTCATGTTGTTGTTTTTTTTTTTTATTCCTATGTGACTAATAGATATTTAAAATGTTTGTATCAACAATCATGGGTCCTCTCCTGTTATGTGGAGTCCCTCAGGGTTCGGTCCTTGGACCACTCCTCTTCTCACGGTACTTGCTTCCTTTGGGTCATTTGTTCAGCGACTTTCAAGACGTGTCATATCACTGTTATGCTGATGATACTCAGATCTATTACTCTAATACTTTTCCTCAAACCGGCTAACTTTGCCACTGCAGTTGATCAGTTTTGGTCCACTGCACTCAAATATCAAATCTACAACTAAGAATCTTGGTATCACATCTTTGGACCACCATGTAATTAAACTTCCTGTTTTCTTCAGAAAAGAAACATTGCTAATATCAGAGTTATTCTGTCTTCTACAGATCTCAAACTATTAATCCACTCTTTCATTTTTCTATTGTTGTCACATGAAAGATGTTTAACTCCAAATCTTAGTTAAGATAATGTTTTGACCTCATTTAAAAGAAACCATGCTTTTATGTGGTCATATCCTCCTGCTGTACTGTAAAACCCCTTTAACGCTTCTTTGCTAACATTACAAATAAACAGTGACTCAGATGAAAGCATGGCTGTTTTTTTTAAATCACTATAAAAGGTGATATTTTGCAGATCCAAGGTTTCCACCCTGATGACATGTTGTGCATTTTACTGCGCCTTAATGATGATTAGCAGAGAGAACAGAGCAAACACTATTATGTCTGTTGTTAATCACCTAAGTCCACAAAAGAACACCACGCTGCACCATCTGTTGCAAAGATTACCCTGGCAGTGTCACACAAACATAATTTATAAAACAGTTCTTGTAATGGACTCGGACCTCCTCTGACCCAACCAGGAGAATCAAGCTTTACATTCACACACACCAGCTTTTGCTGCATCAAGGATTTCAGGCTTGTGGAAGCGATCCATGGTTCTGTACAGGCGACAGTACATCCACACCTGTGAAAGACACCAGCCAGAATATTCACAGACAGAGGCGGCAGAAATACACACATTAGAAGTACAGATAGTTGTGTTAAAAAATAGACTTTGGTAAAGGTAGAAGTACTGATTCAACTTCTTTGCTCAAGTAAAAGTGAAAAAGTTCAGGCTGTGAAATGTACACAGTATAAAAGTAAAAAGTTGTCCTCTAAAGGACATTTCTACTGGCTGTTTCTGTGCAAAGCTACTGAGCTTCACCTTTTCTCCGTGGTCAAGTCTCCCTCTGTTTGTTTCAGCTTGCTACATTTTTTAGTGTCATTTTTGTCTTGTTAGGTCCTGTTACATCTTTTATCCTGTTTTTGTCTTGTTACGTTGTTGTCATCTTGTTACATCTTTTATGTTTTTTTGTTGTCTTATGCCTTTTACATAATTTTTGTCTTGTTACATATTGTTACGCACTTTTCGTAGCGTAACGTCTTGTTGTATCATTTTCATCCTGTTACATTGCATTTGTCTTGTTACACTCTTTACATTGTTTTCTCTTTCAGTCATTTTCGTCCTGTTGCGTCTTTTACACCATTTTCATTATGTCACATCTTGTTATATCTTGTTACGTCGTATTCGCCGTGTTACATCTTTTTGTCATTTTCGTCTTGTTACGTTTCTTTTAGGCATTTTCGTCTTGTTATGTCTTTTATGCCACTTTTGTCTTGTTACGTCTTGTTACAGCTTGTTATATCTTGTTGTCTTGTTACACCTTTTACATTATTTTTGTCCTGTTATATCCTCTAATCGTTTTTGTTTTGCATTGAAGCTAAAGTAATGTGCCTTTTTTGTAAATATAAGGAGTATAAAGTACAGATGTATGTGTTAAAATGTAAGGAGTAAATAAAATAAAATAAAATAAAAACTAAAAAGTTGTCAGAAAAAAGAAATACTCAAGTAAAGTACCCGAAAAACGTATTTGTACTTAGTTACTTCTTATCTCTGTTCACAGAACATCTGATAAGCACATTTCATAATGTGGATGACTTGTTTTACATATTATCCAATATCACTACAGAGACTCACCTGTCTACCCTGCAGCCAGACGTACTTCAGCTCATCATAAACCTTCCCATCCCGACCAATACACGTGAAGAAGCCTCTGAAACAGCACGCACAGATTCAAGTCCCTGACAAGGAGTGCACACTAACTGCTGTACACAATTTTTTGGCATGACGGTTGACAGTATTACTCAACAAAAGCTGCAAACAGACAATATTTTCATTTCAAAAGCAATCAAGTGTGTAACTACAGTACCCATGAACAGTGTCATGTGAGTATTTGAGCCAGAAGTCCACCACGCTGTCCAGTTCTTTGCAAATCTGCTCTCGACACTCCTCCAGCTTCGCCACAGACATGGTTCCTGTCAAAAAGAAAATCAAAATCAGTTTGTGATAAAAGGTATGATCTATGTGTCACATTCCCTTGTTTATTTCGCCTTACTTACAAGAATATACCTTACTGAACTTGAAGTCAGACTTTGAATCAAGTCTTCTTGGCATAACCTTTACAGCATAGGTGCTCTTGTTAAAAAGATCATGTGTATTATACAACAATTAGTTTCAACCAAGGATTTTGATTGGACAAGAGGCATTACATGAGTGTTGATATGTACAGTACTGGCACTTTTTAACTACATGTATAACTCTTCTTTACAGGTGTTCTTATAACTCTTATATTAATGTTACAATGACTAACAGGTAGAGACAAGATGAAAAGGAGGCACAGGATTCAACATTAATGGGTTTTTTTCAATATCCCTGTAGATTTCTGACCCATGTGCCCAAAGTAAATTTTTATTTGCCCCTGTGTAAACAGTTTTTTGTATTCGATGCTATCAAATACTAATAAAGATTAAAGTTAATGGTCATGTTTAATATAGGGCTGCGAGATCTATAAAACGCCATCCCAGTTTCTCAGAGCCCAAAGTAATGTCTTTAAATGTCTCACTTTGTCGGTCTAAAACCCAGAGATATTCAGTTTAATATTATAATAAATGAAGGAAAGGGGGCAGTCTCCATATTTGAAAAGCTGAAAGCAGCATCTTACACCATTTTTGTCCCAAGGTGTCTTGTACAGTAATGATTTGGGGCGTACAACTGTAGAATAACTGTCACACACTTTTTAATCTGACAAAGCACACAGAGTAGGACAAGAACAGCACTTTTAACAACTTTTAACCTGTTAATCAGGGAAAACAGATGCACTTGTGTGCATGTGTTACCATGGTTACAAAATGATTTCCATAACATAACTACACATGGCTTATACAGATCTTTACACGGTCGCTTCATGAACGGATTTCAGCAGATGGATTTATGGGTAGTTTAGTTTCTCAAATCAGCTAAAATCACATATCTGTGATCATAAATTAATGTGGCTGGTTCATTTAGCACCAGAGTCTGTTTGAAACAACACCAAGACCAGCTTTGCTAGTCTGGTTGTTTAGTCTGCACCTGGGTGAGTCTCAAAAATATAAAAATGGACGTTCAGTCCGTTAAGAAGAACGAGCTGAATACAGTCTTGAGGCAGTTTAATGGATCCATCTGGACAACTACAACAGGCAACTAGGAACATGTTTATGTGTTGCTTGGCAACAGTCCTATAGAGAGGCGAAGTCTCCTCACTTCCAGTGTGTCCATGGGACCTAACTTTGGAAGAAATATAAATGGTAGTCTAACAAGAGACGAGCTATTTTTTGATCCTGATTGAACTGTGCCACAAATTACACATATATGTTTGTCAGTTTAAAAGATAATTTTACAAGCCATGAAAGCCTCAGTTAGTCAGGATTTAGTTTAACTTTGTTTGAAACTTCTAAGCAAACTACATCTCTCATCTCGCAAAATTTATGCCATCAACACCAACATCACTGTCCCTTGTAACATTATCTTAGCTGAAGCTTTTTATTAGCGACTCCAGGCCTTTTTGCCAGCCGGGAAGAGAAAAAACGAGTACGACCTGTTGCACATGTGACTACATCGAGGTAAGAAAACACACAGACATCGTAGCTTCAGCAGCTATTGTTTGCTGTCAGAGGGACAAAGTCATGACATCATTCACATGACTTTTGGGTGTGTAGTCTTTCTAATTACATATCTTTACAATCTGTTATGACAAACGGCCGTTTCCTAACTTTAGCTACAACTGTATTTTCAGTGGGTTTTTAATTTTACTCTTAAATCATGCTGAGAAAATATACAGATGTAAAATCTGACAGAGCTGATGTCTTACGGGATTGACAAAATGTTACATTTTTTCATTTCACAGCACAGTTGCAGTAGGTTGCCATTTTTTTTAATGTTGCAAAGAGTTCTCGTAAAACTGATCAAAATACACATTTTTAAAACATCTTGATGTGACATTTTCTTTTCTGACCTTCAAAGGACCAGAAATAGTTGTGTGCCAACCAACCCAGGTCTCCCCTAGTTAAAAAGCAGCTTCCACTTCAAACAGCTACAACATTAGCTACACAATGCTGCTTACGGGTTGATGCGCATCAGCAAAAAAAAAAAAAAAAAAAAAATTAAAAAAATCAATAAATAAATAAACAAAAAACAAAAGAAAAAACACTTAGGCCATGTTATAATCAGGGATGGAAGTAAATGATTACAAATACTCAAATTACTGTAATTATGTAGTTTTCTGTACTTTTATGAGTAGATTTTCAAGTCTGACTTTTACTTTTACCTAAGTATGCATTACACTGTACAATATGAATGAATATCCAAACCTTACATTCTGTGGCCAATAAGGTGATCTGATCACAAACAGGCCAATGAAAACAAAGACATACGGACTAAAAACTAATAAGGATGTTAACAATTAATCATTAATTGGTGTTAAGAATTTCACCAATTAAAAAGTAATAAATATTTAATCAATAGTCTGGAAATGGCAATAACTGCACCTCATTTGACACTGTATTGTCCGGCAGTGCCATAACTGTTGAAAAAGGAAACATAAAATGACTAAAATATTTGAAAAGAAAATGAAAAAATGAAAATAAGGGGGAAAAGATCAGCGTTTACAACTACGGGCCAAAGAAAATGCACAAAATTTGCAGCCCTAGTTTGTAGAGGTGAGTGTGACCACTGAGCAGAACAGAGCAGGGGAGTAGTTAAAAAGTAACTAATACTCTGATTACTTTTTGAGAAAAAAAAAATACTTTGTACTTTTACATAAGTATTTTTCTAACACCAGTATTTAGTAATGTAACAGTACTTTTTCAGTTAACTCTTTCCACCACTGGACATAACAGACATAATCTTATTTTGAAGTAGCTGATAATATTATGTACTTTAACATTTACATTTAAAATGCAGCACTTTTCTTATAATAGTATTAATTTTGAGGTAAGCCTGTGAATATATCACTTCATAAACAACATCTATCACTGATAAATGATTTTCTCCACTTTAATGCTGAAGGCTGAACACACCAACAACAGTCATTAGCTTGTTAGCTCCGCGCATCTTTCGCCATCAAAAAGCAATAGTCCTGTTAGCATGCTGCTAGCCACAGTTAGTTTTAACTATAACTGGACATTTCTTATTTCTTCTCCGTGTCTTGGTTTTGTTAAAAAGCGAGAAAGCGCTCCTGTGCTGACGGTCCACACCGTGTAACGCAGCGGCACTTTGTCACGTCTGTCATGAGGCGTTATAACGCTCAGTTTTAGCAGCATTAATATCAGACAGGCTGCGCTCAGACTGCTCTTACCTTCAGGTCCAGACACACTGATGAGAGCGGTTTGTGCAGCAGTGTTTCTCCCACAGATACTCTCCTTTGTGTGTGTGTGTGTGTGTGTGTGTGCTGTTCAGCAGTCATATGACCAGAACTGTGACAGCCGCTCTGGAAAAGGAAGTGGAAATAAGAGGATCACAGCGAGCAGGCTGCTGCTACTGGAGTAGGGGAGACCGGGGACGGTTGCAACTCTTTTTTTTTTTTTTTTGCATTTCTCTTAGTTACTCAGAGGCTGTTTGGATTGGACCAACCATATCTCGATACATATTAAACTCAGGTTTGGGGAGTAACAGATTACATGTAACATGATTACATAATCTGGACACAAAAAGGTAACTTAATCCATTACAGTTACTAGACTTGTAGTTCTCGAGACCGGTCTTGGTCCACTTTTTTGTGGTCTTGGTCTTGTCACGGCCTCGACAGTCTTTGGTCTCGGTCTTGCCTCGGTCTCGGGTCTCTCGGTCTTGCAATGTCTCGGACTGGTCGAGTGGTCTCGAAGGGATTTGTACAATTTGAAGTACAGTTTTTTATTTGTATTTTGCATTTGATTTAATGCATTTTTTGGTGCACCTGCATGTGTGTCTATGTATTTAATTACAGTATTGTGCTTATAATGGCCTTGTTTGAATAAATATATGGCATCATTGGCCTTTGAATGATATTTGCATATCGTTGTGATTGATTAAGCATTAGGCCTATGCCATTTCAGTGATGCTGATATTATACAGTGTAATTTGGCTACTATAATGGTAAATAATGCAATTTCAAGTTGATAATTGTGTGTATCTTTAATATTTAAAATTCACGTTTCATCTACAAATTAAGTACAATTTAAATCAGTGACATATTTACCATTCATTAGACTTTTTTTGAGGTGCAGGGTGGTGTTGGAGGCTTGTTATTTTGTTAGATGACTTTGGGACTAGTTAATAGTCATGTCAGTCCTTAATAGCACACTAAGCAGCTGAACCCAGTATGGTGCTTATGTTCTACAACTCATGCAAGATGACAAAAAATAGGTTTTTTTTTTGTCTCGGTCTTGGTCTCGGTCTTGAGCTGAACTTGTCTTGGTCTTGACTTGGTCTGTCTTGGTCTTGGTCTTGGTCTTGTCTTGGTCTTGATACTCTCTGGTCTTGGTAGTGTCTTGGTCTCGGTTTGGCGGTCTTGACTACAAGTCTAACAGTTACAGAAGATGTAATCAGATTACATATACATTTAGTAAAAAATGGGGATTATTAGTAGGATTACAGTTTTAGAATAAAGAACAAGATACTACCATGCACTATGCACACACAGCTGCCAATTCATTGCCATGACCTCTGGTGAAAAAATGCTTCACTGAGTGGAAATGTCGACATTTTTTCTCTTTAAATCAATCAAACAATCAATAAATTGCCAGAACCAAAGAAAGCTCAGTTGGATAATCCAATAACAGGATAATCCCTAACAATGAACATAAAACACTCAGAGCTGCAGAGATTAATCTATTATTAAGTGACTATTAAATTAATCTGAACTCGATTGAAAGTTTGAGTAATTTTTTAATTAAAAAAAATCCAAATGTTCTCATTTCAGCTTCTTAAATGTGAATATTTTGCGGTTTCTTTACTTCTGACCTCTGACAGTTAACTGATAAGCTTTGAGTCTGGACAAAACAAGACATTTGAGGACATTATCTTGAGCTTTGAGCCACATTTTTCACCTTTTTTTTTGACATTTCATAGACCAAGCAACTAAATAACCAATTAATTGATGATGAAAATAATAATTAAATGTAGCCCTAAAAACACTGTATTAGGCTAAACAATTTCACCATCTTTTACACCGAGGTAACCCAAAAGTAATGGAAATTAATCAAGTTACTTGGATTATGATACTGACTACATTTTTTAACAGGTAATTAGTAACTGTATCAGGATGCATTTTTAATGTCACCCTCTGAACCCTGACTACACTTACATCTGTCTGCTAATACCATTTAAAGATGATTATGATTTATTTGAAAGGAAGAAGTCAGATGTTGCAACTTACCCCAACTCTGGGGACAGTTGCAACATGATCAGGAGACTATTAATAATATATGAAATTTTACCTATTAACATTTGTTTTTTGTCTCAATAAGCATAGTATTCTGATGAAATGTGTTTTGTTTTTCAATAATATTATAGTATTATCTATTTGATCAGTAATATTTATGAAATAACAGTTACTGAGTTTTATTTATATATGCAGAACATAGATCCACCTCGAGTAGTGTGCAGATGTTACAGGTGTTATTTAATCTCTTCATATTTCAGTGTGGCATAAGAAGAATGGAACAATTTGCAATGCAACAAACAAACTTATTTTTCTATTATTAGTGTATGAAGAGTAAGTGTGAGGGGGTAGGACTGGAAACGTTTTCAGTTTTATCCCTTTTGAACATGAATTGTATTTGAGTTGCACAGTTGTTACTTTCATGTTGCTGATTTGTTTTTATTTTTTGTTTTGTACTGTTTTAACATGTTCAATAAATTGAATAATAAATAAATAAATTCATTTGTATTTGGAGTGAGCTATCCCTTTATGTATGCCACAATGTCTTCTTTATTTTGTAAATTACTGTTGAGTGGTCTGTTTAATATGGCTGTTTAGCTTGGAGACATGGTGTTGCAACCTCCCCACCTTAACAGCCATGACAGAACATCATGATTTAGCCAGACACATGCTAAACATGTGACTTAGAAACTAGGTAAGTTTTGATTAATTCATACAAAAGATCAGGACTGTGTAATAAAAAGGAAAAAACAAACATATTTTTCAATAGGTGCAGTAGAGGTTTAATGTGTCTTCTGTCTTCCTGGTTGGGAGAAACTCTGACTGAACGCACACATTATGGATTGGAGCAGCTATGTGTGACATCACAAGACCACACCCCCTTTTTGAGTGAAAACAAGCACTGCAAAAGCTGTTAGTCAATATTTGCAGATTATGTCTGCAGACCAAAGTGAAACAGAAAAGAGTCTTGGTGATGGCGTAACTCAAGTTTTTACTGTGAAAAAATATGGCTCTACTATAAAACACCTGGTTTTAGAATGGAGTTTGGTTGAACAGCAAAATAAAGTGTCTTAATGGTATAAAAAGTGACAGATACACATGAAATACATTACCTGAAGATTCAGCAATGTAGTTACATATCAGGTTGTTCCACTCTGATGGAGACAGACTGAGAGGACCTCTATTTCTTGTTGTGAGCAGTTTGATGTAGGAACTATTTGTCTTTCTGCAGTAGAATCTCCGGAACTACTTTCCAGGAAGAGGCAGACATCTCTATGGCCGATATCTCCAAAACTCTGCAACTCACACCAAAAAAAAAAAAAAAAAAAAAAAAAAATCTAGTGATAAACAGCACTACAGGCCAGGGGGAAAATATGTATTTTCAATTTTGGGGTTGAACTGTCCCTTTAACTGAAATAAAGCAGACATGAGGACATACGGTTTTATTTGATCATTTTCTGAAATAAATGAAGAATCGTTTCACCATTTTTTTTTTCATATTTCAAACTATCTAGTATGGATAAATAGCACTGTAGGCCACAGGGGGAAAAAAATCATTTTGAGGCAAACTGTCCCTTTAATACAAGAAGTCTTCTAAGTGTATATATTATGCAAGTAAATAAACAGTCTTATAGAAGTTACCACACAACAAGAAAACATTTTTTTTATGAATGACTGTATTCTGTGTGCGCTGCACTTTTCATAAATATCTTTGGGAGCAAATATTGTCAACGACATCCAGAGATATGAAAGCTTCCTATGTGGTTGTATTGCTGAAACACCAGCAGGTGGCAGCACTGCTCCACTGGAGCATTAACCAGGATTCAAGCCTACCTTTCATTTGTTAAAGGCAGGATTTGTCCAAGCTGTTCCTAAATGCATCAAGCACAGCAAGTCAATGAGAAAAAAATGAGGAAATACAGACAGAGGGCTGCAGGGTCTCTGCAGATACAGACAACTCAAATGCTGAACACAAAAATGCCTCTGCAGCTGCGGTACAACAAATTACATAATAACTTGCATTTAATCCACATTGCACATTACAGATATTGCACATATCCCGTGGTAAAAAAACAAACAAAAAAAAAAAAAAAACACCATGAAACTACTGCCCAGTCCCTGCAGCCTCAGACAGCATTATTTAAAAGTTTTATGGAGGTAGGAACAAATGAGTTTTTAAAATGGTTAAGTTTACAGGGGGGACTCTGTATCATCTGCCAGAGGGCAAGAGCTCATATTCTGTGTGCAGGATATATGATGGGTTGGTCAAAATGTCCTCTGAGCTTGTCTAAGAACAGACTGCTCATAAATCAAGGGGCTGGTTATCATTTCTCCCCATCACCTTCATGGCGGTGTTACCAGAGAGCAAGCTTAGTTTTTAGTTGTACAGTGAGATTCCCATACCATGCTGACATGCTATATCTGATCACACTCTCTAATACAGCCTGATAATAATCCTCTGATCCACACCATACACTCTGAGTCTCTGCTGACTCAGAGTGATTTGATTGACTTGATTTAAAAAACAAGAAAAAAAGAGTCTAATAATAAAATATCGCCAAGTCCCAGTCTCTAGGTTAAAGGGGTCCATGCAGGGTGCAGCCCAGGTAAAAACAAAATATGTATGCAACAAAACCAAAGGAGCAAACAACAGCAAACAGAAATAATACAAAAGGGTCTCCACCTATTCAGCTTATAGCTGCTGTCAATTTCTGTGTCCTTGGATCACTGTGCAGACCAGCACTGTTCCTCACATCCAGCAGTTCAAAAGGTAGATAAAGTAAGTGAGACTTAACTGAGGAAGGGTTAAAAAAAAAAAAAAAAAAAACACAGTGAAAGCTTAGCGAGCTCCCACCTACGGATAGTGCCACCACCTGGACCAACCATACATTCTCTCACACATACACACACTATCACACCGTTATACTTCAACTGAGAGTTCCTGTGACATTGTTCGTAAAGCTGACACAAAGGTCACCACAGGCTGCAGTGCCCTGACATAACCAGCAGGAAAATCACCTCAGTCACGTCAAGACTTTACTTCGAGATCATTTCCACATCAAAGTAAAGTTTTATAAATAATTACTTAAATTTGTTTCTCTACTTAAGTCCTACATAAGATCAAAATCATAGTAAGTCCATTTTAAAAGGGCTTTCTGCAAGAAAGCTTTCTAACAGGTGGTTAACGTTGTCAAATCACCTTTCCCTCAACCTAACCAAGGCTAGTTTTGGTGACTAAACCTAACCAAACTACAGCTAAAGATCAAAATAATTAAAATTGGAAAATTATATAATAATAATAAGTCAAGTAAGTCTAAAAATAAATCAAAATTTAATTGGTGTCACACTGGACACAAACCCGACTCTCATGGGTGAAAATCAAATCCAAATTTTTTAAGTTCATACTGTCCTTAAAAGTCAATAGAATTGACTACCTGTCAAAAATAAGACAACAATAAGATAAAAGGGCTCAAAATACAACATTATCCACCAGTAAGCATCAGAGAAGGTAACTAAAAAACTCCTTCCTGGGTCAGTGGAGACTAAAAGAAGAGAGAATATTAAACCTAAAGCTTCTGTGGCTCCCCCTTCTTATTTGTACACCTGACAGTGGGATAATAACACCACAAGCATCAGTTGTAGCAGTTGTGGTAGCTGTAGTATTAGGGGTGTTAGTATTACAGTAATATTGTGGTATTGAGTCAACATCCTGAGGAAAATCCTGTCTTACTTATCTTCCCTCCTGAGGTGTGTTATAGTGACACACTGAAGAGTTGAGACACGTTGACTTGGCCAGTGAGCCAACCTGCCTCTCAGTTGATTGAACAGACGCAGTAGAAGACAGACGGTTAAGTCTTTTGGCAACTCATAAACGGCTATTCTAACTCGTGTCAGTGTGTTTACCTGTGGTTCTCTCTTACAGCACGTCGCTGTGGCCGGATTTCTGTCAGTATGGCGGGGAACTTCTTTGGGAACTGTTTATATCGAGTGTGTAATTCAGGTGTATGTATGGGAGGTAAGTAATTACAAAGAAACTATATACATATATAAAGAAAAATAACCGATATATTTATTTTCAGTACATTTGAACTACCTCCTCTATATCCTTCTTTAGGATCCGCCATTCTCCTTGTATCAGCTTTGCCAATAGCCCAGATCGCTCTAGGTAAGTCATCCACTGACATGTCTTGTCTGTTCTGTTCATTAAAGCGATATTCCACCCCAGAACGATAACCCACTCAATATGTACTCACCCCTATGCGATGTGAGGATGGGTGAAGATCTTCAGTTGACAAAACAATCCTGGAGTTTCAGCAGAAAACAGGGTTGCAGCTAATGGCAGTGAATGGCGACCACAGATAAAATGTAAAAAAAAAAAAGAACACAAAACAAACACAAAATGTCTCCATCCTGCTCGTGTGGTGTAATCCAAGTGTCCGTGAGCCGCGACATTAAAATTTAACCACAAAAGACACCATTTAACCATGTTTTTAGCCGAAATGTCAACTGTAGCCTCACAGGTAGCATGTAAACATGGCGTCAATGTATCGCAAGACATTGTATATCTCTTAATGGATGCACGTGTGAAAATATCGCGAGATCTCTTGTGCATCTGGCTTGAGTCTGAGAGGCTACATTTCATTCATTTTGAAAACCTTAAAGCTAATGGGCACATTGAACTGTGTTTAAGGGGACACTTCTCTTCAAAAATTTTTCCCCTGTCCTGTAGTGCTATCCAGATTTAGAGCTACCTTCTCTCCGATATAATGGGACTAAATGGCACTTGACTTGTGGTGCTAAAAGCAACAAAATACATTTGAACAATTTAAAACCAATGTCTCAGTGTCTGTGGATTATCTTGAGTAACTGGGTTGTGATTTTTGGAAAGAGACACTGGTTTTGAATTTTTTAAGATATACCTGTTGTCGCTTGTTATTGTCAATTTTACGATGTTGTGAGCGTCCTGCAGAGCCTCTGGGGAGGAGGTGGCAGGTGGACACAATTTGCTTTAATAATCATATGTTAAATAGGATTTCAATCTATTTATATGTATACAGTCAATGGTTCCAACTTGATATTTGGACTGCAATACTCATTTTTGTATGTGCAGTTGCGACATATTTTAAGACAAATTTTTCATTGTCTTATATTTCTATTGCAGCACAGAAAGTGATCACTCATGTACATCAGGCAGAAGCTACAGTTTCAAGAGATTTTATTGTAATTTTGTTTGTTCTGTGCTTTAACTCTTTAATAGAAATCAATGCAAAATCATTCCACACATTTGCAGCAGCCGTCTGTCTCAGTTTCACCTTTGCCGTGTGTGAACAGGTGCAGTGTACATAGATGAGTGTCCAGCAGCACCAGCTATCCCAGTGTATGTGATGGTGTCTGGGATCGTGGCCCTGCTGTTGAAGCTCATGTTACTTGGTCCGAAGCTCATTTGTCCATCAGCACCGAGCAACACCATCTGTACTCTGTCCACCCTCGGCGTGGTCCTGTTTGCCTTCGTCTGGTTCATCTTCGGTGAGTCACACTGGACACTCTCTATATCAGGGGTCTTCTATCTTTTTCAGGTCATGGACCCCTTAGCTGATACAGAAACAGAGCATGGATCCCACACTACATGCATCACCTTAAATATTTTCTGGTGCTGTCTTGTTTGTGCTTATCCATATCTGCTGAGTCAGCAGCAGTTGTAGCATGGCTAATGTTAGCTGCGTTAGCCTCAGCCTCTGCACTTTTACTGGCGGTTTCTGAGGTGCAGGGTATGTCAGAGTCTCTTGCTTGTTGAGTTATAAAACTAACCATTGTGGCTCACACAAATGTTACCCAACAGTGTACATTTATTTAGCAAGCTCACATGGTTGCACAAGGATTCATGGGTAGTCTTCTCTCCACAGGGGAACCCTGAGGGCCTTCTAGGACTTCAGAGAAGGCCAAACATATCAATATTTCAAATGTTATATTTAAATATATTATATTTGATTTATTTCACATGATTGCATTTTCATGGGTAGCCTTTTATGTTGTGGTAATTAAATGGTTTGTTTTTTTATGAATAGGTTCTATCTAAATCAAAAGTACATATTTTTCCCATTGTGTTATTTATCCATCTAGATTTTTTTTTTTTTTGGTGAGTTACAGAGTTTTGGAGATATCAGCCGTAGAGATGTCTGCCTTCTCTGCAGTGTAATGGGACTAAATGGCACTTGGCTTGTGGTGTTCAAGAAATGCATACATCTGAAAAATTTAAAACCAAAAAAAAAAGGCCTGGTTACTCAAGATAATCCATAGATCTTGTTGTGAGCAGTTTCTAGTAGAAAAAAGTAGTTCTGGTACATTCTGAAGTAGTTCTGGTAGATTCTGCTGCTGAAAGACAGTGGTTTCTACATAAAACCACCCACAATAAGGTCTATGGAAGATTTTGAGCGACTGGGTCAGGATTTCTGGAAAGACATTGCATTGGAGTGTTTCAAATGTATTTCTTTGGCACTTTGAGCACCACAGGACTAGTGTCATCTGGTTCCATTATACTGGAGAGAAGGCAGATATCTCTACAACTTTTTTTGATTTCCAAAACTCTGCAATTCACACCAAAACTATCTAGATAGATAAGAAGCACTACAGCTAAAAGAAAAAATATGTATTTTAGATTTTGGGGTGAACTGTCCCTTTAATACAAAGCCACTAACAGCCCCATAATGATAATGATCCACAGCCTCGGTCTTCAACTATTGCCAACTGTAGGTAATGTTACTGACTTTGAATCTTGCTAGCACAGCGTTAGCTTTCTGGCTATGGAGTTCTATGTGCTGAGCGGGCAAGAAATGTCTCCCATTGCCAAGTTCATCCTATTTACTGGAGTAGTGAACAGTGTTGTGCATAAGACCCTTATAGAATGCTGATGATTATTCCAAGTATAAGTCAAGCGTTACCAAGGAAACTGAGTCATGGCTTGGGAAAAACTTACAAAGCCCATTTAAAATATTAATGGTCTTAATGTCTATGTAAAGGGAATTCAGAGTTTTTCTTCTAAACACATTACACGTGTTAGAAAATAGTCACTGAAAACATGTGAAAACAATGAGAACTATGTAGTCCTGAATTGTGGAGTTAGACTGTTAAACTGTTGTTCACAATATCTGTGAAACAAGCTGAGGAACGTGGTCAAACTCTGCCAAAAAACAATTGGCATTAGCTTGAATGATCTTGATTATCTGTATCAAGCCAGAGCCACTCAGAGAGCAAAGGCCATTTTGGTGAACCCTCTCCATCCTCTTCATGCAGAGTTTCAGCTTCTCCCGTCAAAGAGAAGGTACATTTTCCCCTGTAGGGCCAAATCAAACAGGTATCTTAAATCATTTGTCCCATCGGCTGTTAGGTTTTTAAATAACATGTAGGTGAGCTTGCTGGTAACAATGCACCTGTTAAACTGTGATGACTGTATTTACTGTATTTATTATATCATTGTTATGTTAGATTTATTGTGTTGTTTATGTGACAGATGCATGTTGTTACTCCTGTTGCAAACCAAATTGCCCTTCGGGGACATCAAAGATTTTCAAATCAAATCAAACAATATCTGTGTTCAGGTGGACCTGCAACATGGTTCGGGGACATGCCAAAGCCATGGTCCCTGAACACTATATAAGCCCCACAAACCAACATATGAATGCCACTGCCTCCCCCCTCCCCAACAATCAGTTACAAACCCACCTTCAGTGACTATCTCGGTCCAAATCAGCCCAGCAGTTCACTTCAGCTCACTTCAGTTCCAACAACCCAACACAGAAGAAAAAAAACACCATCCTGTCACCGTCCTCTGACTCTGGTGGCTCAAACATGTCTGGACATTAAATCACCAATAAAGTTGCTAGACAGAGCATCCATGTTTCAGGTGGTTTTCAGGTCATAGTGGTGTTTGACACATAGACAGTGGAGCGGACACACCCCCAGCATTTTAGAGCAGAGAAAACTGCTAATTTTTCATGATTTTGAGACCTTTTACATTCATTCAAATTTGGTTGGGTGGTTACTAACATGTTTCTGTGGTGTGACAAACTCAGAACACACGTTTATATTTTATCTTTTTTTTTTCTTTTGCAAGTGACCAAGATATAAGCAAGATAATGCCTTTAAAGGTGTCCATAATCAGCAAGTAATGGACTTTGCAGATGCAACCATGGAAATCCATTAACTTCTGATAATGGACATGTCGAAGGGCATTATCCCTCACTTCGCCACCTAACAATCAATGTAAATGTGGGCCATAATAAGCTGCTTGCACTTGACAGCCTGTACGGTTAATTTTCTAGTGAGTATGGTCTGCCCATAATAATCTTGATCCACTTCCATATTATGATCTGTTGGAGTTTTCACACATCTACTCAACATATAAAAGGTGACTGTAATCAATTAATTAATACATCCATTTTGTCTCTTTCCATCCTCAGGCAGTTACCATATTTATTCTATATATCCACCCAACTACACCAAGATCGCCATAGACCCAAACAGCCTCAACAACGGCATCTCTACCCCCACTCCTCCCAACAACAAGACCGGCCTCACCTCAGAGAACCAGAACCAGAGTATTCCAAACCTCAACCACACCTGGATGATCAACAAGAACAACATCAACAAGACTTTAATGAATCTGACTGAAACTTTGGCCACTGGCAACATCAGCAACAAGAGAAATCTGACCGAAACTTTGGCCAGAGTCAACATCAGCAACGAGAGAAATCTGACTGAAACTTTGGCCAGAGTCAACATCAGCAACGAGAGAACTCTGACCGAAACTTTGGCCAGAGTCAACATCAGCAACGAGAGAACTCTGACTGAAACTTTGGCCAGAGTCAACATCAGCAAGGAGAGAAATCTGACTGAAACTTTGGCCAGTGTCAACATCAGCAGTGAGGCAAACAGAGAACACCTGAACGCTCCACAAACCCATCGCGTTGTGGCTGCGAGGTCTTACTGTCAGAGGACTGTGTATCTGTTTGCTTTCTGGACCACCACATTGGTCTATGTGATAGCAGGGCACGCCCTGGTCATCTTCATCTGTGTTTTGGGTTTCTTGAAAATTGCAGAAATTCTTACAAAATTAGCCTTCTAAACACAGACCTTGCTGTGAGCAGTTTCATGTAGGAACTACTTTCTTTCTGCAGTAGAATCTACCTGAACTATTTTCTTTGTACTAGAAAGAAAGTAGTTCCTACATGAAACTGCTCACAACAAGATCTGTGGATTATCTTGAGTAACTGGGTCATGATTTTTGGAAAGAGACACTGGTTTCGAATTTTTTCAGATATACCTGTTGTCACTTGTTATTGTAAATTTTACGATGTTGCGTGTGTCCTGCAGAGCTTCTGAGGAGGAGAGGACGAGAGGACACAACTTGCATTAATTATCGTATATTAAATAGGATTTCAATCTATTTATTTTACAGCCTATGGCTCCAACTTGCTATTTGGACTGCAGTACTCATTTTTGCATGCGCAGTTGCAACATATTTTAAGACACATTTTTTGTTGTCTTACATTTCTATTGCAGCACGGAAAGTGATCACTCAGTGTACATCAGGCAGAAGCTACAGCTGCTTGAAATTTTATTGTAATTTTTTAATTTTTAAATAATCGTTTGTTTTGTTTACTCTTTAATAGAAATCAATGCAAAATCATTCCACACACACTGAATTTGCAGTATTCGTCTGTCTCAGTTTGCCAAACACCCCACAAACTCGTCGTGGCTGCGAGGTCTTACTGTCAGAGGACTGTGTATCTGTTTGCTTTCTATACCACCACACTGGTCTATGTGTTTGCAGGACATGCCCTGGTCATCTTCATCTGTAGAAATTGTTACAAAGACATATCACTACCTGAACTGAGCTGAATGTGATTCCATTTCAGAAGCTTTTAATCATCACATGAAAAACTTTCAAAGGATCATCTTGTTTTGGTTGTGTGAAGCTGAGTACATAAGCTTTTTAATCAAATGTCAAGACTTGGATGTTCCACTTGTTACAACACTGTATGCCTCAAACACCTTGAGAAATAACGAGAAATCAAGCATTTTAACACGTCCTCTTTGGAAACAGAAGCTCTATGTTACTGTGAAACTATGTCAATTCAAGTGATTTCTACATATAGTACACACTGAGGTGTGGACTTGTCAGACGCTTAACTTGGTCTCAAGTTAGACTCGAATCAAAATTCAACAAAACAAAAACTGAATTGCAGCATGTGTGGATAAAAAATGAGTTGAATGACAAATGAGTTTTTAAAATGGTTAAGTTTACAGTGGGGGACTCTGTATCATCTGCCAGAGGGCAAGTGCTCATATTCTGTGTGCAGGATATATGATGGGTTGGTCAAAATATCCTTTGAGCTTGTCTAAGAACAGACTGCTCATAAATCAACTGGAGGGGCTGGTTATCATTTCCCCCCATCACCTTCATGGAGGTGTGTACCAGACGAGAAAGCTTAGTTTTTACAGTGAGGTTCCCATACCATGATGACATGCCATATCTGATCACACTCTCTAATACAGCCTGATAGAATAACAACATAATCCTCTGGTTCACACTATACACTCTGAGTCTGTGTAAAAAGTAAAGCTGCAGGCAAGAACACAAATTTTTCAACGTGTGCTTTCCAACTGTAGGTGTCATCCAAGTGCACACTGAGATACTTGAATGAGCAGACCTGATCGATGTGTGTATCATGTATGACCACAGGACTGTGATCCCCCACTGATGTAGGGTCCAGAACGATCTCCTTAGTTTTATTGGCATTTAAAATGAAATGGTTGGTGTCACACTGCTGCACAAAGTTTTCTCTTTCAGAGAAATAGGCTGATGGGCTGTGTCTTTGTGCAGTAAGCTAAGGACTGCTGTGCCATCTGAAAAACAATTGTGCATTCATTTGTGTATAGTGTAAAAAGAGCTGAGGAGCTGGCAGAACCCTGCGGGGCACCTGTGCTGGTGAATCTGGATTTAGAAAGGATGTTGTTGACTCTGACTTGCTGACTTCCATTGTTTAAAAAAGAGGAATACCACTTAATTTAAAAAATCTGCTTCAGTTTTGAAATGAGCAGATGAGGCTGCAGTGTGTAAAAAGCTGAACTAAAATCAACAAATAAAATCCGTGTATAGGCTCTGGGGTCTTCCAAGTGCTTGACAGTGAGGTAGGTGATGCTGTTAATGGCATCATCAGTCCCCCTCCCCTGCCTGTAAGCAAATCGGAATGGGTCAAGTGTCGAGTTGACCTCTGCCTTGAGCACAGACAACATGTCTTTTTAAAAGCATTTCAAAACAATTGAAGTCAGAGCCACGGGTCTGAAATCATTGTTCTCAGTTGGACAGGGTTTCTTAGCAATTGGAATTATGATGGATTTTTTTTTCCAGAGAGCAGGGACAGTGTGTGAGTCCACAGACTGATGGAAAATGGGACACCAAGCTAGGGTGAGTTATTCCGCACATGTCTTTAAGAGCAGCGCAGAGACACCAGCAGATTCTTTTAGTACACATGTTTGAAACTTGACTGAATCCTGTGTGGCTCCTACAGCATGGATCAGTTGAAGTGGTATCCACTATTACATTTTATTCGTGTAGGTCACTCATTCATCATTAACCCATTTACCACCTGTTTACCTGTACACACACACGCACACACACAGCTACGCTGTACATGTAGCGGCACCGCCCTTCCTGTCATGCTGCTGGGTGATTTCCAGTGTTGCACAGACACTGATCACATGATCTGCTGTCTCCTGCAACAATGTGGATTCACTTAAAGCTGTGACAAGAAAAAGACGGACTGATGCAATCTTCAGTCATGTGACTCATATCAGGCACATGTTGCAAGCCACACTAGGACTCGATATATTCCTTGGGGCACTTCCCCATCACCTTTAATATTTCCGGTGGATTTTCTTATTCTGAACGTTGTTCTATTACTTTATTCAATCCAAACTGTATTTTAAGGGGCTTTTGATTTTTACTTGTCAATTATGCTGGAAAATATACACTGCCTGGCTAAAAACAAAAAGTCACACACTCAATGGATTTTGTTGTTTTGTTGAACCACGTTTAGCTTTGATTATGGCATGCATTGACCATGGCATCATTTTGATAAGCTTATGTAATGTCACAACGTTTATTTCTGTCCAGAGTTGCATTAATTTTTCACCTTGTATTGATGATGGGAGAGTCGGAGCGCTGACTCTTCTCCAGAACATCCAAAGATTCTCAGTGGGGTTAAGGTCTGGACTCTGTGGTGGACAATCCATGTGTGAAAATGATGTCTCATGCTCCCTGAACCAGTCTTTCACAATCTGAGCCTGATGAATCCTGACATTGTCATCTTGGAATATGTCTGTGTCATCAGGGAAGAAAAATTCCATTGATGTAAAAACCTGCTCATTCAGTATATTCAGGTAGTGAGCTGACCTCATTTTTTGGACACATAACGTTGCTGAACTTTGACCTGAGCAACTGAACCAACCCCAGATCATAACACAGCCCCCACAGGCTTGTACAGTAGGCACCAGGCATGATGGGAGCATCATTTCATCCTCCTCTCTTCTTACCCTGATGCCCCCATCACTCTGGAACAGAGTAAATTTGGACTCATCAGACCACATGACCTTTTTCCATTGCTTCAGAGTCCAATCTCTATACTCCCTAAAAACTGAAGCCTTTTTTCTGATCAGCCTCACTGATAAGTGGTTTTCTTAAGGCTACACAGCTGTTTAGTCCCTTGAGTTCTCTTCACATTGTGTGTTGAAATGTTCTTACTTTCACTATTAAACACAGCCGTGAGTTCTACTGTTGATTTTTTATGATTTGATTTCACCAAATGTTTAAATGATCTATGATCACGATCATTCAAGATTCTTTTCCGACCACATTTCTTCCTTGAAGATGATGGTTCACCACTATCCTTCCAGGTTTTAATAATGTGATGAACAGTTCTTAACCCAATTTTAGTAGTTTCATCAGTCTTCTTAGTTGTTTTCTTTGCTTGACGCAGCCCAATAGTTGGACTCTTCTGAAACAGAGCAACATCTTTTCCACGACCACAGGATATGTCTTCTGACATAGTTATTTAAGAAATGAGACGCTCCTCACTGCATCAGTTAGGGTTCAATAACTTGTTGCCAGCTGAAACATTAATCACAGGACTAATTATCCAATGGAAGGATCTTACCTATTTGTTTAGTTAAATGCAGATGGTGACTATTTTTGGCCAGGCAGTATATTGTAAAAGATCAAATTCTTGGCTATTAACGTGCCAATCTACTACTGATTGCATTTTTTATTAAATGTAGGAGCTGACAAAATATTATATTTTCATTTCACAGCATAGCCATAATTGCTAAGAGTTCTCTTCATGTTAATCAAAGACATTTTTAAACCATAATTTTTCTTAAGCTTTGATTTAGAAAGGCTGCAGAGCTGACATGTTACGGTTGAGACAAAAAATACAAAGTTTACCAGTGCTTGAGCGTTACTGATGAGTAAAATCATGAAGGTGAAAGTGAAATACAGAATTCTTTGGTTTTCTAAAGCTGAAGAAGATGCAGAAAAACTTGTTCATGCTTTCATTTTCAGCAGGCTGGACTATTGTAACGGTGTCTTCACAGGTCTGAGTAAAAAAATCAATCAGACAACTGCAGCTCGTCCAGAACGCTGCTGCCAGAGTCCTCACCAACACCAAGAGAGTGGAGCACATTACACCAGTGCTTAAGTCACTGTACTGGCTTCCTGTATGTCAAAGGATAGACTTTAAAATCTCGTTACTTGTCTATAAAGCACTAAATGGTCTTGGGCCTAAATACATCTCTGATTTACTTGTACGTTATGAAGCACCCAGAGCCCTCAGATCATCTGGAACAGGTTTACTCAGTGTTCCTAGGATCAAAACCAAACAAGGTGAAGCAGCCTTTAGTTTCTCTGCTCCCCACCTGTGGAACAAACTTCCAGAATATCTGAGGTCAGCTGAAACTGTCAGCTCATTTAAATCAGGGCTTAAAACACTCCTGTTTACTGCAGCTTACCAGTGAAGTAGATATGTAACTTATTGTTAGAATAATCTGTAGCTATTATTTTTACATTTGTCTGCTGTTGCTTTTGCTTTTTAAATGCATTTTTTCAGCCTTTGTTTTTAATTATCTTAAATGCAATTTTAATGTTCCTTTAATGTTTTATTTTAATGTATTTCTAAGTTCTTGTAAAGCACCTTGAATTGCTTTGTGTATGAATGGTGCTATATAAATAAACTTGCCTTGGATAGAGTCAACTTCATCAGTACTCCATTCAGTTTAACAACAGTTGTTTGGAGTTGTTCGTCATTGGGTGTCACCCTAAAGGTACTCAGGTATGAGTGACAGTTGTTAGAGTCACCTGACTGTAAACAGCTGTTGTTTTTTGGAGGCCAAGTTGTTGAATCTCCTGGGCAAAGATGAAATGACAGCATTGTAAATCAAGAGAGAGGTTATGTCTCAGGCCTCCTCCTCCGTTAAGAGTGGGTTTCTCCACTTCAACATAGATGGCTTCCTTAACACCTCTCTCAAACCTCCTCCTTGTCTAGAATGTGGACATTGTTGTCCTCAAAGGAGTGTGCCTTCTTCTTAAGGTGTAAATAGACGGCTGAGTCCAGGCCTGAAGAGTTAGGCCTCCTATGTTGAGCCATGTGTCTGTTCAGTGGTTGTTTGGTTTCTCGACGTAGAAGTCATTGCAGTCCGTGTTGCATTGGACAGCATACACCAGGTTACTTTTTTGTGTATGTGGTGTGTGGCCTTTTGGATGTACCATTTGAAATATACTGGGATGTGATGATTGCTGAACACCCTCCTGAGTTTCTCAGATATCCCAGACATACATGGGATATGTTCTTTCGCTTGGTTTTCTTTTTCTCATCACCCTCAGTGTTGCTGTTCTTTCTGGCACATGTGGCTGTTTTCACAAAGGCCCAACTTGGGTAGCCACAAGTTTTCAGGGCTTCCCTCAGGTGTTTGTGTTCTCTCTTTCTGGCTTGAGTGCTGGTTGGTACATTATCAGCCCTGTGTTGCAGAGCTCCTGTTTCCTTTTTTATACCGAATGTTCATGTCTTGTGCCTGGTTTCTTTGCTTTATTTGTTTTTCCTTTTCTCGTTCTGTAAGTTGTAAAAAAAACATTGTAAAAGAAAGCATTCGCTCTTGAGCGAAGTGGGTCCTGTTGAGCTGTTGTCACAGTGACTCACTTCAAGCTCAAAAGAAGTTTAGCACCATCTAGGGGAAAAAACTTGAAAGTGTGCTAATAAACAACATGGCCACTGTGGGCAAATCTTCCAAGTTGTGGTTGTGAGACACTGACTTGAGAGTCATAAAATTCTTTATAAAACAAACAAAACAAAACAAACAAACAAAAAAGTAAGTAAAAATAAAGTCGATCTGTGGATTTTTAAAGTTTAAAGAAGCTCAACAGTCAAAAGATCAAAGTTTCTTCATCATGATTACATTATGAAATATTTCTACCTACAGTTAAGTTGGTAAAATCAGTTTGTTGCTGCTCAGTTATGGCTATACATCTAAAAATGTTGTGATTTTTAATTTTTCAAATAAAGTGAAATTCTCCTACTTTTTTTATGTTAAATGAACAAAAACCACTGGATGATCTGAAAAAGATGCAAAGTTACAAAGCAGACAGGACAGCATGGTATTTATGTTTTGAGACTTCCTTTGAGATTTTCGAAAGTTCTATTTTATCTTATCTGATCTTAGAACTAATGTACAGTTTAGCAGTGTTTTACAGCCTGCATTCTCTTTCTGTCCACTAAGTGGAGCTCGTTCTGCAGGGAACAATATCCACAGTTTCCTTCTGTTGCCTCCCTGAAGACTCTGGCAATAAAAAAAAAAGAAAGAAAAGTTTCATATTTTCAAATTAATACCTGTTTCAGGGTGTAATTGGACATTTTACACAGCCAACTGCCTGTTAATAATCAGCAGAGAGAAGAAGAGGAACAGCTGACATCCATCATGGCAGTGTAATAGACATGATTGAGCTCAGGGATCAGTGATAGCCTGGCAGCATCTGCTTCCACTGTCAGCCGCGCTCTCTGCGGAGGGGGAAACCTGATTATCCAAAATGACAGCAGTGTAAGAGAACTGGCTGCTTGTCAACAGGAGGGTGAATATGCCACCAGAGTGTGTTGGGACTGACTGTTTGGATGTAAACACTTTCTGAGTGCTGCCAGTTGGTGCGGGACACGAGGAGACTCCAGAAAGTCATTAATATGTTGAGCTTTGCTCCTCGTGGGCCTTTAAAGAGCATCTGCCTTGTTTCTGCAGGGCCTGCAGGGTGTGCTCCCTTTACACACTGCAAAGCCTATATCACAGATGGGCACTATTTCAATTAAATGTATTTAAAATATGACACCTATTCTTGAGAATGAGACAAACCATGTCAAAACATTAAAACTTAGTAATACCAACAATAAATTTTAAACATTAAATAATAATGCTGTCTCAATCATGTCAGCCAACCATGTCATCTCTGTAGCCCTTGTAAATAATAAATAAGCTGCAAGCAGCTTTGAATGGGGATACAAACAGATGAACAAGATTCATATCAAACAAACTGAGATGAGAAAGATGGTTTGTCACACAGCACCATCTGGGAAGTCATTCTTAGGAGCTGTTTGGAAAAGGGCAGGCATTTTCAAAAAACACTTGGCAGGTAATTGCATAAACTATGTGTCTAATACAGTCAAACCTCAACCAATCAGATCAACGCTTCCATGGACGCTTCTCGCTGTCGTCACACCTAAAACCTCGCCTGTAGCTGCCAGAAGTCCCTCCTAGGACACTGATTGGCTGCACCACTTTCAGTGTGGACACAAACTGATAACTTGAAGAGTGGAGAGATGGATTTTCAGGTGATCTCATGAATCCAGCTGGGATGTTTTTGGTGAGTATTAGAGTTTGATGATAATGTGTATTTATTTTGGAACAGTATTTTGACTTGTATTTTTCATGATTGTGTCTAATCAGAGGTTTCAGTCTGCCTGTTGCTATTTAAGACCCTACATGGCTCCTCCTGCTTTGTATTATTATTGCTGACATGTTTGCTCTTTTATGTCCATTTGGTGCTTTTGGAACCTTGCATGTATATTTGTGTTTGTACATATGTTGTTTTTTATGGCTGCAGCATGGGTGATCGGCTCAAGACAAATTTCCCGCCCTGTGGGACAATAAAGTTAATCTTAAATTTAGAATTTTCTAATGAGGAACTATTTGCAAAACTGAAATAAATAAACTGACCTATACTTCTTTCACCACCGTCAGAAGCTACTTACTTATTAGCTATTAAGCTGATTATTATTTATATTTTGTTCATATCTTCATACAGTGGCTTGCAAAAGTATTCATACCCCTTGAACTTTTCCACATTTTGTCACATTACGGCCACAAACATAAATATATATTTGGGAATTTTATGTGAAAGACCAACACAAAGTGGCACACAATTATGAAGTACAAAGAAAATTATACATGATTTTAATTTTTTTTTACAAATAAAAAACTGAAAAGTGCGGTGTGCAAAAGTATTCAGCCCCCTTTTCTCTGAGTGCAACCAATTGCCTTCAGAAGTTGCCTGATGATTGCTGAATGATCGAATGTTGACCTAATGACTAAATAGAGCCCACCTGTGTGTAATCTAATCTCAGTACAAATACAGCTGCTCTGTGACGGCCTCAGAGGTTTGTTAAGAGAATATTGGGGAGCAAACAGCATCATGAAGTCCAAGGAACACACCAGAGAGGTCATGGGTAAAGTTGTGGAGAAGTTTAAAGCAGGGTTAGGCTATAAAAAAGATTTCCCAAGCTTTGAACATCTCACAGAGCACTGTTCAATCCATCATCCAGAAATGGAAAGAGTATGGCACAACTGCAAACCTACCAAGACACGGCCGTTCACCTAAACTTACAGGCTGAACAAGGAGAGCACTGATCAGAGATGCACCCAAGAGGCCCATGGTGACTCTGGACGAACTGCAGAGATCCACAGCTCAGGTGGGAGAATCTGTCCACAGGACAACTATTGGGCGTGCACTCCACAAATCTGGCCTTTACGGAAGAGTGGCAAGAAGAAAGCCGTTGTTAAAAGAAAACCATAAGAAGTCCCGTTTGCAGTTTGCCAGAAGCCATGTGGGGGACACAGCAAACATGTGGAAGAAGGTGCTCTGGTCAGATGAGACCAAAATTGAACTTTTTGGCCTAAATGAAAAACGCTATGTGTGGCGGAAAAACTAATACTGCACATCACTCTGAACACACCATCCCCACTGTCAAACATGGTGGTGGCAGCATCATGCCCTGGGGGTGCTTCTCTTCAGCAGGGACAGGGAAGATGGTCAGAGTTGATGGGAAGATGGATGGAGCCAAATACAGGGCAATCTTGGAAGAAAAGCTGTTGGAGTCTGCAAAAGACTTGAGACTGGGGCGGAGGTTCACCTTCCAGCAGGACAACGACCCTAAACATAAAGCCAGGGCTACAATGGAATGGTTTAAAACAAATCATATTCATGTGTTAGAATGGCCCAGTCAAACTCCAGACCTAAATCCAATCGAGAATCTGTGGCAAGATCTGAAAACTGCCGTTCACAAACGCTCTCCATCTAATCTGACTGAGCTTGAGCTGTTTTGCAAAGAAGAATGGGCAAAAATCTCAGTCTCTAGATGTGCAAAGCTGGTAGAGACATACCCCAAAAGACTTGCAGCTGTAAGTGCAGCAAAAGGCGGTTCCACAAAGTATTGACTCAGGGGGGATGAATACTTTTGCACACTGCACTTTTCAGTTTTTTATTTGTAAAAAAAAATTTTAAATCATGTATAATATTCTTTGTACTTCACAATTGTGTGCCACTTTGTGTTGGTCTTTCACATAAAATTCCAATAAAATATATTTATGTTTGTGGTCGTAACGTGACAAAATGTGGAAAAGTTCAAGGGGTATGAATACTTTTGCAAGCCACTGTACATGCAATAGTGACCTAACTATATGGTTATATGTGCAATAATTCAACTTCATATTCTGTGCCATAATAATTACTCAATAGTGCGGTGCACTGGTTCCACTGGCATCGTTATTGCATTTATTTATTTATACTGAGCATTTAAACCAACCAGTACTTTTATTTATAATGCCTGCATCCTAACACACATATCTGCCATCTTCAGCATTATTGTTGTTTTACACTATCATGTTTACCACTGTTGTATATGTTGTTGCATATAGTAGTATAACACTTTTTAAAAACATTTTTTCTTTTTCTTTTTTTCTTTTTTTTTTACATACTTTAAATTTCTATTTCCATTCTTATTTTTCCTATAAGTTTATATATACTTCTGTTTTTGAATAGGAGCAATTGTAACACAAACCGTTTCCTCCCAGGGATCAATAAAGTATTTCTGATTCTGATCTGTATGAATGAAGCTTGGTTTAGCATAGCAAGCTTAACATTTGGCCTAAGTGATGATGTTAACAGATTTATAGACCTCAGCCTGGAGATAAATGTGACAACACAGTGGTTCTCTCACTGCTCGGAGAGAAACTGACTTTGTTCAGGTACGACTTCACAGCCAACAACCACAGGCTGGAACACGTCCGCTCACTTCCCTCTCTTTCCGCTCCATATAGCGCCCTACCTGCCACACCGTCTCAGAGCCGTGCCAAGTCTGAGGTTTATCTAATACTAGCGTGGAGAGGCGGTCTAGAGACAGAGACACATGGCAACAAAGACAGAAAGAAGAAAGAAAGAAGCCTATTGTGAAGCTGCTGTGTTATGGGAAGTTTAAAAGCCTGATTATAGACTCTGGTTATTTTTTTGACATCACCATATATCACCAGAGAGCAACATAAACAAATACAGAATCTGTTAATGTTTTCTTCTGCCAACTATTACTATAGTACTGTTTTATGTTTTTACTGAACTTCCTGAAGACATTTTGATACAGGACCTATAAGGAAACGATAATTAGGATGAGGCAGAAGGGACAAAACAATAAAATATTCATAAAATGACTCTGGGCTTTGGCCCATTTCCACCAAAACAGCACTAGTTATTTAACTGGTTCTGTTCAAGATTCTTGGAACCTTGGTGCCATCTCGTGAACCAGCTCGCTGTCCACCAGTTTTGACCCTTCGGTGGCCAAAGGGTCAATCCTACATCCGTCCAAAATCTCTGCTCGTGTATAAATCTAAACATAGCACATTCCTGCTCACCAGTGAAACCTTTTCAGTTTGGACACTCAAGTAACTTTTCTCTGGTTTCATTCTGAGGCCAGAATGTCAGATTTTTTTTTCACACAGAGGAGGAAGAACTCTGAGACACTGGTGATGCCACGCCGCAGGGCTATTTCATGGCCTTGTCAAACTGTCTTCCATAGGTTGTGCACTCCTGTCCAACATAGTTTGCAACATTGAGACCTAAGAAATAGGGAGGATTTCCCCCTGGATTTTTATTAAAGTTTTCCCCCTGGATTTTGGTTACTTAAACTTACTCAAATAACAGCATTTTCATGCTGAATCAGGGTTGGGCGATGTCAACCAAATTTACATAAGATGATGTACACAATGGCTAATTTAAAGTCCTGTGCAATTTCCCAACTTGAAAGGATGGAGATCTCTACTCAGAATTGACTGGATTTCACTCAAATGATGAAACAGTTTTTCCTTTTTTTTCCCTTCTTTTATTTGAAGGTGCAGTGGTTCAGTTCAACAGTTTACTTTGGAAAATTTCAGTTCAGCCATTTAGTTCACTTAGGTGAAAAACCTTTAACAAATCAAAAAAACACAGAAAAAAGATAAAGCTGTTTCATCATTTGAGTGAAATCCAGTCAACTCCGAGCAGAGATCTCCATCCTTTCAAGTTGGGAAATTGACACAAACTGTCAAAAATGTTTTAAATAAGTGAATGCGGTGAGGCAGAGGCGTCCTGTCCTAAACATCAGATTCTACAGACTTAAAAAAAAATCTTCATTTGGTACAGATTCCTGCAAAATAAATAAATAAAATCACATCATAGTCATTTTAACATGTTTTTCAATCAAAATAAGAATAATGATGTAAAAATTGTCAGTACCTCTAATATCACAAATCATATCACAACTGCAATATCAGTCAAAAGAATCACAATTTGATATTTTTTCAAAATAGTTCAGTCCTAATGTCCACAGTAAAACAGTGCCATGGATGATGATATCGTTGTTACACACCATGTGTCTGTAACTTCATTATGTTCAGCCTCTGAAGCTTGAAACAAAGTTAGCCAGTTAGCTATACTGAGGATGCTAAGGTTAGAAAACAATGGAACAAATAAAAAAGGCACGATAGAAAGAAACACCGATTTAACCGAGCCATCGGTGATGGACGATGGCAGCATCCATCAGCTCGACCCTGTTGAAGACTTTTGATTTTACTTTTAATTCTCAGAAAAGAGCACAGAATAATTCATCCCTCTAATGTGAACCTGCGCAAATCAGTTTTCTTTCATTCATTTTTTTTTCTGCCCCTGTACCCTAAAAGAAAGTTGACGTGGCATATTTTTCTAAATGCATGCCTCTTTCCTTTAAAACTTTCTTTAAGAAATAGAAATTCTAGAAAGTACAGTAAGAACTAGAAGACATTTAGAGTTCTTTTGGGCTTATACACACAGTACAGGGTCAGAAACAGGTTGTGATAATGAAAAAGAAAAAAGTGTGAAAACTTGTCAGAAAGTGGGAGAAATACAGGGGAATTGTGAAAATAGGGAGAGGGCAACAAGAAGCAGGAGTCTCCCAGGAAACTCAGGACGGCTGGCAAGAATGCTTTCAACGTCTGCCGTAGATAACACACAGATCAATCACGTAAATGTTCTACACACACACACAGGCTTTATAGAACGATGCATTTTGAGCTACAAAGAATAAAGTGTCTGACATCTGAGTCTGGGCTTCAAGCCCAGGAGATTTCAGTCAGCTCCCCCGGGATTCGTCATGTAGCATGACAGATGAGAACATACAGTAATGAGTCGTACACAGATAAGATATTCTGAGAGATAACAGATTTATGGCAGCTGCAGTTCAGTCTGACTCTACGGTGGTCTTGCGCACAGATGTTCAGCCTGAATCTTTAATCAGGCAGAAAGTCAGAGAGCCTGACAGACACCAAAGTCTGTGACATGTCCAACAAAGCTGAGCTGAGCGTCCATGTTTCAGGTGGTTTTCAGGTCGTAGTGGTGTTTGACACTGAGACAGCGTAGTGGACACGTCCCCAGTGTTTCAAAGCAGAGACAACTGTTAATTTTTTATGATTTTGAGACCTAAATTTATATACTTAGTGATTTTTTTTTAATCATTCAAATTTGGCTGGGTGGTTAATAACATGTTTCTGTGGTGTGACAAACTCAGAACACATTTATTTTACTCTAATTCCTCCAGTTAGCAGATCTGTAGTCACTGTAGCACAGACAGTTTGGATTCCCACCCAGGTAAAGGGTAAAGCAAGCAACTGCCCCCTTAAATCCCAGGTTACCTGTGTGTCCATTTGTTTGTTGTAGTTTAATTTACCCTCATTCTACCAACATATTTAACATACAAGGACTGCACTCCCTCAGTTATAGCAACAGGGGCGTTTCTGGGGGGCTGAGCGGGCACCGGCCACCCCTGAAATCTGATTAGCCACCCCATTACCTTCAAATATGATTGGCTATTTGTCCAGTGAGAGGCGGAACCTTAGTTCGAAACAACAGTTTGACGATTATCTATTATTTCCTTTGCATGTATTCTACTTTTAATTTTTTACAAGGTTAATTTACTTTATACATCATGTCACAGTAGAGAGGTGTATGAGATATTAGTTCCCTTTATGCTACTCACAACAACAAAAAACATACACACAAAAAAATAGAAACAGCAAATGGGTGGATAAAGAATAAATAGTAAAAGTAAATCTATTTTTCATGGTGGAATGCTGAGGATAGAGATAGAAAGGACCTGAAGTATGGAAGCTTTGTATTACATTTGTGTGGTGGTGTCACTCTTTTGTGTTGTGATTGGTTGGACTATTATCTCTTAAATAAAAATTTTAAACACAGAATATAAGAAACTGTAAGATACTTAAAGGATAAGTTCGGTTTTTTGACACCTGGACCTTATTGTTAGGATTAAATACGCTCGTAGACTCACCCAGACAATTTTGGTGGAGCTCGGAGCTGTTTTCGAGCAATTTAGATCCAGCCGACGGCGTTTTTTCTCATGCCATAGTAGCGGACGGGGCCAGAAATCGAAGCCCCTAAATTAGACATTATCTGCTGCGAAACTCATGCAATGTCCACAACAACACCACCAGTTAGCCCCCATTCGTGGACGTGCAGTGGTTGCTCGTTCTCTGGCCAGCTGTTCGGCTCTTTCCCTCTGCATTAGGGTGACCAGATGTCCCGCTTTGCGCGTGATTTCACGCATTTTCTGTCTCTTTTCACGCATCACGCAAATTGAGACCATGTCCCGCACAACATCCCCCTCAGGCCCCAGCAATGAGAAGCCGGTGATGTTCCTGCACTCTGGGCTCTGTTTGTTGTTGTCATAGTAGCACCGCACGTACGGCGTTTAGGCCCGCCCCTAATTTTCTCCGCGCTACCAACAGCTGAGGTGACAGCTAGTGAATGACACTCACATCACGCGTTCTTCTTTGGAAATGGAGGAGGGGGAGACGCCAAACAAGAAGAGACGATGCAGCTACAGGCGGTGTCCCACTTTGTCCCTCACAAACATACCCCTTGTCCCTCTTTTGGTTTATTGGGACCTGGTCACCCTACTCTGCATCCTCCTTTCAAATAGCTCCTCGTCAGTGTATTCTGGCTCAAAACGATACGGGCATCCATTATACTCAAAGTCGTCGTCAGACACTTCTACATCGGATAAATATTCCGCCATGCTGCACAAAAATAGCCGTGTTGCCGTGTAGCCTAGCAACAACAGCGTCTCTACTCAGCTGCAGTCCTGTGGCGCACGTCTATGACGTCACCAAAAGTTACCCATTCTTGTAAAGCCCCGGATGACCATAACAACGAAGTTGAGCTGACATGGTGATAACACTGGCCATTCATTTATAAAATGTAGGTGAAATGAGCAAGTTTCGCAGCAGATAAAGTCTAATTTAGGGGCTTCGATTTCTGGCCCCGTCCGCTACTATGGCATGAGAAAAAACACTGTCGGATGGATCTAAATTGCTCGAAAACGGCTCCGAGCTCCACCAAAATTGTCTGGGTGAGTCTACGAGCGTATTTAATCCTAACAATAAGGTCCAGGTGTCAAAAAACCGAACTTATCCTTTAAATGTTAGTAACTAAAGCAGATATGAGAAATGTAAAATAATACTAATTCCACTTCAGGACGACCCTGTGGTGCCCCACTTGTGCCACCTCAGTCAAAAAAGTCTGTGAACGCCCCTGCAAAGTAAAATGTTAACTTAAATCTTTAAACAACATAATTAGTCATCTGAAAAAAAAAACACTATTACTATTATCAATGGGAAACTTGTGTCTACTGCTGCTGTGTCTGTCTGACAGTGTGTAATACTGTATGAGGACCCACAGCAAACATGAACTCAATCAATAGTTCCATCTACAGTATTAAAACTGCGCAGTTGGAATAGGGTCCCCGAGGAATGGGAGCCATTGGGAGCAAATTGATAGATGTCATGAAAAATAGGAATGATAGAACAAAGCACCTGTGAGATCTGACAAAAGTACACCTCTGGGGTCTGCAGGTACCCCAGCAGGGAGGACAAATCAATGCTGTTGTAATAACAATGGATCAAATGTCTGTCTGTGATATGAAAGGTGCTGCTTGTGAGAGCAAAGCCACCCTGAATAATACGTGCTGCCTGGTTTCAATCTTCTCTCCCATCACTGTGATCTCATCTTACAAACACTTCACTTTTCTCTTTTGGTCCACAGATATTCACTGTAAAAAACAACAACAACAACAAAAAAAAAAAAAAAACAAAACAAAACAAAACAAAACGAAGAAAGCTTTAAAAACTCAGAATAAAATCAATCAAATGTCAAAGCAGCTGTCTGACCAAGTTTGAGTTTCAAGTCAAATTCAAAGTCTTAAGTTTTGAAATAAACTAAAAATATTTTGCCAGCCTGTTATCTTTTATTGATTTTAATAATTAACTTTTTTCTTTAGATAAACTTTGAATTTTTGAAACCCAAAGTATTCTGTATTTCAAAAATCGTTGGCACACTTTATGATCATTTTGGTGCTTGGAAAATTGAAAGGTTGCAGCTGAAAATGTTACATTATTAACCATTATTCACTTTATCTTGAAATACAAAAATGTTTTGTTTCCAAACTCAAGTTCAGGTTTTTCCAATAAGAAAACTAAATTATGTCAACAAAAAGATTTAGGCAGGAAAAACATTTTTAACAGTTATTCATTGAAAAAAAGAAAGTTGAATACAATTTCAAAGCAACTGTCTTTGCTAAATTTTTGAGTTTTAAGTCAAACTCAAACTCTTAAATAAAGTCAATTTTTTTTTTACCAACCTTTAATCTTTTATTGATTTAATAATTTACATTTCCTCTTTAGCTAAACTTGAATCTTTGAGTTTAAGAAACCCAAAGAATTCTGTATTTTAGAGTACATTTTAATATTTCATTAATTACCAACAAGAACATGGTCTGGCTCCACACTATATTAACGAATTTTAAACCCTCAACAGCCCCAGTTAGACCCCTAAGATCAGCTGATCAAAAACCAGACTGAAAACCAGGGCTGAGAGTGCATCTGCGGTTACGGCCCTCGGCTGTGGATCAGCCCTCAGAAAAAGTTTTATGAGTGGTGGAGAGCACTGGAATCTAGAAGTGAAAAAAAAAAATTCTTGTTTTCAGAGTCCGCTGATTGTTTGTACGACACAAGAAAAGTCAATTAAAAAAAAAAAAAAAAAAGAATATTTGTAATATATATTCTAAAAAATTTACCTGTGGTAAACAAAACATGATCAAGTGCCCTCTATGGTGCCCCTCTAGTGTAGAAAGCTCGGTGCAGCACCATGTAGGCTGCCCTGTACGCCACACTTTTATTACAGATGTGTGTAGCTGTTGTACTTTAAGTCACATAATAATACACTTTTAATCTAAACTGGGGATTGGAACAATTTCACCATAAATGCATCACAACTTTCAGCGTGCTGGTGACCCAACACATGGAGCTGGTTCCCTTTTTATTCTATTTGCCCCTGCCCCTCACAAAGCCTGAGTCAGCCATTGTAGCTGTCGTACTTTATGTGACAAAATAAAACAATTTAAATGAAGGTTTGGAACTGTTTCACCATAAATGCATCATGACTTTTGACATGATGGTGCCCCACTGCATACAGCTGGTGCCCTTGTTATTTTCTTTCTCCCCTGCTCCTCAGATAGCCACCACTGGCTTGTCCCTTTGTGCTACTCACAAAGCAAACTGTAAATAAATAAATAATAAATAACATGAAAATGAAAACAATTTTTATGAGTGTTAAGGATAAATCTAGGGGTCTCAATGTAATTATGATTCCTGATGTAAGAAAAAAGAGACTTGGTGTCCATGTTGGTACACAGCAGCTCTACTATAATAAATGGAAAACATAACACACACACACACATATTTTTTTAAATTATTAAATTAAATACAATGTCTCTCTTTTCTACGTTATTCAACAAAAAATGTACATATGGAGTTGGGAACATAACAAAGTGCATAATAAATAGAGCTTTGAAATGCCTGTATGAGAAGTACAAACAAAATAAATTAATGTAATAAGAGACAAATAAAAAAATACAAAATGGAATAACAAACTAATAATGACAAATATTAGAACAGATCAATTAATTTGACTTTTTGGGGGTTCATCAAATATATTATTGTAATATTCTAAAAACTTGTTGAAATTTCCAAATAAAATGTGAAAAATTGCCAACACACGCACATACGCACGCACGTGCGCCAGCAGTCGTCATGGAAACAGAACGACGGCCAGGTATATAAGGGCCTGCAGACCGTTCTACTGTCCCCTTTTCACTTGGATTTTGGCGAGTTGACCTGTTGACCTGCTGCAAACCCTGAACAGTGGAAAGATCTCAAACCCTGCTGGAGAATCTCTCTCAGAAGGATTTAACTGGAAAGCGGATCTTGTTGGAAAAACCCAACTCTTGGATTTTACTGGATTTTTGTGGACAACTGCAGAGCCTGAAGATGGCCCCCGGAGGACCACCGTTGGACGACGAGGGACACCTGCTGCGCTGGGAGGATGCCCCAGACGTTCAAGGTAAGACAGTTTTTTAGATTTAACGTTATTTGATTGTTTTACTTCTAACTAACGTTAATTAACTGTTAAAACCATTACAAGCTTCATCAGCACATCAGTCAGTGTAATTGGTTGAATTTTAAGGTTGGACAGTTCACGTCATGTTAATGGGCCTGTTGAATTTGGTGAAAACAGACTTTCCGTCGATGATTTCTTGGTGTAAAATGATCATTTCTGGATGGAATGTCTGAAATGTCCCGGGACAGGTGTGGAGTGTGTTAATTATTACTGTGGTTGTTTGAAAGCTGTATTATTTTGGTTTGAAGGCACAAATTTATCAAAATTTTGCATCGAAATTAGAGAAATAAAGATGGCGACTGGGTCGAATTTTAAAAAATATTAAAATATGTTTTGCTTGCGTTCCCATGGAGACGATGGAACTTTTAGATCCGGGCGTCAGGACGCCAGGACGCACGGGTGGAATCAAAGCAGGACGCATTCTGTGTGTCCCTGAAAAGTTCCCCGCGTGGAAATGTGTCCAATGTGTTGAATTAAGTTTTTTATGAACTTAAAGCTGCTCTGTGTGGCCCGGTGGCTGAGAACTTGAAGCTGTGCTGTTCCTCTGTGCTGTTTTGATTGTGAACAGTGAAGTGAACGATGATGTCTCACTGTTGTTGTTGTGTTCAGTCATCACACAGCGCATAAACTCATAAATTAAGACAATAATGTGTTAAACTACTTGTCATGTGTGAACAGTGTTACTTTGGAGAGGCAGTGTTGCTGGTTGCTGTGTGATTTAATCAGCGTACCCGTGGTGCACTGTGCGTCATGACGCATGTACTGCAACGCACGTCATGTCTGGTAGTTATATGATGTTTACTCAGTCCGGTCTATGTTATCTTATTCCCCCTGTTGTACATTTTTCTGTTGGTTGCATTTCTCAACCCCTCAAAAGTGGACAGAGTTGTGCGTAAAAGCGCGCGGCTCCTGTTCCAGCAGGTGTATGGTTGGTTCACGTTTTAAGGAAGCCCTACAAGCGTTTGTTATTATTGTGACTGTAATTACTGTACACATATTTTTGGGTTATTTTTATTACTCAAGTGCTGTGTTCATTTTGTGTGTCTTACTAAGTGATACAGTGTGCTGGGTACATTTTATATTTCGGTAGCAATATTTTCACGGCATTATTATACACTTGCAGAATGAAATTACTGGTAAATACATTATTATTTCATTGCCATTTATAGCACTTTAAATATTATTTCACTCATATATTTTCATGTGCAATATTTAGGTAGCGTCCTCATTCCATTCATACCTGCCATCGTTTTCTATCCTGAAATCCTCAGATCCACATGAGGTTTGATCAGGGCTGTGCAATATTGATATTATATCATATTGTGATATGAAACTAGATAGCCTATCGTGATAGGCAACTTTTATGAGTAGATTCATGAGTAGAATTTCAAGACCGTGCTTTTACTTGTACTTCAGTATTTATTACACCATGTAATCTACTTAATTACTTTCAAAATCATAATGTGAGTACTGAGTATAAGTTGAATTAATGTCCAAACCTTTCATCTGCATTTTTGTAGGACCATTTTCATGGAGTTCATGCTAATTACAAAGCAACATATTTGAAATTTCTCTGAATTTACCCACAAATGATCCCTAAATCTCATGACAATCCACAAGTGTCGTTTTTATGCACGTAGGTGGAAATTTATCAAATTATTTTCTTTGAAATTAACTGCAAATTTAACATGTTACTTGGTAATTACCACCCACTACATGCAAAAGGTACTTGCTAATTATCAAATAAATAACCATGAAATTTGTGGGTAATTTCTAAGAAACTGCAAATATATTACTTGGTATTTACAAACTATTTACCAAGAAATTATGGGACCAAAGTAACTAATACTCTGAGCAGTTTTTAAGACGAGTACTTTTACTTAAGTATTTTTCTAACACCAGTACTTTTACTTGTAATTAAGTAATATTTTAGTGATGTAATTCTTGTACTTGAGTACAGATTGTCAGAGCTCTTTCCACCACTGAGAATAAGTGTTGTCTTTTCTTGTGTTTTTAAAGACTTTGATTGTTGCCTTTGCATCAATGTACAATTATTTTAAATAATTTATTTTTTAAATTCCTGGTTTAATATGTACATCAGTACTGTATTTATTAATTTGTCTTATTTTATTAAATCATTTTCCTGTTCTATTGTGGCTTTAATTATCTGTATATATGTGTTTGGCATGATGGAACTGAACTTTTTCATTGTGTAGCCCTGTGTTTATAATAAATTACATTTATACTTTGATTTAATCTAAAATATTTAATGTTTTGACAAATATTCAAAATTTGACATTTCTTTTATCCGTGTTCCCCTCAGGTGGAATGCGTTTCATCTTTGAACGTCTAGGCGGCGTCCTCCCAGACGTCGCCATCCCTTCTGATGAGGAGAGTGAGGATGAGGATTGGGACGGGGTAGGTATTCCAGGTGGGTTGGTTGTGCTTTTTGTCCCAATCTTTGTCCCACTCTTCTCTGACGAAGAAGAAGAAGAGATGGAAGACGAGGAGAACGGATGAGGAGGAGGATGAAGACCCCGAGGATGAAGATGCCTGGGGCGACGAGGAGGAAGACAGCGAGGATTCCGGGGGCTGGTCCACGTCCGAGGACGAAGAGGACTCTGAGGATGACCCTGAAGACCCTCTCGTCCAGCTGTTCCCACCCGTGGACTGTTGTTTTGCGTGGCAGCACCAGGACCCTCCTGCTCCTGCTTCTGCTCCTTCTCCTCCTCCCGAAGATCTCCCCTCAGGCTCTGCTCCCTCAACCTCCGGCCTCAGCGTGTCCACGAAGAGGACCCGAGAAGAGGACGACACCAACCAGGTAGGTATGAAGAGGCAGAGGTGGACCAGCGAGGAGGACAGCGACTCGGATTAGGACCGATGGCCTGTTTGGTGGAGGACTGGAAAACTGACGCCTCAGTAAACTTCACACATGGAGCAATTTCATCCAAAACACAGTGCACGTTCAAGTTTCAACAAGTTAAATTTAAGCTTTTTAGAACCATTAGGAAGACAATTTAAGACCGATGTCAGAGTCACACTTGCAAAAAAGTATGTGAATTAATCTTGTATTAATTAATTAATAATTATTTAATATCAGACAATCCAAATTGTGTAATGTAAGACATCTTGTCCACACTTGAAGGTCATTAGCGGTAATTGGCTCCATGTTAGTTTAGTTTTATAGCTGTTTAAGCGTGATTATTACATGTTTTTCCAAAAAACAAAAGGTAATGTTAACGTTAATTTTAAGCCCTGTCAGAATTGTATTGAAGGTATTTGTAAGAAGATTTAAGGCCTAAAATGCAGATTATTGTATAATTGACTTTAAGACGTTTTCAGGACCCGTGGAAACCCTGTTAAAAGTCCAAACTGTCACAGTGTGCGCGTAAAAATAAGAGGAGGACAAAACTGAAAAAGGCAAACAAACAAAAATCACACAGGAAAAAAGACAAAGACCAAAAGTAAAGTAAACAGAAACAGGGTGGACACTTAGAAAATAAAACAGGAAGACATTATTAATCTTACTCATCATACTGTGATGTCATTTTTCTTAAGATGTAGATGCTGATATCAGAGTTAAGTTAACATATGACTGAGAATGTTTTATGTTTTTACTTATTTAATACTGGGTTTTTGCAGGTTTCAGCAAATTGATCTTTTAAAAATTAATTAATGATAATTCATCTCTTAATGAAATCTGATCCAATCCAAACATCCACCTTTGAAGGTCAGGTTCCATGTTGGTTTTGTATTGTATTGTATTTAGGATTCATATAATTGGATTGTCGACTTTAAGAATTCTTCAGGACCTGCAGAAACCTGGTCAGTAGATCAGGCTGTCACGGTGTGTGTAAATTCAAAGGAGCAGGTAAAACACAACATGGAAGAAAACACAAAGAAACACTGGGACAAAAACTGGAACCTTTCACTCCAAGGATGAGGACAAACTGGCAAAGAAAGGACGGAAACACGCAAGCTAAATGCACAAAGAGGAAAAAGCAAGAACAAGTGGAAATAATCAGTCATCAAAAAAGGAGGAAAAACAAGACCAAGACGGGAAGTAAAGTCAACAAAAACACGAGGGAGGATTCCTACAAAATAAAACAGAAACCTAAATCTTTTTTTAATCTTACTGTCATGCTGTCATGTGTTTTTCTTGATGGTGTTCATGGTTACCAGACAAAGGTGAGTAATACTCCTGCAAGTCTTCATCTCACTCAGCAGTAATTCAAAGTTGATTTATTTTACTCTCCCTGTTGCTCTGTCTTTTAGTCTTTAGACACCCTGCACCAACATCCCCACAAGAAGCGAGGCTCTGCGTCCAGGATTTCCATGATGACCGAGAAGATACAGACCGGATGAGAGGGATGGATGACGGCAGGAGCAGCTGGAGGGCGGTGGTCACCTTTCTTTCAGCAGGCTGAGTGAGTAATCTGTTCACAGAGACTACAACAGCACCAACAGTGACAAAAAGCTAAAGTTAACTTTACATATGTGGATTATATACATTACACAAACCTTCTCTGATATTATTCAATATGGCTGCCAACAATACAAAAGTACTCATCACTTGTTTTTCTGTCTCACAGGGCAGGGCCGACTCCTCCGTGCTTTATGTGCTCCTGGAGCAGCCGAGAGTGGATGTCAACCAGCCAGTCATCCCAGCAAGACCACTGACCCGCTCTCGACAGCATACCTGCTTCCAGGTGCCAAAGCACTGTCTGAAGACCCAGTGAGTAGAACTACGAGCCCCCTGCCTCTGCCCCGCCACCCCTCACACTGCCCTCTTCACCCAGCAGCTGAGACGATGAGGAGGCAGTCACGAAAGAGACAGACAGTTCAGGCTGAAGGAGAAAATACTGAATTTGTATTTAGCAGAGGTGGAAAAGGAAAAGTAGGAGAACAGATGCTCGTGTAAAAAAAGTCTCTGGTAAAAGTAAAAGTACTGATTCAACTTTTTACTCAAGTAAAAGTTAAAAGTACAGGCTCTGAAATGTAGTCCAAGTATAAAACAAGTCGCCCTGGCTGTTTCTGTGCGAAACTAACTGAACTTGACATCATATTAATATATTTCAAACTCTATTAAACTTAAACCTTTTTAACTTAAATTAAAATTAAAATGAAAGTAGTAGTACAAATCAGTTTTCAATGTCAGCAACAGAATGTGAAAAATTATAACCAACATGAGAACACACTTAAAGTCTCATTTTAGGGCTGCGCGATATGATTTTTAAGTAATATCTCAAAACCTTTTGGCTACTTGGTGATACATAACATATATCTCAATCCAGACATTTTCTCTAAAATAACTAGAATTTTCAAATAATTCAAATGTGTCATGAACTTTTAGAACATGATGTGATCATTGCTATTAGCACAACATTAAACATCTACTGCAATAAAATGCAACGTGCACTTTAATGCAGCAGTAATATTAATCCAGAAACTTCAGATATAAGAGTAAATCACTGATAGCTGGGCTAGTTGATATGGACAAAATCAAATATCACAATTTTTTTTCCCACATACCTTGATATTAATATTGTGGCAATATTGTAAGGATAACTGTTGGTGCTTTCACAAAATTAAATTAAATTAAATTAAATTAAATTAAATTAAATAATCATTGATTCCCTTCAAATGCATTAAAACTAAAGTAATGAGCCTGTTTTGAAAATGTAAAATAAAAAGTTAAAAAAAAAAAAAAAACTCAAGTAAAGTACAGATACCTAAAAAACTCTTAAGTACAATAACAAAATTTAGTGCTTAGTTTCTTCCCACCTCTGGTATTTAGTTTGTCACATTAAATAGTCTGTACAGTATGTTTACTGATTATCTTCTGAATAGTAAAGAGAATAACAGTAAACATAAGATAAGTTAAGTAAAATAAGTAAACTAAAATACACAAAATAGGAAAAGGTAGTCATGGCAATGATGTTGAAAGTATGACAGTGATATTGAAAAGTAAATAAAGTAAAAGTAATATAATATGTGATAGTGTAGTGTATAAAATAATAAATATAAGACAAACTTTCTAAATATTTTTTAGTATTATTCAATAATATTATAACTTTTAATATATAACTCACAGAATTCTGTTGTTTGACATGTTCAATCAAATAAATATTGTGTCACATATAATTCAGTGTGTTTTGGTGTTCCTTTAAAACATTACTGTCACTGTTATGTGTTACTGTAAGTGTGACTTTAAACTTTGGGATTTTGAATTGTTTGGTAAATTTGTGTTGCCTCAGGAAACTAACAGCAGTGTTTGAATTTGCATCCCTGGAGGTTATTTTGAATCCCTTTTTTTTTTTACAGTCTTTCCTACATGGTTCAGCCTCATCATCTCAACAAAAAAGGTCCAAAAATGTCTTTTTGTGTCATTTCATAAATGAGTTAAGTAAAGGAAAAACTGTTCAAATGTAAATAAGTAACCAGGGGTGTGGTGGTAAATACAGAGGTGATAAACTGTAGTTTAATAATCTTGTTTCCCCTCATAGATGAAAACATTTGGTATGAAAACAGATGATCAAACTCTCAGCCTCATTTCAAAGAGGTGGATAAACTGAGTTTATCCCCGACTACACCATCTCATGCTGTTAAACCATATAAGACAGGGTGTAAATTAATTGATAACTATTTTATTTTATTTTATTTTGAGCAGTGAGCCAAAGAGACACACCAGGAAACTGACAACAATGTGACTCACTGTCTTGTTTTGAGGAGGGTTCTGATTGTTTGCTTTGATAGATTGTCGATGTCATTTTTGCTGAAATATACTGACATACTTAAACACAGTCATTCCTGTGGGCTGTTTCACAAAGGTGCAATGTTTTTTTGAGGGTGATGTCCAAACAAACAAATGTATGAAAACTAGAAAATAGAACTGAGTACTGTCATAAATTTCATTCAGATTTTAAACAATAGCTGTTTTTTTAATTCCTTGCTGTTATGGTATGGTGTTGCTTTAAGGCAACATACACTAAACGCTAAAAGTTTTTAAAAAAAATTCTTTAAATCATGTTTACTTGGTCTATTTTGTGACCAAAAACTACAGTTTTCTTTTTACAATCTGACATCATACTGCACCACAGAGGATTGATGATATGTATCCTGAGCACAGGGGTACAGTATATGTACTATTTATTTGGGTTATTTCACTTTATTTCACATCAAGGAAACAAGTAATGTACAGAAGTTTATGGGGTTACTCAATCGACTAGATGAACTATGTGAATTCAAATACTGTTTTGGCACTTTCATATGAATTCTTTCCTCCAAAATGAATGAAAAAGGAAAAAAATAATTAAAAAAAAACTTGGTCACAAAAAAAGAAACAGTTTTGTGAGTTTCTTATAAAACTCAAAGATTGAGTGAAGACAGTTGCCTTGTATTATGAGGTTTCTCAGTTTTCTTTCTTGCGGTGTTCCTGATTAAACTCATCTGTACCTCATTATATCAGGGGAAACCACTGATTGTAAGACACGTGCTGTCAGTAAGTCCAGTTGAGATTTATAGGTCTTGTCAGAAACCTGCTTAAACAGGATTTTTATGTCCAGTATCTTTTATAAATCAAACTTTAAAGTTGAGTCCCAGTTTTCCATCAGCTCCATCAGATTTGAAAAAAAAAACATAGTTTAATCAGGCATAAAAGAGGTTAGCTATACTCTAAGGACCCCTGGCTAACTGCGTGCTGCCTCCTCCACCATCACTGTGATCTCGTCTTCCAAAAAATTCACTTTTCTCTTTTGGTCCATGGATATTCACTGACAAAAAAAGCTCATAATTTCAAAGCAACTGTCTTCACTCAATTTTTGAGTTTAAGTTAAACTCAAACTTGAAATAAGCTCAAAAAAAGTTTTGCTGACCTACAATCTGTTTCTGTAGATTAACTCAAATCTTTTACGCTCAGTATCTATTATGAATCCAACTTAAGAACACCATGAGAAATGATCTTCAGACTAAGTTTAAAGCACATAACTAAGAACATTTTTATAAATGGGGCACCAGAGCTACTAACAGGTGTGTGTCTGTGTGTGCTGGATGTCTGCTAACATGTCAGTAGGGCTGCATGATTTGGTAAAAAAAAGTCATATTGCAATTTATTTATGTGTTTACAGACTGTTCTGCTGCCCTAATAAACAACAGAATTTAGCACCACTTAAGTAAGTGTTTCCCAACCCTGGTCCTCAGGGTCGACTCCCCTGCATGTTTTACATGTTTCCCTGCTCTGACACACCTGATTCAAATGATCAGCTCGTCATCAAGCCTCTGCAGAAGCCTGATAACCGCTGATCATTTGAATCAGGTGTGTTTGAGCAGAGAAACATGTAAAACATGCAGGCAGTGGTCCCTGAGAATGCTGACTTACGCAGCCAATAAGCCCTTTTTCTTAAATTTACTGTTTTGTTTCTTTAGTTCCTGCTCTCTGTCTCTGTAGGGCAGCACAGGTGACTCTGGGTTAAACAAGCCTTCAGTGTGATGATGAGCTGACAAGAACTGATTTATTTCGATGGTTTTTGCATTCTTGAGATGATTATCTGCAGGACCTCTTATGTAATGAGGGTTTTAGAGAAGTGTAGATTGTCCAGAGATTATCTGGAGCCTGAGGCTGCTCCAGATCTACACATGATAAGCCTGTCTCCATGTCCTCATCTGTCCTATGAAGGTTTGTCAAATCCCAAAGGAATTCAGTAGTTCCTTGTTAGAGTGGATGCTTGTGTTTCATGGTAGGGGTAGTGAGATGGAGATGCTCTGATGTCGCACCTGTGGAGACACCTCGATTCCATCACATAAATATAAAACACCCATTCTTGAGAATTGGGACAAGTCAAGTCCTACCAAAAAAAATACCAACACTTTAGTTCCAATTGGTGAAAATGTATTCTTTAAAATGTATTCTTTAAGGATTTATACGAAATATTTACTATAAAATGTTTTGGTCTGCTTTTGTTTTATGAATTTCTAAACTTGCTCTGTGCCAGAAAACAGCTTCAAACAATTTAAAAATGTGTTAAATGCCATTCAAAGTCTAAAACTAACAATATCTACTTATAACATAGGTGTAAAAATGTCGACCTTTTAAAGTTGTGTCCCAGTTGTGTCAACTCAATCAGATTTTTTACAAAAACATGATTTAATCAGGCATAAAAAGGGTTAGCTATACCCTAAGGACCCCTGTCTGACTTCCTGGTTTAAAAAAAATCAAAACTTGCTCAAAATATGGTTTGTCAAATTCTCAAGAATGAGTGATTTGTAAAGATCATTAGTACTGTAGGAGAATTTTAAACAACATGAAACACAAAACAGACACAATTTCACCTCATTCATCTCATTTTATTAGGATCTGTTAAAAGTTTTAATTAGACATAAAGTAATATTTACACATTTCAACTGATACAGTTCAAAATTATTTTTTATCAACAAAAGAGGCATTTACTCTGAAAAAAGGATTCATTGATTGTGGTTATGTCTGAAGAAGCTACAGTGCGTTTGCACTAAGTTCTGTGTTAGAGCTGGAAAACATTGTGGTTTGTACTGTGCAGCAGGATTTGGGGTGTCAGCGAGGTAACTTCAGGTTTAACTCTGGGTTACAACTCTGCTCTTAACGAGGTACATCGCCACGGTTCTGTTTCCACCTACTGACCAATCAATTGTCTGGGATAACAGCATCACCGTTCACAGAAGATCCTGTGGAGCTCAGTGCGGGGATCTTAGTACAGGCCTCAGCAGTCTGTACGTGTATCAGGTTCTGCAGTTCTAGCTGTAGTTCCTCAGGTACACCAGTCTGTGAGGCTGGAACTTCTCTCGACACAGGGGACACTCTGCCTGCGGAGTAAAACAACAACAAAACACACATGTGACAGTGTTACATTAGCAGAAGCACAGAAAGTTCTGGCTATACTCAAGCCTCTGTTCAACAGACATTCTGATACAAATGCTGATTATAGGGACAAGTCACTCCAAATCAAGAATACATATTCTCACCCAGAGGGCTGTACTACGAGGCGAGATTAATGTGTTAGTGAGCTATGTTGAGTCTAAAGCCAGGGTTTTCAGTGTCACAGTGTCAGGTGGTTCTCTTTTAACCTGGTTAGATCACCATGGTAACTGATGCTGAACTCATAACCTGGTCTGGAGCAGTGCAGCTCTTTAGCAAATTCTTTTCTTTATGGAGTTCTTTATGAGCAATATAGATTATAAACTGACAGAAAACGTTAAAAATGAAAAGTTGCTGAGCTGTACATTTGTAATAGCACTGAACGAAGCTGCATAATGTAGAAATGTAACGTAGTGTAATGAAACGGCAGCACAAACTGTCTGCATCATGCTGTCACGGGAACCTCGGTTTGTTGATGCAGAGTCACGTTTCCCGTTTGCTTCAGATCATTTTAATACTTTACATTTACACAGTGTATCATCCACACGCTAAAAGAATGATGACACAACTAGACACTTTGAATACTACTACTATTTACTATTTAAAGTCTGTTTTGCACTGCTGATGTTGCAGCTCAGGACACGTCTCTGTCATCATGGGACAGTGTGAGACTGACAGCATCGTGTTTAAATCTGCTGTATTAAGTTAAATTGTTTCATGTACAGTTCTCATGTTCTAAATAAATAAATAAAATTAAGTATTGCTTTTTGTTGTAATACATTTTTTTTTATCATTTCCACAGCTCTTCGTTATAACAACTTGATCATTTTGACTGAACTCACAATCACTTCACTTTGTGCTGAAGAAGACTCAAATGACTGACTGGGGTTTTAGGTTTTGTCGAGCAGCTCATGCAAAGAAAGCCTGGCTTGAGCTTTGTTTGTAGTACAGCCCTCTGGCCTTTAGTGCTATTTATCCATCAGATTTTTGGGGGGTGAGTTGCAGAGGTTTGGAAGTACTGACTGTAGAGATGTCTGTGTTTTCTTTCTTTCAAGTAAGTAAAGAAAGAAAGAAAGTAGTTCCTACATGAAACTGCTCATGACAAGGTCTATGGATTATCTTTAAATGTATTTTTTTGGTACTTTGAGCACCACAAGCCGGGTGCCAATAAGTTCCGTTATGTTGGTTCTACATTAGTTCTATTATACTGTCTAGATGGATAATTAGCACTACAGACCAGAGGGAAAAAAAGTATTATTGATTCTGGGTGAACTGTCCCTTTAACATCTATTTAATATCAACCATCTCATACCAGCAATAAGAAACAAATCTCTTTGGAACTTCTGCCTCAAAATAAATCTTACACAATAAAGTTTTATTTGAATACATCACAACAAGATAAACATTAAAACCTCTGCATGGTTTCAAATAACAATAGTTTGGGGGAATATTGAGCATGTGTGAACAGAAAGCCGATTAATTATGCAGTACTTTTGTTTTTGGAGATACGGGCGAGAACTGTTCAAAGTATCATAACTTGGTCTCGTCGTGATGACAGGAGTCTGACCTTGGTGTTGCACCACTCTGTGATGCACTCCCAGCAGAAGAGGTGTCCGCAGGGGGTGGACGTGGAGTGTCTCCTCTCCTCCAGGCAGAGGATACAGCGGGCGGCTCTGGAGCCGGAGCTCTGCGTCCGCTGAGGACTGGAGACAGACAGTTCAAAGAGTTCAGTCGAGTGTTTCATGTGGGTCTTACTGATTACAAAAAGTCCAGAGGCTCTTGCAGTGATCTGTTTTTTTAATAGCACTCATTCATGAGAACTGGGACAAAACTGTATCTTGAGGGAGTTTTGATTTTTACTCTTCAATTAAACTTTTAAAAAAATCAAATCAAACTTTTAGTTTGCTTGTGTTATAGTGTGACTTTGGTGTCGCACAATAACACATTTTAGGACCTCATTTAATGGCCTTGCTCCGTCAACACAATGTTAAATTTAATGTTACGCAGATAATGTTACACTTCCAAAAGATAAGACACCTACTCAACTTAACATAATTCACTGTTAATTTTAACTGCATGTAAAGGTAATAAACGTGATGTTTCCCACATAATGCTTATCTACCTTTTAAACTTTTTTTAATTGCTGATTTATTCCGTCTGAATTCTGAGTGAAACATGACAGAAAATGTCACAGAAGACCTCAGCTAATATATAAAAAGTCTGTTTTGTCAGGTAATAAATATTATCAGTGTCTGAAAAGCAATAATGATGAATCAGTGACTTGCACTGGATGAAAGAATGTGTCAGTAAGACATTTTCAGCCTCGATGACTAATCACATAGTTTAAGGGATGCTTACTTCTCAGTGGAATTTTTACAGCCAAGAGAAATATCTTCCAGTAAAAACCATCACAGTATCATAAATCTGTCTGAGAAGATTATGACGAATACACTGACTAAAATAAAGACTAAAAATTAATTACTAAAACAATGAATAAATTTAGACCAAAAACTGAGTTCCACCGACTAAATCTTGACAAAAACAAAACATAAAGACTTAAATGTGACTTGAACAAACTACAATGTTCAGTAAAAAAATAAAAAGACTAAAAAAAGACTTAAAACTAAATGTAAAATTCTTGTCAAAATGAACACTGTGAAAAGTCTGTCTGACCTCAAGGTAAAGAGGTGAAAATATTCTAAATAGAGTACGCTTAAACTGATATTGATTTTTATTTTTAGGTGTCTAAAATAAGTTTTGCCGCTGACCCTGTCCACAGCTTCCTACACCAGTACTCCTGCTGTTTCTCCAAACTGCAGGTGTGCTGACCACCATCTACTGTAGGTAACACACTGACTATGGAGAAGTACCTCATACAACCTCACTTCAAACAATCTGAATTGTCCCTTTAAGACCAGATGGAGATGGGGTCTATGTGGACAGCCTCCAGATCCCCATCTGGTCCTGGTGGTGTACCTGAGGTTCCTGTAGAGCCTCCACTCCTGCCGGGCTCTCTGTCTCTGTCTGAAGTTGTTGAGCTGCAGACACACGGTGATGAGCAGCTGGAGGAGGGACACGGCCCCCAGCAGCCTGTAGCTGCTCCTGATGGTCCCGTCGTCGCTGGCCGGCCCCATCACACGCAGCTACACAGAACACAATGCAGAAAACAAATCAGGAACTAACTACTGTACAGATTATATGTCCCATCATTTGTGGAATACATTATAGAGGATTTACAGACACATTTTGGAAGATCCTTGGAAAATACAGAGATTTGAAAATATTAAATATATTCAATGTCATTTTTTGATGTAAAAACAATATTTAATGCCAGTAGAAATGCAAATGTAATATGTAAAACACCCCATTAAAATCCTAGCACACATACACTCCACCCAGCTAAAACTAATGCAGTCTAATACAACAGTCCTGCAATAAATATATATAATGTTCAGTTTTTGTCAAACTGTCTTAAAAAGGCGTTTGATGCAGTTTGTGGTTCTGTTAAATTGTAATGCACTGCACTGTGAGGCGTTTCTGTCATTTAGCCAACCGTCACTGATATACTTGTGATAGACGAGACATTAGACTGTGTTAGGTTTAGTCAAGTGTCCCTAAGTGTCCCATTATGGGCTGAAAGCTCTCTTCAGGACAGAATTATTCATCAGTCTGTCTCATACACTGATATCCTGCATAGTGTGAAATTAAGCTTAACTGTCGCTGTTACTTTTTACAGTAATAATCCTCGAAATATCTTTTTTCTTTTTTGCTCATTTTAAAAAATCATGCAATCAGTGACTGAAAACCATGAGGCAGTCTGAACCATGAGTTTTGTACCCTAGGTGAATAAAACGTACAAATCCTGTCAGAAGTACAGCAAACACATGCTTCTTAACATCACAAGCTCTAAGTGCAGTTGTTCAGTTGGTCAATTCGTTTACTACTGACATGATAGTGAATTCACATCAGCGGCAGCCATCTTGGTTGTTCATGAAAAGTCCTAAATAGACAATAAGGCTGCAGTCCTCTGTACAGTCATCATATCAAACCCCCACCAGATAAGATAAATAGTTGTGAGCGGCCTGACCAGATCCAGGACAGGTGGAAATCTGTCTGAATGGGAGGAGGGACAGACGTATTTACCAGAGCAACTGAAACACAAGCTCGCAGATTTGCCTTTTACATAAGGTAATATGAATGCAGACTTGGTTATATGTGTGTGTCAGTGTATATCTGGGCCTCCTGTATTTGTCATATAAAAAAGAATAAGGGAAACAGATGCAGTATATCTGCAGCACTTACGTAGCTGATGCCAGCTGTCCTCTTAGACAGGTGATAGAAGGAGCCGCTGATGTAGAACAGAGCCACGTGGAGTCGGTGCAGGAGGGTCAGACCCTGCTGGAGGACGAACACGGCCGGCAGACACGCCTTCCTCTGGGCACACGTCAGCAGCCCCACCGCCCTCTGTGCCCATCTCCTCAGCCAGGACTCCAGGCTCCATGGCCCAGACGCCGCCTGCCGTCGGCTGACACCACTGCCGCCGCCGCTGCTCTCCTGCCCACCTTCCAGCTCGTTCTCCAGACACACCAGCACCTTTGTCCAGGAGGTAAGGAAAGAAGGCGTGGCAGAGGACGAAGAGGCCCCGTCTGGCCCGAGAGGGGATCTGACGTTTAGTGGGATCCACCTGGATGATGTTGACATATTCTTCGCCCAGGGTTTGGTAACCTGGAGAGGAGAATGATCAAATTAAGATCATCTAGTAAAAAATAAAGTAAGGATAGATTTGGTCACTAAGTACCTGAGAATGTTGTTAATCCATAATATGCAAGGTCTGACAGCAGCTCGATCTCTTTCCTCCAGTCCAGCCATCTTTTGGATCCTACAGACAGAGAGAAAGAAAAGATCAACAAACTTTAATAACGAGTGCTGAATTAATAACACAGTGCAAGGTGATGTCTTTAAATGTCTCACTCTGTCAGTCTAAATCCAGTTTATGATAATATATGCAGACAAGCAGGACATCTCAATATTGAGAGCAAAAACACCTTTTTCTGCATTCTGCTGAAAAATAACTTTAACGATTAATTGTAAATATTTTAATAGTTTTGCTCAGTTGCCCTGGGCAAGTCTTGTTGAGCCATGTTTAATATACAAATGGAACTTTAAATCTGATGATAGCCAGCTCATATGTGCTTGAACCATAAGAAACTTTACAAAAACATACAAATAAAAAAAGACAAAAACAAAAACAGGATGTCTAATTATCTGTCAGTTTCAGTTTACTATACTTAACACACAAGAACATTTTAGTAATTACTGGCTTTCCCCTCTGAAATGACAGCATTTATGTCAGTGGAGCACTGCTGAATTTCCCCAGTACACCTGAACGCACCGTGGGCTGCAGGTGGCAGTTCAGCGTGGACCGAGTCTGAAACTTTAAACACAGCTGGAAAGTGTTCCAGCTGTGTTTTATAATCAGTGTCTATAAAGAGACGAGTGAAGAAGCCTGTTGGCTCCAAATCTAAGCATCATGTTCAAGCAAAGTAAGCTAGCCGGAGAATTCAGTCCCCCGAGTGTTAAACGGGGACAAACTTACCAGCAAGTGTCTGAAAGGCTTCGTTAGCGTTGTTTCTCAGGAAGCTTTGATAATATTCGTCCTTCTGACTGGAGCGAATGAGCTGGGACTGGTTTGCAGGAGCCGGAGGCATCGTGAGCTAACACCAGAGAGCTAGCTTCACATGCTAACGCTCCCTGTCACACCAAGCTGCAGTTCATGGCGACAGGTTCATGTCCGCTAGCTGATGTTTTTAAGGCAGAAAAACCTCTGAGTAACAGCCACACAACAGGTTGTCAGTCCAGTGAAACAGCAGCATGTAGCAGGAGTTAAACACTGCTCTCAGACCAGCAGACATTCACGCCAGCCACTGGACAGCTACAACAAGCTAAGGTGATATAAAGCTAATATAAACTACTGTCATATGATACTCAGTCCAGGTATTATGAATAGTCACGATCTGCATTAATATTCCCTCATAATCCAGTGCAGTTGTTTCTATCTCGGTTTCTTCTTCCTCTTCTTCTTCTTCTTTTGGTTTAATGGCGGGTTGCAACCATAACTTATTAGGTGCATACCGCCACCTACTGTACCGGAGTATGTAGCATGAGTTTCTACAAGGATTACTGTGTATCACTTAATTGATATTTAATTCATTAATAAATAGAAGTTTTAAACAAACAAAACAAAACCATCAAAAAAAAAAAAAAAAAAAAAAAAAAAAAACTTCAGTTAACCTTAAATTCTCTGCTTCCTCTTCCTTTTCTTCTCTTCTACTGGCTTTATGGCGGTTTGTTACATATAAGGTATATACCACCACCTACTGTACTGGAGTGTCCCTGAACTAGTTTTGGCAGCTGACTGTATTCTTTTTCCTATGTTAACATTTACTTAGGGAATATTCTCATGATCTATAATTTCATCTTTGGACCAGTCTGTATAAGTAGGTTTGATGTTTACTCTAAGATTAAGTGGCATCAGCATTTTTTATATTTTATTATTTGAGCTAAATGATCAATCATATATTGTGTAAATTTTAATTTCATTTATTCAAGGTCAATCTGTAATATATTTATTGTAATAGATCATAAAACAACAAGATGTCTCATCAGAGATCAAGGAAACATGATAAGTTGAAATACTTACGCTTGACGTCACAAAATAATAGCTGTTTTGTATGTCCATTTCACATTAATATGAATTCAAGTTAATGCAGAATTTTCACAGAATGAGCAAAAATCTGTTTATGCATCGCAGGAATTCATTAATAATCTTGTACATGTCATAGATGTTTCTAACTGTTAAATTGGGGGTTAGCAGACAGTGAGACAGGCAGCCATTTAACTCACTGTCCAGTGTGTTATTTCAGAGCAGTGGACTTTTGCTTTCAAGATAACAGGTTTCACTTTACATTGACAGACAACTGACAGTTATAAACAGCTGATCAACTTACAGTGGAGGACTCATCCTCACTTGTTATTGTCAGTTGAAGAGCTCCTGCAGCCTGCATGCTGACCTCTGTGTCTGGGGAGGAGGGGGTCAGGGGAAACAACTAATTTTAACCATAGATTGTATATTAAACAGGATTACAACTTATCAAATATACAGTCTGTGGCTCCAACTTGCTATTTGGACTGCAGTACTCATTTTTGCATGTGCAATGGCTAATTGTGCTCCCTTAAGGTCTAAAATGTGTTTCAGAAATGCTGATGTCTGAATGTATTTATTATGTTGTCGATGTAAACGCCCCTCAGGTTGATGACACCCACATTCATACGTACATCTGACTGACTCAGATTACAAAAAAATGATAGCATTATTTAACAAAAAAATCCTTGTGGTATTTTTATGCTTTTATTACAGATTCTGACAATATCATAGAGGACAACAAATGACGGAACAAAGGAGAGTATGACAAGCAACAAAGCTCCCTGTCCAGACTTGAACTGAGGACGTTACAGTTTATGGTTGACCCCAAACCACAGGTATGTAAGAGTGTGTAGTATTAATTGGGATTACAGTCAGATTACAACAAATATGGAACTGTAATTACCTAACATATTTCATTGTTGTTAATTAATGTGTAATAAAATTAAAGTTACATAGTCAAGGATTACTTGATTACATTTTTGATTAGATCTTTAAAATGTGACAAATTTAAAATCATGACACTTTGCTAACTTATGAAAAGTGCATCTAACATACAGAGAATTTTGTACTCAAGGTTCAAGCAACAGCAGTCCCTCCAAACCTGGCAATATCACTATCACTTTGATTTAAAAAATGTGCAAAACAATAACGTCTGTGTCCACCGGAGTTTGTCCAAGCCAAAAATAAAGTTGCTGTCATCCACAAACCCCTCAACTTAAAATCTGAAATAACACTTAGAAGTAGGCTAAGTTTCCCTCAAAGTTAGCAAACATCACCTAGCTAATGTTGCAGAAAAATGTGAGGGTTTAGCTTGGGGGGGCGGGTAGAGAATTTTGTTTTTTCACCGAGATATATTTATAGAGAGTTGAACTCACGCCCCATCCCACGATGGGACCCAACTTTGGAAACAATATGAACTGTAGTCAATGACGAGAGTCAAATTATTTTTTGATCCTGTTTGAATTGTGCCACTAATCACACACGATGTTTGTCCATTTAAAATATCATTTTACAAGTCAAGGAAATTGCAGTTTGTCGTAAAACTGTAGTATCAGACTGTGAAGATACGATAATTAGAAAGACTACACACCCGTGAGTGATGTCGTGACTTTCTCCCTCCAAAAGCTGACGATGGCTATGATGCCTGCGTGTTTTCATTTCAGGATGTAGTCACACAACAGGAGGGTCTTGCTCTTTCTTTCTTTTCATGGCTGATAAAAGCACCAGGAGTCACTGATAGAACACTTCAGGTAAGATAACGTTACAAGGGACGCTGAGATTGATGTTGATGATGTATATTGTGCGAGACAAGGGCTGTTGTTCTGTGAGCGTTTTCACACAAAACTAAAGTACAACAAACCTACAACTAATTGCAACAATCATGTCTTGTAAAATTATCTTTTAATTTGACAAACATCCTATGCGTAATACATCGCACAATTCATACAGGGACAAAAAATTACTTATCTCTTTTTTCTGAAGTGAGGTCCCATGGGGTGGATGCAATATTTTCAGTGTTTTACTTTGTAGCAATCCAAACATTTTCTGATTAGATTTGTTTTTTTGTTGTTGTAATCCAATTAATTAAGTTACTAATGCAAAAACTGACTACATTTAAAGGTAACCTGATGCAACCCTCCTACCTCAAATATAACTTTGAAATTTCTAGGCCGACATTTCTTATCTCTTGACTGGCATATACGCTTTTACTAATGTATCTGTGATAAATTAATATTGGTACACTGTAAAAACAAAAAGTTGAGGAAACTCAAAATTTCAAGGCGATAGACTGCAATAGATTTTTGAGTTTTGAGCCCAACTCAAACTCTTAACTTTTGAGAAAGTTTTACTTACTACTGATATTTTGTTGAGATAGTTTAACTTTTCTTCTTTAGATAAACTTAAGCTTTGAATTTTAGAAACTTAAAAACATTGTATTTAAAAATATATTGAGTAAATTTATTGAAGTTGTTAGAATGTTAGAATTTAAATTTTTTCAATTAAAAATATTTATTTTTTTCAGGCACTAAAAAAAATAAATAAATCAGGTTTGCAGCTGACTGTAACCAATTCTTGAAAAATTTTCTAAAATTCAAAGCTTAAGTTTATCTAAAGAAGAAGAGTACATTGTCTCAACTAAACATTAAAGGTCAACAAAACTTTTAAAATTTATTTCAAAACTTAAGACCAGATCCCAACAAACCAAATGTGAGACAAAGAGGTGTGTGTGTGTGTGTGTGTGTGTGTGTGTGTGTGTGGTGTGTGTGTGTGTGTGTGTGTGGCATGTGTGGGTGTGTGGGTGTGTGTGTATGTTGGACATGTTACTAATGCCTGGAGGCAGTCTAAGTTTAGATATTAACTAATAAACATTTCTATTCTGCTCCTTAGCTCGTAATATCTCTGCTTTTGCCCTCTGGTTGATTCAGTTGAACACAACAGACAATGTAATCTGTAGTTTCCATCCTATTCCACTGAACTCTGAATAGCTTGTGACTTTGTGGTGACTCAGTTCTTCCTGTTGGGTGTATACAGCAGCAACGGTGACAGGTTAACCTGCACTTGGCCCATGTGTGTCAGTTTGATTGACATCAAACACACCCCTGTGACAGCCCTCACTCAGCCATGGATAAAAGCCAGACTTCTGTCCTGAAGTGGTTTCACTTTTGAAAACTAGAGTCAATCAAAATGTGGGACACGCAGTCCCACATAAAGTGGGACACCTGGTCACCCTAACTGGCAGGTAATCATACTTGATTTTCCCAGGAGACTCTTGTCTTTCATGGCCCTCTCCCGGTTTTCTCCTGGGGTCACAATTCTCCCGTATTCCTTCCTGACAAATTTTTTTCCCCTTTTGTTATCACAACCTGTTTCTGGCACTATACAGTGTGTATAAGCCCTGACGCTCTAAAAGTCTTTTGTTTCTACCTGGACAAGAGTACATCATATGTCCATGGTTATTTTAAAGGTTTAAAGTTTGAAAGGAAAGGGGCACATTTTTTCTAATACCAGCCTAATGAATAATGTGCAGCAGAGTGCAGCATACTCATTTCTCTTAACTTGCTGTATACATATTATTCATAACTTGTATTGTACTTTACTTTTCCTATCTTATTTGTACATTTAATTCTAAGCCTTTAACTTTTAACCCTTTAAGTTAGTCTTTAAGTGAGTCTTTTTATCTTCTCTTGCTCCACTGCGCTGTATCACCAAATCAAATTCCTGTGTACTTTGTGCATTTGACAAATAAAGTAATTCTGATTCTAACATACCCTTAGAAAAACAGTCATCAAAAATTCATTTTCTGTTAATGTAATCACACATGAAATTGTACTACACTGTTAAAGAAATCCTAATTTTACAGAAAATAACTTTAAATGTTGTTTTTTTATAATTACACACAAAACTCAGTAAAATTACAGACATTATCTGTAAATTAACAATGCAACTGTTATTTTAAGTATTATGCCAGTAATGACAAATTACACTTATTTCTCGTTTTAATTTAATATGTAGCTCATTATTTAAAGGTTTATGTCCATGCAAATTAATGTTTTTCTTTGTAATTTTAAGGTAAATATTATTATTAATATTATATTATATGTATAATTCTGATATAAATTTAAACAAGCAAAATGCATATCTTTTTTATAAGGAGTGCAAAGCTAAACGACTCTTGTGGTTCTTTTTCGGTCTTTCAGGCATGTTGCACCTCTGGTGACACCCAATCAGTGATGTCAGAGTGAGGAAAAACAGGCTACATGCCAATGAATCGATTTAAAATTTTATATAGAATATATCCTTTAAAGCATGTCCTGGAAAGGTTTAAACAGAATACTAATTATCGCTGTGATTTCTGTAGTTTAAACAAAAACAGTTTCTTAATTATTTTTTCATTGAGGCTGAATGCTGTGGTCCCATTGTGTTTTCCAGATGATAACTGTCAAATGTGCTCCTATTATTCTGTAATTTCAGTTCTTTAAAATTCATCAGAATGCAGCAAACAAAGTCTATGAAATTCACATTTTTGACATTTTTGAGTTTTTCTGGGGTGTGACCCCATACCCACTGGTTTGATTTAAAAATCCTCCCAATTTTTGAGGTCTCTACAGCCTGCAACCTGATAAATATTCAAACATCAGAACAATATAAAAGAACAACTTTAATTAAGTTCTAAAAACTGCATCAACTGCAGTGTTTTGTGGTTGTTGCTTTGACCTACAGTACAAGTTGCTACAAGGCAGGTACCTGTGTGAGTGGGTTAAGTACATTCATTCATTCACTCATTCAAAGCCCTGTCAGCTCTGCTGTGATCTGCCTGCAAAGTTGCAGAACCAGTTCCTTTGTCTCCTCTGTGCTGCTCCCTGAGCCGGCCAGGTGTATACGGAGAACATCCCATTCTAAGCCCACTCCTATCCTTTTACACCCACTTTTCTCAGCACTCCGTGCATCAACCCTTGGATGGTCTGTCCCACCATCCTGCATACCAGGAAGTTGAACTTTGCTCTCAGCGAAGGGGAGGAGCTGGGTTTTTCCTTTCCCTCCTCCCTTTGACTCAGGAGCTACTTGTAACTTGTTGCAGATACAAAGCGGATGGTGCGGGGAGCACTTTGCTGCTTGGACTAAACCACTGACGAGAACACGGGGAGAGCGGGGGACTTTGACAGGTAAGACACAAACTGTGAGCACCTCATGTTCGTCCACCTGCGGGGTTCAGACATTTGACGTAAAACCACAGAATTCGTTGCCCAAGTTGGTTTCAGGGCATCAGCCCAGACATGATTAGGACAGCTGATAACAACACTTAAGTGTTGTAGCTGCTGAACTCTGTGTGACTTGTTGTGACTGGACCTTTTGTAGTGCTAAAAAGTTCAGAGTCTTCAGAATACCCCCTGAAGTTGATTCTGATTAGATTAGAGAAAGGATATCTTCTGATACCAGTCAGTTCAGGTAAAGTTTTTTACTAGCGCTGCTAGTAACAGATTCATAACATCACCATGCATCCATGCATAGGTGAAATCACAGTTATGAATTCCAGTGCACTGATGTGGTGCTGTATCACTGATAATTACAGGACCAGTCAAATCAGTGTTTTCACATGTGAATTTTACATTTATATGTGCGATGTGAATATGTGTAACACCATCTTACATGTCATGTTTTACATGATATTGTTCATATTTCACATGTGAAATTTATGAAAATGTATCTGTAAAGTGAAATGTGATATCACATGTAAAATATAAGTCTTCACATGTGTTGTATGGCATTTTATGTTAAATTTCTGAATAGAAAATGTGCTAAAATTATTGTTGTTTATATTATGGTACTCAGAAATGAACCAGTGTTAGTGAAGCTTAACTGAGTGTACAAGTGCAAAATAACAACAGAATAATAGGGCTGTTAACAGTTGTTGTGTATTATTGCAGAACTGTCACCATCTGGGGATCACGGTCTAGAGCGCACAGCCATGATGCATATAATGTGAAACACTTTCAACCATTAGCAACACGTGCCGAGGATAGTAACATGTTGATTGGCGTGCAAGTCGTTCCTGCAAATATTCGTGCACAAGCTAAATGCTCCGTCGCGAGGTTGCTTTTTCGCTTGTAAATACTGCTCTTTGCGCTCGTGCCTGGTTGTTATATGCACACGTGTAATGTTGCATTCACATTGATTCAGGTGGACAGTAAAGCAATAGCATTTTAGCAGACGAGAACGATGCTAAATTAGGTGAGGCCAGCAGAGAATACCACTGACAGTAATGGTAGATGACATTGCTGTCCAAAGTTAAAATATTTTAACTTTTTACCATCTGCAATACAATATATGGAGAAAAAAAGCATTTTATAGCCACTTACATTGCTATAATAATTACTTAAAATAATACACAAAATAATATTATTTGATGTATTTCATTCCATTTGTTGCAAACAATATGATGTCACCATAGCAACAGGTCATGTGTTTCAGTTTGCCATTCTGCTGTTGTTGTTTATCTCTTTGCTAACACACGTTTAGTGATAACCCTGATGAAGAAACACATACTAATTCATTTGTTTTACTCCTCCATTATGCTGAACTCTCACCAAACCATAACTAAACTAAACCGGGGCATAAACTGAACTGAACTATGACTTCTGTGTACCATAACACCTCTACTGTATACAGGAGCTGTTGTGGAGCGTGCGTGGGTGGCGGGTTGTTTGTGAAGGCACATCCTTAAAATACCCCATGGACCACACTCACACAGATCTGGAAGGAAACCGGGGAACTGAGGCGACACCTGCTGAGTAGGAAGTTCTGTCCACAATAACCTCAGACAACATCTGTTTCAGCTGCGGTGTCAAACATATGTCATGTCTGGGATTCACATTGAACCACACACACTGTAATACACACTTTCCTCTTGTAAATGTGTGATACATCAGTATATGTTGTGCATGTTAGTTGTCTTGGATGCCTTCAGGGTCTAGGGACCTTGCATTTATAGATGCAATTTGAATAATCAAAAAGTAATTTGTTTTTTTTTTACCTCAAAATGTTAATTAACAAAGGAGCCATATGAATTATGACTCTTACAGTAGCTTGACGATGTTATAAAGCCAGAAAACTCTGTCAGCAGGAGTTCAGGGTGGATGGATGGACTGATAAAGCATGTGACTGTTGTTTGTTTCCAGTAAAATCCTGTCTCAGAGTTTTGTAGAACTTCTTTGGCATCTGAGAAGCCTTCAAGCTTGTCAATCTGTTAGTCTTCTGTTGGTCTTCTGGATCGAATTTCATCTCTCAACGGTACCTGAAGCAGCACACCCACACCACTGCAGGCCTTTGCATTGTTTTCAGTCTGAACGCCCACTTCATCTGAGCTTAGCCATAGAGTTGTCAGGGTGGAAAACTCTGGTGTGAAGTTTTTGTAATAGTACAGTAAAAGGGCACAGACAAATTGTGTGGTCTCACTGATAGGGGCTTCACATTAGGAATTGATTCTATTTTTGTTTACTTACAAATTACATACTTTTGTTTGCATAAGTAGGCTTTAATACTGCCATAAAGGCCTCAGTATGCTTAAAATGTAGTGCTTGTCAGGTCGTCTAACAGCATCTGAATGGAGGAACTTTGCAAAATAGACAATCAAACACATTTCATTATCCACACTCTTAGAAATAAAGGTGCTAACTGCAACCATAGAGGGTTCTTTGGCTTGTCCCTACAGGAGAGCCCCTTTTTGGTTCCTGGTAGAAACTTTTACAAAGGTTCCACTTGGAACTTGTCCAGAGAGTTTTGCCTGGAACCCAACATAAAGGGTTCTATCTAAAACCATCTGTGAAAGGTCTCACCCAGAACCCCCTATAGGAGATAGAGAGAACAGAGAACCCTTCTATGGTGTAATGGTTCTACTCAGAACCCTGTCTATGGGTTTTATCCAGAACCTTTTCACCTTCTACAGGTGCTAACAAGAACCCACCCAGGGGATTCTACCAGGAACTCTTTTATATTCTATTATATTTCATGGGGAAACTCACCCAAGGGGCTCTACATAGAACTCTTTTTATATCCCAAGGGTTTCATCTGCAACCCACCCACAAGGGTTCTACCAGGAACCTTTTTATATTCCAAGGGCTTCATCTGTAACCCACACCAACGGTTCTATGGAGAACCCTTTTTATATTCCAATTTTATCTAGAACCCACCCAGGATCTTCTACAGAGAACCCTTTTGTATGTCTTAGGATTTAAATGGTTCTTAACAAAACTTGTAGCCTTAGGAAAAAAAACCTTTGGCAAACCCTTTCTTCAAAACAAATGGTTCTTCAGATGCAAATGGTTCTTGGTGGAACGTCAGCCCTTCAGCAAGAACCCTTTTGGAACCCTTATTTTTAAGAGTAGATACCATACATTTAAAGTCCATAACAACCCACACAGCCCACATAATAGTAACACTTACAGCCCACACAGCCATATGCCCAGCACGCTCACATGGAACATTGTATACATACTGTTTACAGAAGTGATCATGTGGGCGTGTCAGCTATTCAGCAGCCTCACTGCCTGTGGGAAACAAACAAACTACATACTGAGAGAGGAGATTTGATGCTCCTGTAACATTTTTCAGATGGATGTGAAGGAGCAGTCCATGAACAGGATGGTGGTTATAGTTGTTCTTATCACAGCAAGGGTTGTTAAACATCCAACAGCTGGGGTAATGTGCCATTGATTTGAGCAGATCTCAGTCCAGAGCAGTCAGGCTACCAGACCACACTCAGGCAGCTAATCACCGTTGTGTCATCAGTAAATTTTATGATAGTACAGTTGTCATATTTCAGTCCATAATATACGGCAGCTCGGTCCGTGCCCCTGTACTTCAAACTATAACGCTGTACGCACCCTCCTACCTTAATATCTGGACTTCATTATGTCGTCCTCTTAATAATATGAATGTGTTCAGTAAATTTCATAGAATATTTTGTCCTGATCATGAAGGGAAGCTCATATAATCTATATAAAAATACACAAATGGAAATTTAGGCCTGATGACAGTATTAAAGCAGTTTGGTCAGTGCCCCTTATTAGGGATGGATACTGTAAGGATTTTATTTATACTGATATTCATTCTATATTTCCTTGTTTATATTGTTTAAATTGTTCTTTTTTTTTCTATATTTCATGTTTATTTTGTTTATATTGCTTGATCACTATTTATTTTTCATTAAATTTAGTAATATGAGCCCATTGAATGCTGTTTGTTTTATTCTGTAACATTACATAAATACTGATAGCAGTATTGTTTATCTAGGAGCTTACTGATATTTTGGCACTGACCAGTCAGAAAGTGGTACCAGTTTAGTATCAGTGCTCGATACCCATTCCTAGCACCTATGCTTAAAACTATGAAGCTGTGTGAGTGAGTGAGTGAGTGAGTGAGTGAGAAAGAGTCAAACATTAACTTAATCAGACACTACAAAAACTACTTCCTAATGTTTATGAAAACATCATGGTTTGGGTTTGATTAAGTATGTTATTTATGTATGTTAATGTAACATGCAACATACTTAAACTTATTTTAACCCATGAGCTTTTCCTAAAGCTAACCCACTCACAACACAGAAACACATTATTAACTACCCAGCCAAATTTGAATGATTAAAAAAAATGGATATAAAATTAGGTCTCAAAAGTATGAAAAAATGCGTCTACTCCACTGTCTCAGTGTCAAACACCACTATGACCTGAAAACAAGTTTAAACCTTTAGTATCTAGGTTTTTGGAACTGAAATGAGCTGACGTGAAGTGTTCGGCTAATTTGGACTGAGAGAGTTGCTGAAGGTACGTTCATACCTGGCTGTTAGAAAGGTTGAGAGGAGAGGGGCATGGTGTCAATTCATAGGGCTGATATAGTGTTGGGGGCATATTTCAGGTCTGCCCAAAAAATTCTGAACACAGAAATCGTGAACAACAGTTTAATGGTCTCCACTATTCAGTACTACATAGTTCTCAGTGTTTTCACGTTTTTAGCAGCTATATTCTAAAATGTGTACTCTCTTTGTCCTTTACACAGATTTTAACCAACTAGTTATTGTGGCTTAAAAGTCAACCTCGATGTTGCATATTTATTGCCCCTAACTTGACCATGGAGCCCTGCATGAGCAAAACCTACATTAGAGGGTACCTATAGCAACACAGTTTGAAGTGTAGGTCCACTGACCAAGCTGCCATACGACACAGTCATGTGTAAATAGGCTGTACAGTAGGGGACTGAGACAGGATCCTTGTGGTGTGCCAGTCTGAAGAGTATTACCTGTTTTCCCAGTCTGACGCCTGTCTTTCAAAAAAACAGTCAGCTGCAGATGGACTTGCCAAGCCCAAGACCTCTGACTTTTATCACCAACTTGGATGGTGCAATAAAAACAGAGCTATATCCACTAAACAACACTCTTTTCTGGGTGGAATAAAACATGCAGTGAGATTGCATCATTCACTGATCAGCACAGTACAGACAGTCCATGTATTCGTCATAAATCTTATTTAGCCCTTGGCGACATGTAAAACAGTCTGACTGATTTGAGAGCATGAGAGGAGCCCCGCCACATTCTCCACACTGACGAATGAAGTCAGAGAATAGGTATTGTACCATATGACTTTTTATGAGGCCATAAGGTAAAACAAACAGGGGTTTGTTTGGTACTAATAGGACTGTGCACATGCAGAGTGACCATATGAACTGAACGCCAGATAGTCACAAACTGCTGCTTCAGACAAAACACCACAGGTTAATCTCTCACCATTCTGAAATGATAAATATACCCACTTATTCATTATGAATTTTGCTATTTAAACAGCATGTTACAAATTTTGTTTCAAAGTCACTTTGTGTCAATCAGTGTGTGTGGTCATGGTAAGGTACATGCCAGCCAGTGCAACAGTGTGGCTCACGGATGTGTGTTTAACAGTTGTTGGACAACAATGGAGCTCTGTGACACAGATAAGATATATCAGGCGCACGCTTGGGGAGAAACAGATTAGAGGTGACAGGATTACGTAATTAGCACACACAAAAAAAAGGTAACTATTCTGTTATAGTTACAAAAAATAAGATGTAATCAGATTACAGATATATTTAGTAAAAATGGGAATTTTTAGCAGGATTATAATTTTGAAATACATTTAAGAAGTACGATATACTACCATGTGCAGTGCACACACATTACAACACTTAAGTCTCACATCACCACTCTGGTCTCACTGAAACCATCAAATCTGATAGTTGCCAATTCATTATCTCTTGAAAAACTGCTTTAAATTGGTGGAAATTTCACCATTATCCTGTCTCAACATCTAATTTAAAGAAACATTTACAGGTCGGACCAACAGCTGATGTTAGCTGCACACACTAACTGCTAACATTAGCTACACAGACCACCTGCTAACGTTAGCTACACAGACCAACTGCTTATGTTACCTACACAGGCCAGCCACTAATGTTAGCTACACAGACCAGACACTAAAATTACCTACACAGACCAACCACTAACATTAGCTATACAGGCCAAGTGCTAAATTTAGCCACACAGGCCGACCACTAACATTATCTACACAGGCCAAGCACTAACTTTAGCTATAAAGACAAACTGCAAACATCAGCTACACAGGCCATCTGCTAACTGTAGCTACACAGAAAATCAGTTAGCTAGCTAACCTGACAATACTACTACTATTAAGTAAAAATATATTAAGACTATAAGTGGTGATTTATGAAGTTTATGGCAGTTTACTTTAAGTTTGAGTGTGAAGTACATTTAAATGTGCATAATTACCACTATTAATCTAAATACTGTAGGCATTCACACATTATAAAGGAAGGAATATCTGGACAAACACTTAAAGAACCTAAAAATGAACATAAAACATGTTAGTCTAAACAGTTTCACTGTATTTGTTATTGAGATAATCCAAAAGAAATGAAGTTACATTACTTTAATATTGTGATGCTTGGATTAGGTGACTACATTTTTTAACAGGTTATTAGTAATTGTATCAGGATATATTTTTAAAGTAACCCTCCCAACTCTGATCAGGCATTAGATACAAACACAATACTTGTTAGTAGGATACATTTATTGTTGGTTTGGGTTTTTCAGTGTCTGTTTACAATAAGAAAAATGTATCACCAAGGTGACAAAAGGGAGCTTTTGCCGATGGTCCACTTGAAATACACACAAGAGGATTTATTGGAAACAGTGTCTCAGTACTAATGCCTTCTCTGGCTGCGTCTGTGAGACCTTATTCTTCTCAGTTTTTAACTTATTCAAAGTGAATATTTGATCAAAGAGCGTGACATTTCATTTGCATCTTTCTCAGTGGATTAAATCACAGCTGATTGCTCTATTTCTTTTCAATGAATATCAAATAGTTTGTGGTTCACATTGGGGGTTTAAAAAAAACATATTTATGAGGAATTGTTTACAAAATATCTCTGTGGCTTTAATCTCACATTCACAATATTTACATGCAAGATACAGTTTGACTTACTTTTTTGCTTGGTGTACATGATGTAGGTGATATAAAGCAGCATCCAGCCATTTCTTTTTTGCTGAATTGTAGTTTTATGAAGTTCCAGGCTAATATCTAAATTAAGAATATTTCATACATACATACAAACATATAGGAAACTTTTTTTTGCCTTTTTTTCCTGAGAATGAGATGTTCACATGGATCTCAGTCTCTGGCCTATGTATTACAGAGCTTGAGTCAGGATATGGTTTAGCTTAGCATGAAGACTGGAAGCAGGGGGAAACAGCTAGCCTGGCTATGACCAAAGTGAAAAAAGACACCTACTGTATCAAACAGAGATGGGGATTGGAGTATGCAACTTGGATTCAAGTCACACTTACACACACAGTGACTTGTGACTTGACTTGACCCTCGCCCTCAATAAACTTGAGACTCTACTTGGACTGGATTTGGGACTCGTCAACATTCTTTATTTTACTTTATTTTATTTTGCTGCTTTAACGTTATGGAAATGTCTGCTGCTGAACAATCACTGCTAAATGTAATTTCCTTCTTTATTATCATGTTAACTTACAGTATGTGTCTAGTCCACGTGGCCACAGATGACTGTAAGCTGCAGCAAAAAAAACATGGTGAGGAACACCTGCAACTGCTGTGCCATTTGTCATAACCTTTGGCTATAATAACTTAACAAAAGGCCAAAACAGAAAAATTGCTAAATGCAATGGATTTTGTCCATAGGTGAGCCCCTTGGTAATGTTAGGCCCTGTGGCCACCTAAGTGTTTTTTTCCCAGCTGGAAACACCAGGCAAAGGGGTGCCTTAGTTGAAAATTTTTGGCGCCCGAAAAAAATGTCAGATGTTCACAACAGAAAAGATGCTCAGCGCTTCGTCACTCTGCGGCGTCTGAAGCAGAATGTAAAAATGCAGCACTCCCATGGGAAACAAATCAAAAAATACGCTGGCCTCAGGAAAAAAAACACTTTGGTGGTTGGCGTTAGTGCCTATGGATGATTAGCAAACATGTTTGACTCAGCAGCAGCTATCTAACATTAGCTTGCCACTAGCTTTGTAGCTGGGAGATTAACTTGAGTTGGCGTTCGCTGAATATTTCTAAAAATATAAGTGTTTGTTTGTCTGCTTGCCACACTGGCTCACAGAGTGCTGGCTTTGCTGTTACTATAAAAAATAGTCAGGTTACTTAATAATCCAGATTTTCCTGCCATCCTGTTGGCTAACACTGAAGATCACATTAATTATTAACGTTGGCTACAGGCAGGTTACAGGTTTATTGATGACCACATTACATTACAGGCTTATTGGTAACCAAAACATGATGGTAGGACATTTCTCAAGAATGAGTGCAGTGCATGGTTTGAATTCTTGAGTTTGTGTTTTAAAGCAGACTGGATGGCTTGCAGCAGAGGATAGAAGATAGATAGGATTTTCCGATACTGGTGCTAAAATGATACTTTTAAAATGGTACTGGTGTCTAAACTTTTTTTTTTCCTTTTTAAATGACATTAAAAACTAACTTTTTTCATAGTTAACACAAATTTTGACTTGAAATCAAACACTATATTAACAGTTAAAAGTGTTAAGTTTACTTAAATAAATACAAACACTTAGATTTACACAACAGATTCACATATTAATAAAACATAGCTAAACAACTAGTGTTGCTAACAATTCTCATCCGGGAGTGCATCACGATGGGTCATGTGACGATTTGGCATCGATTAATTAGCCTCGATGCTTTGCCGCGTTCACTTTTTTTTTATTTTAGCAATTCATTTTTCATTCATTTATTGATTTAATGCATCTATCCATCTATCCATCCATCCATCCTCATTAATTCACTCACCAAGTTCAGTCTTGTACAGCCATGCACAGTATCTGCTGGATCAAAGCCAGACTGACGGTGGTGACCCGTCTGCAGCTTCTTACTACGTGTCTCGGTGGGAGGGCTGGAACAGGTGTGTTTAGTACTAGTTGTGGCGACATTAACCGGGGCAGGGGATTGGCAAGCGCTGTGGTCGGAGCTGGGAGAGATGCTCTCATTTAGGCTAGCACCCACCATAGAGTTAGCTGTGCTCCCCACCTCGCCACGTATGGTTCGTTTAAAAAATGCAGAGATTTTTGCCTGGGGGGCGAACGTTTGGGGAACCTCCAGTCGTCCATTAATAATTTGTTTGTTTGTTGTTGATTTTTTTTTTTTTTTACCGTAGGTAATGTCGGCAACACTCTCTCTCCTCCGCTCTCTGAGTGTGGGTGGGTGTGTCTGTACCATAGACTGTATATAGAAGTGGACGGAGCCTTCGTGACGTCACCCATTGGTTTCTGAACACCCGTTTTGAAGCCTCGAGTTTCAGATTTGGCCAGCGCCATTTTGACAGTTTTGAAACCGGATGTGAATATGATTGGTTGAGACGGTGGAGCAGGGTGGGACCATAGACGGTATAGTCTAAGGGAGCGAGTGAGTGGCACTACCATAGGGCACTACGCCTGTCAATCACGAAACCACGCCCCTAATTATACAGAACTTTAAGCCTTAATATAAAATCAACGAATGACTTATATGAAAATTCAAGTCTGGTTCAGTGAACATGGTGGGGGATATTAGCGATAGAGACCAAAATCGTTTTTTGACACGGGCTATAAATATGTTTATTTCAGCTGTAAAGTTCAGCATTTTAGAACGGGTGTCAATGGAACCGGGCTTCTTTTTGCAGCCAGCTCGCGCGCCCCCTGCTGGATTTCGGTGAGAATACAGCGTTACTGCACTTCCGCATTGGCTTCATTTTTCAGAGCCGGAAGCTCCGTCCACTTCTATATACACTCTATGGTCTGTACCGGCGTGAGTGCACGTGTGTATGTTGTGAGAGAGGAGCGAGGGGGGAGCCCCTCCCGTCGCAGAGAAGAGAAGAAATGCATTTTAATGAATGTAATGAAACGATAGTGATGCATTAGACTCTGAAATTGCGCAAATTAGAGTTAGCTTTTTTATTTGATAAAAAGAACGCCTGTTATAGGCCCTTTTGATTAAAATAAAAATTAAATTATGGCATTTTTAAAAAAAATCTATGACTTGAATTTCATTCCCTGTTGGCAGGACGGGGGTGTCTGTTGGGGGGGCGGGGCGCCCTCCCAAATAAACTATAGGAGAAACACTGGAGACTGTCACAAAACTTCCAAAGAATTTGGAAAAAGCCCGTCGAATCATGCACGTTCCTCAGATTCGGACGAAGCAACATATAACGTGAAATGTTTAGTCTTACAGACTATGTATTTTTCTAAGCTTTCTAGTGAACAACATGGATGTTTGGTGAACCACCATCTGCAATGGGAAGATGAGGTAACAACTTAGCTGTTTTCTCCATTCTGATAAGTTACGTGGTCATTTGCTTATTTTGTAGTCATAACATTAAATACTTTGTGTCTTTGAAACTTAAGATAATATGAATATGACCAGTCAAATGTTCAACAAACCTTGGTATTTATTTTATGAGTGAAGGTTCAGAGCAACGCTGAGTTAATTGATAGGCCATTTATTTACAAATGTAGCATCAGATGAAGACAAAATCAATCTTAGATGGAAAAAAGCATTAAAAATCGCCATAATTGAAAAATCATGGCAGCAATAATCGAATCGAATCAACAAACATTATAATCGCTATAATCAAAGAATCGAGGCTCCCATAATCGAAATCGAATCGAATCGTGAAATACTCTCGATGGGGCAATACTATAAACAACACAAATTTAACACTAAATACAAAGTTACAGGACTAATAACAGCAAAATAAATTTAGAGTTAACAGTGGTATTCTACTAAAAACTGAGGAAAGGCTGCTGTCATCATCATCATCATCATCATCATCAGTGGTCTCCCCATCATAGATATAAATGTCAAATCATGATGGTGTTTAATATATGCGTCCCATCTCTGTGGTCAGGGACCCCCACACTGCCAGCTGATGTGCATTTAAACAGTTGTTGCAGGCCCAGCCCATTGTTGGAACCCTTTCAAGTGAAATACAGTCAGACATTAGACTGTTTAACTTGGCATTTAAACTTGATTAAGGTGGCTGCTAGCCAATGGCAGGCTAATGTCACCAGCTGCCAGAGCCATGTAATGTTAACTAGGCATGTTTGCTGATGCGTAATCTGTTTTGTGATTAATACGGTCGGTATCAGTTGTATAGAAACTGGTGTCATATTTACACCACTTTTTGGTACCCAACCCTATGAAAAACCATTTTATTCAATATTAAATAAATAAAATGAATAAATAAATAATTATGTCTATGAAATTAATTATCTGATCTCAATATTGTGAAGAGTTCTTATCCGCCACAAGGATTTCTGTAAAAAGTCTTCAATACAGGCCAAAATAGTATCCATTGCTACACCATGTTGGTCAATCTGATCTGATGTTAACATGCCCACTCGGAGCCCACCGATATCCTCTATATTGTCTGCACAACAGCTTGCCCCCTCCCCAGCCTACCTTTAAGAAGACTAGTGACGTAGAACAGTGATGTAGGTCACGTATGTTGGGTGACGAAGGCAAACTCCCTCATGCACATATATTCAGAGCTGTTCTAGTTGCTGTTGCTTTGGTCTGAGTCTGTGAAATAACCACACCCCTTCATTTGCATATAAGAATTGGAAATAAAAAGAGCAGAGAAATAAATAAATAAATGTGTCATTTGGACGTAGAAGCTTTTATTTCTTTACTTCTTTGTATTTCTTTCTTTCTTTCTTTTTCTTCCTTTCTTTATTCATTCATTTATTTATATATTTATTTATTTCATAGCTTTATTTATTTATTTATTCATACATTTATTTGTTTGTTTGTTTATTTATTTAATATTGACTAAAATGGCTTTCCATACAACCCTAGAATTATTTCTTGATGAACAACACTCCTGGATTGCATTGCTAACAAATCTAGTCAGCTTATTATTTATTACCATAAATTGTGTTTCATACATTTCTGTTTGTGTACAGATTAAACAAACAACATACATTTTAATTAGTGATCTTCAGAGGAGTTGGTTCAGAAGGTGAGCAGGCTCATTATTTCCACCACTTCTGATTGTTTGTGTGTGATTGGAGAAGCTGTATTCTGAGTGTTTTTTGAGGAGGACCTTTTACGATGTTGACTGTCATTAACTAAAGCACTCTGAGTCATTAACATAACTAGATGACGGGTTATTCCGCCAGCTCGTTGGCAAACAGACAAGTGGCAGCATGTGTACATGTAAGTACTGTGTAGTGACACCACCCAGCAGTCATTACATTAAAAAATCAGGCACAGCTTAATGACTGAGCAGCAGGAATAGCAATTAATGTGTCTGAAGCGTGTAATTACCACTGCAGCACGTCCATATGAATTATGAAAGTGACAGCAAGTTCAAACACGACAAAATTACGTTTACATTCTGAGATGTAGAGACCACACATTATGTTCTTTGAATAAGTCATGCAGGGGATTTCATTAACCTATGCCCAAAAAACCCAAAACAAACTCTAATAACCCAGTGTAATGTCTCTGTGAGTTTGGAACACACTCCCTGACCTTTTCAGAGTAGTAGCTTATTCCTTTTTTCTAACAAATAATTTCTTACTTTTCATTTTGTGCATATGGTTGTGAGTCACTATGACCTTTTCAGATCCGGTGCCTGCACGCCGTCTGTTCTGGGCTGTCTTGTTGACCATATAGAAAGAAAAACTATATCTGACTTGGAAATGAGCCATGAGATAACTTGCCTTTTGACTGTCAAATGTCTGTTGGTGGAGTAAAGCCTTGAGTCTGCGGAAAAGCTTTTCTCTTTTTCTTGTCCCTTTGAGAGCCATGGTGGCGTTCCTGAGCAATATGTGTTTCCCATGTTAATTTTGGCACCTTTTAGGGGTCCAAGCAGCATCACTCGCTACAGATCTTTATTATTTTCTTTCTTTCTTTTCTTTCTTTCTTTCTTTCTTCTTTCTTTCTTTTCTTTCTTTTTTCTTTCTTTCTTTCCTCTTATTTTTCTCCGCTAAAATTGCTCATGCATCCAAAACCACATGACAAAAACTCACCAAAATTGGCAGGTGGATTGCAAATTCTACTCATGACTCCGACAAAAAAATGCCACTTCATGCCACATCAGGGTGGTTCTATAACAAACAACTGTCCATTTTTGTAATTATCTTGAAACAGCTTGACATTTTAACCAGTCAAAAAACAGTCAGATCAGCCATTCACAAACTTAAGAATGTCATGGCCCAGTTTGAAATCTGAAAATCCTCTGAGGCCCACCAAAACCTTTAATTGCAACTCTGATCAACACACAAGAATAATCATTCCAATGACGAGATATAAGATACAATCTGGTTAATGTAGCTGGGCACTAAATATAGTGTAAAGTCCGTAAAAGGGAAAGTTCATCCAAAATTGAAAGTTTAGTCATCATCTTCTCACCATCATGCTGATTGAAGGTCAGGTTTAGTGTTTTTAGTCTACAAGACACTGCTGGAGTTTCACAGGAAAACAGTGTTGCAGAATCTCCCAAACAAAAAAACAACAGAAAAAACCCATAAAATGCCTCCATACTGCTTGTCTGGTGTAATCCAAGTCTCCAAAAGCCCCAACATGCCAAGCTGAAAAAAAAAAAAGTTAAAAAAAAATGTTATTTACATAATTTTTCTAGCTTGAATCTTCACTGTAGATCTTTAGCATGGAGCCATGTTCACGTGCACATGTACACTGTCTGAACTGGCAGGGCAAGACCGAGGCATTGGCAAGACCGAATCAAGACCAAGACTTTGAGGGTCTGAGTCTGAGTCAGGACCGAGACCAAGGCAGGGCAAGGCCAAGTCAAGACCAAGCAACACCACATCTTGTGTTAGCAGTGTTTATTGCAGAGCTGACATTAGCTGTAATGGAACTATACATACATTAGCTTCATAGTTTTATGTGGCCCGTCTCGCTACTGATCATTTATGAAAAGCAAAAATCTAACATTGCTAACTAACTTTGCTAGCATCACTTAGGCTTAGCTTTCCTTCCTTCATGCGTCCTTTGTAAGTGCTGATAAAAGTTTGACCTGTCCCCAGCTGTCAGTAAGCATTGCATAGCAGAATTTGCTGCTGTGTGTCTGGGTGAGACACATGTGAGTGGAGCAGTGCTGTCTGCAGCAGGTTTATGATGTTGCTGCTTCATATCATCATGGACATCATGTGATGTGTTCTTATATGTTGGAAATAATCCATATGGTTTAGGTGAGGGGGTGGCGCCTGCAGAGCGTGCAGGAGGGGGATGCATCTATAATGATGACTGTTTGTGCGCTGATATGAACACAAACCAAATCTCAAAATTGACTAATTGTGATCCAGCCAGAGAAGGGTAGTAGACACAGAAATCATCTGAATCCAGTCCTTCTCCCCAGCAGAAGAGACACTTCGTGCTGCGCTGTTATTTTCAGGATGCACACTTTTTCTTTTCTGACTGAAATGTGCAGCATGTGATCATGTTCATCATCTTATTTTAGCCTGCTAGCATGCTATCATTTGGTAGCTAGCACTAAACAAAAAGTAGAGCTGAAGCTGACAAATCCAAACTTGACCTGATGACAGACCTTTTCACAACCTGCAGGACAGTACAGCCATTGTTGACTCAGAGACTTTTGCCCCTCCCCTGCACTGCTCCCAACACTGCCTAACTGGTAACATCTGTAGTTTTGAGGTTTGTCACACGTTTAAAGAAGCATCAGTTCTGCCGGCCCAGTCAGTGATGGGGAGCAAATGTGAAAGTTTGAGTGTGTGAAGCATCCAGTGGTTTTCTTTGTCTGTCACACTTATTTGTTCTCTTTTGTCTCAGTAAGGAAGCAGAAAACCCGATCACCTCTTGTTGCTGGCTTCATGACAGAGAACAGCAGGGATGGCACACATTCTGAAAAAACTCTGACTTATTTTTATGTTTCCTCATCCTGTTTCGTTTTACTTAGATGAACTTTACAAGAAGCACAATACCTGTGTGTGTGACTTTTTGACTTTCCTGAACACACCACACACACTGTGACATGCTGCCGGCCAACTGGATCACCCGACCTGGCAGTTTTGAACGAGTATGCGGTTCATGGGAAAAGCCGGTTCTCCATCCCTTTGTGGAGGCTTGTTTTTCAGCCAGGTGTTGGTTTTCAGCCTCTTTCAGCTCAGTCATGGGGGATTTAACAGCAGCGAAACCCAGTACCTCACCTGGGATAAAGACTTGAGAGACTGAAAACAATCCAACCTCTCGGGAAAGTGTGTTGCTGCTGGCGTTGGTGCCGTGTGTGGGTGTACATGCATTTATTCATATAACAGAATGAAATGTTGACTGACATATACGGTTCCTTTGGGTGTTAGGTGTCTTATAAAACTGAGAATATATTTCAGCAACAAATAAAGATTAGGACTGAACAGCACAGAAAACAATTGAAAATGGTTCATCCTTGGATCAAACAAACATACTCATAAGAAGAGCAAATGGGGAGCATGAATGAACTAAATTTCACAACACTGTGCCTAGTAAATGGATTTAGTTTTTGTGTGCAAATGGAAATTTAAGCCTGATGATTGTGCTAGTAATAATAACTGTTTAGTATGTCCATTTCACATTAATCAGAGTTCAAATGAATGCAGAGTTTTCACAGAATGAGTAATTGTCTGTTTATGAGTTGTAAGAAAGCATTAATAATCTTGTAGAAGGCGTAGATGTTTATTACTGTTAAATTGAGCAAAATGTTAATGGGGTTTGGCAGCAGTGAGACAGGCAGCCACTTAACTCATCGTCCAGAGTGTGTTATTTCAGAGCAGTGGGCTTTTGTTTTCAAGATAACAGGCTGAACTTTAAATTGATAGACAATTGACAGGTATAAACAGCTGGGCAGCTCACAGTGGAGGACTCATCCCTGCCTGTTATTGTCAGTTTATGAGGTTTTATGTGTCCTGCGCTCCTATGGAGCTCCTGCAGGCCGTCTGTCTCAGAAATGTCCTGGGAGGAGGGGGCGGAAGGAAAGAACTCGATTCAACCATAGGGTTTCCATCTATGGCTCTATCTCCCTATTTGGACTGCTGTGCTCAGTTCTTGTTTACAAATGGAAATTTAAGCCTGATGACGGTGCTATAAGTAAAGACAGGGATCAACTTAAGGATTTATCATCAGTGGCCCATGAATATTCACAGCACATTTAAAGTTAATCAAACCACTAGATTTTAATATGTCACCATTTTGGTACACTAGGGAATATCCCAACACGTTCTTGCTCCCAACTTTGTCAAAAGCTCGGTCCGTGGCCCTACACTTCAAACTATGACTGTTACTTCATGTCATGGTTGTTGATGACAATAAACATGTCCCAGCTGGAGCTAGGAGCAAGGGGGGAGGCAAGAAATTTAGTTCGCTTGTGGCATCCGTGAATTAAACAAGACGGTTAATCACCACCCTACATTGTTCTCCTGTGTTATGTGACTGTTCTTCTGTTGCCTGTTGTCACAAGCTTTCAGACAGACAGACACGCAGATTGTCCCCATAAGCATAGTAGAGGCTGTCAGTCTCCCGCCTGGTGCACAGTGCTAGTGAAGACAGAGAGATACTTTGCTACTGCCAGAGGAGTGCTGACTAAGATTACAGCTTGTATGGAGATAAATTACAATATTACAGATTTGAGTATATAGGAAACCCAAACAGGCATGGGGAGAACATGCAAACTCATGTGATTCTTATATGATTGGCATAAAGCTCATTCTTCAGAATTCAGATTTTCCATCTGACGGAGATGACATCTTACAGTTACATGTTGTTGTTACAGAGTTGCTCAGAGGTCTCTTAATACCAATGAGAATACACATTTTTAAACCATATTTCTTATTTAGCTTTGATTTAGGAGGTTAATCTGGAACTATATAATATGCTGCACCTTACGTGCTGGTAATGGGAGTTATGATTAAGATTGGCGGAGTGATATATAAGATGTGAGATGCCACTTTTGTTGTTAGTATTCAGTTGTCCTACGTTTTATTTTTTCCAGACATTAATGTGGATTGAGTTACACAGACAAAGCTGTCCCTGTGCTCTTGCTTTCCCGACAGCCCTTCAATAGTTTAATTAAATAACAAGTAAGCTCATAGTTAAAACATTCAGAAAACCTGCCTTACAGTAGGTATTGTTAGTTTTAGATTTTGAAGGCTTTTAACACATTTTTAAATTGTTAGAAGTTGTGAATTCTTGTCTGGGACAAGGCAACAAGTTTTTCTGGCACAGAGCAAGTTTAGAAATTAAAAAAAAATTAAATCTAACCAAAACACTTTATAAATTACATATATTTCATATATATGCATCCTTAAAGAATGACTTTTCACCAAAAAATACAGATTAATTAGTGTTGGTATTAATACTGTCTTAAAAGTTTTGTTTCAGTCAAACATGATTTGCCCCGGTTCTCAAGAATGGGTGATACATAGGATGAATCATCTCAATTAGCCAAGTTTACACAGCCATTTCAAATTTCAATCTGACACAATACCCAGTGCTTTGTCACATGACCACCACAACGACTAGTAAATTACAGTATTTAGTCACAGTCAGTTATACTGGGAAGAAGAACTAGCTGTTCGTTTGTTAATCCCAGTGATGAAATCTTTTGGCATTTGATCAGATGACTATGAAATTACAGGGATCAAGCCAACTTTCAGACACTGTCATGCACTGTATCTTGGATGTCACTGATTACACACTTTCATGAAACCTCTTGCAATACGTAAGTGCCCTGAATGGATCCCATTGTGTGTGTGTTGGGTGGAGGGAGCGGTCAGGTGGGGACCGGTGAAGTAATTGTGTTAGTTTGCCTTTGACTGTTGGCCTGTAACAACTAGCAGGCAGCTTAGGAGAGCAGCCAGTTCTACGGAGGAGTGTGTAACAAGCTAGTCACAACAACGCCTGGCAGTCCAAACCACAAGCTGAAACACTCTCCGCAGAGCACTGAAGCAGACTGACTCACCTTCTTACAACACTCTTAATGCATTATTCAAGTTCTCATTGTGGCTGTGTGGGTTTTATCCCTGAGAGTTGTCACTTCAACGACAGCCACTGATGTCACGTCTTTTATCCGCGGGCAGCACCATAAACACACGGTTGTATTTCATTCATTAAGCTGTTGTCTCTCTCAGTCAGTTCAGGCAGGCTCGGTGTTATGAAACAGAGGTTAAGTGCGTGACCGTGCTTGAGCTTGTCTCTAACTTGCCGTACTTAGCAACAAAAAGGGGTGTTGACCTGCAGTTTAATGTTACTGCCTTCAGGAACTCTTTTGTTCTATTTTACAGTCATTAGTCTTCATAATAGCCCTGCTCAACATGTGCCACTACATGTGAGAATTCACAGTATAACATCTTCCACTAACTGAAGATGGAAAGTTTTAATCATGTCAAACTCATCTTAATAAGTTCCCTAATAGGTTCAACATAAATTGACTGGACCAATACCCAAAATATCAATCCTACCAATACTTATCACCAGCATCAATTGGATAAATACATTTTAGCCACAAACTTTGCAATCATCTGACAAACAAGATCTTGTTCTGGACACTTGACATAATTTCTAAAGGGGCAATGTCTCATAAATGGCCAGAATGACAGAAAATGTGTTATTAACCACCCAGTCAAATTTGAGTGGTTAAAAAAAATCACTAAGTATGTAAAATTAGTTTCAAAATCATAAAAATGAGCAGTTTTCTCTGCTCTGAAACGCTGGGGGCGTGTTCACTCCACTGTCTCAGTGTCAAACACCACAATGATCTGAAAACAACCTGAAACATGGACAGTCTGTCTAGCAGCTTTATTGGACATGTCCAGACCTGTTTAAATACCATCCTGTCACGGTTGGAACTGAAGTGAGCCGTAGAGAACTGCTGGGCTGATTTGGACTGAGAGAGTCGCTGACGGTACATTTGTAACTGACTGGGGAGGGAGGGAGAGGGGGTGTCATTCGTGAGTTGGTTCGTGTGGCTCATATAGTGTTGGAGGACCATGGCTCCAGCATGTCACTGAGCCATGTTTCAGGTCCGCCCAAAAAGTCCTGCACAAAGAAATGGTAATCAACAGTTTATGGGTCTGCCCCCACAGTTCAGTAGTACATAGTCAAAACATTCAAAAACATGAAACAAAATTATCAACAGAATGTTAAGTAATAGTTCTAACATTATGTCAAAGATGTCAATGTAGATTATTGTGTTGTAGATATATCTTCCAAAGTTTGCATGCTAAGCAGCTAGCCCAGGCCTACACTGTCTAGCAATACCACCTCCTAGGCTGTAAGGCCTGCAACTTTTCTGTTTTATTTAGTCACGCCACTCTCATAAGTGCCATTTCAAGAGGCAGCAAGGCGCTCTTTTTAGAGAAAAGAGATAAACCCACTGTATACTACCTGAATTGTACCAAACATCAGACAGACATAGTTAGAGACTAGCTAGCGAGCAAATTGGAGCATTTGCTTTCCTCAGGAGCTGGTGGAGATTAAAACAGAGCAAAAAGAAAGTGAATATTGGACTTACATTCTTCAGGTGGACACACACCTGACTCTCAATGAATGTTGCTCTTTGTCTGCTGGATATGCCGCCCCCAAGTGGTATATTAGGTAGGGGTGTGCCATCTTAGGCACCTCACGACTCGATTCGATTACGATTCAGGGTGCTACGATTCGATTATTAAACAATTATAACGATTATTACGATTATCACGATTATCACGATTATCATGATTATCGATGCATCTTTTTCCCCATACAGAATTTCTTTTAAACAAGGTATATTTGTCAGCATCCATTAAATAAAGTAAACAAACAAATTTACCTCCATTATCTTTTATTTATATCAGACCAAACAATCCAACACATTTCCCACAACAAAAAGCTGCTCTTACATAAAGTGTAATACATAGAGTGCCTTTAGAAATAAGACTTCTTTTAAAAACTTCAAACTTACACAGTACTGTTCTATATACATATATTAGATCATTATACACTGCACAGTATAATACCCAACTACGCTCTGTAGTCTGGCTCAATGTCCCGCCTACAGCACTATCTGATTGGTTAGAAGTTACGGGTAATCAATCAGCACGGACACACTGTGTCACAGACAGGGTGAAACAAAGCTGCAGTGGTGATCAGAGAGGAGTTGTGTAAGACAGCTGATATCACCAAAGTTTCAATAATTATCACAGTCTTATGATCTGTTTCTTTGATGACAGCATAGTTACATCAGTGAAAAAAGTCATGGTCTGGATTTCACTCAAGGCGATATGACGGATTTTAAATCAGTCACTCTTCACAGAGATGCGCTGCACACGGCAGCATCTGTCCTGTCTTTTCACTGCGACTCTGCATTGAGATTTCGGGTATTATAACTTATACAAGAGTAACAGTGACAGTAAAACTATGATGCTCACACGTAGTCCGCGGATCACATGCGTACCGAACCCAAGGAAGGCGATCCGTACGGAATACGAATCAAATGCGATCCATTGTGCCCCTAATTTCAACCCTGAAGAGTGAACCTCACGCTCAGTGTCAGTAGCCAGCGAGTTAGCTGCCGCCGTGTTGGCTAACAGTCTGTTATGAGTCTGTCCCTTAAAACTTTCCGGGCGGCTTTTTTCATTCTGGATTTTTGAACATTTGTTAATCGTTATTGATCGTCACGTGTCGCATCGCGATGCATCTAAGAAACGATGTATTGGCACACCCCTAATATTAGGTCCCCTTTTGTATACATTCATTTATGCACATAATGTTAGAGTTGGTTTTCCACAGGTCACGTTTAGGATTTTGGAGCCTGGTAACAAATTGAGATGCTGAACAGATAGCACATACCAATGAAAATAGATCACCAGCCCTTTGGTGTAGCAGACATCCTTTCTTATAGATTGTACTTAAACACTCAACTGTAAGTCATGCAACAACACATTGCCCCCAGTAATTTGGTCCTGAATTTTTTTTTTTTTTCATATAATCTCATATGGCTGTTTCAGTGTGGTTAAGATTTAGTTTTTTGTTATTGCTATATACTGAGAGTCTTGGAGAAGAACTGAATACGAATACGAATACGAATACGAATACGAAATACTTTATTGATCCCCAAGGGGAAATTCATTTGTCTGTAGTCTCATCTATTTGTATAAGAATTGTAGAGTCTGATGGCAGTTGGTATGAAAGATCTTCTGTATCTCTCTGTCCTACAACGAAGAGAGAGAAGCCTTCCACCACCATTATTTCTTTGGTCCATCAAGGTGTTATGCAGTGGATGATCCATGTTGTTTAGGATGGCCTCCACCGTCCTCATTGTGTCTCTCTCCACAACTTCCTCCAGAGAGTCCATCCTTACTCCGATCACAGAGCCAGCCTTTTTCACAAGCTTATCCAGCCTCCTTGCTTGCTTTTTTCCCAAACTTCCTCCCCAGCAGACTGCAGCATAAAATAAAACACTTGCCACAATAGACTGATAAAACATCTGCAGCATCTTACTGCAGATGTTTAGAGATCTGAGCTTCCTTAGGAAAAAGAGGCGGCTCTGCCCCTTTTTGTAGAGTGCATCTGTGTTAAGGGACCAGTCCAGCTTGTTATCCAGGTGTACACCAAGATATTTATAGTTTGTTACCACCTCGATGTTCACTCCACAAGTGTTCACAGGCTGAAGAGGGGGCTTGGATCTACGGAAATCAATGACCATTTCCTTTGTCTTTGATGTGTTTAGTATGAGGCAGTTTTTATGACTCCAGTCACTGAAGGATTTTATCAAATCCCTATATTCAGATTCCTGTCCATTCCTTATACAAGCTACAATAGCAGTGTCATCTGAGTATTTCTGGATGTGGCAGGACTCAGAGTTATATTTAAAGTCTGCTGTATCAATGTGAACAGGAATGGAGCCAGGACAGTCCCTTGTGGAGCCCCTGTGCTGCTCATTAATGTCCCAGAAAAACAGTTCCCTAACCTGACAAACTGTGGCCTTTCTGTCAGGTAATCCGTGATCCAGGAGACAAAGGAAGAAACCACTCCCATCTCTATGAGCTTGTTTTTGAGTATGTTGGGTTGGATGGTATTAAATGCGCTTGAAAAGTCAAAAAACATAATTCTTACATAAGCGCCAGATTCTTCCAAATGAGAGAGGGAACGGTGGAGCATGTAGAGTACTGCATCATTCACTCCAATGTGTTCTTTGTAGGCAAACTGCAGGGGATCGAGTTTGTCTTTGACCTCAGGCCTCAGAAGACGTAGAATCAGCCGCTCCAGGGTTTTCATGATGTGTGAAGTAAGGGCCACCGGTCTGTAGTCATTTAGTTCAGCTGGACATTTTCTTTTTGGTACCGGGACAATACAAGATGTTTTCCACAGAGCCGGCACCCGCCCCAGCTGTAGACTCAGGTTGAAGATTTTGTGAAGAGGTTGGCACAGTTGGGCAGCACAGTCTTTAAGCAGCCTTGGACACACACCATCAGGGCCAGCTGCCTTCCCAGAGCAAAGTCTCCCGAGCTCCAACCTCACCCCTGTCTCAGTGACAAACAAGGGTGGAGGAACAGGTGTGTGTAGAGGAGTAGCTGCAGTCGCGGAAATGTACCCATGTGGAGGAGGAGGTGGAGGCGGAGTCATGATGGAGATGCCCAGATGTTGTTGAAGAGGAGCCATGGTGGAGGAACACACTTGTGGAGGAGGAGGAGGAGGAGCCATGATGGAGATGCCCAGATGTTGTTGAAGAGGAGGCATGGTGGAGGAACACACTTGTGGAGGAGGAGGAGGAGGAGGAGAGCCATGGTGGAGATGCCCAGATGTTGTTGAAGAGGAACCATGGTGGAGGAACACACTTGTGGTGGAGGAGGAGGAGGAGCCATGATGGAGATGCCCGGATGTTGTTGAAGAGGAGGCATGGTGGAGGAACACACTTGTGGAGAAGGAGGGGGAGGAGGAGGAGGAGGAGCCATGATGGAGATGTCCAGATGTTGTTGAAGAGGAGCCATGGTGGAGATGCCCACATGTTGAAGAGGAGGAGGAGGAGGAGGAGGAGCGGCAGTGGAATGGGATGTGACCTCAGTGTCAAACCTGTTGAAGAACTGATTGAGTTCATCAGCTCTTTCCACATCACCCACGATTGGCTGTCTTTTCTTTTTGTTGTAGCCAGAGATGGTATTTATTTCTCTCCACACCTCACGGATGTTGTTATGATGTAAATTCTTCTCTATCTTCTTTTTGTATTCCACCTTTGCCATCGTCAATCTCTTCTTCAGCTCATGTTGCACCTGTTTGAGCCGTTCTTTGTCACCCTCTCTAAAAGCTTCCTTTTTCTGATTGAGGATTGCCTTTATGTCACTTGTGATCCAGGGTTTGTTATTGGGGAAACAGCGTACAGTCTTTGTAGGTATGACTGTGTCTCTACAGAAGTTGATGTACTCAGTGAAACAATCAGCCTGTCTGTCAATGTCCATACTGTTCTCATCTGTTTCCAGAAGCACATCCCAATCAGTGCGTTCAAAGCAGTCCTTTAGAGCCTCACTAGCCTCAGGTGTCCATTTCCTTACAGTGAGTGTAGTTGTAGGTTCCCTTTGCACACAGGGTTTGTAACAGGTCTGCAGAAGAACCAAGTTGTGATCTGACCTGCCCAGTGGTGGTAAGGCAGTATCTCTGTAAGCTTCTTTGACATTGGCATACTGCAGATCAAGGGTTTTGTTTTCTCTTGTAGCACAGTTAACAAATTGTGTAAATCCAGTCAGGTGAGAGGAGAGGGTAACATGGTTGAAGTCTCCAGATATTATTATAAGTGCCTCAGGGTGTTTAGTCTGTATCCTAGCAACAAATTCATGCAGAATTTCACATGGAACATCAGCCGTTGCCTTAGGAGGGATGTACACAAGTATTGTTATTATATGACCAAATTCTCTTGGTACATAATATGGCCGCATTCCAACTGCCAATAATTCAATATCTGGACAGCATATCTTCTCCTTGACAGTAATATGTGCAGGATTACACCATCTCTGGTTCACAAATAAGGCCAGTCCTCCTCCTTTTTTCTTGCCACTAGCCTTTGCATCTCTGTCTGACCGTATGAGAGTGAAGCCAGGTATATCCACAATGGAATCCGAGATGTTATTATTCAACCAGGTCTCAGTAAAACACATCAGGCTGCACTCACGGTACACTTTCTGAGTCTTCACCAATATCTCCAACTCCTCACTTTTGTTGGGCAGAGAGTTGACATTCCCCATGATGACTGATGGCAGAACAGGCTTGTATCTCCATTTCCTTGCCTTTAACTTTGCACCAGCACGGCAACCACGAAAGCTCCTCCTTATCTCAGCTGGAATAGGGTAATATACTCCAGATTTGCTCCATTTCAATGAAAAAAGCTCTTCTTTCGAATAAACTCTTCTCTCCACAGAAATATCCATCAGTAGATGTAAAAAAATCAGATAAAAAGCGACAAAAATAACAAAAATAACAAAGATTTTGAGAGCTACCAGACTTTGCTGCAACCTGTAAGTGCGCAGATTCTAGAAAGAATAAGTGTAAAACGGTATAAGTGTAACTGTAACAGATTATGAACATTGGAAAGAACATGGAGAAATAAGCAGGTACTGTTCGCACATTCATAAAAACAGCAACGGTAGTTATAACAGCTCTTGCTCAATCTTATGATCAGGAAAACTCAGATATAGAGTCAATAGAGAAGCCCTGTGGCAGGTGGTAATCTCTTTAGGTATGCTCTCATAGGCTGTCATGCATTTTGGATGTCATGGTCATCAAACAGAATCAGTGTGATGTGCTGATATCCTTTCAAGCTTATGTATTTGATCATGTGTGATGGTTCTATTTACAAGTGTGGACAAACAGCAGTGTGGCTTGTGCATAAAAAGTCACCACATGTACATGCCAGGACAAGTCAAAGATAGTTGGACAGAATAGATCTTATCTCACGTTTCCACTTGAAGCATTTGCAGACACAATCTTGTGCCTGTTATCTTTTTGTGGTTTGATAGCTTAAGCACCTCCTAGATCCAGAAAATGAGTCACTTCCAACAACAATATATTCATTCATCGGTTACCTAACCTGCCCACTCTTAAGTGGAAGTGTGGATAGGCATCAGAAACAAAGTGTTCCCTTACTATGGTACTGACAGACAAAAAATTATCATTCATTCTTGTTCAACTCCTTGTTTCTCCTTTCAGCTCCATTTTTGGTCTCCACCAACTCCTCACTTAAATATCTGTGTCTTTAGCTGCTAAATGCTCCACTATGTTCACCAGCTAGTTGCCAGTTTTGTCTGCTGTTTGGTGCTGAGCAGGTTGTGTACACTGGGTTTATCAGTAAAGCTGTGGGTAGTAAAATGGAAACAATGAACTGAAAGATGTGTAAATGCTGAGGTGGGACCAAGTCATTGTTGGTTTGTTCTCAAGTCTCTGAACTCAAGTCCCAAGTCAAGTGCCAAGTCATTACAGGCAAGTCTGGAGTCAAGTCCCAAGTCAGGTCCCAGGTCCGAAACTTGGAGTTTTGAGTCCCAAACAAGTGATAATGTAACAGTGAGTTTTCAGCCCAATTGATTTACAAAATTACTTAGCTGTTAAGCTAATGTTAGCTAAGCATTAGCTGTCTAACTATGTTAATATTAGCCTTGACTTAGTGTTTTTTGTGCACCTTTGTGCAATGTTGAACTAAACTGGAAGATGTTGTGTCTTTGTCTCCAATTTTCAACCTGCACCCACAGCATAGTTTTTGTCTGCGAACAAAATTATCTTTGGTATCATTCTCTCCAACTGGAGCTCAGTAACATAATGGTTCTTCATAGTTGTGGGTACAATTCAGCGTTGACTGACTGAACCTGTATCATATGCTAGTCACTGTTGTTTGAGTCTGACCGCAAATAACCAACACATTTGACATTTAGTTGATTGAATTGATGTGACTCAACAGATAAACATCTGCCACAGCCATCTGTGATTTTCATCTTACTTGCTGACAGACTGATTGTAGTCAACAAGGCAAATATTGGCCAATATTGATGTTCGAGTGATAAATCGGTCCACCCCTATTTGCAAAGGATTTCCCATCAGTCACTTTAGTTGCACCAGGTTGCGTTAGGCTCTCAAATTGCAAATAGAATCACAGTAAACTGAATCAGAGCCCTGCACGGGTCCAATTTGCTAAGCCACCTTGACCGGCACCTGCAAAGGTAAGGACCAGCAGCTAACCGTTACCCTCAATTATCTCTAAGTCAAATCCACAATCGCCCAGAACTGTGAATATGAGCCCAGCGACCTGACCTGCACCCATGATTAAACACACACACACACAGTCACTCATTTGTGTTCTCAACTGTGTGTGTGCTCTTGCGTTCCTGTGTAGCTGTAGATGTGTCTCCATAGTGACAACGAGCTTAGCTTGCGGCTATCAAAATCTAATACTCTTTAAAACTTTTTACAAGCTGCAAAGCCTCTGACAACATTTTTCTCACAGTCTTTGAGTGCACCGAAATCCTCCCAAACGTTCGACTTGGCCTTCGATGATCTATTGTCCACTACACTATAAAACCAAATTAATTATTTGTAGTAAGTAGTGAAAACTAGAGGCACTTATAACTTAAAACTGCTGAGAGCCAGAAGAATTTTCTTTCTTTCGTGTTTATTAAACTCATATTTTTAATTAATGAAGGAAATGAGGTCTTTAAAAAGCTCTCTACAACACAAATATTTTAAGAAAACTATTTTATTATTACTATTGTGAGTTTACTGAACATATCAAAACAGAGCAAACATATTTTAAAACTTATGAAATACTAATGAAACAGACCACAAAGTTCCCCTGACTGTAACATTATTTTTAAATCCTCAGGCTAGAAATCAGTCAATGAGAATGGGCAAAACACTTCCGACAGCAAGTTGGTGGTGGAATTACCTCTTCACATTCCAGCTATTGCCACACACATAAGCCAGACCACTTACAAACACACACACACAAATATGTGTGTGTTTGATGGTAACAAGAACGTGCCCGGACCTGCAGCTCAGGCAATCTGACCGCCAACCTTTTAAAAACAGTTCTCAACACGTCCTGCAGCCGGCCCACCACGGTCTGGCTGGTCCTGAGTGACTCCCACACCACACGTCTCTCACACACACGTTAGTCCTTCGCAGGGTGTTGGATCACATACACAACTTTGGAGCTTCCAACTTTAAAAGCTGGCTTAAAGGATCCCTCCACATTGAGAGGTAACTGTATTCTGTTTATCTAATCTGTGTGTGGGTGGGTCTCTGAGAGTGATGCCTGGCAGAAGGTGGAGAGGTAAACAAAAGAAGTTTATAGGAGAGCTGAGGTGTGGTGTAACATGTCGGCAGCTGTCATGCTTCATTGTATGCAGACTGAGGTTTTGACTCAAACTAGAGCAAATGGAAGAACTGATATCCTTTAAAAGCATTTGTCTTTACATTTTAAACCTTTAGTTACTTATGTTTAATGCTTCTCTCTACATTCTATCCTTTCTGTCTCTGTCTACAGTTTAGTTTCAGTTTGCTTCTGCCTCCACATTCATTTTCTCACAGCTATCTGAATTATTTAATAATATGTATGACTTACTTGTGTTGTGACGTCCATATGTAGCAGCATCGTTGATGGAATCTGAGGTCAACTCAAGTTTGAGTGAGCCTGCAGGGGCTGTGGAGTGACCCTCAGTGACCCCAGACAGTCTGCTGTCATCACCTACACACACTTGTCCCCTGAGGAGAACCCTTTTTGGTTCCTGGTAGAGCCTTTTTTAAAGGTTCCACTTTAAACCCTTCTGAAGAGTTCTACCCAGAACCCAACATGGAAGGTTGTGCCTGGAACCATCTGTGAAAGGTTTCACCCAGAAACCCCATGAGAGGTTCTGGTTGCTAACAAGAACCCACCTTGGGGATTCTACCGAGAACTGTTTTATATTCCAAGGGTTTTATATAGAACCCACCCATGGGGTTCGACAAGGAACCTTTTTATATTCCAGTGGTTAAATCTAGAACCCACCCTGGGGGTTCTATCGAGAGCTCTTTTATATTACAAGGGTTTCATCTAGTACCCACCAGACAGTTCTATCAAGAGCCCTTTTATATCCCAAGGGTTATCTAGGACCCACCTGCACGGTTCTAATGAGAACCTTTTTACATTCAAAGGGTTTAATCTAGAACCCACCCAGGGGATTCTACCTTACATTCCAAGGAGTTTTATCTAGAGCCCAGCCACAGGTTGGACCAAATGCAATTTATATTCCAACGGTCTCTTATAGAACCCACCCACAGGGTCCTAACGAGAACCTTTTTATATTCCAAGGGTTCAATCTAGAACCCACCAAGGAGGTTTTACCAAGAAACTTTTTATATGCCAAGGGTTTTATCTAGAACCCACCCAGAGTGTTCTTCTGAGAACCCATTCATCCTAAACCAGATGCAATTTGGCTTCAGAAAACATCACTCAACCGAAACAGCTGTCTGCTTCCTCCTGGAAAACATAAAATCAAAGCTGGATGCAGGTGGCGTTATTGGTGCTGTTTTTATTGATCTCCGAAAAGCTTTTGACACTGTTGATCACCAAACACTAATTACCAAACTGTCTCATTTAAATTTTTCCGTGAACGCACTGCACTGGATTGAATCATACATTTCATCAAGGACTCAGTGTGTTAAGGTGCAGGATATGTTATCTTTACCACGTGACAACAGTCTTGTGGTTCCACAGGGATCAGTTTTGGGACCACTGCTTTTCAGTCTGTTTATAAATGACCTCCCAAGTTGTTGTCCATGTCATGTAATCTGCCAAATGTACGCTGATGACGCAGTTCTGTATGTTCATGCAAAACACAAAAAGCAAGCTGCCGTAGAACTGACTGATACTATGACCAAAGTGTATCACTGGCTTGAGAGTTCACATCTACACCTCAATATTTCTAAAACTGTCTGTATGTACTTTTCAAAAACAGTAAGTATCGACAATGATCCTAATGTATTTGTAGAAGGTCAAAAAATCAAGGTAGTACAAGAATTTAAATATCTGGGAATCATTCTAGATGCACAACTTCGCTTTAAGCAGCAGATAAAAAGGATCGCACACAGAATGAGATTTAATTTATCCAATTTCAGATTTATTAGAAATAACTTGACTCCAGAATCAGCTAAGCTATACCTTGATGCAATGATTATGCCACACATGTTTTATTGCATAACTAGCTGGGCAACAGCCTGTAAGACAGCTCTGAAGCCGATTGAAACGGCCTATAAACAGGCCCTAAAAGTACTTGATAGAAAACCTAACATGTACCATCACTGTCTGATACTGTAGAAACTTGAGCGACTAAATTTTGACAACACAATAAAATATGCTGACTCTGTATTGATCTACAAAATTATTCATAGTCAAACTCCGCCTCCACTTCATGAATTTGTTAAAAAACATCCAAACAGATCAACCAGAGCAAGCTCTAGAAGTGACTGTGTAGTGCCGCACAGGAAAAGTGCTTTTGGTCAAGCTGTATTCTCCTTCCATGCATCGCAATCCTGGAACCAAATACCTAGCACTATACGTGAACTCCCAACGCTCACTTCTTTTACCAAACATCTTAAGTCATGGCTGTTGGAAAACCAGACCTGTCATCATAATCATGTCTAAAATTGTTTGTCGTGTCTAATTGGCTAATTGTTTTGGGGCACCACTCTTAATTTGCTCTGGCGTACATATGTTTATTTATGTATGCAAAAGTGTATACATAATACATTTATGTATACAAACCATGTGCAATATTTAGACACACATCTGCATGTGCAATCGTGTGCTATGGGCATCGTGCAATTCAATTCAATCTTGCACTGTACTGGGCATCGTGCAATTCAATGCAATTTTGCACTTTATGCACTCGTCACTTTAACAAACTGCACTGTAGCAAATGGCACTTTAAACAACTCTAGCACATGACATTCTAATTAGCACTTCAGCACTTTATAATTCTTCTTTAATCTTTTGGTCCCCTTACTATTGGCCACTTAGCTTTTGGTCTATGTATGTTGTTTATGTATATTATGTGTATGTTGTCAAGGCTATCATGGTGCATTGTTCTATTGTCTCAGTCCTGTCGTTTGTACTTTTACCGTTATTGCTTTTATGTTTAACATCAACCTGCCAATGGGACTGGGGATGGAAATTAGCCATTTGGCTATAATCCCACATATTTACATGTAAATGTTCATCAATATGTACTGTTCCCATTTTTAAAAATAAATAAATCTGAAATAATCCCTTGGTTTCATCTATTACCCATGCAGGGGGTTCTACAGCAAACCCCGGGTTCTAGATGAAATTGTTGGAATTCATATTCCAAGAACCCACCCAGGAACTTCTGCACTCTTTTATATTACGGCACAAAGAATTCAAAGAAGTCAACAATCCTTGAAGAACTTTCTTCCAAAAAGAGTTCTTTAGATGAAAATGGTTCTTGTCGGAAACCTGGTGGTTCTTGGTAGAACCTCAGCTACTTTAGGCAGAACCCTTTTGAAACCCTTGTTTCTAAGAGTGTAGAACTTGTCATATGTAAATATGCACAGTGAGAAAGACACAACAAACTATAATTCTGTTGGTAAACTAATTTATGGGTCTGTCATTGGCTTTTTGTCAGTTCTGGAGTCTGGCGATGTTTGCAATTTGTCAACCTGTCAAATGATCATCATCTGAGTGATCACATACACTGTATATTGCTGAACTTGTGAATACTACATTTGTCTATGACTGTAGCAGCAACAATTTTAAACATATCAGTGTTCAACCCGTATGGCTTTTTCAATGGCCAATGCCAATATTCAGAGAGCAGGACGGCTTATGATCATTGTATAATACAGATATCAAAACAAAGAAAAGTCATGTATAATTTCATCATTTCATGCACATGTATATTGCAATCTAATATACACGATTATCTTAGCTATTAATGTTGTTTTAGACGGAAGTTTTATTAATTAATGTAATGGAAAAACATACTGGGTTATGCTCTAAATTTAAGAATGTGATCTGCAGTTTCTCTAACAACCACTAGATGCTGACACCATGCAAACAGTGATGTCCATGATGTCTGATGTCCATTCAAAAAGTCTCAACTTGTGTCATGTCATGGGGCAGGTTACAGCAGGGTCAGACTACATTCCAAGGATGTAGGGCACAGGTAAAATAATAAGGGTTAGGTTTAAAGATTAGTCCAAAATACATACTTTTCTCCTAGCCTGTCGTAGTGTTATTTATCCATCCAGATTTTTTGGTGTGAGTTACAGAGTTTTGGAGATATCAGTTGTAGTGATGTCTGCCCTCTCTCCAATATAATGGAGCTAAATGGCACTTGGTTTGTGGTGCTTAAAGCACCAAAAACTACATTTGAAAAATTCTAAACCAGTGTCGCTTTCCAAAAATCATGACTTAGTCACTCAAGATAATTCACAGACCTTGTGGTGAGCAGTTTCGTGTAGGAACTTTTCTTTCTGCAGTGGAATCTACTAGAACTACTTTAGAATCTTTCGTAACTACTTTCTTTTCTACTAGAAAGAAAGCTAAACTACATCAACAGCCTGGGGTGTCTTATACAGCCGTGGATAGGTTTATACTTAAGTCACTTGATAAGCCAGTTACATTTGTTTCAGCAGTGAATGGGTATCATCCGTGTCTATGAGTTGCGGAGGAGCGGTGACATTTCGTCAGTATCTGATGAGTTGCAAGTGAACCACATGTTAAAAAGGCTTTATGGCAGTGTCTCATACAGCTGCGAGAGAGTACCTTGTGCTTCAGACATCCAGGGGCTGTGACAAATCAACGGTATGTGACTAGTTGAGATGAGAACCAGTTGTAATTTCTTCATGAACTCTAAACACAAGTTACATAATGTGTTAGTAAGTTATGGGGCAGTGGTGCATTTCAGCCTCTTGTGGCCAAAATAAATAAAGTATTACATCGACAAACAATGTTTCACAGTTGAAAAAATAATTAAAGTCCGTGTAAAGGAAAAATGGAGACTTTAAACACATTATACATGTTAGAATATAATTTGGGTATTAGAGTGATAAACTGTTGTTCACTATTTCTGTGATCAGGATTTTTTGGGCAGACCTGAAATACGGCTTGGTGACGTGCCAGAGACGTGGCCCCCCAGCACTAAATAAGCCCCACGCACCAACACAAAAATGGCACCTGCCTCCTCTCCCTTCACCCTCCCCAGTGGTCAATTACAAACGTACCTTCAGTGACTCTCTCAGTCCAAATCAGCCCAGCAGTTCACTTCAGCTCACTTCAGTTCCAACAACCCGACACAGAAGAAAAAAAATACAATCCTGTCACCATCCTCTGGCTCTAGTGGTTCAAACAGGTCTTGACATGTACAAAAAAGCTGTTAGACAGAGTGTCCATGTTTCAGGTTGTTGTCAGGTTGTAGTGGTGTTTGACACTGAGATAGCAGAGTGGACACGCCCTGCGTCGCTCTGCTGTCATGTGTCACTTTAAACGATTTTGAGACCTAATTTTATATATTCACTGATTTTTTATCATTCATATTTGGCTGGGTGGTTGGGGTGTGATAAACTCAGAACACATATTTATTGTTGCTTTACACAGACTTTAAGGCTCTGAGAGAGATTATCCTGGCAAAACCTCTTATTCCACCTGTCATAAACACAGGAGAGAAAAAGAGTTTAAATCAGACTGAGAAGATGAATCACCAGAATTTGTTTCCTTCTCAGTTGCCTCTCAGGGCTTCTGTAATTCCCTCTGGCTACTGTATACAACACATGAAAGGGTTCTTTCAGCTTCAACTGAATTATGTATTTTGAGCAGAATATAGCATTTGTTCCCATGTGTTAGTCGTCCTCATAATTCATGTGAAGTCTCATGTTTCTCTCATGTGTCTCATACTGTATATTTGCCCTCTCTGTCCCTCTGTCTGTGTGTCTCTGTCTGCAGCAGCTTGGCCTGCCTGTGATTATGATTTGGACCAGGAGTCTTTTTGAGTGATGACGTCCGACAGATGTCATTCATCATAATCTGTTTTTTCACCGAGGACAGACTGTTCTTTTACCCCTGCTGCTTCTCAGCACTAATCAAATTTGAGGATCATGTCGGGCACTTTTTCTTGGATGTGTCTGGGAGTTTTCATCAAAGATTTCCTTCTGTGACTTCAATCACATTTGAATATTGGATTGGATTGTAGTTTCTTTGCCAAGATTTGATTTTGGTTTGATCTTACACCTTTTCATTACTACTGAACTTCAGTTTGAGAAACCTAGGGAATATTTTTGACCTTGACCTCAATTTTTGGATACTATCAATGACTGGATTGGATACCAACTTGTAAAGACACCGAGCGACAGACTCTTTGCGGTGAGAGGTCAGCAGCTACACCTAATCTGATCATTTGATCTGCGTTTGCCCGGACGTATCCATCACCCGGACGTATCCATCACCCATCAGCAGTCATGGATTCTGTGGCGGCCAGAATGGCCAACGTGACCGACTCCCCGAACCCATCTCTGAGGTCGAGGACAACCGTGACAACGGATGGCGACTCTTTCGTGAGCACTGCCAGCCTTCCCTGCAGCCACTTCCTGTCCGCCAACGTCATCAATGTTGGTAAGTGATCATGTTTTTGACCTACGAGGGGCCTGTGCATGGTGAAAAGTGCTTGTTTTATTAAGAGAGAATGACTGAATGAACCAGGTGTCATGTTGTGCTGTTGTCTGACTTCATGCATATTGTTGGTTTGCTGGAGTTGAACCTGCATTTTTTAGTAAGTTAAGAATGGTTGAAGACTTGATTATCTAATTGGTTAACATGAAACAGACTTTGTGCCTCAAATATGAAGGAAACCTCACAGGGCCATATGCCACCAACATGGAACAGTTCAGCACGGTTCTGGCTCAAGCCATTCCACTAATCTCGAACAGAACTGGTTCAAGAACCAGAACTTATTTGGTGGAAAAGGGCTTGTGTTATGCTGTTGTCCACTCTGTCTTTTGGTATTTAGGACTGGTTGACTTCATGCATATGGTTGAACCTGCAAGTTGAGAATGGTTAAAGACTTTAATTATTAATTTTAATAATTAATTTAATTATCCAATTAGTTAACAGGAAACAGAGTTTGGCAAAGGCTTTGTGCTTCAGATATGAAGGAAAACCTCACAGGAACCCTTTCCACCAACATGGAACCAGCACAGTTCTGGTTCAAGCACCTATTTTTGAACTGTTCTGAGCATTTCCACCACTTACAAATTGTTTCAGAACCTGAAAAGTTGCTTTCCACCTGAAACCAAAAAATAACAGGTAGGTATTCCATGGGAACCAAAGTGTGTGTGTCGTGTTCCACTGGTTGTTGTACATTGTGCATTGTGTCTGCTTTTGATGACATCCTTGATTGCAAAAGCGGACCTCCAAGGTTCCAAGGCTCTTGAATGAAACTGGTTCAGGAACCAGAGCCTATTTGGTGAAAAGGGCTTCTTGTGTTGTGCTGTCGTCTCTGCTGTCTTGTGGGGTTTAGTGCTGTTTAACTTTATGCGTATTGTTCGATTTTTGTCTGAATTTCTTAATAAGAATGCATGAAGACCTGATTATCTAATTGGTTAACATGAAACAGACTTTGGTGAAGACTTCGTGTTTCAAATATGAAGGAAAACTTGTCTGTGGCTCCAACTTGCTATTTGGCCTGCTGTACTCATTACATCTTGCTCCTTTAATGCTTCTGATGGAAATTAAAAGTGGAACTTGAATGGGACATCAGTGGAACAATGCATGTCAGAATTATATTGGGCCATGATGCATGATTTCCTTTAAAAAACTATAGGTTCTGTATATAATGGGAGGACACCCAGATGAACACAAAGTTCTGAAATGTGACAGAAAAATGATCATAATGGTGCATTATTGCAGAATTTAGGAGGATATTATGCATTCCACCAACATGGAATTGGCCCTGTTCCAGTTCAAGCACCTAATTTGTAACCATTCTGAGCATTTCCGCCAAAGAGAAACTGGTTTGGAACCTGAAAAGTTGGTTCACTACTGGAACCAAAACATAGCAGGTTCTCCTTGGAAACCAAAGTGGGGGTGTCATATTCTACTGATTGTCACGTATTGTGCAACTCCCTCTGGTTCACTAGATAGCACCAAGGTTATGAGGACCTTGGAACCGGTTCAAAAACCAGAGCTTATGTTTTTGGAGAGGGGCCCACAGAGTGACATCACTGTCTGGATCCTGATGGAGACGTTCTAGAGGGATGATGTAGAGGTCATGAGCTGGTGACTGCAAGGAATAGAAAGAGCTGATTGTGTGTAAGAACAGTAGACGTGATTAAATCACAGCCACTTAGTGTGTGCATGCATTCATCTCTCTGAGCCACGTACAGTTTATAGTCTTAACTGTTAGTGTAAATGTACATGTGATCTATGCCACTAACTAACCACTAACCACGCAGAGCTCAGCTGTTCTGAAAGACACATAAGTTCCCCAGAAATCCTCATTTGGGAGGATTTTTTTCTGTATAAATTTATATTTTCCAGTATATAAATAAATAATAGGCTAAAGTGAATCACTTAACTTTACGTGAGCATAACAATTCCCAGTAATTTCTTTCTAATAAACAAAATGCTGTCGAGTATGGCTGTGGCCATAGTGTCCAAGGGGGCGCACGCAACAAGGACGCTGCAGCCTGATGCATGTTCTTCACTGTTTGTTGTCTTTTGAGTGAATGTATGTTGTATGATGGTGTTTTTGCATTGCGATGTTGCCTCTGTGATGTTTCATTCTGGTATTTTGAGCGTTCTGTCTAGAGTAGATGTTGGAAACGTTATCTTGCTATGTTTTCAGTAAGGCCAACATTTGAGCCTAATAGGACTGGACGATTATGGCAAAAATAATAATCATGATTATTTTGATTGATATTGAAATCATGATTAATAATCACGATTATTCATTAATTTGAAAACATGAGTATTTATTGAACCACCAAAAACTCAACTTTAAATATAACTTAAAAGAACAACCGGAAATAAATTAGTAACAAGTAAACAACAACAAGTAAAGTAATAATAATAATAATAATCATAATAATAATAAATTAAAATAACAATAGCAATATGTAAAAACAATCAATTAAAATGAATAGCTACAACCTACATGCACTCATGGCAAAACTTGCAAAATTTGCAACATGCAAAAGACACTAATAACAGCCAAAAAAAATCTTTGAAGGTTTTTTCAAAAACCTTTTTTAAATACAAAAATTGATAGGCCACATAGTCCTATACTCCCTCAGTCCAGCTCCCTGCAATCTGCCTCCTACAAACTCAAGTTTTTGGTTAGGAACACCAGACTGTTCACTTGGTCTGGCTTTAATGATGACTGAAGGCAGGAGACAACATTTCCACCTGTGCTAAAAACCCGCTCTGATGCAGCACGTAAGACTGGTGCATTCACCGTGCTTTTACAGCTCAGGAATTTGCATGCACACAGCACATTAATGTCTTCGATTACAATGTTTTTATGATCGTGAGAAGCTGAAATCGAAATCAAAATCAAAATTCAATATAATAATAATTGTTCCATTTCTTTCTTGTCCTAGGCTTCTCTGTGTGAACTGAAATGTATATTTTTTCACATTGCAGCATGTACATATACAGTAACCTCCCTCCTCTGAGCCCACCCCCTGAAAAATAGTGACCCCTGAAAGTGACAATTCAATCACTGCCACCATTTACTCCTGTGATAACAGCAGCTGAAGTGAAATGTTCTGCCATTTTTCTTCACATAATTCAACAGGAAGTGGTGTCCCCGTGATTCCAACTCATGTTGAAAAAAACATAATATACTGGTGTGTTAATCTGATCCCTGATCAGTTCAACCACTGAGTGGCCATGATGGTGACACCTGTCTACTTCATCCATCACTTTGATTCAGTACATCAGAATGTATTTGTGTTAGCTGATGGTGCCAGGTGCTGAAAACCAAATTACTGCAGACTCCAGAATGATCATTTTATGAGAAAAAGCACTGAGCAATCAGATCCAGATGCTGCACACCTGGCACTAAGCCTGAAATGGAGATGAATCTGTGCTGAGTGTCTGTGCTGCCGTTCACATCCATCCATCCATGTGTTCATCAAACTGACTACAGTGGGCTCTGACTTCAGGTTGTCAAAAGTATCGATACTTCAATACTTTTCAGTACCATATTGTTTAAAACAACACAATAGTGACATTAGATGTATCGAAAGTGCCCAAGCTATAAAAAAGGAAAGAAGCGCTCATTCAAGACCTCAGTTCAATTTAGTGTTAATTGTCCTGCCTGAACTTTGGCTTGCAGCAAAACCAGACGGACAGTCATGAATGATTTGATCTGAACACACTCAGGATGCATTTGAGATCTGATCACTCAGACCACATTCAGAGGTGGCCCAGGCCGTATGTGAACACATTCTTACAGCAGTGTGAACGCAAACGCCTACTTAAGTGATGTCCTTAGTCCATCATTTGTTTTACTATAATTTAAATTATGCAAGGGCCTGTAGTTGTTTGTGAACACTCAAGTAACCCCAGACTCCATTAAAAAATTGCCCTATTTTGTGAGTTATTGACTGAGGAAGAACTTTACAAACTTTGAGACTGCTGTCTTTGACAAATTCTTAATTATTTGGATCTTCTTGTAAATTCGGCAAATGTTATACATTTTGTTATTTCTTAGTGGAAAAAATATTGTGCCTTCTCATAAATTCGGCATTAACTGAGTTGTGACTGCGAGAAGAAGCGGTGTGATGTATGTGCTAAATTGTGTAAATCTGGGGAGCACGGCAGGGTGATGTAGGAAGGGGATGAATATTACACCGGGAGGGGGAGAGGTGCTGAGGAGACAGAAATATATCATTGTGCCCTTTTTAATTATCTCTGATTTCTATAAATATGCTTGTGGATGCATTATTCTGTTGTGTTAACCTATGAAAAATATGGCAAATTTGAAGGACAAATATATATGTGGTTATCAGAACATTTAGTGCTTCAGTAAGCTCCACATAACTGTCTATAGCAGCTTAATGGCACAAAATTCTGCACTGCAGCTTTTTCAACAAAAGTATATTTTCCTGCCGCAGACCTGAATACTGCATAAATAATGAAATAATTGCAAATGTCAAGAGGGTAGCAGCAGAGTGTGTTTCTGAACAGCCTGATTTTGTTGCTCTGCAGACCCACGGCGAGCTGCTCCTGTGGCTTATTGGCTTTATTTTTCTGCATGGCTGAAAAGGACACATATGTCACTCAGCAGCAGAAAGTCTGCAGCACGAATACAACACAGACAAGTCGACATTAATCTTTATTATTGCACATTAGCTTGTATTTTTGGGATGAAGACACACTGGGCAACATCAGTAACATACGACACACACATTCTGACATAATAACTTCCAGATAATTTTCCGCTGCAGTGCTTTGGTGTTTTGAAACCAATAAAATGATCAAATTCACAGAATGTAGACAACAGGACACCAGAAAGACACAACAGCAGCAAAACAAGAATCCTCGAGACAGAACATATGCCACACAGAGCAACAGGAAATAACAATAACACAGCAACAACAAACACCATATCGGCACAAATATGGTCTGTAATTTTCATGAATTTTACATGAAGTTTGGTCCAACTGGGCTGCAAAGTTGTGAAATTCAATTACAACACCTGCTGACCTGAAGTCTGTGTATTTGGTGTCTGACATTACAATCCCATCAGCAAATAGATCCATATTCATTTTAAGTTTTCTCCCAATGAGTAAACTGTTGTAAAGCTGGGATTTCAGATGTACAATTGTTGGAATGAGCAGTGTTCCAAAATAAGTTATTTAATTTAGGCTGCACAGTTAATAGCAATATTAACATGGCAACATGGCCAAGTGCAATAGCCAAAGAAAGTACAAACACCATTGCTGCAGTACTGTAGTGCTGCAGAGATGCTCTGGTCTACAAATCTTGTTCTCCAAATGTAAGAAAACATCCCCAACAAATTTTGCATTATCATGATTTTAATACTTTTTTTTTTTTTTTCAGCAAAACTTCAAACGGTGACGCAAAAATGCTCATTCCTACTAATCATATTGCATATTACAATTTCACTCAAAATAATCACAATATGACTTTTTTTTTACCATATCGTGCAGCACAAATTAAAAATTTTCATTAATAAAATAGAATGATCTAATTTAAATCAAAACTGAGTTTAAAAAAAATCAAAATAGCTTATGTCAAGTAAAATGAAATAAAATATAAAATAAGGAAAAGAGAAAAAAAAGGAAGCAGGTTCTCTCGAAATCACAACTGTGAACTCTTACTGTAAATAGTATAAGACATACATTTTGAAAAGTCATGAAATAAAACAACAAACAAACAAACAAACAAACAAACACAATGGAAATAAATGAACACAGCAACACAAAATAAATGCATATATTATTAATTTATTGCATTATTATTGCAGATCAAAGGAGCTGTCTTGGACCGTTACTATTCTCACTATACTGTACTGCCACTGAGTGACATCAATAGGGAGCACAATGTATGTTTACATACATACATAGTTAGGCAGATGACACGCAATTGTGCATCTCTGCTGAATCAAATGACGCTGCAGCTATAAACTCCATCACTGCCTGTCTGTTGGCAATAAATAAATGGATGAACAGTATTTTTTTTTTTTTAAAGTTAAATTAGGACAAAACTGAAATCCTTACTAGTTGGCCCTAAAACAAAAAGAGAAATGCTTTTTAATAATCTGGTTAGATCTAGTCTCAGATCTAAGCTGCATTTCTTGTATGAAAGGCATTATACAAATAAAGTTATTGTTATTAGTGTTGCACGGCATGTAGAGAATGAGAGAAACAGTAATGTAGGAAAACTGTAGAGGTGAGAACATTCTATAGGTATTTTGAGAGAGATTCATTTCCCAAGTGGATGCAGTGTGGCTGTTCAATATCCATGTTTTCTGCTATATTTTATTGACCAGTGACCTGTATTTATTGCTCCGGGTGTGGGCTCCTCTGATGTGCACAGTGGAGGAAAATCAGGGCTTTGCTGCAGGGAGAGATCTGATTGGTTCCATGAAACACATTCAGTGCGGGAGTTTGCAGTTGTTGTGAGCACTGAGCTTCTGACGGGACTGCCGTGTTTGAGCCTTGATCGTTGTTACCACAGATGGATAACAAAGCACTGGGGTCAAACCGGTCAATAATCGGTCAGTTATTCTTGCAGTGTTAAACACAGTTATCTCAAATGGGTATTGATGGGAACTGATGCACATCAGTAAAGCAAAGACTGAAGAAATCTGGAGTTGTGGACTTTGGCAACACTCTCTCTCATTTGAATGAGTTAATTCATGCTCACAGAGTAATCTGTGCTCTGGAACAACTTAATTTGCACAAACAAGTTGATAATTCATGCACACAACTGTTTCATACTAAAATGAACTCATTTGTATGTAGAAATGAGTCATTCTGATTTTAAATGAATTAAATTAGGTTCTCAAATTAATTAATTCATCCCTACAAATTAAAACTTTTTTGCTTTCAAAATAAGATTGGTTTATTTTTCAAATCATTTAATTTGTACACACAAATTATGAATGCTGAATTACTGTGCAGGATTACAGACGAGCACCAAGAGTGTTAGCAACAAGCTAGCAGCTGTTTTGCTTCATATCAATTAAAGCAGAAATCTCTAATATATTTACTGTAATAAATCATAAAATGATCACAAATATGTCATCAGAGATCAAGGAAACATTTCCTTTCTGGTTTTGAATAACTGTTTTGTATGTCCGTTTCACATTAATTAGATTCAAATTAATGCAGAATGTTCGCCAGATGAGTCAGTGTCTGTTTCCAGAGTTGTATGAAATCATTAATAATCTTGTAGAAGGCATAGATGTTTATAACTGTTAAATTGAGCAAAATGTTAATGGAGTTTGGCAGACAGTGAGACAGATCAGTGATCAACTTACAATGAAGGACTCGTTGTAGCTTGTTATTGTCAATTTAAGATGTTGCGAGCATCCTGAGCTCCTGCAGTGCTTCTGCAGCCTATCTGTCTCAGATCTGTCTGGGGAGGAGTGGGTGGGGGAAACAACTCGCTTCAACAATAGACATTTTAAACAGAATTAAAACCTATTTAATATACAATCTAAGGCTCCAACTCGCTATTTGGACTGTTGTACTCATTTTTGCACACTCAAATAGTTACATATTGCTCCTTTAAAACAGGAAAACAGGGCAAGCATTTTGTTCTCGAGCGAATGCATTAAGCATCTGTAGAAATCTGCTGTAGAAGAGGCAAACATAATATTTTCTTCCCTGACAAGTAACGCCTCAGTTAACCAGAATGCAATGCACACTCAACCAATGTTGAGTTTGGAGTTGGACGTGTCACAGACATGCCCCAATATTCACAGCCTACCAAATTTGTGACAAAATGCTCCCTGGAAAATATACAGAATGTGTTTGTCTCTCCGTGTGTGTGTGCATATGTGTGTGTGTGTCAGTGCCAGCTAACTTGACAGCCCAACCATAGAGGACTGACAGGGCCAGGTCTTTTGCTTACAGTCCATCCCCAGAGGGTCAACAGTACACTGCATGAAGTGTGGCATGTCCCTGCTTAGCTGGTGACCCATTTCCTCAGAGCTGCCGGGGTCAGCTGCCGTGCAAAGAAAAGCAGCTCTGAGAGGCATTCAGGTCCGTATGATTCATCAGGTCCTCTGCTCTCAGCTTTCATCACCAGAGGTGGTAAAAGTCCACACATTCTTTACTCAAGCAGAGGTACAAACACACACAAAAAAAAAAAAAAAGAAAAAAAAAAAAGGACTCTGGTGAATGTAAAAGTACTGATTCAACTTCTTTACTAAAGTGAAAGTGAATAAGTACAGGCTCTGAAATTCACTCAAAGTATAAAGTAAAAAAGACATTTCTACCAGCTGTTTCTCGCCAAAGCTAAATGAGGCTCACCTTTTCTCCTTGGCCCTGTTTCATCTTCTTAGGTATTTTTTGTCTCGTTACACCTTTTATGTTGTTTTTGTCTTGTTACGTCTTATGTCTTGTTGCATCTTGTTACATCTTTTACATAGTTTTGTCTTGTTATGTCTTGTTATATCATTTTTGTCTTGTTTCACCTTTTACTTCACATTGTTTTTGCCTCGGTATGTCTTTTACATTGTTTTTGTTTTTTTTGTTGTCTTGTTACCTTGTTTTTGTTTTGTTTTGTCTTTTATGTCATTTTTGTCTCGTTACATTGTTTTCATCTTGTTCGTCTTGTTTCGCCCTTTTCATCTTGTTTTGCGTCTTTTACGTGGTTTTTGTCTTGTTATATCTTGTTAAATCGTTTTTGTCCTGTTTCATCTTTTACATCATTTTTGGCTCTGTATGTCTCGTATGTTGTTTTGCTCTTATTATGTCTTGTTATATTGTTTTGTGTCATCTTTTACATCATTTTCGTATTGTTGTGTGTGATATGCACTGATGGATGCACCAAATCATTGTCTTTTCTATGTGTTATTGGCCCATCCATTTAAGTTGAAATTATTTATGTTGGAAAGGCGACGCACAACGATGCTAAATAAAAATAATCAGTAATTCCCCTAAAATGCATTAAAACTAAAGCACTGTTCTGAAAACGTAAGGAGTAGAAAGAATAAATATGTGTTAAAATGTGGCAGGTAAAAGTAAAAAGTTGTCAGAAAAATAATACAGAGCTAAAAACCTGAAAACTCTACTCAAGTAGAGTAATTAAGTATTTTTACTTCATTACTTCCCACTTCTCTTCATCACCAAGACGTGATTTTTCCAGGCTGATGTCTTTGCAGCTTCTACCTTAAAGTCCTCCGACCCAAACTAGAAGTGCAGTATCAAAAAGGGAAAATGTTTCTTGCATACATTTTGCACAGATAGGTGGAGTTCTTCTCTTTCTGTATCCTCTTTTATCCTTTAAACATTTGTGATGATAAGTGGTTATTTTACTTGACTGCAGGTATTTTGTGCTAGAATTCAGGCAGGCAAAGATTGCAAAACTGAAAAGTATACTTGTCTTTTTCCCACAGGAATAAACCAGCCTACTGTATATTTTTTTGTGTAATGATGGTATAAACAGCCAGGCACTGTCAGGCTCAGCTTTGAACCCTCCGGTAGCTGATGCAACACTGTATGCAACGGGACAGGACAGAACCTCGGTATTTGCAATTCCATGGTCAGTCCAAAACTTGAGAAAAATCCACTGAGAAGTAACCAGTAAGCCCCTCCAGGCAGCTGGAGGGTATGAAAGTGTGTGAATGAATGTGTGTGAATGATGGATGTAGAAACGGCTGCAGGTGTTTGAAGTGGGCTGGAACAGTTGCTGTGTTTACCTAAAGCCCAAACCCACCAATTTAGTCGCAGCTGGAGACTGATGCTGCCTTCAGACGCAATTAGAAACCATCTGCTAAGTCCCAGGGTGGGTGGAGGGCTGTCAATCACAGCACTGTGTGTGTGTCTGTGTGTATTGTGAAGCAAATATTGACAGAAAAAAGAAAACTGAAGTAAGAAAATGTGAGTAATTAAAAGTTTGGGTTTAGAACTAATAACGGCAAGCATGCCTAAAAGCATGTAATTAAAAAGACTCAAGTTCGCGCCAAAATTATACCGTGCTAACACATTAATCAGTACAAAACACAGAAGTGCAGAAATTATATTGCAGTAAATTAACTTCGGGCACCACTCTTCGAAAACAACTATTTAATTCAGTCTCAGTTCTGGAGGTTGCTACTAAGTTCTTGATTTGATTAAATTAATCATAATACCTCATAAACACAAATCATAACCTGTCTGATTGTCTTGAACTTGCGTTTCTCAGCCCGCTGGACTCTGATGTAGTGATGTTACCATGTTCCCAGCTCTCAGCTATTACTTTGATGATTACAGTGTTATTGTAAATGCTGAAGACTAGTAAAATAAGACCCAAGTTGTAGTCAACTTTTCCTTTAACATTAACCTTGCTAACTTGGTAACTAACATGTCTAAGGTGTCCTGGTTGCAGTTGCACTTCCAACAGTTGGACTATCCTTGACAACACAACTGATTTTAGCCACTTAACAAACAGCAAAATGAATAAAAATCCATGAGACTGATGAAATACACCGACGAAAGTTCAAGGTTATAGAGCAGAGTTCAACTTGGGTTTACCTGATTGTTTTTGTAAGTTTCTTTACTCTATCCTGTGTTCCTGGTACAAGAGTAATGTACAAAACACTGCTTTCTTCTTTGTGATGTTAGTGGAACCACTATAAGAAATTGAACCTCAGCTGGGAGAACCAGTTGCATTACATGACATTAAAATACACCATTAAATATGCTGAACTACTTCAGATGTTACGTTTAGAAACATTTAGAGATAGAGAACTTTTTTTAATGGGCTGAAGTGCAGGTAACCTGACAAGCCAGACGATTTGTTACACAGAACAACCTGGAAAGTCGTCCTCAGAAATTGTTTGGAAAAGGGCAGGCACTTTCAAAACAAAACAAAACAAAAAAAAACTTGGCAGGTGGTTGAATGACCCATCTGTCTATTACGTCTAACACAGGCTAACTGCAACCAATCAGATCAGACTATTGCTACAGCGAGTTAGGAGAAGCGTGAAAACACCCTTTGCATCAAGAAAAGCCTTCAATGTAATGCTATCACAGTATCTACCCTAACGTTTAACTGTTGTCACACTGAAAACCACACACATACCTGCCAGTAGTCCCTCCAAGGACATACCGCTTTTGGTCTGGACACAAATGGATAACTTGGCAAGATGAATTCCTGCATGATGTGCAAATCCAGCTGCCTACCAAGTTAAAGGTGCAGCCTGAACAGATGGGTTTCCAGTTCTGAGGGAGGATGTGTAGATCAGCAAACAGTTGTGATTTTGCTCCTCATGTAGTGAGGGAGTAGCAAGCTGACTGATAGTCCCAGAGCATAGTGGACAGGCTGGAGTGTATGGTTGGACCATTTCCTGGATATAATAGTGTCTTAATTTGGATTTGAGTAGCCACTGGTAACCAGTGCAGGGTGTGGAGGAGTGGTGTAGTGTAGGAGAACTTAGCAAATTGAAGACCAGCCAGGCTGCTGCAGAGGTCAGATGGCACATGCATGCCTAGACCAGAACCTGCACCACCTCCTGGGTGAGGGGTGGATGTCTCTCTCTGATTGTGTGGAGAATGAAATTGTAGCACTGATATTGACAGTGAAGGATTTGTTCCTTGCAGTCTGAGTTGGGGGGCACCACTGAGTTCTCAGTGGTATTGGAGAGGTCATGGATGGGCGATGCCTTTCCTGGAAGGAAGAGTAGCTCAGTCTTGAGGAGGTGGAGCTTCATGTTGTGGTAAAACATCCACTGAGGGATGTGATGTCTGATGAAAAGTGTAGTATTAGTTGAGTGTCATCTGCATAGATGTGTTAGTAAAAGGTATGTGAGTGAATAACACAGCCAAATGACTTGGTATGAAGGAAAAGAGGAAGGGACCTGGACACAAATTCTCTCTAACTTACCCTGTAGGTGCAGTCCTTGAGGTAGAATGTTAAGGGGGAGAGTGCAGAGACTCTCAGTTCTTGGAGAGTGGAGAAGAGAATCTGGTGGAGAAACGCTGCTGTGGCAGTGTGGATTTCCTCTGCGCCGGCAAGGATGGCAGTCTCCATTGACCGGTGGGTTGAGAAAATTGAGCGAAGACAATGCTCAAGTGGTTTAGAAAGAAAGAAATGGAAGAAGAGAAACAAGTCTGTAAGTCTTTACATCGGAAGTGTCGAGGGTGGATTTCTTTAGTGGAACAAAACAGTTGATAAAGAGGAAAGGAATGAGGTCAGGATCAATAAATTGAAGATGTGAGAGCGGATTGGTACCTCTTTGGGAGAGAGGGGTGAGAAGGAAGTTAGAATAGGAGAGGTAGAGGTGGTGGATAATGGACGGGTGGTGTCAGCGGGTGGGTGAAAAAATGAGGTAGGTACGTCCTCTATCTTTATTATGAAGCAGTTAACAAAGTTGCTCGGTAGTAGAGGGGACACTATGCGTGGAGGAAGATTGTTTTTTTGAGCTTTTATCCGCAGATAAGGAGAAGAAAAGAGAAAGAGAAGAGAAGGGTGGATCACAAGGAGACAGACAAGCACAGAGCTGCAGGGGATAGACGGGCCTACTGAGAGGTACAAGGTCAGAGAAGACAGCAAAGTAGAGAGGACAGTGTCTGTGGCAGAATCAGCAGGCATGACTGAGACTGCAGTATTTAACAAACTAACACAGACATGCAAAAACAGGGATTGTGTTCATCTTGGTAGTCTTGTGATGATCATTAACTGGAGCTGAGAAAAAACACTGTCTTTCATTTATAATCACATTACTGGATGTAGAACATAGAGCCTGAAAATGAAGGCTTCATTTGCAGTTGTCTGTTTTCATGCTTATTGCGCCTCTGATTACCATAGTAAACATGATTTAATCATGACGAGCTGGAATTCTTAATTATGTCTGTGTTTTGTGCTTTTCTCTGTCTATTTTATGTCTCCTGTTAGAGTAATGTTTCATAAAAACTACCAGATGTTATAGGAAAATACAGAGCTTTTAAAAAAAAAAAAAAAAAAAAGTATACATTTGTGGGCTGTTTTGAACCTTCTAGACCCCAAAGTGCCTGTTCTATATTTCACTGTAGCACCCGGGAACACCTGTCATTTAAAAATCATCCCCAGTGTATTAAAATGTGGAAAAAAAAAGTCCTGAGCTTTTGTTGTAGATAATTTGGAGAGCCAGATATATTCATCCTTCTTCCCCTGGCTTTCACTGCCAGAGACAGACACTGTTGTCTGGGGGAAGTCGTGACAAAGAGACAGAAAGGACGACTAACTGAGTTGCGACTTTTCCACATATAAATTCATCGAATTTTGCTCATGTAAGTTGACAGAAACAATAGCTACAACACCATCATGGAAGGCGTCAAAGTGGGTTTTTTGTTCAAAATCACTAAACAACAGGACCCACTCAGCTCTCCCTGCTGGAGATGGATGCTGTCTTCCAGGGGTAAGGGTGATGAGGAGTCGGTGGGGAAGACTTTTCTGCATGTAAATTCAACGATTTTTCATATAAGTTGCCAAAACAGGCCAGCAAGACACTTGTGGAAAACTGCAAAGACATTGTGAGGTTTTTTTTTTGTTAAAAATCACATCAGCATAATCACCATCAGTAAACAGCAGGATCTACTCGGCTCTCCCTGGTGGCTGTTTTCCGGGGTGAAGTGCAACAAAGAGTCAGTGGGGATGACTGACTGGGCTGCAGTCAAAGTTTTCAAAATCACATCACATAATCACCATCAGTAAACAGAGTCAACTTTTTCACGCGTAAATCCAAACATTTTTCTCATATAAGTTACCAAAAACACTACCTACAAGAACTTGTGGAAAATGACAAAGAAATTGTGAGTTTTTTGTTTGAAATAACATCACATAATCACCATCAATGAACAGCGGGACCTACTTGGCTCTCACTATGGGAAATGGATGTTGTTTTCCGGCGGGAAGGGCAATTGAAGAGACGACTGATAGGGTTGCAACTTTTCAACATATGAATTCAGTGATTTTTCTCCTATAAGTTGCCAAAAACATGACCTACAACACCATAGTGGAAAGTGACAAAGACATTGTGAGTTTTTTGTTCAAAATCCCATCACATAATCACCATCGGTAAACAGCTGGACCTACTGAGCTCTCCCTGGTGGCTGTTTTCCAGGGTGAAGTGCGATGAAGTGTTGACAGGGACGACTGATTGGTTTCAGTTTAACTTTATTGTCCCAAATGGGAAACTTGTTTTGGGTTGCAACTTTTCCACATATCAATTAAACAATTTTTCTCATATAAGTTACCAAAAACACTAACCACAAGAAACTTATGGAAAATGACAAAGACGGTATGAGTTCTTTTGTTCAAAACCACATCACATAATCACCATCAGTACACCCCATAACCTACTCAGCTCTTGCTAGTGGCTGTTTTCTGCGGTGAAACACACTGAAGTGTTGGTAAGGATGACTGATTGGGTTGCAACTTTTCAACGTATAAATTCAACCATTTTTCTCATACAAGTTGCCAAAAACACAACCTATTGCCACATTACTGTTGTTTGTTCTCATAACATAGTTGTGTGGGTTAAAGTGTGGAACATTTGTCTTTTACTTTACTGTTGTCAGACACTGAATGTTGACTCAGGAAGCAAACAGAGAGAAATGTTGTGTATCACATTTGTTATAAAATTGACCTGAAGTTACTTTCTCTTCTTTTAGGCAGAGTGAGATTCATTCCATCAATCCATCATCTAGAATTCTGCTGGGGTCTAGAGGGTTGAAGATTTAAATATTCAATAGGTGCCAACAGGGTTTGAGCTGAGAGCCTCAGACAGGGTAGGAAAGTTAGAAAATACACATAGATTTTGTTGGTTTGAGACTTTTAATTCAATTTGCTGAAATTAAGAAAACTATAGAATAATGGCAGCCTTATCCTTTAATGAAGCAGATGTAATTGGAGTGTCACTGTGAGGAACCACTTAAACAGGTGCTGCTTAGCTGTCAAGACTGTGGTTATGGTTCCAGTTTGAATTTTTATAAGTTTACCACAAATATTCTGAAAAACTGCAAAACTAATGAGTGTAAAACCAACTCTGAAAATCTGGACCTCCAGAGGAGACTTTGGAGGAGAGTTTGGGGAGCAGCAGCATCCTTCCTGAGGCTGTTTGGAGGAAAAGTTCAGGTTGTATTTTCTCTCAGATGAGACACATTTTTGCCTGCTAGACTACAGCAGAGGACTGGTCCTAGAATTGTTGGGAGGTTTTTATTTATGTTAGAATGTTGCGACATCAGCAGCGAGGGGATTTGTTCATTTTGAATCAGTCTTAGATCTATTTTTCATATACCATCTCCTCAGAGAAGGTAATGTGAAGTTAGATAAAAACAGGATAAGACAGACTTTTATTAACCCTGAGGGAAAATGGTGTGCCAGAGATCGCTGCAAAATTACAGTAACACTGAATAAAAACAATAGAAAGTATTAAATATAAAGTGAAAAATAAAATATAAAGTGCATAAGGAAAAAATACTTTCCAGAGGATATACAAATGTTGATATGCTCATCACCATGAGTTATTGCAGCACATGGGAAAAGTTAGCCTTAACGACTTTCTGCCAGAACCCCTTTCTTTGACAAAGTCTTTCTGGCAGAAAGCATGCTGCCAACATGGTCTCTTTTAACCTGAAGGATGATAATTTCCTAAACCTATCCAGGTAGTTTTGTTGCTTATAACTCACCAAAGTGCGACAGAAACTGAAAATAAGCGTTTTAAGTGCTTTCACGTGTGACGTAGACCCTGCTGTCTTGGATTAATTCCTGTGTTTGACTCATTCATCCACCACAACTTGCTCCTCACATGGATTTTTGCTGTTGCTCTTCATACTAGCTCGCCTGACTTCCTAAAGCCTTTTTTCCAGAAAGCCCTGAAGACTAACTTCTCCAAATACACTTCGTATAATTTTCTCAGTTAAGCTTTACAAACAGCACACAACACAAACAGACTCTCTGCCTTTTATGCTCTGGGGTTTGCCTCTCAGGCAGCAGAGATCCTTTCTTCTTGGTGGAGGGGGCTGTTGGGAGAAGTTAGCCTTCAAGACTTTCTGCCAAAAAGCCCTTATTAATTAGGTCTAGGATTGAAAAAAATCTCAATTTGGGTTAAAAAAAAAAAAAAAAGCTAGATTTTTGTCTAAAAGGCCTTTCTACCCGAAAGCACCATAGGGTAACTCCTCCCATGTGTGTGGAGGAGCCGTATGTATGTAGCCTGCAGACAATACTTGGAGCTGAAGAATGTACCTTCAACCTGCACATTAACCTGCAGGTGAACAAATCCTATAATCTGTATGTTCATTTACTGCTAATATTCTCTTAAAAATATGATACATATTTTTCCTCTTGCCTGTAGTGCTTTTTAGCCATCTGGATTGTTTTCTAGTAGTGAGAAAGTAGTTCTGGTACATTTTACTGCAGGAAGAAGGTACTTTGCAAGGAAGTAGTTCCTACATGAATTTTTTTGGATTATCTGTGAATCAAATATCTTTTTTTATGTTGAGGTGAACTATCCCTTTAATTTGCCATACAACACAGAAAGTATGTATGATTTTCATTAAGATTCAGCTGCTATATTGTGATAAGTGAGTAGGTGAAGATGTCATATACATTCCTTCCACTCTGCAGTACCTACAAACAGAGGGGGCCAGTGCAGCTCCCTCCCTCTTTAAACGCAGTTCCTCAGCCAGACAATCTGCTTTATTCACAACCACTCAACATAATTTTCCACAAAAGACAGATGGAGCCTTAATTAAGCCATTGTCTTGGCATCAGACTCCTCGTAATGGAAAGCTGATTTCTTGAGGGAAGCCTTCCATTTATCTCTATGTGTTTCCTCTGTAGTCAAAGTGAAGAGGTCCAAGGTTAATGAGCTCATTTCCTCAGTACTGGAATTATATGGAATTGTGTTAAAATATGTAGATCTATTGATAAAAATGGAAAGAAGAGAACAAAGAACAGTTTTTGGTGTAAGTTTCTCTTCACAAAGTCACACAATGACTTTTAAGGCTGCATGAAAATGCTTACTTGATCGACTGCCAACCTGTCCAGGGTGTACGCCACCTCTTGTCCAATGCATGCTGGGACAGAGGCTCCTGCCTCCTGCGACCCTGTACAGAATAAGTGGTTTAGAGCAGTGCTTCTAACCTGGGGGTCGGGATTAATTTGAGGGGTCACCAGATGCTTAAAGGGAGAGGTAAAAGATATATATCCATTACCCATGACCTGTAACCACTTATCTTTGGAGGGTCGCTGAGGGGCTGAAGCTGTTTCCAGGAGACACTGGATGAGATCCTGAGCAGGTCACCAGTTCATCACATACCTGACACACAGAGACAAACAACAATTTACCTTCACATTCGCACCTACAGGCAATTTAGAGTTGTATGGAGGAGGTGGGGTCGGTTGTATGGATGGGTCGAAACAAGCACTTTTACCCAGGGAGCCAGGGTTCATGTCCCGCGTGAAACCAGGGGTCAGGGCTGTGACGCTGTGGATTTTTTCTGACCGTGGTGACAAAACATATTACTGTGGGATGGCGGTTTCCCGCAACTGCCTTAACAATAGCGTTTCATTTGACTTTATTGGACTTAGCCCTGAAGTAAGCTTAGCAGGAACAGCTAACGTTAAGCTAGTGCTAATGCCAGCATTATACCTTTACCTGTATGTCGGCTCCAGTGCAATCATATCCCTTTCAGAAGTTTTGTAATCCAGCCTTGAACTGCAGCGTTTTCTTGGAGACATGGTAAAATAAATCCATAGTGATAAATCCAACATCCAGGGTTTTTCTATAATTATTTATCCAATTTTCCGTCTTGAAAACACCCGTTGTCGCTGTTGTTAGCCATTCACTGGCAATCCCAAGATGCCTTGGAATGAGACCAATCAGAGGCTGTGCTCCTTACATGTCAACCAATCGAGGCTGTGTTCCTGACTTGTGTGTGACAGTACTGATCCTTAGGTGTATTAATAGATCAACATGCTGATCTCAACATGAGATTGCCCCTTCAAAATAAAAGTCTGAAAGGTTAAAATTTAATTAGCTTAATCCTGTGGTAGGCATCACATGACCACGGTATTGCATTGTTATCATCACGCCCTAATCACGTGACTTATGTAATGTAACATATTTGTTTCAACTGAAACCATGATCTGAGAGCGGTATTTGGCTATATACTGTATGTGGCATACTGACCACCATCTACTTTATGTAATACACTGACTATGGATAAGTACCTCACACAACCCCACTTCAAAAAATATGAACTATCCCTTTAAGCTATAATGGGCCTAAAAGCTTAAGAAGCACTGGTTTGCAGGATAGATGAATGATTAGATGAATTAAGTGAATCCAGACAGCAATTTTCCTTCTAATATGCATTTAAAAATAAGGAAATGAAGATCTGGTGTCTTCATGCTATCGTAACATTTATCAGCTCTGACACTCTCCACCACATGAAGTGAGTTGTGTTTGTGCCTTTTCACAGTGCAGATGTTTGTGCTAATGTGTGCTCTTTCTGCATATGTTTGTAATGGATCAGTAGACAGCTCGCATGGATACATCAAAATATTCTCTATCATTATGAGTGTGTGTGTGTGTGTGTGTGTGTGTGTGTGTGTGTGTGTGTGTGTGTGTGTGTGTGTGGACGTGTATTACTTATTGTTGTGGGGACACAAATCTGTTTACACACTCACATTGTGGGGTCTTGCCTACTTTATGGGGACAAATTGCAAGTCCCCATGAGGTAAATCATTAAATTTTAGGGTGAAGACTTGAGTCAGGGTTAGGGTAAGGTTAGGTTTAGGATAAGGTCAGGGTTAGGGTTAGGTTTAGGCAGGGACTTGTGATGGGTAGGGTCAGGATAAGTCTGCAGGAAATGAATGTAAGTCAATGCAATGTCCCCAGAAGTGATGAAAACACTACATGTGTGTGTGTGTGTGTGTGTGTGTGTGTGCGTGCACACACTTAAATACACCCCCATCCCCAAAGGATGGCTCTCCTTACATTGACTCTCATTATCTATCCAAAGCAATTAGCACCAATAGCACCTCTGGCATGAACGTTGCCATTTACCAACTGCCACACGCTAGGCTAATGAATAAAATAGCACATTGTAATGGCAAAATATCCTTATGTGCATAATATGGAGCTGGTGGTGGAGAGGTGTGAGCTGATACTGAGGCAACAGGGAGGGATAATGAAGATGATATCATGCAATATTGAAGAGTGTGTTGAATGAGGGAGAGCGTGACTGTGGCATAACCTACAGGACATACAACATCAGTGTCCCCGGGGAGGTCTCACCAGAGGAGCATGTTATGTTGTGTTTGTGTATCGTGTGTGAGTGTGTGGAACAAGCGCTGGAATGTGTTAAACAATAATTATCAGTATTCAACCGGGATTAACACTACAACGGCCAAGATGGTTATTTTGACTGTTTTTAAATGTATATGTGCAATGACTTTGTTGATTTAAAAAAATACAATACTGCTGGTCCCTGACTGTTCCTAAAAGTGTCTGTATTTTATGTCACTGTAAATCTTTCCTATAATATAAATTGCACAAAAGGCAAATGATCTGATCAAATCTGACCATTTTTACTGTTTTTAGCCATGGGCGGTCATTTTGACTGCACAGAAATTGCCGCTGTTATTTTTGTGTTTTTTACACAGTTGAGATGCATTTTGGTTGCTTAGCAACTATCATAGTCTCTGTCAATGTGACTTCAGAGTGGTCTTAAAGTTCAATCAATTAGCTTACATTAAAATACAAATAATGAGACTAAGTGGTCCTTACAGCAGAATGATTTGCTTTGTTTTATTTTTATACCTGTATTTTTATACCAGCCTTTTCACATAGGCCATTATTATTTTTTGTATTTTATTTTATTTTTTGTTTTTTAAAATTGTAAATATTATTTTTTAATTAGCCAATTATTTTTATAGTTAATTTACCCAAAATAAATATTAAAAAATTAACTCAAGAATATTTCAACATTTTATTCAATTATTATGCTGAAAAAGAGACACATAAAGTATATTAGAGTAATGATAGTGGTATTTTTCAAAATTTCCACCCTTTTTAATAGCTCTTATTTGTCAGATGCCTCATCAGAAATTATGGGATAAAAAGGCGACAAAATCCAGAATGTAAAGTTTGTATTGACATACAGCTTGTCTTTATGTATTATACTGATGCTGAATTGACAAGAAGACCGTCAACATATAATGCCCTTTATCTTGTGTTTCTTGAGTTTGTGCTTTTACAGACACATGAGGAATTGTTAATATGTAATATTCAATAAAGGGAGTTTGGTGTAATATTTTCCATGGAAAGCTCAGGAGCTTTAGTTCAATTTAAACTGATAAAACTATATATTTTTGGATGTTTTATAGCCATTCCCTGTCACTAATCATCCCCACTTTTAACTGTAACTAGGTGCCCATGACGCACATGATGCAAATTGACATATTTCTCTAATCGCTGAGGTCGATTACATTGATCAATCACCCCAACCCTAATCCAACGTGTAAGATTGACTGGCAGAATATAGCAGAAATGGTTGTATGGTTAGGTTTAGGCACCACAAAATACTTGGTTAGGTTCAGGAAAAGATCATGGTTCGGGTTAAAATAACTATGTGACATGACTAAGTGTTTGTCGCAGAAATGTGCTCCTCTTCGAGTGGAAAACAGTTTAACTGAGATAAGACACACTTTATTCCAATGAGATTCTTTCAGATGGTTGATCGGCTCTTTGAGACCTCAGCTTTTAAACACTCACAGCCCTGAAGCCATTCAGCTGAGTAAAATATTCCTTCATAGTTGGATGACATTGATGCTTTGATATGCTGAGTTTAATAAAAGATCCATGTCAACCTCAGGTATCAGCAAACCAATAATTATATCAGCCTCTGTGTACGGCATCTGTGAATTCCTCCCTTCTGCCAATGGAAAAGGAAACTTGAGCATCTATTTTTTCCATCAGTCACACATGATTAATCTTCTCTCTGAGCGAAAGTGCATCTCAGTCTTTTTCTGCTATAGTGGTGTGTGCAGCGGACCAGATCAGTATTACCAGTGTGTGTTCAAACTCCTCAGTCGGCTCTCCCCTCTACACTCGCTGCTGCTTTTTTTTTTTTTTTTTTTTTTTGTATTTCTAGCATTCGTGTCCCCCCTCCAGGCCGTGATTGTCATGTTATTAAAAATGTGAGAGCCTTTATATGCTAAAACCTCAACTCACTTAACCAAACTCATTATGCTCTCAAATTGGCCGTTGGAATATCAAATAGTGGCTCACCTTGCATTAATGTCACAACCGATGACAAATAGAAGAGGGAGTTAAGTGGGTTGACTGCAGTGAAATCGGGCTGATTTTTTTGCTGCTGCATTTAGCCTGACTCTCCATCACCACAGCTTACGGTTGTCTGTGATATCTTAAGCTGTCAGTAAATTGTATGTTATAAATGTGTGCCTGATTCATATATTTGTGTAGGGTGAGCTGAGGTGGCTTAGGGACTTGTGATGTACCTACAAAGCCTGTGTTTTTGTTTTTTGTTTTGTTTTTTTAGACGGGATTTATGTTCTTTGGCGTTTTGCAATGGGGCTACACTGTGTGTGTGTAGGTATGACTTAAGCTATTTTCAGGCGCACATTTCAGACTCAAGAGCAGTTAAGTAGGGACGGCTGGAACAATTGGGACAAAAGCCGTGTCCCCAAGTTTCTGTCAGTGAGGGTTAGATTAAGGTTAGGGCAGTGGTTCCCAAACTTTTTCAGGCATGACCCCCTTTCAGAAGCTGAAAAAAGTTTGCGCCCACCCCACCCCAGAACAGCAGGGTTCAGACTACACAGTGGCTTTCGGGGGAACCCTTTTTTTCCAGTGCATGACGCTACTAAAACATGTCACATGCACATGCATACATGGAAGTTTGCAGCAGCGCAGTCACTTACAGGATTACTGCGAAAACCTTTCTACTGTTACTACTACAGACAGTTTATACTGTCAGTAACATTTAAGAGATCACTACATAACAACAACATTAGGCTACTGTTTCAAAATCAAAGAATAATCAGAGCAAAAAATTACAATAAAGCTGAACATTTGTTAAACATTGTGTAGCAAACTTGTGTTTTTTTAATGACAAATAAAGAGACTTCTTGTGCTGTTTAAGGAAAATAACAAAAAGAAAATATAAGAAAGGAAAATACTTTAGAGCTCCCTGTAAATGTCTCAAAGTAAACTTTCAGGGGACCTCATGTCCTTTTTAGGGGACCCAAGCTCACCTTAGCTCCCCCATAATCTTTATCTGCTAAATACCACACTATCTTCACCAGCTAGCTGCTAACTGCCTGCTGCTGCTGCTGGAAACCAGGTCAACAGGAGCAGTGAGGGGACTCAAAACAAGGAGCTCAAAGAGGCTAAAGGCTCTGTAGAGCTGTGTGGAAGTTCAGAGCCGGCGTTAAGTCTGGGTTCATCAAAACAGCAATTAGTGCTAATTAGTGTCACTAATTATACTGTACATTTCAAGTTGATCCAGTAATGTAAGTGTGCACAAGGAAGTCATCAGCCAGCACTAAATGTGAGTGTCCACTGTGGCTTCCAGTTGTTCTTTTGTCTTTGAGCTCCTGCCAAAAACACACTAACAGTGTCAACTAAGCTTAATTGAAGAAGTGGAAAGTGATGTACTCCATGGTCACCACAGTCAGTTTCCTCAAAGACGTTTTCAAAACCACCTTGACAAATATACATGTTTTATAGCAGGTTACTTGGCACAATTTTATCATCTAGACAACTGAGTTTAAAATGTTTCCCTGATGTAACTTTTGCATTCCTGATTAACTTCCACCAGCCAGCTGAGACAGCTGAGACTCCCACACATAAACATAGGCTATTTTTTGCAGCACTCAGGAGACTGGGGAAAATGAAGTTCACTTATTGATTCAATCCAAGCATCCATTTTTTTTACATTTACAGTGACACAACAACAGTTTGGATTTTAAATTGAGATAAAGCATTAGTAGGCGATATGGACACACTAATACCACATAGTTGCAATATTGTTAGCTTGGTAGAATTTTCAATTTGTCAACTAATAATGGTTATAGAGGTAATTCAACCTATTTACATGTGGACTTACCACCGTGGATGGATGACTGGACCAGAATCAACCTTATCACATATCATAACTCAAAATGATGACAAAGAGACACAAAATAATCACAGAGAAATGCAAAATGACCACAAGAGACACAAACCTGCAGCAATACAACCACAAAGAGATTGAAAACATCCACAAGAGAGACAAAACAGCGACAAAGAGATGCAAAACAACTACAAAGAGACACAAAATAACCACAGAAATGCAAAAAGACCACAAGAGACAAAAAACTGTAGCATGACTACAAAGATGCAAAACAACTACAAAGAGATGCAAAACAACCACAAAGAGACACAGAATAACCAGAGAGATGCACAACGACCACAAGAAACACAAAACAGCGACAAAGAGATGCAAAACAACTACAAAGAGACACAAAATAACCACAGAAATGCAAAAAGACCACAAGAGACAAAAAACTGTAGCATGACTACAAAGATGCAAAACAACTACAAAGAGATGCAAAACAACCACAAAGAGACACAGAATAACCAGAGAGATGCACAACGACCACAAGAGACACAAAACAGCTGCAACAAGATGCAAAACAACCAAAAGGAGACATAAAATAACCACAGAGAGATGCAAAATGACCACAAGAGACAAAAAAAACTGCAGCAAAACAACTACAAAGAGATGTAAAACGGTCGCAAAGAGACGCAAAATGACTACAAAGAAATGCAAAACAACCACAAAGCGATGCAACATGACCACAAGAGACACAGAATGGCCACAAAGAGAAGCGAAATGACCACATTCAGATGCAAAACAATCACAAAGAAATGCTATTTGACTTGACTTGAGGAGATTTCTACAAATAGTCATTCTTGTTCAGCGGTGCTACAGAGTGGTGTTTCTTCCCTCACACATGACAAATACACACAAACAGACACCATACAAGTTTAATTTTGTTCACTGAATTATCGGTAATTAGTGATTAATGATATGCTCCGTAGCTGATATGTTCTGTTCTGTCAGCGTGGCTAAAAATGAGAAGCTGCTACCTGAATGTTTTGCACACTGCCCTTTGCTACAGTAAGTAGTATTGGTGCTTAGCAAATCTGTATACTTCCAATCTCAGGGAGTCACTCACACCAATTCTCAAATAGTCTAATTTTCACTCTCATATGAAATGAAAATGTGTTCATAAGTAGATTAATGCTGCGTTTACCTTACAAATGATGACACATCACACTCCATTGGAATGTCAGTATCTATATTGGTGATTCAGGCCCTGATTTGACTTTATTGGATTAGGGACATATTTTTTGGTATCGTCGAGACAAAGACATTCATGTTTTCTCTTTAGCTTCCTTTATGGGTTTTTTTGTCACCTTGTTCTGCATGAAAAAGCCTCAGGAAGTAAGCTGCTGTTTCAAACATCACCAGGTGGTCGAAAATCCCTGTGGTACACTGATGATGATGGCCTTTTAGGCAGATTTGTAGAGGAGTCATCAGTGACTAGTTCTTAATCAGAACAGATTCAAATTAAAATAATTTTAAAAAAGAAGGCTAATTCAAAGGGACTGAGAATGACAATCCCAACGGAAAGAAAAAGGGCACATAACCGAGAGTGCATGGTTGTAAGTAAGACAGTCAGAGAGACGTGGAGAGAGAGATGTCTGCAGTGTTCTCTGTAGAGCCGGAGGGGATGTGCAGCATCTGTAACTGGAGCAGAGAAAAAGAGGTTTGTCCTCAGCTGCACCATCGCCTTTATGAGCCGACAGTCGCTGAATGGGACTGCAAGCCTTGGATTGGTTCCTAAGCTTCTGAGTGTGTCCGAGTAAGAATATGAACACAGTACGCACAAGGCAGTAGAGTACATTACATTTGCTCGCAGCGTGATCTTATTTGGAAGAGAGAGTGCTTTAAAAATGGAGGAGCCTGGGCGGAACAGGACACAGTCTCACTGCTGACATATCTCACATTAACACATTCATTTTGAGATTTTAGCACATTAAACGTCGACAAATTAGAGTGAGAGGTCTGGCAGCCTCCGCTGGCTTCAACACAGTGATTTGAATAATGTTTCTAAAAACATAATAAGTGCTCAGTTTTTACAGTACAGTTCAGAGTGTCTGGCAGTGGCAGAACTTTAGATGCAAAATGCTAAGTTGGAGGAGCCTCTGATTCTTTTAGTATCATTTCCCCCAGTAAATTCCCATGCAATTCTTTTTTAACCTGTGAAGTAAATCCAGAATTTTTGTGGAAAATGTAACAAAATTTTTATTATTGGCCATCAATTTTCAATATTTCAATATTACATATGTGAGACTCAGTCACTGACATGTCAGCTTACATGACAAGAGTAAGCTGGCCCTACACTACACGAGTGATAACTACTAACAGATTTTAAAATCTGGTTGCATCACACACATCAGAAGATTGTCTTCAAAGATTGTCTCTTCTCCCCACCACACACTACAAGATTATCCTGCCAGAGGAGACTGCATGATCTCACATGCGGAACCTGATGTCATGTAATCTTCTCTAGTGGAACAACTCACAGTAGTAACATGAAATTTTGCACAAGTTAAATGAGTCTGGATGAGAAAATGTTTGGGTAGATGCGGTCATCACTGCGAGAACTGAACGGTGAGATTTTAACTGTCAGTTTTAATATCTTTCCACAGTAGTATGCAAGCTAACATTAGCCACGAGGGCTAAACTGTTTACCGTTGCTTGGCAGCACCTCTTTTTCAGTTCAGTACCGACATAATCATCCAGAATTTAAATCAGAAATATCATAACATGATAACATGTTTGCAGTTAATAAGGTGACTCAGATGATTCTTAGAGCAATCAGAGGGGTAAAGACTGGATCTGTAAACCTTTCACATTACAGGATAATCTGGGCTGAACATCGGTACCGACTGAAGTCCGTCTCAGTTTTCTTCTCCGATTCTGTGGAAAATTGGCCCAAAAATTCCTGTAGTGTGGGGCCAGCATTAGAAGAGGTGCAACTAATTCAGAATGCTTGAGGCCTACTGTAGCAATCAGGAACAAAATGTAGCCGCTGACATTGACAGTGCCCATTTTAAATCCCAAATGTTCTATCCAACTTTTATCAGGTTTCTATAAAATCTAATATTAAACTGATACTTGCCGTTAGGAAGTTGCAGTGGTGATGTTTCTTACTCAAATGCCTCTTTGTAATTGAATTTGTCTGCAATGATCAGTTTTTACAGAGGATCAAATTAAACCCACTGACAGTTACCACCAAAGCATATTTTACCTCATTGTTTTAGTTCTCCTGGCCACAAACTCTGCTGTCATCAACTTCAATTTCAGTAACAGCATGCAGCTGTTTTCATTGGAAAAGATCTAATAAAACTCCTACCTACAACTACCATTTATCAGCTAAATAGCTAGATATTTTTCTCAGGAGTTGGCGGAGACCAAAAAACAAAGCTCAAAGGAGAGTGAATATTGGATTTGGATGTACTGTACATTCATCAGATGGACACAGACATGACTCCAAATGAATGCTAATGATGCTATGACAAGCTTACGGCTTATTCCACTGCCTTGAAGTGACAAAAAACAAACATAATAACAATAATGCTGCTTTAAATTGTACATCCAGACCTGACCTTTTTTTTTTTTTTTTAAGTTATTTTTTTGGCCATTTTTGCCTTTATTTGATAGTACAGCTGAAGTGGAGACAGGAAGGGGGGCAGAGAGAGAGGGGATGACACGCAGCAAAGGGCCGAAGGCGGGAGTCGAACCAACGGCCGCTGCAGAGGACTAACAGCCTCCATACATGGGTCGGACGCTCTACCCACTGAGCTAAACGTCCGCCCTACCTTTGACCTTTTATTGAAGAACTAGATATTTTCCTCCCAACACATTGTCATACCTCAATGTCAGAATAAGTCGATAGCACTGTAAAACTGTCACAGTTTGGTGAGGTTGTGGGCCCAAAATTACTTGGTTAGGTTTAAGAAAAGATCACACTTTGGGGTTAAAATAAGTATGTTACATTAGATAGGTCAGGTGACATATATCACATAACGAAGGTCATGTGTGTAACATTATATAACTTAAAACTTTAAATAAATCAATGCTGACTTTTGGTTTCACATGGGACACGAAAGTGCTGTTTATTTGACCCATCCATTCATCACAACTACTCCGTTTGACGATTTTTCTCGCTCTTACTGATCTTGTTATAGTTGTTTTGGCCACTAGAGGTCACCATCTAACCATAAACATAACATATCCATTTTTCTGGTGCGGTTTCTTCCCCAGATGCTTTTTTTGTCGATGATTCAAACAGAAGAGTTCCAGGACAATCTTGGGAATGTTCCAACTGTCACATCACATCATGTACAAAATCAACTACAATTTTACTTATTGAATCCTGGAAGCCTGAAATAACTTTTCATTCTAAGCAACTCTTATTTTATGGGAAATCTCTTCAGTCCAGCCAATCTACCTTGATGGGAATAAATTCTAAAATTTCTTTAGCTATGATTATGTTGGTATAGGACTGCTCAAATGTAAAAACAGTAAGAAATGGAGGAAAATATTGAGTATTGGTAGTTCAGAGAAACACCAGCTTTGAAAACTGAAAGTGATTCTACACCCCAATCTCGTCTGTGGGAGCGAAACAAGTGAAGCAAGAAAATGATAAGAAAAAGAAACCAGACAGTGAAAACATGGGTGAAGATGAATAAAACTGAATAATAATTAGGTAAACAGAGTGAAACCTGATGGCACCTGATGAGTGGAGCTAAAAATGAGTTTGCAGGCCGTGTGTCTGGGCTGGTGCCAGAAAAACCTCTTAACCACTTGAATGAATAAATCAATGCCTTAATGCTGCTCTCCTCCCTCCTCTCTCAGGTTACATCTGGCTGCTCAATCAGAGATGGAGCTAACTAAGAAGTAATCTATGCCCCCCCCCCCAGGACCACTGAGCTGCATCAAAGCTAATTTAGGGGATACATGAAGGGCGGCTCAAAGAAAGCCGGCAAAACAAGAATTACTTGATCACATCGACAAACACAAAAGCAAATAAAACCAGGATCATATGTAAATTTCAAGTCAATATTTCTCTGTGAAAGAAGATGAATGAGAACACCGTGCAACAAAATGCTCTCATAGGAGGGGCTGCCCTACATACAGAAATACCTCTGTGATCAAAAAAGCCTCTCTGCATTCATACAACAGGGACAATGAAGGAAAAGGTTGCACCCGTTTGAGTCGGCCTTGTGCCGTTCATTTTGTCTGAACAACAGAGCACATAGCAGCATCTCCACAGTTGGTCAGCATAGTAGTTTCAGCTCTTTAAAGCTGGGATAAGCAATTTATTTTTGGCGCCACTGAGCAAAAGTTCTGTAATAATCTTTAAGCAGACTTCTGTCCCCATCTTGGCTCTGTTTTCAGGCTTTAGAAGGCTTTGGCCGATCACACATCGGTAAGGTAGTTGAATGTTGAGTCTCATTCCCACAGTGTCAGTATTTGATGACCTGGGAATGAGACTCAACAATTTAACTCCCAGTAGCGCTGTACCAAACACAATATTTAACTTTATTCTGTATTCTTTTTTTTTGGAATCCCATTAGTTTCCACAAAGTGGTTGTTAGTCGTCCTTGGGTCCACACAAAAACAAAAACAACATCAATAAAAGACAACAATTTAAAACCACACAGTATCAATAAGACAATAAAATGCAATTTAAGCCCAAAATTAAGATCAGAAAATAAGTAATAATGAAATGACTTTACACATGTAGGAATAAAAATCATCAGCCTATAATGGAAACAAAAATGAAATGATCACAAACACACTGCACCAAAAAGTTTATAAAATTAACAAAATGGTTCCAAAACAGCAATAACAAAATATACAAACAATTCATTATTTTTTGTTTTAGTGACTTTTTAAAGGGATATTTGTTTTTGATCACAAACACACTGCACCAAAAAGTTTATAAAATTAACAAAAATGGTTCCAAAACAGCAATAACAAAATATACAAACAATTCATTATTTTTTGTTTTAGTGACTTTTTAAAGGGATATTTGTTTTTGATCTGCCTAATGGTGGAGAGCAAATTCCATGCTGAAGAACCTCTATAAACCTCTATATTACTTCTTTTATTTGATGTGATCCTAACCTATAGACATGCATTAATGGAGAGATTATTTGCAAATCTTTTTCAACCAAAATCCAATTGAAAACAGTTAAAAAATCAAGATATTTAATGTTCAATCTGATAAACTTTATTGTTTTTGTAAATATACACTCTTTCTAAATTTGATCCCTGCAACACATTCCGAAAAAGTTGTGACAGCAGCATGTTTATCACAGTGTTACCTTTTCTCTTAACACTCAGTCAGCAAGTGTGAACTTGAACTAACTGTTGAAGTTTTGAAAGTAAAATTCTTTCTCATTCTTTCTTGATATATAGACTTCAGCTGCTCAACAGTCCTGTTTGGTCTCTGTTGTCATATTTTGTGCTTCATAATGCACCACACAGTTTCAATGGGAGACAGGTCTGGACTGCAGGCAGGTCAGTCTAGTACCTGAACTCCTTTACTTCAAAGCCACGCTGTTGGAACACGTGCACAATGTGTCTCGGCATTGTCTCACTGAAATAAGCAGGGACGTCTCTGAAAAAGACATCTGGATGGCAGCATATTTTCAGCATTAATGAGGCCTTCACAGATGTGACAGTTACCCATGATGCCGTGGTAACTAACACACCCTCACACCATCACAGATGCTGTCTTTTGAAGTTAGTGCTGGTAACAATCTGAATGGTCCTTTTTCCTCTTTAGCCCGGAGGACAGGACGTCTATGATTTCTGAAAAAAATCCTCAGTCCATCTCAGATGAGCTCGGGCCCAGAGAAGTCTGCAGTGTTTTTGGATGTTGTTGATATATGTCTTTCTCTTTGCATGGTAGAGTCTTAACTTGCATTTGTAGATGCAGAGACAAACTGAGTTTACTGACAACGGTTTTCCAAAGTGTTCCTGAGCCCATGTAGTATCCTTTATATAATGATACAATGGTTTTTAATGCAGTGCTGCCTGAGGGGTCAAAGGTCACAGACATTCAGTGTTGGTCTTCAGCCTTGCCCCTTAAGTGCAGAGATTTCTCTGGATTCTCTGAATCTTTTTCACAAAGTGGTGAACCTCACCCCATCTTTGTTTGTGAATGAATCATGACACTGTCACCTGTTACCAATTCACCTGTTTACCTGTGGAATGTTCCAAGGTGTTTTATGAGCATTCCACAATTTCCCCAGTCTTAGTTTATCAGTTTGAACAATAAATTGATCAGTTTGACCATTAAATATCTTGTCCTTGTACTGTATTCAATTGAATACAAGTCTGAAAGGATTTAAATCACTGCATTCTGTTTTTATTTCCCCTTTACCAACTTTTTTGGAAGTGGTGTTGCATAACCTTTGTGCGGTCCTTGACATGTTCCATGAGCCGGTTTGTCACGTTCTCAAAATTCCTCACTCAGATCAGTTCAAATTACTTGACACACTGGTCACAACTCTTCACAACTTAATGAACATCTAATCAAATCATTCAGAGGACAACAACTACCTGATGGCACCAGATTTCCATCCTCACACATTCGTCCACTCTCTCTATCGGGTGTTGACGTCTCTACAGCTCACTGGTGTGTGTTGTTTGCAACATTAATCCAGTGGCTATCTATCTATTGGTCTGCTCTGATGCTGCTGAAGGTTATTGGATTAAAGCTGTGGTGGATCATTAGCTTCTTAACAACCCATGTGGTGTGCAGACTGGGTTCATTAGCCTCGACCTGAGGTTTCGACTTCTCAAGTGCTGAGCCTCTCATCGGGGCAGACCACACACACTTACACAAAGATACCTCTTGGCCATTGATTCGCATTAAAAATGCGGTCAAAACCTGATGCTAAAATCGTCCAGCAGACCAGTTGAATTCCATGAGTAAGGCCTTCAAAGGACTGGCAGAGTGAGCTGCTGATTCTTAACTGTGTATCATCGGTGGCCAAGAAACTCTGCAGAAGCTGCTCACACAAATGAGCAGAACTTTAACCGGACAGATGGGGATTAATTAGAGAAATAACAGCTGAAGATGAGTTCACACTGCCAGACTGTTCAAATGACAGAGCAAGATTTAGTTTTTAGTTAGTTTCTAGTTTTTTGTTTTTTTTTTAGTACTTGGTCTGCCAGTTTGAAAGGTGTTCATGCAAGGCGTTGGAGCAAAGATGTAGCTTTTCACTCATAAACATAAGGGATCAAACATTACCTGATTCTTTCTAAAAAACTGACTGATTGTTTGTTCTGTGACTGCCTATGAATTCTAAATCTGTAAAGGACAAGATTTTGGCAGCGGAATGCAATCTCAGAACCCAGTGGCTATCATCTGTTTACAGTTTGGTTTTTTATTAACTTTTTTCTCACATCTTAAGTTTCTAATGAGACTGTAAACAATGACCGGCACACGGAAGAGAAAGTCTTGACCCAGATGTCCGTTATCTGGATGCTGGAAGCCTCCAAAAGTTGGCTGTTGCCCCTTAGACCAGGGGTGTCAAACTCATTTTCACAGAGGGCTATATCAGCATAATGGGTGCCCTCAAAGGGCCAGATGTATCTGTAAGACAGTTTAAATGTAAAATAAATGTAACTACTCCTTATCATATTGTTAAATAACTGTTTCTGTATTTATTACTTATTCAAGTTACAAATATTACATATGCATTTGCATAGATGTAAAAATATATGTTAGCTTATTGCTCTGTTATTATAACATAAATCCTTTTAATTGATCAGGTTAAGAAACTCATATTACTCCATCAATCAACGATCAAAACTATTCAAGTAAATAAAGAAAATATCACCAAACACAAGTTATAACATTAACTTTGTTCAAAACTTTTTTGTCACAGTTGAGAGGGGCAGAACTGTGTTACAACCAACAATTGTGAGCTGCTAAGA